>CAWLCW010000014.1:14989432-16235540 GCA_963856015.1 Helicoverpa assulta | reverse complement strand
TAACCTAACCTAACCTAACCTAACCTAACCTAACCTAACCTAACTAACCTAACCTAACCTAACCTAACCTAACCTAACCTAACCTAACCTAACCTAACCTAACCTAACCTAACCTAACCTAACCTAACCTAACCTAACCTAACCTAACCTAACCTAACCTAACCTAACCTAACCTAACCTAACCTAACCTAACCTAACCTAACCTAACCTAACCTAACCTAACCTAACCTAACCTAACCTAACCTAACCTAACCTAACCTAACCTAACCTAACCTAACCTAACCTAACCTAACCTAACCTAACCTAACCTAACCTAACCTAACCTAACCTAACCTAACCTAACCTAACCTAACCTAACCTAACCTAACCTAACCTAACCTAACCTAACCTAACCTAACCTAACCTAACCTAACCTAACCTAACCTAACCTAACCTAACCTAACCTAACCTAACCTAACCTAACCTAACCTAACCTAACCTAACCTAACCTAACCTAACCTAACCTAACCTAACCTAACCTAACCTAACCTAACCTAACCTAACCTAACCTAACCTAACCTAACCTAACCTAACCTAACCTAACCTAACCTAACCTAACCTAACCTAACCTAACCTAACTAACCTAACCTAACCTAACCTAACCTAACCTAACCTAACCTAACCTAACCTAACCTAACCTAACCTAACCTAACCTAACCTAACCTAACCTAACCTAACCTAACCTAACCTAACCTACCTAACCTAACCTAACCTAACCTAACCTAACCTAACCTAACCTAACCTAACCTAACCTAACCTAACCTAACCTAACCTAACCTAACCTAACCTAACCTAACCTAACCTAACCTAACCTAACCTAACCTAACCTAACCTAACCTAACCTAACCTAACCTAACCTAACCTAACCTAACCTAACCTAACCTAACCTAACCTAACCTAACCTAACCTAACCTAACCTAACCTAACCTAACCTAACCTAACCTAACCTAACCTAACCTAACCTAACCTAACCTAACCTAACCTAACCTAACCTAACCTAACCTAACCTAACCTAACCTAACCTAACCTAACCTAACCTAACCTAACCTAACCTAACCTAACCTAACCTAACCTAACCTAACCTAACCTAACCTAACCTAACCTAACCTAACCTAACCTAACCTAACCTAACCTAACCTAACCTAACCTAACCTAACCTAACCTAACCTAACCTAACCTAACCTAACCTAACCTAACCTAACCTAACCTAACCTAACCTAACCTAACCTAACCTAACCTAACCTAACCTAACCTAACCTAACCTAACCTAACCTAACCTAACCTAACCTAACCTAACCTAACCTAACCTAACCTAACCTAACCTAACCTAACCTAACCTAACCTAACCTAACCTAACCTAACCTAACCTAACCTAACCTAACCTAACCTAACCTAACCTAACCTAACCTAACCTAACCTAACCTAACCTAACCTAACCTAACCTAACCTAACCTAACCTAACCTAACCTAACCTAACCTAACCTAACCTAACCTAACCTAACCTAACCTAACCTAACCTAACCTAACCTAACCTAACCTAACCTAACCTAACCTAACCTAACCTAACCTAACCTAACCTAACCTAACCTAACCTAACCTAACCTAACCTAACCTAACCTAACCTAACCTAACCTAACCTAACCTAACCTAACCTAACCTAACCTAACCTAACCTAACCTAACCTAACCTAACCTAACCTAACCTAACCTAACCTAACCTAACCTAACCTAACCTAACCTAACCTAACCTAACCTAACCTAACCTAACCTAACCTAACCTAACCTAACCTAACCTAACCTAACCTAACCTAACCTAACCTAACCTAACCTAACCTAACCTAACCTAACCTAACCTAACCTAACCTAACCTAACCTAACCTAACCTAACCTAACCTAACCTAACCTAACCTAACCTAACCTAACCTAACCTAACCTAACCTAACCTAACCTAACCTAACCTAACCTAACCTAACCTAACCTAACCTAACCTAACCTAACCTAACCTAACCTAACCTAACCTAACCTAACCTAACCTAACCTAACCTAACCTAACCTAACCTAACCTAACCTAACCTAACCTAACCTAACCTAACCTAACCTAACCTAACCTAACCTAACCTAACCTAACCTAACCTAACCTAACCTAACCTAACCTAACCTAACCTAACCTAACCTAACCTAACCTAACCTAACCTAACCTAACCTAACCTAACCTAACCTAACCTAACCTAACCTAACCTAACCTAACCTAACCTAACCTAACCTAACCTAACCTAACCTAACCTAACCTAACCTAACCTAACCTAACCTAACCTAACCTAACCTAACCTAACCTAACCTAACCTAACCTAACCTAACCTAACCTAACCTAACCTAACTAACCTAACCTAACCTAACCTAACCTAACCTAACCTAACCTAACCTAACCTAACCTAACCTAACCTAACCTAACCTAACCTAACCTAACCTAACCTAACCTAACCTAACCTAACCTAACCTAACCTAACCTAACCTAACCTAACCTAACCTAACCTAACCTAACCTAACCTAACCTAACCTAACCTAACCTAACCTAACCTAACCTAACCTAACCTAACCTAACCTAACCTAACCTAACCTAACCTAACCTAACCTAACCTAACCTAACCTAACCTAACCTAACCTAACCTAACCTAACCTAACCTAACCTAACCTAACCTAACCTAACCTAACCTAACCTAACCTAACCTAACCTAACCTAACCTAACCTAACCTAACCTAACCTAACCTAACCTAACCTAACCTAACCTAACCTAACCTAACCTAACCTAACCTAACCTAACCTAACCTAACCTAACCTAACCTAACCTAACCTAACCTAACCTAACCTAACCTAACCTAACCTAACCTAACCTAACCTAACCTAACCTAACCTAACCTAACCTAACCTAACCTAACCTAACCTAACCTAACCTAACCTAACCTAACCTAACCTAACCTAACCTAACCTAACCTAACCTAACCTAACCTAACCTAACCTAACCTAACCTAACCTAACCTAACCTAACCTAACCTAACCTAACCTAACCTAACCTAACCTAACCTAACCTAACCTAACCTAACCTAACCTAACCTAACCTAACCTAACCTAACCTAACCTAACCTAACCTAACCTAACCTAACCTAACCTAACCTAACCTAACCTAACCTAACCTAACCTAACCTAACCTAACCTAACCTAACCTAACCTAACCTAACCTAACCTAACCTAACCTAACCTAACCTAACCTAACCTAACCTAACCTAACCTAACCTAACCTAACCTAACCTAACCTAACCTAACCTAACCTAACCTAACCTAACCTAACCTAACCTAACCTAACCTAACCTAACCTAACCTAACCTAACCTAACCTAACCTAACCTAACCTAACCTAACCTAACCTAACCTAACCTAACCTAACCTAACCTAACCTAACCTAACCTAACCTAACCTAACCTAACCTAACCTAACCTAACCTAACCTAACCTAACCTAACCTAACCTAACCTAACCTAACCTAACCTAACCTAACCTAACCTAACCTAACCTAACCTAACCTAACCTAACCTAACCTAACCTAACCTAACCTAACCTAACCTAACCTAACCTAACCTAACCTAACCTAACCTAACCTAACCTAACCTAACCTAACCTAACCTAACCTAACCTAACCTAACCTAACCTAACCTAACCTAACCTAACCTAACCTAACCTAACCTAACCTAACCTAACCTAACCTAACCTAACCTAACCTAACCTAACCTAACCTAACCTAACCTAACCTAACCTAACCTAACCTAACCTAACCTAACCTAACCTAACCTAACCTAACCTAACCTAACCTAACCTAACCTAACCTAACCTAACCTAACCTAACCTAACCTAACCTAACCTAACCTAACCTAACCTAACCTAACCTAACCTAACCTAACCTAACCTAACCTAACCTAACCTAACCTAACCTAACCTAACCTAACCTAACCTAACCTAACCTAACCTAACCTAACCTAACCTAACCTAACCTAACCTAACCTAACCTAACCTAACCTAACCTAACCTAACCTAACCTAACCTAACCTAACCTAACCTAACCTAACCTAACCTAACCTAACCTAACCTAACCTAACCTAACCTAACCTAACCTAACCTAACCTAACCTAACCTAACCTAACCTAACCTAACCTAACCTAACCTAACCTAACCTAACCTAACCTAACCTAACCTAACCTAACCTAACCTAACCTAACCTAACCTAACCTAACCTAACCTAACCTAACCTAACCTAACCTAACCTAACCTAACCTAACCTAACCTAACCTAACCTAACCTAACCTAACCTAACCTAACCTAACCTAACCTAACCTAACCTAACCTAACCTAACCTAACCTAACCTAACCTAACCTAACCTAACCTAACCTAACCTAACCTAACCTAACCTAACCTAACCTAACCTAACCTAACCTAACCTAACCTAACCTAACCTAACCTAACCTAACCTAACCTAACCTAACCTAACCTAACCTAACCTAACCTAACCTAACCTAACCTAACCTAACCTAACCTAACCTAACCTAACCTAACCTAACCTAACCTAACCTAACCTAACCTAACCTAACCTAACCTAACCTAACCTAACCTAACCTAACCTAACCTAACCTAACCTAACCTAACCTAACCTAACCTAACCTAACCTAACCTAACCTAACCTAACCTAACCTAACCTAACCTAACCTAACCTAACCTAACCTAACCTAACCTAACCTAACCTAACCTAACCTAACCTAACCTAACCTAACCTAACCTAACCTAACCTAACCTAACCTAACCTAACCTAACCTAACCTAACCTAACCTAACCTAACCTAACCTAACCTAACCTAACCTAACCTAACCTAACCTAACCTAACCTAACCTAACCTAACCTAACCTAACCTAACCTAACCTAACCTAACCTAACCTAACCTAACCTAACCTAACCTAACCTAACCTAACCTAACCTAACCTAACCTAACCTAACCTAACCTAACCTAACCTAACCTAACCTAACCTAACCTAACCTAACCTAACCTAACCTAACCTAACCTAACCTAACCTAACCTAACCTAACCTAACCTAACCTAACCTAACCTAACCTAACCTAACCTAACCTAACCTAACCTAACCTAACCTAACCTAACCTAACCTAACCTAACCTAACCTAACCTAACCTAACCTAACCTAACCTAACCTAACCTAACCTAACCTAACCTAACCTAACCTAACCTAACCTAACCTAACCTAACCTAACCTAACCTAACCTAACCTAACCTAACCTAACCTAACCTAACCTAACCTAACCTAACCTAACCTAACCTAACCTAACCTAACCTAACCTAACCTAACCTAACCTAACCTAACCTAACCTAACCTAACCTAACCTAACCTAACCTAACCTAACCTAACCTAACCTAACCTAACCTAACCTAACCTAACCTAACCTAACCTAACCTAACCTAACCTAACCTAACCTAACCTAACCTAACCTAACCTAACCTAACCTTTTTTTTTTTTTTTTTACTCGGGGGGAAATCCTCATGGACTTCCTCCGCCTGGGGAGAGGCGGAGGGGTGTGCCGGACTCTTACCGGCTAAAACCCCCCTGTGTCCTCCTTACACGTGGGCGCGGGGCCGCGGGAATCCAAATTCTTCCGCAGCCCCGCACTGGTGCTGGCCCGCCTTGCGGGCCTCGCCTCGGGCACGGGGGGGTGAGGTGTTAAACTCCCCCGTGCAACGCCTCAGAGGCGCGCGTCGACACCCGCGCGCGCCTCCGCCTCGGGTCCGTTGAATAGGGGGCGGGGACTTCCCCAAGTCCTTCGCCCCTGGACCCGTTCATGGGGGGCGGAAGAGGGCGTTGTCTGCCCTCCTCCGGCGCCCGGAGCGCCTGCTGCGGGCGGGATCGGCAGTTGAAATCTCCCTCTCCCGTTCCGCAGCTTCCTTCTGCGACATCACGTCCTCGCAGAAGGACACCACTGCGTCCCACGACTCTGCGCTGCCGACCATCTTCCGTACCACGGCCGGCAGCGACAGATCGCCTCCTACTTCATTTGTGAGGACACGGCGCTGCTCCTCCCAAGCAACACACTGAACGAACGTGTGTTGCGCCGTGTCCTCCCCGCCATGGACGCAGTGGTGGCACCGAGCGTCCGGCTCCCTGCCTATGCGACACAGGTACTTGCCGAAGCAGCCGTGCCCCGACAGCACCTGCGTCACCCTGAACGACAGGGAGCCGTGCCTTCTCCCGAGCCAGTCGTCGAGCACTGGCCGGATCGCCTCGACGGTGGCGAGGCCGGCGGTAGGGCGCAGAAGCCTCTGCCGCCATTCCGCCACCAAGACCTGACGGAGCTCTGCTCGGCGCTGCGCTATCTGCCGCTGCACCGGCCTCGAGTCCCGTGCCCGCTCTTCCTCGCGCCACCGATACAGCGACGCGAGTACTTTAGCCTCTAGGTCCCAGGGCGGGGATCCGGCCAGGACGCAAGCCGCCTCGTAGGAAATCGTGCGATACCCGCGGACGACTCTGACGGCCATCGCCCTCTGCGGTCTGCGCAGAATGGCTAGAGTGCTGGCCGCCAGGTCCATCGCCCACACAGGGGCCCCATATAGGGCCATGGACCGCACGATTCCCACGTACAACCGCCTACAGGCGGCGCTCGGGCCCCCCATGTTAGGAAGCAACGTTGACAGCGCGCCCGCTGCACCCATCAGCTTGGGCACCAGCCGCCGGAAGTGGGGGCCGAATTCCCATCGGCTGTCGAGCACCAATCCCAGATACTTCATGGTGGACTCGACAGCTATCCGGGCTCCACCGACCACGATGTGTGATCCCGACGGCGGCGCGCGTCGGGGGCCATGAAACACCATGGCCTCCGACTTGTTGAGGGCCACCTCCAGGCCCAGGCGCCGGATGCGGTTCACCACCTGTGACACCGCAGCCGTGGCTATCAACGCTGCTTCCCTGTGCGAGCTCCCCCGGGCAGTGACAAGCGTGTCGTCCGCATAACACGTCAAGTCGGCGCCCGACGGGAGTTCGCCTCTCAGCACCCAATCGTAACCGATGTTCCACAGGAGCGGCCCCAGCACCGATCCCTGTGGAACACCGCACGTCATGAGGTGCCGACCGGCACCGTCATGTCCCCGATATGTGACGCATCTACCTTCTAGGTAGGCCCCTACTGTGCGACGGAGGTAGGGAGGCACGCGGTGATATCTCAGTGCCTCCCGAATACAGCTCCAGGGCAGGGTGTTGAACGCGTTGGAGATGTCTAAAGACACCGCCAACACCACCCCACCCTGGGACACCGTCTCCTCCGCCAGGGCTCTCACGCGCATTATGGCGTCTACGGTGGAGCGCCCGCGACGAAAACCAAACTGGTTGTCGTCCAGGTCCGGCCCCTCTCTGCACAAGTGGCTGACGAGGCGATCTGCGATGACACGCTCAAAGAGTTTGCCCGCCTCGTCGAGCAGCACTATGGGCCGGTACGCGGACGGCGAGTCCGCGGGGCGCCCCTCCTTCCTGAGCAGGACCAGCCTCCCCTCCTTCCACACACTGGGAAACTGACCCTGCTCGAGACATGCCGTGAAGAGCCCTCTCAGCTGGGGCTCTAGCTCCTTCAGAGCCAGGACGAGAGCTCGGCCAGGAACTCCGTCGGGTCCGGGCGCCGTGTTCTTAGCCCGGAGCCGCGACACGGCCGCTCTCGTCTCTGCTTGCGTCACCTCGGGGACATCGGTGCTCTCCTCTTCGGGAGAGTCTGTGGCCGAGGGTGAAGCCATCGTCGGGGGAACGTGTCCCGCTCGCTCAGGGAAGAGCGCCAATACGACCGCCCCTAGCAGCTGGGGCTGCATGCTCTGCACCAGTGGAGGCGCCCATGCACGCAGCTTGCCCCGTACCCAACGGTAGGGGCGGCCCCACGGATCCCGATCCAGGGACCCCAGCAGCTCCTCCCTGGCACGCGACTTAGAATCGCCGATGGCCAGCCACAGAGTCTCCTTGGACGCGCTGTACACCTCATACAGCGCGTCCTCCTCGGCGGAAACCCGTCGACGTCGTCTCCGGTATCGTGTGTACTGGCGGCGAGCCGCAACGCACGCGATGCGCAACTGCGCAATCTCGGCGGTCCACCAGTACACCTGGCGCCTTGCGGACTGTTGGCGGACGCGGGGCATGGACGCGTCGCAGATCTGCGTCATCGCCCCGCGAAACCGCAGCGCCACCGCTTCGACGTCGACGGGGCCGTCCGTCGCCGACTCCCAAATCCAGGACTGGACTAAGGCAGCTTCCTCGAGCAGTTCCTTGTCGATGCACTTAAGCGCCCAGCGCGGGCCGTCGTTGATCGGGGCTGTTGGATGGCGGCCGCTCGCGGTCTGGGCAGAGACGTCGAACCGGATATACCTGTGGTCCGACAGCGTCTCCACCTCCACGGCGACACGCCAGTCGCGGACTCGGCTGGCGACAGAGGGGCTAGCGAACGAGACGTCCACTATCGACCCGCCCCGCTGCCGCACGCACGTGTATTCCGAGCCCCGATTCAGGACGACCAGACCGGTCGTCACCGCCCACTCTTCCAGCACCTCGCCCCGAGGGTCAGTGACCGGAGATCCCCACGCCGATGACTTGGCGTTGAGATCCCCGAGCACCAGAACGGGGCGAGGGTGATGGCGGCCTACGACGGCGCCCAACTCGACAAGGAAACCCTCGAAGTCGGCGAGACTCTTGTTGGGGGAGAAATACGCCCCCACAATGACGATGCCGCCCGAGACCGCAGCAACCCAGCCACGGCCCCGAGACGGGTCGGTCAGAGTCCCGCCAATAATGGCCACCAAACCGTCAGCGCACCCCAGCCAGTTGTCACGGGCGGGGATGAAGTACGGCTCGGCGACCACAGCCACGTCAATCGACCACTCTGCCATGCTCTGGAGGAGAAGATCCTGAGCTCTGGCACAGTGGTTGATGTTGCCCTGGAGGAAATGGAGGTGCCCTATTATTGACACTCCATTCCCTCGGCAACGGTCCTGGGCCGGGAGTCGGCCGCGGAGCTACTGGCCTGCGGGGGTGGCGAGGTTTCCCCGGCAGGCTTAGAGCTCCTCTTCTTTTTCTTGGCCTTGCTGGCAGGCGCGCCACAGGCCCCTCCGCCCACTTTGTGTCCCGCTGGCTTCCCCACAGCCGAACACAAGCAGCAGTTTGGCGCCGCGGAACACTGGGCCGCCTTGTGGCCGGGCTGACCGCAACGATAACAGAGGTCGCTGCGGTCAATCTCGGCGGTGCATTTTGCCCGGACGTGCCCCTTCTCCAGGCACCGGAAGCACCGCAAAGCCCGGGGCTGCAGGAGTTTCACCCTCGCTGCAACCCAGCCAACCAGCAATCTGCCACTATCGGCGATCTTTTTCGCCGACGCTACAGGGCACCGAACCCAGACTACGCCGAGTCCGGTAGCGTCAACGCGTATGTCGCCGGCCCGCACCTTGTCCGGCGGACACTCTCCGCCACGAGCAACGGCCGCCGCCACCTCCTCAGAGGTCACGGAGTCGTCCAGGCCAGCAATCCGCACTTCTGCGGTTTTCATTGGCCTGGAGACCCGGACGTCCTCTGGGTTGAGGACCTCCTTCAACCTAACCTAACCTAACCTAACCTAACCTAACCTAACCTAACCTAACCGAGTCTGCTGGCAGCCACCACCGCGAGCGCCACGTTTTTCCCACGCTCCGTTGCTAAAAATCGGGAAAATAGGTTTTTTCGCGTAAACATACAAGTGTTGTATATCCACGTACGCGTCTCAGTGAGCAAAACACGATAGTGAAAACCGCCCGGAAATCGGAGAAAGTGCGTGAAAGTTGTGCTTGAAAAACCGTGATTTTTGGTGTTTTTGTGAAACGCTGCGGAAACCAGATCGACGACCCCCCACTTTTTCGGGGTCAAAATAACCGGCTTGAGGAGTCCCGTTCACTGGACACCATCTGGGATTTTTCCGGTGGAAAATCGCCGACGTAATCCCGGAAAAACATCTACCACGTGCCACATGGTTCCACTTCCATCATAGGTGGAAAGGCGTGTTATATATCAAAATACGCGTCTTCAAAAGACGAGTCTCCTGACACCTGAACCAAGAAAATCGGACCACCCCGGACGGAGTTGCAGCCCTTCAAAGGTCGGAAAATTCACGTATATCTTTAGTGCCATTTTCCCGCAAAACAAGATCGATGACAACCCATTTTTATAATTCCATTAAATAGTAGACTACCTTAACTTCATTTCCCCAAAATTTCAGATTTTTCGGCTCAGTAGTTTAGTCAAAATTGAAACTTTAAACCATAGCGTAAATTCTAAAACAAATAAATTTCGAAATACTAGCCCCCCTATAAACAAAATTCTAAAAATTATTGTCACTTATGGTTGTCCAATCAGCCTTTTATCTTATTATAATAATAAATGTTTTCTTAACTTATTCCCAAAATTAAAACAAGGCAATTTGCGGTTGTTGTGGGAGGGTGGCACAGAGAACACCCCACAGAAGAGGGTGAAGACGTGGTTGCGCGCAGACGCAAATTAGACTATAAGATAGATAAGGCTCTAGTGCATAAGTTAGTTTTTAATTTGGAATTTTTGGACCGTTTTTCGAGTCACTAGACTTTTTTGAAAGTTTTGTTTATAACAGCAGAAACCGCAAAACAAAGTTAATAACGAGATCGCGAATCGAAAATCGACTTCCAGAATAATAGGATTTTAAAAATTTTTTATATAGGACTGTATAGGGCCTGGTGAAAAACCACCCCCCACGTCGTTAAAATTTTCAAAAACACCCTAGAACAGGGTAGTAATCGGCCTTAAATATACAAAACTCAAAATGACCCAGGGGGTAAGTTTTTAAATATTTTTTAGACTTTCTTCCTCAAAAACGTTCGTCCAACCCTAATCTTAAAATTACACGAACATTTAATGATAAATATCGCGCCCCGGCTTAAAAATTTAAATTTCTGATATTTTTGTTAGGGTAGTTTTAAGGGGTAAAATATTTATAGAATAAATTACAGTGGAATAGAAAGGCCCAGACGAGAGCTTTCTAACGAGCCCACTCACGCCAAAATCGGTCCAGTAGAAGCTTAGTTAATTAATTTTACAAATTTTAACCGACAAAACAGAGGGAGGTTGTGTTTTAAGCTTAGTCGTATCTCGGAAACCAGGGGAGATAGACGATTTTCGACCTCAAATCCGGCCTTTGTGGTGTCGAAGACACCACGGTTAAAGTCGGGTGGAAATAGTTCATCCCCCCTGGTCTGGACCCCCTCCCCTGCATACCCTCTAAATAAAATCTAAGAAATCAGATATCTCCGAAACTAAAGGAGATAGCTCAATTCTGACTTCAAATTCTGCCTTTGTGGTGTCGAAGACACCACGGCAAAAGTTATATAAGAGGAACCCCCCCCCCCATTTGGACCCCCCCTCCAACCCCTAAAATTAAAAATTTACTTTTTGTATTTTATGTTCTTAAACATAATATTGGATAATCTGGTGGCGTTTATACATTAAACAGTCCACAGACAGACTTTAGCTATAACTGATAGCTACATTTATTTGGACAAAATTGACTTGCACTTTACAGTTGGCTCACTTATACTGACTCTGACCCCCCTATACAGGGTCAGACTGACAACGTTCCCCGTTCTTCTCGCTAGACCTACTGCACATATACACAAACACACACATACCATATACATAAACCGCACATAACACATACGCGTTACACAAAAATAAACGAAATACAAAATGTATCGCACACCGACAACCACCGGCGGTCACCCTAAGCCGGCCACCTCCGCCAGCACCCCTTCATCCTCATCCGCTCCAGCGCAGGACGCTGCATTAACCTTCATCCGCAGACCAGACCGGAACAGGAGGTCGCTGGACAACATGGCCATATACAAAAAACAGGATTACGGGGCAAAGACTAATGACGAGCTCCTTCAGGAAGTGATGAAGACTTTTGAGGATATTCCCTCAAAAGTCAAAGAGTACCCTCAAATGAGGAGGGACATTAAGACCTTCCTGGAGGAGAGGTCAGACAAATGTCTGCGTGTCCTTTTCGAGCTAAGTAAGCGAGTGACCGGCCTGGAAACTAAAGAACGAACACCAGCTTTAGCCAGGCCGGCCGGAAAGGATAATCACATGCTTGAAAAGCTGGAGGAGGTGGAAGCACAACTGCAAACGCGGCTGAATAAGCTAGAAGAAAAAATGGTTTGGTGCTTCGATAGGCAAACAGAGCTGCGCGACGATGGCGGGTCCGACATCATCGACAAGATCGTCGACAAAATCGACGAGGCTAAGGCGGCCATCACCCAGACGACGCAAGACGTCAGGGTGGTGGGCCGCACTCAGATTATCCTCGACGAGAAGCTCGACGGTATTGCCGGTGATGTCGCAGTTGCCAAAGAAACCATACTTGAGGTCGCAAAAGATAAACAACCATGCGAGACTCTCAATAGGTCGTACGCCAGTGTTACAGCAGCTAAACCCGGGCATCGGCCGGCCCTTCACTCCATGGCGGTCACACTCGAAGGCAACCAGGAGACTGCCGACGAGGTGCTCGAGCGAGTGAAGAGGGCGGTCGATGCCAGGGAAACTGGGCTCAAGATTAATAAGGTGCGGAAAGCGAAGAACCAAACCATTATCCTTGGATGCGACACCGAAACGGAATTAGAAAAAGTTAAACGAAGAATCGAAAGCCGAGGCGAGGGCTTGATAGTCTCAAACATGAGGAATAAAAACCCACTCGTCATCTTAAAGGATGTATTCATTGACAGTGATGACGATGAGCTTATAAAAGCCATACATGTACAGAATAAAGAAATCTTCACAGACTTATCACAAGAGGACACAGACATAACAATCAAGTACAAAAAAAGAACCAGAAATCCAAAAACGGCACACATTATAGTCCAGGCAAAACCTATTGTTTGGCGGAGGATGGTGGAGGCCGGAGCCCTCTACCTTGACCTGCAAAGGATCAGAGTGGAGGACCAGTCTCCGCTCATCCAATGCACGAAGTGCTTGGCATTTGGGCACGGCCGGAAATTTTGCACGGAAGGTGCGGACAGGTGCAGCCACTGCGGCGGCCCGCATCTGCGCGAGAAATGCGCAGACTACATCGCAGGGAACGAACCGCAGTGCTGCAACTGCTCGCACTCGAAGCTACAAAGGACCGACCACAATGCCTTCAGCGCTGAGTGCCCTGTCCGCCGAAAGTGGGATTACCTGGCCCGACAGACAACGGCTTATGTGTGACTCACCACTCACTGGCTGCTGCACAACATGCACGATAACACACAAACACATACACACGACACACTACAACACAAACCGGGAGTGCTACAAACTATTGGTAAAACCCGATACAGCGACACCGGACAAACAAAAAACAAATAAAAATCGATATAACAAATATATAGTAAATATATATATTGTATATCGCAAACACAAACATTCACACAACACGCACCCAAACAAACCTACAACCACACTCAAATTAGTAAAAGCAAGCAAAAGTAAAAGAAAAGTCAATAAATATATATAAAATCAGTATATATATATTATTACTAAAAGTTGTCTAGAAGTACAAAATAATTAGATTGAAAATAAGTAAGTTAAGTAGGTAAACTAAAACTTAAAATTCAAACTAACTTAACTACAGTTACCAAAATGCATAAACACCAAGCCAAGTGGATTAAATATAATTTAAATAGTACATAACTAAGAAATGGAACTCATAGATTGCCAGTAGGTATAAGTAATACTCATGTACCTACCTACATATCATTAGAATTAGCCAGATAATGGATTAACTCAGGATTTTAAGCGTAACCGATATGATTTACACATAGGGTCATCAAGTAAATACATGTTATAAACCTTCAGTAACAACAACTGGCTTTCACTAAAAATACAATAAGTGTTCATAACACCAAATGTCCATCCAAATGTTTGGAACAAATTGTTGCAATTACTTTAATTAATTACTAATAAGAAACTGATAAGATAAGATGTCTCAGCTTAATTAGATATTGTAACCGTAAACAAACTAGAATACTAATGTGAGAAGTACCTAATATATAAAATAATAAGTCCACCACTTTGGGTTGTATTAAAATAAATAAATATTGTAAAAATTAGGTTTAAATAAGGTAGCAACGAGTAAGTAAACAATTTGTAATTATAATGAATTATAAGTTATCTAGCAATAAGTTTAGTTAGATTAAAAATGTTAAATGCTCTTAGTTAAGTTACAAATACATTAAGACAATAGTTTTTATTTTCTATTGTAACGGTTATTCACACATTATGTGTAAATACTATAAAGGTTGTTTATTGTTACTGGTTTGAATGTCAATAAAATATAAAACTTAATAAAAGTAAATGTTGTGCACCTGCCAATGTTTATATTTCGGATTGTCTTACACATACTGAATGACACACTGTCATTGAATAAATGAAATGTTAATGTGATGTGCACATGATGTGTTGTTTCATGTCATGTAACTTAAATGTGTTAAATATTAAATTGTAATAAAAAGTTAATGTAACGCACATAATTAAATGTAAAAATTATATTGAAATGAAATTGTTAACAAAAATTAGATACCATTGGAAAATATTGTTTATAACATTGTAACATGGTTGGCGGGTGATAAGAAGTGTGGGCAAAACCTATACTTTTGTTACTCCCTAGCTATGTTCAATTTGCTAAAGATATAACGATAAAGAAATAACAAATGTGAAATAAATATAACTGTGCAACTTTATTGAAATAAAAATAAAAACCCTGATAGTTATGTCCCTGTAGATATTCATAGGCTATTAGCGGGAATCCCACCCGGCCAAGACTAAAAGACGATGTATGCTTGTGTAACGTATGCGGCTTGAAAGTGCGAGAGGCATAAATGCGAGAACTAGTATGAAAGAGTACCACTAGAACAATAAGGACCCGTTGTTTCCATGAACGGGGAAAAGAAGGAAAAAAAAAAAAAAAAAAAAAAAAAAAAAAAAAAAAAAAAAACCTAACCTAACCTAACCTAACCTAACCTAACCTAACCTAACCTAACCTAACCTAACCTAACCTAACCTAACCTAACCTAACCTAACCTAACCTAACCTAACCTAACCTAACCTAACCTAACCTAACCTAACCTAACCTAACCTAACCTAACCTAACCTAACCTAACCTAACCTAACCTAACCTAACCGAGTCTGCTGGCAGCCACCACCGCGAGCGCCACGTTTTTCCCACGCTCCGTTGCTAAAAATCGGGAAAATAGGTTTTTTCGCGTAAACATACAAGTGTTGTATATCCACGTACGCGTCTCAGTGAGCAAAACACGATAGTGAAAACCGCCCGGAAATCGGAGAAAGTGCGTGAAAGTTGTGCTTGAAAAACCGTGATTTTTGGTGTTTTTGTGAAACGCTGCGGAAACCAGATCGACGACCCCCCACTTTTTCGGGGTCAAAATAACCGGCTTGAGGAGTCCCGTTCACTGGACACCATCTGGGATTTTTCCGGTGGAAAATCGCCGACGTAATCCCGGAAAAACATCTACCACGTGCCACATGGTTCCACTTCCATCATAGGTGGAAAGGCGTGTTATATATCAAAATACGCGTCTTCAAAAGACGAGTCTCCTGACACCTGAACCAAGAAAATCGGACCACCCCGGACGGAGTTGCAGCCCTTCAAAGGTCGGAAAATTCACGTATATCTTTAGTGCCATTTTCCCGCAAAACAAGATCGATGACAACCCATTTTTATAATTCCATTAAATAGTAGACTACCTTAACTTCATTTCCCCAAAATTTCAGATTTTTCGGCTCAGTAGTTTAGTCAAAATTGAAACTTTAAACCATAGCGTAAATTCTAAAACAAATAAATTTCGAAATACTAGCCCCCCTATAAACAAAATTCTAAAAATTATTGTCACTTATGGTTGTCCAATCAGCCTTTTATCTTATTATAATAATAAATGTTTTCTTAACTTATTCCCAAAATTAAAACAAGGCAATTTGCGGTTGTTGTGGGAGGGTGGCACAGAGAACACCCCACAGAAGAGGGTGAAGACGTGGTTGCGCGCAGACGCAAATTAGACTATAAGATAGATAAGGCTCTAGTGCATAAGTTAGTTTTTAATTTGGAATTTTTGGACCGTTTTTCGAGTCACTAGACTTTTTTGAAAGTTTTGTTTATAACAGCAGAAACCGCAAAACAAAGTTAATAACGAGATCGCGAATCGAAAATCGACTTCCAGAATAATAGGATTTTAAAAATTTTTTATATAGGACTGTATAGGGCCTGGTGAAAAACCACCCCCCACGTCGTTAAAATTTTCAAAAACACCCTAGAACAGGGTAGTAATCGGCCTTAAATATACAAAACTCAAAATGACCCAGGGGGTAAGTTTTTAAATATTTTTTAGACTTTCTTCCTCAAAAACGTTCGTCCAACCCTAATCTTAAAATTACACGAACATTTAATGATAAATATCGCGCCCCGGCTTAAAAATTTAAATTTCTGATATTTTTGTTAGGGTAGTTTTAAGGGGTAAAATATTTATAGAATAAATTACAGTGGAATAGAAAGGCCCAGACGAGAGCTTTCTAACGAGCCCACTCACGCCAAAATCGGTCCAGTAGAAGCTTAGTTAATTAATTTTACAAATTTTAACCGACAAAACAGAGGGAGGTTGTGTTTTAAGCTTAGTCGTATCTCGGAAACCAGGGGAGATAGACGATTTTCGACCTCAAATCCGGCCTTTGTGGTGTCGAAGACACCACGGTTAAAGTCGGGTGGAAATAGTTCATCCCCCCTGGTCTGGACCCCCTCCCCTGCATACCCTCTAAATAAAATCTAAGAAATCAGATATCTCCGAAACTAAAGGAGATAGCTCAATTCTGACTTCAAATTCTGCCTTTGTGGTGTCGAAGACACCACGGCAAAAGTTATATAAGAGGAACCCCCCCCCCCATTTGGACCCCCCCTCCAACCCCTAAAATTAAAAATTTACTTTTTGTATTTTATGTTCTTAAACATAATATTGGATAATCTGGTGGCGTTTATACATTAAACAGTCCACAGACAGACTTTAGCTATAACTGATAGCTACATTTATTTGGACAAAATTGACTTGCACTTTACAGTTGGCTCACTTATACTGACTCTGACCCCCCTATACAGGGTCAGACTGACAACGTTCCCCGTTCTTCTCGCTAGACCTACTGCACATATACACAAACACACACATACCATATACATAAACCGCACATAACACATACGCGTTACACAAAAATAAACGAAATACAAAATGTATCGCACACCGACAACCACCGGCGGTCACCCTAAGCCGGCCACCTCCGCCAGCACCCCTTCATCCTCATCCGCTCCAGCGCAGGACGCTGCATTAACCTTCATCCGCAGACCAGACCGGAACAGGAGGTCGCTGGACAACATGGCCATATACAAAAAACAGGATTACGGGGCAAAGACTAATGACGAGCTCCTTCAGGAAGTGATGAAGACTTTTGAGGATATTCCCTCAAAAGTCAAAGAGTACCCTCAAATGAGGAGGGACATTAAGACCTTCCTGGAGGAGAGGTCAGACAAATGTCTGCGTGTCCTTTTCGAGCTAAGTAAGCGAGTGACCGGCCTGGAAACTAAAGAACGAACACCAGCTTTAGCCAGGCCGGCCGGAAAGGATAATCACATGCTTGAAAAGCTGGAGGAGGTGGAAGCACAACTGCAAACGCGGCTGAATAAGCTAGAAGAAAAAATGGTTTGGTGCTTCGATAGGCAAACAGAGCTGCGCGACGATGGCGGGTCCGACATCATCGACAAGATCGTCGACAAAATCGACGAGGCTAAGGCGGCCATCACCCAGACGACGCAAGACGTCAGGGTGGTGGGCCGCACTCAGATTATCCTCGACGAGAAGCTCGACGGTATTGCCGGTGATGTCGCAGTTGCCAAAGAAACCATACTTGAGGTCGCAAAAGATAAACAACCATGCGAGACTCTCAATAGGTCGTACGCCAGTGTTACAGCAGCTAAACCCGGGCATCGGCCGGCCCTTCACTCCATGGCGGTCACACTCGAAGGCAACCAGGAGACTGCCGACGAGGTGCTCGAGCGAGTGAAGAGGGCGGTCGATGCCAGGGAAACTGGGCTCAAGATTAATAAGGTGCGGAAAGCGAAGAACCAAACCATTATCCTTGGATGCGACACCGAAACGGAATTAGAAAAAGTTAAACGAAGAATCGAAAGCCGAGGCGAGGGCTTGATAGTCTCAAACATGAGGAATAAAAACCCACTCGTCATCTTAAAGGATGTATTCATTGACAGTGATGACGATGAGCTTATAAAAGCCATACATGTACAGAATAAAGAAATCTTCACAGACTTATCACAAGAGGACACAGACATAACAATCAAGTACAAAAAAAGAACCAGAAATCCAAAAACGGCACACATTATAGTCCAGGCAAAACCTATTGTTTGGCGGAGGATGGTGGAGGCCGGAGCCCTCTACCTTGACCTGCAAAGGATCAGAGTGGAGGACCAGTCTCCGCTCATCCAATGCACGAAGTGCTTGGCATTTGGGCACGGCCGGAAATTTTGCACGGAAGGTGCGGACAGGTGCAGCCACTGCGGCGGCCCGCATCTGCGCGAGAAATGCGCAGACTACATCGCAGGGAACGAACCGCAGTGCTGCAACTGCTCGCACTCGAAGCTACAAAGGACCGACCACAATGCCTTCAGCGCTGAGTGCCCTGTCCGCCGAAAGTGGGATTACCTGGCCCGACAGACAACGGCTTATGTGTGACTCACCACTCACTGGCTGCTGCACAACATGCACGATAACACACAAACACATACACACGACACACTACAACACAAACCGGGAGTGCTACAAACTATTGGTAAAACCCGATACAGCGACACCGGACAAACAAAAAACAAATAAAAATCGATATAACAAATATATAGTAAATATATATATTGTATATCGCAAACACAAACATTCACACAACACGCACCCAAACAAACCTACAACCACACTCAAATTAGTAAAAGCAAGCAAAAGTAAAAGAAAAGTCAATAAATATATATAAAATCAGTATATATATATTATTACTAAAAGTTGTCTAGAAGTACAAAATAATTAGATTGAAAATAAGTAAGTTAAGTAGGTAAACTAAAACTTAAAATTCAAACTAACTTAACTACAGTTACCAAAATGCATAAACACCAAGCCAAGTGGATTAAATATAATTTAAATAGTACATAACTAAGAAATGGAACTCATAGATTGCCAGTAGGTATAAGTAATACTCATGTACCTACCTACATATCATTAGAATTAGCCAGATAATGGATTAACTCAGGATTTTAAGCGTAACCGATATGATTTACACATAGGGTCATCAAGTAAATACATGTTATAAACCTTCAGTAACAACAACTGGCTTTCACTAAAAATACAATAAGTGTTCATAACACCAAATGTCCATCCAAATGTTTGGAACAAATTGTTGCAATTACTTTAATTAATTACTAATAAGAAACTGATAAGATAAGATGTCTCAGCTTAATTAGATATTGTAACCGTAAACAAACTAGAATACTAATGTGAGAAGTACCTAATATATAAAATAATAAGTCCACCACTTTGGGTTGTATTAAAATAAATAAATATTGTAAAAATTAGGTTTAAATAAGGTAGCAACGAGTAAGTAAACAATTTGTAATTATAATGAATTATAAGTTATCTAGCAATAAGTTTAGTTAGATTAAAAATGTTAAATGCTCTTAGTTAAGTTACAAATACATTAAGACAATAGTTTTTATTTTCTATTGTAACGGTTATTCACACATTATGTGTAAATACTATAAAGGTTGTTTATTGTTACTGGTTTGAATGTCAATAAAATATAAAACTTAATAAAAGTAAATGTTGTGCACCTGCCAATGTTTATATTTCGGATTGTCTTACACATACTGAATGACACACTGTCATTGAATAAATGAAATGTTAATGTGATGTGCACATGATGTGTTGTTTCATGTCATGTAACTTAAATGTGTTAAATATTAAATTGTAATAAAAAGTTAATGTAACGCACATAATTAAATGTAAAAATTATATTGAAATGAAATTGTTAACAAAAATTAGATACCATTGGAAAATATTGTTTATAACATTGTAACATGGTTGGCGGGTGATAAGAAGTGTGGGCAAAACCTATACTTTTGTTACTCCCTAGCTATGTTCAATTTGCTAAAGATATAACGATAAAGAAATAACAAATGTGAAATAAATATAACTGTGCAACTTTATTGAAATAAAAATAAAAACCCTGATAGTTATGTCCCTGTAGATATTCATAGGCTATTAGCGGGAATCCCACCCGGCCAAGACTAAAAGACGATGTATGCTTGTGTAACGTATGCGGCTTGAAAGTGCGAGAGGCATAAATGCGAGAACTAGTATGAAAGAGTACCACTAGAACAATAAGGACCCGTTGTTTCCATGAACGGGGAAAAGAAGGAAAAAAAAAAAAAAAAAAAAAAAAAAAAAAAAAAAAAAAAACCTAACCTAACCTAACCTAACCTAACCTAACCTAACCTAACCTAACCTAACCTAACCTAACCTAACCTAACCTAACCTAACCTAACCTAACCTAACCTAACCTAACCTAACCTAACCTAACCTAACCTAACCTAACCTAACCTAACCTAACCTAACCTAACCTAACCTAACCTAACCTAACCTAACCTAACCTAACCTAACCTAACCTAACCTAACCTAACCTAACCTAACCTAACCTAACCTAACCTAACCTAACCTAACCTAACCTAACCTAACCTAACCTAACCTAACCTAACCTAACCTAACCTAACCTAACCTAACCTAACCTAACCTAACCTAACCTAACCTAACCTAACCTAACCTAACCTAACCTAACCTAACCTAACCTAACCTAACCTAACCTAACCTAACCTAACCTAACCTAACCTAACCTAACCTAACCTAACCTAACCTAACCTAACCTAACCTAACCTAACCTAACCTAACCTAACCTAACCTAACCTAACCTAACCTAACCTAACCTAACCTAACCTAACCTAACCTAACCTAACCTAACCTAACCTAACCTAACCTAACCTAACCTAACCTAACCTAACCTAACCTAACCTAACCTAACCTAACCTAACCTAACCTAACCTAACCTAACCTAACCTAACCTAACCTAACCTAACCTAACCTAACCTAACCTAACCTAACCTAACCTAACCTAACCTAACCTAACCTAACCTAACCTAACCTAACCTAACCTAACCTAACCTAACCTAACCTAACCTAACCTAACCTAACCTAACCTAACCTAACCTAACCTAACCTAACCTAACCTAACCTAACCTAACCTAACCTAACCTAACCTAACCTAACCTAACCTAACCTAACCTAACCTAACCTAACCTAACCTAACCTAACCTAACCTAACCTAACCTAACCTAACCTAACCTAACCTAACCTAACCTAACCTAACCTAACCTAACCTAACCTAACCTAACCTAACCTAACCTAACCTAACCTAACCTAACCTAACCTAACCTAACCTAACCTAACCTAACCTAACCTAACCTAACCTAACCTAACCTAACCTAACCTAACCTAACCTAACCTAACCTAACCTAACCTAACCTAACCTAACCTAACCTAACCTAACCTAACCTAACCTAACCTAACCTAACCTAACCTAACCTAACCTAACCTAACCTAACCTAACCTAACCTAACCTAACCTAACCTAACCTAACCTAACCTAACCCAGTCACGCGGACACCCCCCGCCGCGAGAACACGTGTACAGGCGAAGCTCCGCGCAAAAATTCCCTTCAAAAATCGCTACCAGTGGTATTTTTCTCGCGTAACATATCGTGTTGCATACCAAACTGTGCGGAAAAATCAGGCCTACGCGCGGGTGAAAGTGTGGTGAAAATCAGTGCAGCCGTTCGAGTGCAAAGTGCAAAAAAGTGGAAATTTGCTAAAATTTTTACCTTTAAAAATTAACGCTGCCCGATCTACCGCGGCGACATATCCCTTTTTTAGTGCCAATTTAAAGCCGGGACTGAGCTCTACATTTCGGACATCATTGCCGATTTTTTCCGCCCACGTGGGCGGAAATAAAACCAAAAAAACAGTTACCACGTGGTCATCAAGCCACGCATCCAATGGTGTTGGGAGAATTCTATCCAGCCAGCATTGAAGGCCCTGCCGGGAGCTGTCACCAGCCGTTTGAAGCTTGAAGATAGGTGCTTTAGTTTTTAAGATATTGAACTTTACATTTTTTGCAAAATTTCAAAAAATCGTATTTCCAAATCTGTCGCGACGACCCCCAGTTTTTAAAATATTTTTCTATAGGTTTAAGTTAGATCTACAATATACCAAAATTTCAAAATTTTATTCCATTAGGTTTTTTAAATATACATTTTTTAAATTTAAGGGGTGACACGAGGGGTACTTTTTTCAACCCCTAGTAAAAAACTGTGATTGCCAAAAAACTGGGTAAATAAATTTAAACACGTGGGAATTTTTTGGAAATTTTTATTCTCATAGTTGAAACTTTATACTCTTTTTTGTATAAAATTATCGATTTTTTCTTAGAATTAAATTAAGGGTTGATCCAAAAATTCCCTTTAGTAATTCTATCAGAAAGCCCTTTGAAAGACCTGTTCGGCGAGCTAAAGAGCGTGTCTCTGCGACGTCTAGGACTCGAGAAATCGGCTGTTGAAGTTTTGGGCGGAAATTGTTGCGAGGGCGCTGAGGTACCGCCCAATTCCGCCCAAACTTTCTTATTGCGATAACTTCGGTTCGGGACGTCGTACGAACTTGCGGTTTCTTTCGTTGACCTTCCGCCATCCTTCTGCAGCCCCCCACCCCTTCCCCATTGGCCACAACACATGTGATCTTGATCCTAATTCCTGTCCCAGATTCACATAGAGAAGTCGGAGGGAAGAACGGCGAGCCCTCACACGCTCCTGAGAGACGTTTTGATCCGGAGATATTGAGGTCCAAAACCTGGCAGCCATTTTGACGGCCATCTTGTTTTTATAAAACACGTCATATCTCCGGAACCAGAAGTCGCAGAGCGTTGCGGTTTTCTTTGCTGACCTTCCCTCGGTAGTCTCCATCCCCCCCACTACCTTTCGAAAATAATTAAACACTAAAATTTTGGTACCATTAAAAAAAAAATATTTATAGAGACAATATACCACCACATAGTTAGACAGTTTTTTCTGGATTTCTGCGACACCCGGAAGCTTATAAAATTGACTTTTGTGCTGATGGTCCGCCATCTTGGATAAACTAATTCTAGGATAACTTGGCAACCGTTGGTCGTAGAAAGACGCAGTTTCCGGCACTTGACTATGCCTGTGGTGTTCTTTACTTTAATTAAGTAAGTGTCTACAGTGTATTATAAATAGAGCCATATTCTATATTGTAGCGTCGTCTCTTGATACTTATATTTATTTTTCTTTTTCCTGTTTTTTGACCCAGGCAGTGTTTTGCTTATTCAGGACGCCGTACACCGTGTTTTTTGACCGGTGCACTTAGTTTTTACATTAAAATAACTTACTGATCCCCCCTTTACAGGGACCAGCATTGACTGTGCAGTTGTCCTCTGAAATTTATTTTACTTTCCCAAATCATGTTCCGCACTCCAGCGAAAAAGGACGAGAGCTCGCGCAGCCCCGGAGTCTCGCCGCGATCCCCGGAGAAACCCGCAACCCCAACCTTAAATGTAAGGAAAAGCGTTGCTGAATTGGAGGCTGGCATAGCAGAGCCGCAGGCTAAACTGCCAGCCAACAAAGCAAAATCTACACCACCACTGGCAAAAACAACTGCCAATAAGGTTCCCGGGCCCCTGGAGACGCGGCGGGTCTCAGCGGATGCCAAAAAACCCGAGAAAAAATACGTGGATCTCACGTCGGAAGCAAGAGCCTGCCTAAACAAGGCGAAGCTACACTTGGGCAACTCTCGGAATCTCAAAGGAGAAATAAAAATAGAGGTCCTTGCGGCAATCGACCGACTGTTTGAGATCGTGAAGGAGTCGGAAAGGAAAGGAAGGAGCTTCACAATTTCTGCTCCCACTGCAGCCGATAAAACAACCGGACAGCCTAACTCACCGAGCCCTTGCGCCACTGACGAAAGCCAGAAAAAACTACTCGAACGCCTCGAGGAAAATAGCACCCTCATGAAGGAAAACATTATAAAAATGGAAAACCTTAGGGAAACCTTAATAGCCAATGATCTGTGTGGGGAAAGAACCTACGCATCCGTGGCGGCAACACACAGAGGACAAACCAGCGTTCAAACGCAGGAACGAGCGACGCTACACTCCGTGGTTGTTTCCTCTACACAGAGCTTGGATACAGGTGACGAGATCCTTGAGAGAGTGAGGCGGGCTGTGGACGCAAAGGAAGGCTGGGTGCAAGTAGAAAGGGTCAGAAAGGCAAAAGATCGGAAGGTTATCATGGGCTGCCGAACAAAGGAAGAGAGGCAGAAAATCCGGGAGAGACTTGAAACTGTCGGAGAGAACCTCGTCGTCGAGGAAGTACGCAACAGGGACCCGCTTCTGATTCTTAGGGACGTTTTGCAAATTCATAGCGACGAAGACGTCTTAAAAGCCCTTAGGAATCAGAACCGGGAACTCTTTCACGGTCTCGGGGGCGAGGAGCTCAGGATGGGCGTCAAGTACCGAAGGAAAGCGCGAAACCCCCACTGTAACAGCATTGTGCTCAGCGTTTCTCCTTCTATATGGAGGAGGGCTACTGAAGTAGGAAAGCTTCGAATAGACCTCCAGATAGTGCGGGTAGAAGACCAAACTCCCCTGGTGCAGTGCACACGCTGCTTGGGTTTTGGACACAGCAAACGCTTTTGCAAGGACCCTTCCGACCTGTGCAGCCACTGTGGTGGTCCACACCTTAGGATGGACTGCCCAGACAACCAGCTAGGCGAAGCGCCTAAGTGTGTGAACTGTACCAGAGCAAAAGTGAGTGGCGCTGAGCACAATGCGTTCAGCACCGATTGCCCCGTACGTCGCAAGTGGGACTCACTCGCCCGAGCGTCCGTAGCTTATTGCTAAGGTGGTCCCAGCAGCTCCCCACAAGTACTCCATAATCCAGGCAAACCTGCAACGTAGTCAGCTCGCAACCAACGAACTCTTGTTGGAGGCCGAATCGCAGCGAGTCGCCGTTGCATTGCTTCAGGAGCCCTACGTTGGTCGGGCAAATAGAGTGAGAAGCTACCGGGGCGTGAGGGTCTTCCAGAACGCTGGTGGAGGAGAAGGGACTGTTAAGGCAGCAATTGCTGTCCTTGACCACGACCTAGATGTCATGCAGTACCCACAACTCACCACAGACAACATCGTTGTGGTGGGAGTCCGAACCAGCGCCTGGACGATCACGCTGGTATCATTTTATTTCGAGCCAGACAAACCCGTGGAGCCTTACCTGGAGCATATGCAGCGAATCGTGCAACACGCAGGACATAGCAGGTTGCTCATTGGAGGAGACGCGAACGCCAAAAGTACTTGGTGGGGCAGCAACAGCGAAGACGCGAGGGGAGAACTATTATGCGGGACCTTGGAGCAGTGGAGGATGCACGTCCTCAATAATGGAGACACTCCGACATTTGACACCGTGAGAGGCGGAGTCAGGTACAGCAGCCACGTGGATGTAACGGCGTGCACCGAGGATATGCTGCATCTGGTGGACGGCTGGCGGGTAATAGTCGGTCTAACGAGTTCCGATCACAATGGCATAGGCCTTAGTATCAGACTTCAAAAGTCTAAGGGTATTAGCATTGAACGTACCACCAGACGTTTCAACACCAAAAAGGCTAATTGGAGGCGGTTTCGTTTGAAATTGTCTCAAATTATGCAGGAGGAGAAATTGACGGTACAGGAAGTGGGAAACATCAGCAACACAAATGCATTAGACCACATGATAAGCGCCTACACCAAAGCTATCCAAGACACATGTACGCATGCAATACCATCAAAAAAGTCCAAAGAGGTACTTACCATGCCATGGTGGTCAGAGGAACTCGCGGAGATGAAGAGGCTCGTCGCTACCAGGAAGCGCCGAATCCGGAACGCTGCACCGATCCGAAGAGCTAGCGTCGTCAGTCTGTACCTGCAAGAAAAAGGGAATTATGAAACAGCAGTAAAAACGGCCATAGAGGAGAGTTGGAAGGGGTTCTGCTGTAAACAGACCAGGGAAGGGGTTTGGGAGGGAATTTATAGGGTCATGGGGAGAGTCGCAAACAGAGAGGAAGACCTACCGTTACAAAATGGAGGGATAACCCTGGACGCCAAGGGCTCAGTGAAGCTGCTGGCCGAGACATTCTACCCGGTGGACCGGGAAGAAGATGACAACATGGACCATAACCTCACAAGACAGAAGGCAGACAAGGTGAACGAGTGGAGTCATGATGAACAACATGACCCACCGTTCACCCAAGGCGAACTGGACAGGGCCATGAGGTCCTTCAACCCAAAAAAGGCCCCGGGAGCCGATGGCTTCACAGCAGATATCTGCACTCAGGCCATAAGCTGCGACCCTGAATTCTTCCTGTCACTGGTTAACAAATGCCTGACATGCCACTACTTTCCAAAAATCTGGAAGGAAGCAACGGTGGTGGCACTAAGGAAGCCAGGCAAAGACTCGTACAGAGTACCAAAGTCCTACAGGCCGATTGGGCTCTTGCCTATATTAGGGAAGGTGTACGAGAAGATGCTGGTCGCTCGCCTTAGGTTCTATTTGCTTCCCAGGATCAGTACTCGCCAATACGGCTTTATGCCGCAAAGGAGCACAGAGGACTCCCTCTACACCATGGTGCAACACATCCGCAAGAAGTTGACACAAAAGAAAATTGTTACTCTTGTGTCACTAGACATAGAGGGAGCCTTTGACAGTGCGTGGTGGCCTGCTATCAAAGTCCGATTGGCTGAGGAAAAGTGCCCTGTAAACTTGAGACGAGTGGTCAGTAGTTACCTCAGTGACAGGACTGTTAGCGTGAGGTACTTGGGTGAGGAGTGCAAAAAATCGACGAGCAAGGGTTGCGTCCAGGGATCCATTGCGGGTCCACTCTTCTGGAACCTCCTACTGGACCCCCTCTTGAAGGAGCTCGACACTGGGGGCAACTACTGCCAAGCATTCGCCGACGACGTTGTCCTGATTTTCGACGGTGAAACGGCGGCAGAGATAGAGGGACGAGCCAATGCCGCTCTCGAACATGTTCGGGCATGGGGTGTCAGAAACAAGCTAAAATTCGCACCGCACAAAACCTGCGCAATGGTCTTAACACGAAAGCTAAAGTATGACACTCCGCGCTTGAGCATGGGGGGGATCGACATTGGAACGTCCCGTGACGTCAAAATATTAGGCCTCACAATCGACGACAAACTCAGCTTCAACAAACACATAGCTATCGCTTGTAAAAAGGCGATAGCTATGTACAAACAACTGGCCAGGGCAGCTCGAGCTAGTTGGGGTCTACAGCCGGAAATCATCAGGACCATCTACACGGCAGCAGTAGAGCCCACGATACTGTACGCAGCGAGTGCATGGGCGCCAGCCGCAAACAAATTAGGGGTCCAAAAACAGCTAAACGTGGTCCAAAGAGGGTTTGCGCAAAAGTTGTGCAAAGCCTACCGCACGGTCTCCCTAAACTCGGCACTGTTGCTCGCTGGGATACTCCCTCTAGACATTCGGATAAGGGAAGCTGCTTCACTTTACGAAGCGAAGGGGGGAGTGCCCCAGCCAACACTGGGAGGGAGGGAGATCGAGCGGATGGCCTCAGCCCTTGAAGCCCCTCACCCCGCAGAATTGGTGACACTGCAGTACGACAGCATAGCGGACGACGAAGAATACAGAAACCGGAGTGAGGAGTTTGCTGTGCGCATTTTTACCGACGGCAGTAAGATACAGGGCAAGGTCGGCGCGGCGCTATCTTTGTGGGATAGTACCACCGAAACAAAGGCTCTTAAACTTACTTTGCCGTCATACTGCACTGTCTACCAGGCTGAATTGTTGGCACTGCAGAAAGCGGCAACTGAAGCACTCAAACGCCGGGAAAACACGTTCGGCATCTTCAGCGACTCTATGGCGGCCCTGCAGACAGTCACCAACGTCAGTGCCCCCCATCCTCTAGCAGTGGAAACAAGGGACACCATACGCCGCTGCAAGCTCCAGAACAAGAGTGTCTCCTTGTTCTGGATAAAGGCCCACACAGGATTGGAGGGCAATGAGCGGGCTGATCAACTCGCAAAGGAAGCTGCCCTAAAGTCGAAGAAGAAGCCGGACTACGACCTGTGCCCCATCTCATTCGTCAAGCGGCAGATACGTATGAGGTCGCTTGACGAATGGAATGGGAAATATAAAGCCGGAGAAACAGCCTCCGGCACTAAACTGTTTTTCCCCGACGCAATATCCGCGTACGGTATCGTGAGGAAAATTGACCTCACGTACATAAGGACACAAATCTTCACTGGGCACGGTGGATTCTCCTCATATCTGACACGATTTAAATGTAAGGAGAATTCATCGTGCGCCTGTGAACCTGGAGTCGAGGAAACCGTTGCCCACATCCTCCTGGAGTGCCCAATTACAGAGAGAGCACGTTTTGAGACGGAGCAAGAGTTAACAATGAGCCTTACAGCAACAAACCTCCCATTTCTAATGAGACATAAAAAAGAGCGGCCGAAATTTTTAGATTATTGCGAAAAAATAGTTAGTTTAGTAATAAGTAGAAATAAGTTGTAAATATGGATACTTACCTGTATATTGAGTATATAGTTTAAGTACCAATATACGGAAAAAAAAAAAAAAAAAAAAAAAAAAAAAAAAAAAGTGTATAAATATATATATAATAAAAGATACGGAAAGCTCAAAAAAAAAAAAAAAAAAAATTAAAAAAAAAAAAAAAATAATAATAATAAAAAAAAAAAAAAAATACTGGGCCAAGTGCACTGCTTAGCTGTAAATTAGACAATAAATAAATCACCATAGATATAAGTTAGTTCAAAGATGTTAGCTATATAAATGTATGTAAGATAATAATTAAACAAATCGCAATAAAGAGCTCTGACAACGTTAGAGGACAACTTGCGAGGCAGGAGTGGGTTTTAGCCGGTAAGAGTCCGGCACTACCCCTCGGGGTGTCCATGAGGATTTCCCACTCCTGCCACAAAAAAAAAAAAAAAAAAAAAAAAAAAAAAAAAAAAAAAAAAAAAACCTAACCTAACCTAACCTAACCTAACCTAACCTAACCTAACCTAACCTAACCGAAGACACGTTTGGAAAAAACCTCGTATTTCTGCGTTGTTTTCGCTTCTAATCATCTTACCTTGGCTCTGTCCAACCCCTAGACACGTTATATACTGTCTAGGTGCGAAATAAATACACTTTTATATCCTTACATACCCTATATAAACGTTATTTTTGATTAAATAGTTTTACCATTGTTTAGCGCTAATTAGCTTCACTTATTAGCGATCCAACTTTGCTTACCTGTCGGGGCTGGTGTCTAGACCGCTTTGTGCGCCTAGAATCCACCAGTTTCGCCATAGAAATTGTAATTCTGCATAATTTGTTGTAAATTTAGTACTAAAAAACCTGTTTTTTGACCATAATTTTGAAAAATTCTACTACACTTACCTTTCATATGCACACCGTTAGATAGCTCTCGCCGAGGCGCTTCTAACGACACCACTCACGTGCGGATAGCTCTTACCAAACGTCAAAAAATTGCCCACCCACCCGCCCTTTAGGCAGATTTAAGCTGTGTATAGGAAAAGGGGAGCACTTTCGGTCCCATTTCTTAAAATTTTTTTATTACGGAAATATAATCCCTGGAGTGTCCTGGTGCCAGAGCTATAAATTTTGCCCTCACCGGCGTAATTTTACTCGACTAGAAACCTTCTCAACCTTCAAAATAGCGTTAATTTTTTCTTACTTTATATCATTCTGAATAATTTCTGTTCTACCGTGCAAACATTTTCTCGTCTATAAAATCCCTTGTATTCGGTCCCGCCCAGAGTTCCACAGCGCGTGAACCGGTGAAAACTCTTGCGGACACCACAATGGCGCCGTCTAGCGGCGAGGTCTTGTCTCTTCCGGCAACGGCAGCAGATGCCACTAGCACCGAGTCGTGCATAAGCACGTTAAACAAACTCGCGGAGTGCATCGCGGCTGCTATTGCCGAAGGGAAAAGCGTCACGACCGCCAACAAGCGACTCATAAGTTCTGCGGCAAATGAGATTCGGTGCGTAGCCGCTAAAATACCCACTTTTTCCGCCCCGCAGGAAATCTGCGCGACCCAAGACGGAAACCTGCGACAGGAAATTGCTACATGCGTGCGCGAGGAGCTTAGCAAGCACCTTGCCACGATCGCGACACCACTCACTCCCGCGCCGTTGCCCAGGAGTTACGCGCAGGCGGCTGGTGCCCCGGCTCCTCGTCCGGTCACTAAACCGCCTCTGCCTAACAAACCTGCGCTCATTGTTGCGCCGCAGGGCGACAGCACGTCCCAAACACGTCAGGATGTAGTGCAGTCGTTCAAGAACGCAGTCAGTTTCCGCACCACTTCGTACGCACCGTCTAGAATACAGGCCGTGTCTAATAATAAGTTGCGAGTGGAGTTCGAGACTGAGCAACAGCGCGATGAAACTCTCAAAAAACTCGAAAAGTCCTCACAACTCACTGCTGAACCGGCCAAGCTATTGAGGCCAATGATTATTCTCAAGGGAATATCATTGGACACGCCACCGGAAGAGCTGGTCGACGTCATCCGCGGCCAAAATGAAGAGCTGACTGCCCTCGCTGTTGACAGCGATGACCTGCGGCTTGCATTCAAGCGAAATAACCGCAACCCTAAATTGTACAACGCCGTCCTTATCGCCAAGCCCGCCATATGGCGCAAAATTATAGACATGGGGCGCGTCTGCGTGGACTACCAACGGGTACACGCAGAAGACTTCTCCACATTCCTCCAATGCAGGAAATGCCTGCAGTTCGGACACATTAAAACAAAATGTACCGCGACACAGGCACCCTGCTCTTACTGTTCGGAAGAGGGGCACGTTACCAGCAGCTGCCCTCTGCGCGAGAAGAAAGGCGCACCCAAGTGCTACAACTGCTTACAGCACAATACCAAATTTAAAACTACCCATGACGTCGGACACATGGCCACCTCCAACAACTGCCCTCGAGTGAAATCAGTCAAAAACAAAATTATTAACCGTACTGATTATGGACAATAAACTCATTAAAATATTACAGTGTAACATTGATCGATCTAAAAATAGTCTCCACGAATTTTTCACATATTTTTATAATGGCCAATACGACATCGCCTTGCTGTCCGAGCCCTATATAGGCTCTGGCAAAGAGGTGAAGTCGATCTCTGGAATTGACATCTACCAGTACTCGAGAGGGTCTAATGTAAAGGCGTGCATTCTTGTTAAGCAGGGGCGCGCTGTGGTTTTGGGGGAGTCCAGCTTATCGACTGCTAATCTATGCGTCATCCAACTCAAGACAGGTCATCAAAAGCTGTACCTGGGATCTGCTTATGTGGAACCAAATGACGACACATCGTCCACGCTAGAGGCCATCGACTACTTCCTCAAGGCCACATCGCGTTACAAGTGCATACTTGGAGGTGACTTCAATGGCTGGCACCCAGCATGGGGAAGCACCAGATCAAACCCGAGAGGCAACGACCTAATGGAATTAGCACAAACAAATGATATGTACGTCTGCAACATTGGTGACACTCCGACATTCGAGACGGTGACGCACGGGCGCGATCGATCGTCTATCATAGACGTGACATTAGCGTCCGGCCAAGCCTTCGACATGGTCGGGGAGTGGAGGGTCAACCTTGAGTGCTGCGCCACGTCACAGCATAATGCCATAGAGTTTAACATAAACACAAGAAAACCAATACCATCCGGTACAGGCAACACGTCAACTTTTATGTTCAACACCGAGAAAGCGGACTGGGCAGCATTCAGGGATGCCGTGCTGCAAGAAGTTGCACTCTCCGACATACTCGACAGCGATGTAAGCAGCCTAAACAAACAAGAACTCGAGGATCTCATCAGTCGCATAACATCTTTGATAAGAAACTGCTGCAAGGAAACCATGCCCATCAGAAGTGGAAAAGCCAAGCAGAAGCCTCCTTGGTGGAGCGATACACTGCAGCGGCTCAAGGGGGAAGTTATAAGCCTTCACCGGCAAATCCACTCGGCAAAACTATCTGGCCAACCCCTTGATGCCCTACTTGAGGAGCAGGTCACAAAAAAGAAGCAATATAGCGAAGAAATGAAACGCGCATCTACCGAAAATTTCCGTAAGTTCTGCGAGCTGCAAACCAAAGAGAACGTCTGGTCCCTCACCAATCGCCTCCTCAAGGAAGCAGCACCAAAAAGACCTCCCACCACACTAAAAATAGGAGACAGATATACTACTGATGCAGAAGAGACTGCAAGCGCCTTGCTCAAGCACTTCTACCCCGATGACTCTCCGGACCAAACGCCGGAGCAGAGACAGTTACGCAACCACTTCAACAATTATTCCATGAACACCTCGGATGATCTCCCCTTCACGGAGGAAGAGGTGCTTGAGCAACTTAGCTCCATAAGTCCGAAAAAAGCTCCCGGATTGGACAACCTAACATCAGATATTTGCCAAAAGTTCACAAAGATATACCCCCGTCTCATGACAGATATTTTAAATAGATGTCTCTCACTCCAGTACTTTCCTGGAGCGTGGAAGGGGGCCTACGTAAAGATCATTCCCAAACCGGGCAAAGACGACCACACGGATCTTAAATCCTTCCGCCCCATAGGCCTGCTTCCGGTCTTCGGGAAGCTACTGGAGAAATTATTTATCAAAAGGGTCGTCCATAAAGCGGAGTCAGAGAATAAACTCAACAACAACCAGTTTGGCTTTCGGCAACAGAGAAATACGACGCTAGCCGTTCACACCGCTCTGGACTTCATTCGCCTCGCAAAAGAGAGTAAAAAACTTGTAATCGCGGTCTCTTTGGATATCAGGGCGGCGTTTGACAATGCTTGGTGGCCCGCACTCTTCCAACGTCTCGCCAAACTTGGTGTGCCCAATAACATCTACGGGCTCATCAAGGATTACGTCAGGGATCGAGTAGTCACTTTGGATCACGCCGGAGTGCGCGCGCGTAAAACACTCACAAAGGGGTGCATACAGGGGTCTGCATGTGGCCCCGTTCTGTGGAACATGATCTTGGATGAACTCCTAGACATGCAGCTGCCAGCTGGATGCCGCATGCAGGCCTTTGCGGATGATGTCCTCCTTATAGTCACCGCGGACAATAATGAAGAACTGCAAAGCATGACAAATACCGTCCTGTCCGAAATTAGTAACTGGGGAACTAAAGTGAAACTCAATTTTGGCCCAGCGAAGACACAAGTCATTGCTTTCACGCCGAAGGCCAAGTCTGTGCAGCTCCACATGGACGGCACGGACTTGACATTCGTGCCTGAAATTAAATTGCTGGGCATCATCATTGATGAAAAGCTCGCCTTCAAAAGACACCTAAAATATGTAATAGGCAAGGCCTCACGCATCTACAAGAAATTGTGCATCTACGCCAGGCCAACCTGGGGCACACACCCCGAAAACACACGCACCATATACCTACATGTCATCGAGCCGATCATCACCTACGCTGCGGGAATATGGGGTCAAGTAGCAAGGCAAAAGAGCGCACGCAAGGATCTGGCCAGCCTGCAACGAGGCTTCGCGCTAAAGGCCATCCGCGCCTTCAGGACAGTGTCCACTACTGCTGCACTGGCGCTGGCGCAGCTCATTCCACTTGACCTCAGAGTCCTCGAGGTACATCAAATCGAGCAAACTCGCCTTACCAATACCACTAGCTTTCTACCAGAAGATATTCTGCTGGAGCGACCCACACCTGTACGCGAACTACTACACCCAGCTTTGAGAATCACCAAATCCCATCTAGACCACCAAGAAACGGACGAAACGCACCAAATATATACCGACGGCAGCAAGCTAGACAGTGGCGCTGTGGGAGCTGCTTTTGTGTGCTTTGACCCAGGTGGCTCAGAACAACCAACCATAACTAAAAAACTTAAACTACACGACTCTTGTACGGTCTTCCAGGCTGAGCTCTTCGCCATCCTGGAGGCCTGCAAATGGGCGACTCACAAATATAGAAACACCGTCATCTACACAGACTCTCAATCTTCACTATTAGCAATAGCAGATAGAAGTAATACACATCCACTCGTCACACAGATACACAAAATTATACACACGCATCGCGACACAAAAAAGATCACATTAAAATGGGTCAAGGCCCACAGGGGCAATGTCGGCAATGAGGCTGCCGACGCCGCGGCAAAACTGGCGACTCAGCTTCACAAAACCCCGGACTACAGCTCTTTCCCAATTTCGTATGTAAAACATAAACTCCGCATGCAAAGCCTGGACCTTTGGCAGGCACGTTATTCATCCAGCGAACAAGGACAGTACACCAAAAATATTTTCCCAAATCTTACCGACATCAAACAATTCCGAAAACACACAGATATTCACTTCCATACAACACAAATACTCACCAACCACGGCTTCCATAAAACGTACCTACGTCGATTCCACATCACTCCGGACGACTGCTGTCCTTGCAGTACCATGTAAGGTTTTACAATTTAATAGTGTTTAAAAACTCTTTCGATTGTAAAAAGTTTTGCGAACTGGCAACTGACAACTGACGTCAGACGCGTCAACGCGGGTTTCTTTAAAAAAAAAGAAAAACAAAAGAAGAAAAAAGACGGGACTTGGCTGATCGGGGTTGGCAATTTGAGTTAGCGATATGAATGGTGGTAATTTTGTGTTTGAGTTAGATATTAATACGGATTTGTGGAACTAGAGAATAAATGCTAATTGTAAACTGAATTAGTAAACTGGTTTTTCTCCTACGAGTTTCCTTCTACTAGGGACACTTTCCACCACTACAACCTGGAGAGTCTTACAATTCAGAAGCGGGATCACCAAGGCCACAAATATCACGTAAGTGCATACTATTTTATCATTTGGTTTAAGTTTAAAAAGATAGTTTATTTGCTGATAAATAAAACAAAATGATATGTAGAGCTAGATTTTAACAAAATGGTCAAAATGAGGTATTCTATTTTGACGAAACCGTACGCATATTTGTTAACACTAAGGTGATTACTACCTATTAACTGGTAAGCATTATTGCGTTATATGACCATAACAGTGAGTTTAGAGGGTTTGACTTCGAACCCAGGTGACTACTACATGTAGGGAAGAAGAATTAGTTGGCATTATACTAGTACTTGGACATGTGTCAGCACTAAGAATCAAAATTGGTATTCTTTTTGTTCACCTAGCTAGCTATTGGTCGCCTACCGACTGTATTACTATAGTTGACTTCTAATAAACAAAAGAGCTGACTCTTGTAATCTGGGTCTCGTCATGGTAGGGTGTATAAAAGGGGGAAATTTTTTGTTAATTTTGTTCTAAGATTAACCGTTTCCGAGATAAGTAAGATTTTAAGTTTATTTGAACTAAACCAATTTGTTAATCTTTTCCCTGAGGTTCTGGCCATGGATCAACGATCCGAACGTGAGGCAAGTCATTATCGTCTGGAGATCACGTCTCGGGGCCACACGCGGTTTAGTGGAAGGCGCTGCCGCAGCCGCAGTCGCAGTCGCAGCCGGAGCCACAGCCATAGCCGGAGCCACAGCCGGAGCCACAGCCAACGCTTGAGGGAGCGTGAAGTGGCGGTGGAGCGAGAACGAGAACGTCTTCGTTTGTTAGAGCAAGACCTGCAGGAAGAGCGTGAGAGAGAAAGCCGGCAGCATGGCACACGTCGAAGGCGACAAGAGGACGGCGGGGTTGACGAGAGACAGCGCGAGTCTGCTAGCAACGGGCGTCGGTTGCAAAGGTCATGTACTCCTTCTTTTTCCTCCAAGGATATTTTACAAATAATTCAGTCTATTAAAGGAGGTTTGCAGCCTCAGCCTACTCAGAATACACATTCGAGCTACAGAAACTTGGATTACAAAAATATCTTGCCCGAATTTAATCCCACTAACAAAAGCCAGCGCATGGATGTTTGGTTGAAGAAGGTCAACGAATGTGCTTCTGTGTATGGTTGGGATGACAAGACTATTGTACATTTTGCTATGCAGAAACTGCAAGGACTGGCCAAAACCTGGTACGAGAGTCTAGATTCGATACTCTACAGCTGGAATGAGTGGCAGACTAAATTAATTAATGCATTTCCATGCGAACAGAATTTTGGTCAGTCCCTGGAGGATATGTTGAACCGTAGGTGTAAGTCTAATGAGCCAATTGAAATCTATTATTACGAAAAACTGGCGCTTTTAAACCAATGTGAAATAACGGGTAAGAAAGCCGTCGATTGCATCATACACGGCATTAACGATAGAACTTTGAGGTCTAGTGCCTTAGCATTGCGTTGTGTTGAGCCTGATCAACTTTTAAAATTTTTGTGTAGCAACAACAAAGAAAGTTTTACTCAACAAATTTCAAATAATAACAGCAACTTGAACTCGACGAATAACGATAAACCGAACAATAAATTAAACTCTAATGGCCCTTTAAATCAGTATATACGATGCTACAATTGTAAAGAAATTGGACATCCCTATCAGAAATGCACAAAGCCCTTAGTCCGGTGTAATAAATGCAATAGGGTAGGTCAATGTATTGAAGGTTGTTCAGAATCAGGAACTACGAATAGACCCAACAACGTTATATAGAAAACTACCGTAGCTAATATAGACCGAATAAAACCATGGATTACCAATTAATAAAACCATTCGTTTAGGGGTTTTAGAGGTTGATGATGGAACGGGCTCTGTGGATGATGCAAGCTTTGATGAAATAGCGGAACATCAGAATGACTTTTGAGTTTTTATATGAAACAAGCTTCCGCCCGCGGCTTCGCCCGCGTAGAGTTCGGTTGTATCGCGGTTTCAAGAGAATTCTTCAAAAGTTCAGGATCAAACTATTCTATGTTCTTTCTCGGGGCCAGCTCTGTCTCTGTACCAAATTTTACTAAAATCAGTTCAGTGGTTTAGACGTGAAAGCGTAACAGATAGACAGACAGACAGAGTTACTTTCGCATTTATAATATTAAGTAGGGATTAATATTTTTACGTTATTTCATCTTTCTACAAAATGTTAAAATGTATTTTAATTTTATTACAACATGTTATTCTATTTTTATTTCAAAGTCAAAGTAGTCAAAGTATTTATTATTTGTAAAACATAGGTAAAAATAAATGTAGATCTTAAAATTAAAATAGTGCGCTATGTACTGTCGACGGTGAGACGTACAAATATGGTTTCGACTACGTACTAGAATTATAATAATAATTTTTTACAATTAGAAATTATTTAAATTCACTTTTATAATTTACATAGGTACCTACTAGTTTCAACTATTAATTAGTTAATCCGGATTACCGTTACTGTATTTTATTTATCTTGTTCCAGGTCGAGGGCGAAATGGAGTCGAGCCTCGACCTGCTAAGATGGTTATTAAAGTCCTTGAAAATGGAGTTCGAGGCAAGTTTTGGTTATTTAAGTCCTTGAAAATGGAGTTCGAGGCAAGTTTTGGTTATTTAAGTCCTTGAAAATGGAGTTCGAGGCAAAGTTTTGGTTATTTAAGTCCTTGAAAATGGAGTTCGAGGCAAAGTTTTGGTTATTTAAGTCCTTGAAAATGGAGTTCGAGGCAAGTTCATGGTTATTTAAAAGTCCTTGAAAGTGGAGTCGAGGCAAGTTCATGGTTTAAGGTTTAAGTCCTAGACAAGGAGTTTTAGACAAATCGTTGGTTATGATTATTAGATGGTTAGATTATTTCTCGAAAATGGAGTTCGAGTTAAATACGGTTAAAACATAATAATTGTATTAATATTGTTTTCAAGTTATTATTCTTTTGAAGTTGTAAATTAAATGATTTTTTTTTGGAATAATGATTTAACAAATTTAATAGTTGGTTCATAGTTCTGTTCAATAGTATTATTTATTTTTTATTAGAATCAGAATTATAGCTATGTATTGATTTGACGCTTATCGCAAATATTTGTATTGTAAATTTTAAATTAAATTATTTGATTTCTCGAGGACACGATCAGCCAAGTGTAAGGTCCGTTTGGTGAATACGTGTATGAGGACATACACGACATCAGGATGGTCGAGTGTAAGGTTTTACAATTTAATAGTGTTTAAAAACTCTTTCGATTGTAAAAAGTTTTGCGAACTGGCAACTGACAACTGACGTCAGACGCGTCAACGCGGGTTTCTTTAAAAAAAAAGAAAAACAAAAGAAGAAAAAAGACGGGACTTGGCTGATCGGGGTTGGCAATTTGAGTTAGCGATATGAATGGTGGTAATTTTGTGTTTGAGTTAGATATTAATACGGATTTGTGGAACTAGAGAATAAATGCTAATTGTAAACTGAATTAGTAAACTGGTTTTTCTCCTACGAGTTTCCTTCTACTAGGGACACTTTCCACCACTACAACCTGGAGAGTCTTACAACCAGTACACCCCAGACAGTGATGCACCTGTTGACAGATTGTCCGAGGTTCGCTGCGGGGCGAGTGCGCCATGAGTCGCTGTGCGCGTACTATGACATTGACCCGTATAACTTGCCAGAGCTACTTAAGAAAGAAGAAGCGCTGGCAAGTTATACGGAGCTCGTGCGACACATATATTCTAATCTTAAAGCCTACAATGGAACTTAAAATTATATATTATATATTATTATTTGTATATTTATTTTCTTTATCTAATAATATCCTATTTATATCAAATATCCTATATTACCCCCTTTTGGATACAAATCACAAAACAAATTGCGACATCTTGGGTTACGGAAGCAAGCGTATCAAATCGCGTGAGCTGCCGTCACCAACCACTATGTGGAAAAAACATCTAAATTAACTGAAAACAAAGTTCAATCAAAAAAAAAAAAAAAAAAAAAAAAAAACCTAACCTAACCTAACCTTTTTTTTTTTTTTTTTTTACTCGGGGGGAAATCCTCATGGACTTCCTCCGCCTGGGGAGAGGCGGAGGGGTGTGCCGGACTCTTACCGGCTAAAACCCCCCTGTGTCCTCCTTACACGTGGGCGCGGGGCCGCGGGAATCCAAATTCTTCCGCAGCCCCGCACTGGTGCTGGCCCGCCTTGCGGGCCTCGCCTCGGGCACGGGGGGGTGAGGTGTTAAACTCCCCCGTGCAACGCCTCAGAGGCGCGCGTCGACACCCGCGCGCGCCTCCGCCTCGGGTCCGTTGAATAGGGGGCGGGGACTTCCCCAAGTCCTTCGCCCCTGGACCCGTTCATGGGGGGCGGAAGAGGGCGTTGTCTGCCCTCCTCCGGCGCCCGGAGCGCCTGCTGCGGGCGGGATCGGCAGTTGAAATCTCCCTCTCCCGTTCCGCAGCTTCCTTCTGCGACATCACGTCCTCGCAGAAGGACACCACTGCGTCCCACGACTCTGCGCTGCCGACCATCTTCCGTACCACGGCCGGCAGCGACAGATCGCCTCCTACTTCATTTGTGAGGACACGGCGCTGCTCCTCCCAAGCAACACACTGAACGAACGTGTGTTGCGCCGTGTCCTCCCCGCCATGGACGCAGTGGTGGCACCGAGCGTCCGGCTCCCTGCCTATGCGACACAGGTACTTGCCGAAGCAGCCGTGCCCCGACAGCACCTGCGTCACCCTGAACGACAGGGAGCCGTGCCTTCTCCCGAGCCAGTCGTCGAGCACTGGCCGGATCGCCTCGACGGTGGCGAGGCCGGCGGTAGGGCGCAGAAGCCTCTGCCGCCATTCCGCCACCAAGACCTGACGGAGCTCTGCTCGGCGCTGCGCTATCTGCCGCTGCACCGGCCTCGAGTCCCGTGCCCGCTCTTCCTCGCGCCACCGATACAGCGACGCGAGTACTTTAGCCTCTAGGTCCCAGGGCGGGGATCCGGCCAGGACGCAAGCCGCCTCGTAGGAAATCGTGCGATACCCGCGGACGACTCTGACGGCCATCGCCCTCTGCGGTCTGCGCAGAATGGCTAGAGTGCTGGCCGCCAGGTCCATCGCCCACACAGGGGCCCCATATAGGGCCATGGACCGCACGATTCCCACGTACAACCGCCTACAGGCGGCGCTCGGGCCCCCCATGTTAGGAAGCAACGTTGACAGCGCGCCCGCTGCACCCATCAGCTTGGGCACCAGCCGCCGGAAGTGGGGGCCGAATTCCCATCGGCTGTCGAGCACCAATCCCAGATACTTCATGGTGGACTCGACAGCTATCCGGGCTCCACCGACCACGATGTGTGATCCCGACGGCGGCGCGCGTCGGGGGCCATGAAACACCATGGCCTCCGACTTGTTGAGGGCCACCTCCAGGCCCAAACCTAACCTAACCTAACCTAACCTAACCTAACCTAACCTAACCTAACCTAACCTAACCTTTTTTTTTTTTTTTTTTTTTACTCGGGGGGAAATCCTCATGGACTTCCTCCGCCTGGGGAGAGGCGGAGGGGTGTGCCGGACTCCTACCGGCTAAAACCCCCCTGTGTCCTCCTTACACGTGGGCGCGGGGCCGCGGGAATCCAAATTCTTCCGCAGCCCCGCACTGGTGCTGGCCCGCCTTGCGGGCCTCGCCTCGGGCACGGGGGGGTGAGGTGTTAAACTCCCCCGTGCAACGCCTCAGAGGCGCGCGTCGACACCCGCGCGCGCCTCCGCCTCGGGTCCGTTGAGTAGGGGGCGGGGACTTCCCCAAGTCCTTCGCCCCTGGACCCGTTCATGGGGGGCGGAAGAGGGCGTTGTCTGCCCTCCTCCGGCGCCCGGAGCGCCTGCTGCGGGCGGGATCGGCAGTTGAAATCTCCCTCTCCCGTTCCGCAGCTTCCTTCTGCGACATCACGTCCTCGCAGAAGGACACCACTGCGTCCCACGACTCTGCGCTGCCGACCATCTTCCGTACCACGGCCGGCAGCGACAGATCGCCTCCTACTTCATTTGTGAGGACACGGCGCTGCTCCTCCCAAGCAACACACTGAACGAACGTGTGTTGCGCCGTGTCCTCCCCGCCATGGACGCAGTGGTGGCACCGAGCGTCCGGCTCCCTGCCTATGCGACACAGGTACTTGCCGAAGCAGCCGTGCCCCGACAGCACCTGCGTCACCCTGAACGACAGGGAGCCGTGCCTTCTCCCGAGCCAGTCGTCGAGCACTGGCCGGATCGCCTCGACGGTGGCGAGGCCGGCGGTAGGGCGCAGAAGCCTCTGCCGCCATTCCGCCACCAAGACCTGACGGAGCTCTGCTCGGCGCTGCGCTATCTGCCGCTGCACCGGCCTCGAGTCCCGTGCCCGCTCTTCCTCGCGCCACCGATACAGCGACGCGAGTACTTTAGCCTCTAGGTCCCAGGGCGGGGATCCGGCCAGGACGCAAGCCGCCTCGTAGGAAATCGTGCGATACCCGCGGACGACTCTGACGGCCATCGCCCTCTGCGGTCTGCGCAGAATGGCTAGAGTGCTGGCCGTCAGGTCCATCGCCCACACAGGGGCCCCATATAGGGCCATGGACCGCACGATTCCCACGTACAACCGCCTACAGGCGGCGCTCGGGCCCCCCAAACCTAACCTAACCTAACCTAACCTAACCTAACCTAACCTTTTTTTTTTTTTTTTTTTTTTTTTTTTTTTTACTCGGGGGGAAATCCTCATGGACTTCCTCCGCCTGGGGAGAGGCGGAGGGGTGTGCCGGACTCTTACCGGCTAAAACCCCCCTGTGTCCTCCTTACACGTGGGCGCGGGGCCGCGGGAATCCAAATTCTTCCGCAGCCCCGCACTGGTGCTGGCCCGCCTTGCGGGCCTCGCCTCGGGCACGGGGGGGTGAGGTGTTAAACTCCCCCGTGCAACGCCTCAGAGGCGCGCGTCGACACCCGCGCGCGCCTCCGCCTCGGGTCCGTTGAATAGGGGGCGGGGACTTCCCCAAGTCCTTCGCCCCTGGACCCGTTCATGGGGGGCGGAAGAGGGCGTTGTCTGCCCTCCTCCGGCGCCCGGAGCGCCTGCTGCGGGCGGGATCGGCAGTTGAAATCTCCCTCTCCCGTTCCGCAGCTTCCTTCTGCGACATCACGTCCTCGCAGAAGGACACCACTGCGTCCCACGACTCTGCGCTGCCGACCATCTTCCGTACCACGGCCGGCAGCGACAGATCGCCTCCTACTTCATTTGTGAGGACACGGCGCTGCTCCTCCCAAGCAACACACTGAACGAACGTGTGTTGCGCCGTGTCCTCCCCGCCATGGACGCAGTGGTGGCACCGAGCGTCCGGCTCCCTGCCTATGCGACACAGGTACTTGCCGAAGCAGCCGTGCCCCGACAGCACCTGCGTCACCCTGAACGACAGGGAGCCGTGCCTTCTCCCGAGCCAGTCGTCGAGCACTGGCCGGATCGCCTCGACGGTGGCGAGGCCGGCGGTAGGGCGCAGAAGCCTCTGCCGCCATTCCGCCACCAAGACCTGACGGAGCTCTGCTCGGCGCTGCGCTATCTGCCGCTGCACCGGCCTCGAGTCCCGTGCCCGCTCTTCCTCGCGCCACCGATACAGCGACGCGAGTACTTTAGCCTCTAGGTCCCAGGGCGGGGATCCGGCCAGGACGCAAGCCGCCTCGTAGGAAATCGTGCGATACCCGCGGACGACTCTGACGGCCATCGCCCTCTGCGGTCTGCGCAGAATGGCTAGAGTGCTGGCCGCCAGGTCCATCGCCCACACAGGGGCCCCATATAGGGCCATGGACCGCACGATTCCCACGTACAACCGCCTACAGGCGGCGCTCGGGCCCCCCATGTTAGGAAGCAACGTTGACAGCGCGCCCGCTGCACCCATCAGCTTGGGCACCAGCCGCCGGAAGTGGGGGCCGAATTCCCATCGGCTGTCGAGCACCAATCCCAGATACTTCATGGTGGACTCGACAGCTATCCGGGCTCCACCGACCACGATGTGTGATCCCGACGGCGGCGCGCGTCGGGGGCCATGAAACACCATGGCCTCCGACTTGTTGAGGGCCACCTCCAGGCCCAGGCGCCGGATGCGGTTCACCACCTGTGACACCGCAGCCGTGGCTATCAACGCTGCTTCCCTGTGCGAGCTCCCCCGGGCAGTGACAAGCGTGTCGTCCGCATAACACGTCAAGTCGGCGCCCGACGGGAGTTCGCCTCTCAGCACCCAATCGTAACCGATGTTCCACAGGAGCGGCCCCAGCACCGATCCCTGTGGAACACCGCACGTCATGAGGTGCCGACCGGCACCGTCATGTCCCCGATATGTGACGCATCTACCTTCTAGGTAGGCCCCTACTGTGCGACGGAGGTAGGGAGGCACGCGGTGATATCTCAGTGCCTCCCGAATACAGCTCCAGGGCAGGGTGTTGAACGCGTTGGAGATGTCTAAAGACACCGCCAACACCACCCCACCCTGGGACACCGTCTCCTCCGCCAGGGCTCTCACGCGCATTATGGCGTCTACGGTGGAGCGCCCGCGACGAAAACCAAACTGGTTGTCGTCCAGGTCCGGCCCCTCTCTGCACAAGTGGCTGACGAGGCGATCTGCGATGACACGCTCAAAGAGTTTGCCCGCCTCGTCGAGCAGCACTATGGGCCGGTACGCGGACGGCGAGTCCGCGGGGCGCCCCTCCTTCCTGAGCAGGACCAGCCTCCCCTCCTTCCACACACTGGGAAACTGACCCTGCTCGAGACATGCCGTGAAGAGCCCTCTCAGCTGGGGCTCTAGCTCCTTCAGAGCCAGGACGAGAGCTCGGCCAGGAACTCCGTCGGGTCCGGGCGCCGTGTTCTTAGCCCGGAGCCGCGACACGGCCGCTCTCGTCTCTGCTTGCGTCACCTCGGGGACATCGGTGCTCTCCTCTTCGGGAGAGTCTGTGGCCGAGGGTGAAGCCATCGTCGGGGGAACGTGTCCCGCTCGCTCAGGGAAGAGCGCCAATACGACCGCCCCCAGCAGCTGGGGCTGCATGCTCTGCACCAGTGGAGGCGCCCATGCACGCAGCTTGCCCCGTACCCAACGGTAGGGGCGGCCCCACGGATCCCGATCCAGGGACCCCAGCAGCTCCTCCCTGGCACGCGACTTAGAATCGCCGATGGCCAGCCACAGAGTCTCCTTGGACGCGCTGTACACCTCATACAGCGCGTCCTCCTCGGCGGAAACCCGTCGACGTCGTCTCCGGTATCGTGTGTACTGGCGGCGAGCCGCAACGCACGCGATGCGCAACTGCGCAATCTCGGCGGTCCACCAGTACACCTGGCGCCTTGCGGACTGTTGGCGGACGCGGGGCATGGACGCGTCGCAGATCTGCGTCATCGCCCCGCGAAACCGCAGCGCCACCGCTTCGACGTCGACGGGGCCGTCCGTCGCCGACTCCCAAATCCAGGACTGGACTAAGGCAGCTTCCTCGAGCAGTTCCTTGTCGATGCACTTAAGCGCCCAGCGCGGGCCGTCGTTGATCGGGGCTGTTGGATGGCGGCCGCTCGCGGTCTGGGCAGAGACGTCGAACCGGATATACCTGTGGTCCGACAGCGTCTCCACCTCCACGGCGACACGCCAGTCGCGGACTCGGCTGGCGACAGAGGGGCTAGCGAACGAGACGTCCACTATCGACCCGCCCCGCTGCCGCACGCACGTGTATTCCGAGCCCCGATTCAGGACGACCAGACCGGTCGTCACCGCCCACTCTTCCAGCACCTCGCCCCGAGGGTCAGTGACCGGAGATCCCCACGCCGATGACTTGGCGTTGAGATCCCCGAGCACCAGAACGGGGCGAGGGTGATGGCGGCCTACGACGGCGCCCAACTCGACAAGGAAACCCTCGAAGTCGGCGAGACTCTTGTTGGGGGAGAAATACGCCCCCACAATGACGATGCCGCCCGAGACCGCAGCAACCCAGCCACGGCCCCGAGACGGGTCGGTCAGAGTCCCGCCAATAATGGCCACCAAACCGTCAGCGCACCCCAGCCAGTTGTCACGGGCGGGGATGAAGTACGGCTCGGCGACCACAGCCACGTCAATCGACCACTCTGCCATGCTCTGGAGGAGAAGATCCTGAGCTCTGGCACAGTGGTTGATGTTGCCCTGGAGGAAATGGAGGTGCCCTATTATTGACACTCCATTCCCTCGGCAACGGTCCTGGGCCGGGAGTCGGCCGCGGAGCTACTGGCCTGCGGGGGTGGCGAGGTTTCCCCGGCAGGCTTAGAGCTCCTCTTCTTTTTCTTGGCCTTGCTGGCAGGCGCGCCACAGGCCCCTCCGCCCACTTTGTGTCCCGCTGGCTTCCCCACAGCCGAACACAAGCAGCAGTTTGGCGCCGCGGAACACTGGGCCGCCTTGTGGCCGGGCTGACCGCAACGATAACAGAGGTCGCTGCGGTCAATCTCGGCGGTGCATTTTGCCCGGACGTGCCCCTTCTCCAGGCACCGGAAGCACCGCAAAGCCCGGGGCTGCAGGAGTTTCACCCTCGCTGCAACCCAGCCAACCAGCAATCTGCCACTATCGGCGATCTTTTTCGCCGACGCTACAGGGCACCGAACCCAGACTACGCCGAGTCCGGTAGCGTCAACGCGTATGTCGCCGGCCCGCACCTTGTCCGGCGGACACTCTCCGCCACGAGCAACGGCCGCCGCCACCTCCTCAGAGGTCACGGAGTCGTCCAGGCCAGCAATCCGCACTTCTGCGGTTTTCATTGGCCTGGAGACCCGGACGTCCTCTGGGTTGAGGACCTCCTTCATTTTGGCGGCCAGAGCGTCCGCCTTCTCGACGCTGTCGCTCGCAGCACCAGCCACCTCAAACAGCCGCGCACCCGTGGCAGCCTGCCTGAGGGTGACGGACTGGAGGCCAAGATCTGCCAATTTTATCTTGGCCTTGGCCTCGGCAATCACCGACTGGTACGTAACGCCGCGCTCCGCAGCTCCGGGCTGGAGCGTTAGCGTAACAGCCTCAGAACGAGGCGCACGTATCGCCGGCGCATTGCGACCGCCGGTCTTTTTGGCAGTCCGTCGCGCAGGCTGCGCAACTGCGGCGCGCGCTGCTGCTGGTGCCGCGGCCTTTTTGGCGGCTTTGCGGGCCTTCTTGCGGCCCACGACTTTCGCCCAGGTCTCACCCTTGGACCCGGCAGTCGTGGGCTGAACACTCGACGGGGTTCCCTCCACGGGCTTTTCAACACCCTCCGCGGGCTTCCCCTTTTGAGGCGCAGGTCTCGGCGGCTCCTCCGTCCTCCGTTTGTCCGCCGCTAATGTCGGCCGGAGGATTGGCTCCTGCGGAAGGCGCCGAGAGATGGCCTCGATGCGAGCGTTCATCATGCTCCCGCACTGGAGCATGCAGAGCCGAACAATGCGCTCGACCTCATCGTCGGTGTGCGCGCTTGTCGGTCCCGGTGCGGGAGTGGGAGTCGCCATGGGCGGAGTGGCGACGGCGGCAGATTGTGGCTGCTGCTGCTCGCTCAGCGCAGCCACTTGCCGCCGGAGATCCTCCAGATCTCTTCGGAGGCGGCTGTTCTCCTCCTGCAACTTAGTGACCTCGTCTGAGGCCGTTCGGTTGAGGAGGTCTCCAACCGCCTCCTTGATGTCGGCGGCTGCCTCCTTGAGGGCGCGGGTGAATGTGCCCTTCAGGTTGCCGGACTGCGTGGCAACCTTCAGGACGACATCCACGCCGCCCAACACTTGTTGGCTTAACGCCACCGCCGACATCTCCCCTGAAGCCGCCAAAGCGGCACGTCGCTCGCGAGCGCGTCGGGCCATCTCTGTCACCTCATCGACCGCGACCGCCCTCCGCTGCTCTCTTTTGGCGGCGTTGAGCTCTGCTTTCGTGCTTCCTAGGGAAACACAGCTCACGCCGCCAGGGTCCTCGCTCCTGACCCCAACATCACTCTCTTCGCTGGCCGCCGGAGTAGCGGAGCGCAGAAACCGCCCCCGCGAATCCCTCGGCGGCCGCAAAGAGGCCCCCCCTCCTGTTGGTGCCGGTTTTCGGCCCCGCCGAGCTGTCGGCACTTTTGGGGCCGATAGGTCCTCCTCGCTTGAGGATAGGCCTATCGACCCATCTCGGTCCGAGACTTCATCGCGCGGACGCTTCCTCCAAAATCTGGAGGCAGTTCCGCGCGACTCCCCGTCGGACAGGACCACACTGCACGGTCTGCAGCCCCCCTGGCTCAAGACCGTGCCAAGATTGGTGCTTCCAGTAGCACTATCAGCAGCAGGGGCCTGGTCGCCTACCCCTGCGCGTCCGTCGGTCGCCAATTTCACACTCACAGGCCCGGATACCTGTGAGCGCCGGTTGTCAGCCGGGTCACATGACATAGAATCGGTGCTTCCAGTAGCCACATCCGCTACAGGGGCCTGGTCGCCTACCCCTGCGCGTCCTTCGGTAACCAATTTAACACTCGCAGGCCCGGATACCTGCGAGCGCCGGGCGTCAGCCGGATCGCAAGACAAGACACACTCTATATCTGACATTTCCATTTACGATATGGGTGGTACACACATCGCTTCCCCAAGGCGATGCGGCCACTCTTTTTGGGAGGGTATTTAGTCCCCCCGAGGCCAGCGGATGCCTCCGGTGCAGGATACACCGCCCGCTGCTCGGTATCTACAACTAGGACACTAACCTAAGACTAAACCTAATATATTTTTGTATTTTTTTTTTTTTTTTTTTTTTTTTTTTTTTTTTTTTTTTTTTTTTTTTTTTTTTTTTTTTTTTTTTTTTTTTTTTTTTTTTTTTTTTTTTTTTTTTTTTTTTTTTTTTTTAAACTTACGGCTAACTTAAAACTAACTTAACCTACTTGGCACCGTGGCTCAGCACCTCGCCACGGATGCCCCAATACCGCAGGTTGAGGAGCAACCTGCGGCCTTCCCCACCTCGGTCACCACGACGAGCACGCCGCGGAGACCCGTAGACCGCGGACTGTACAACGGCCCGCGATCTACCCCACCTCGCTCCCTAGTCGTGCACTCTGCTGCTGCAGAGTGCAGATAGGGAGCCCTCGGGAGCGACTCCTCCGCTCCTGTCGAAATTAGCCACGGACAACAATCTCCTCTATCCCACCCCCCGCGAAGAGATTATTGTCCGTGCCCAGGGTGCACCGGCCCGGTGACTGCTCTTCCCTTAGGACGTGTCCACAGGGACCAGCAGTTGCCGAGCACACGGGGAGGTTTTCTGACAGGCACCCCAACCTAACCTAACCTAACCTAACCTTTTTTTTTTTTTTTTTTATTTTTTTTACTCGGGGGGAAATCCTCATGGACTTCCTCCGCCTGGGGAGAGGCGGAGGGGTGTGCCGGACTCTTACCGGCTAAAACCCCCCTGTGTCCTCCTTACACGTGGGCGCGGGGCCGCGGGAATCCAAATTCTTCCGCAGCCCCGCACTGGTGCTGGCCCGCCTTGCGGGCCTCGCCTCGGGCACGGGGGGGTGAGGTGTTAAACTCCCCCGTGCAACGCCTCAGAGGCGCGCGTCGACACCCGCGCGCGCCTCCGCCTCGGGTCCGTTGAATAGGGGGCGGGGACTTCCCCAAGTCCTTCGCCCCTGGACCCGTTCATGGGGGGCGGAAGAGGGCGTTGTCTGCCCTCCTCCGGCGCCCGGAGCGCCTGCTGCGGGCGGGATCGGCAGTTGAAATCTCCCTCTCCCGTTCCGCAGCTTCCTTCTGCGACATCACGTCCTCGCAGAAGGACACCACTGCGTCCCACGACTCTGCGCTGCCGACCATCTTCCGTACCACGGCCGGCAGCGACAACCTAACCTAACCTAACCTAACCTAACCTAACCTAACCTAACCTAACCTTTTTTTTTTTTTTTTTTTTTTTTTTTTTACTCGGGGGGAAATCCTCATGGACTTCCTCCGCCTGGGGAGAGGCGGAGGGGTGTGCCGGACTCTTACCGGCTAAAACCCCCCTGTGTCCTCCTTACACGTGGGCGCGGGGCCGCGGGAATCCAAATTCTTCCGCAGCCCCGCACTGGTGCTGGCCCGCCTTGCGGGCCTCGCCTCGGGCACGGGGGGGTGAGGTGTTAAACTCCCCCGTGCAACGCCTCAGAGGCGCGCGTCGACACCCGCGCGCGCCTCCGCCTCGGGTCCGTTGAATAGGGGGCGGGGACTTCCCCAAGTCCTTCGCCCCTGGACCCGTTCATGGGGGGCGGAAGAGGGCGTTGTCTGCCCTCCTCCGGCGCCCGGAGCGCCTGCTGCGGGCGGGATCGGCAGTTGAAATCTCCCTCTCCCGTTCCGCAGCTTCCTTCTGCGACATCACGTCCTCGCAGAAGGACACCACTGCGTCCCACGACTCTGCGCTGCCGACCATCTTCCGTACCACGGCCGGCAGCGACAGATCGCCTCCTACTTCATTTGTGAGGACACGGCGCTGCTCCTCCCAAGCAACACACTGAACGAACGTGTGTTGCGCCGTGTCCTCCCCGCCATGGACGCAGTGGTGGCACCGAGCGTCCGGCTCCCTGCCTATGCGACACAGGTACTTGCCGAAGCAGCCGTGCCCCGACAGCACCTGCGTCACCCTGAACGACAGGGAGCCGTGCCTTCTCCCGAGCCAGTCGTCGAGCACTGGCCGGATCGCCTCGACGGTGGCGAGGCCGGCGGTAGGGCGCAGAAGCCTCTGCCGCCATTCCGCCACCAAGACCTGACGGAGCTCTGCTCGGCGCTGCGCTATCTGCCGCTGCACCGGCCTCGAGTCCCGTGCCCGCTCTTCCTCGCGCCACCGATACAGCGACGCGAGTACTTTAGCCTCTAGGTCCCAGGGCGGGGATCCGGCCAGGACGCAAGCCGCCTCGTAGGAAATCGTGCGATACCCGCGGACGACTCTGACGGCCATCGCCCTCTGCGGTCTGCGCAGAATGGCTAGAGTGCTGGCCGCCAGGTCCATCGCCCACACAGGGGCCCCATATAGGGCCATGGACCGCACGATTCCCACGTACAACCGCCTACAGGCGGCGCTCGGGCCCCCCATGTTAGGAAGCAACGTTGACAGCGCGCCCGCTGCACCCATCAGCTTGGGCACCAGCCGCCGGAAGTGGGGGCCGAATTCCCATCGGCTGTCGAGCACCAATCCCAGATACTTCATGGTGGACTCGACAGCTATCCGGGCTCCACCGACCACGATGTGTGATCCCGACGGCGGCGCGCGTCGGGGGCCATGAAACACCATGGCCTCCGACTTGTTGAGGGCCACCTCCAGGCCCAGGCGCCGGATGCGGTTCACCACCTGTGACACCGCAGCCGTGGCTATCAACGCTGCTTCCCTGTGCGAGCTCCCCCGGGCAGTGACAAGCGTGTCGTCCGCATAACACGTCAAGTCGGCGCCCGACGGGAGTTCGCCTCTCAGCACCCAATCGTAACCGATGTTCCACAGGAGCGGCCCCAGCACCGATCCCTGTGGAACACCGCACGTCATGAGGTGCCGACCGGCACCGTCATGTCCCCGATATGTGACGCATCTACCTTCTAGGTAGGCCCCTACTGTGCGACGGAGGTAACCTAACCTAACCTAACCTAACCTTTTTTTTTTTTTTTTTACTCGGGGGGAAATCCTCATGGACTTCCTCCGCCTGGGGAGAGGCGGAGGGGTGTGCCGGACTCTTACCGGCTAAAACCCCCCTGTGTCCTCCTTACACGTGGGCGCGGGGCCGCGGGAATCCAAATTCTTCCGCAGCCCCGCACTGGTGCTGGCCCGCCTTGCGGGCCTCGCCTCGGGCACGGGGGGGTGAGGTGTTAAACTCCCCCGTGCAACGCCTCAGAGGCGCGCGTCGACACCCGCGCGCGCCTCCGCCTCGGGTCCGTTGAATAGGGGGCGGGGACTTCCCCAAGTCCTTCGCCCCTGGACCCGTTCATGGGGGGCGGAAGAGGGCGTTGTCTGCCCTCCTCCGGCGCCCGGAGCGCCTGCTGCGGGCGGGATCGGCAGTTGAAATCTCCCTCTCCCGTTCCGCAGCTTCCTTCTGCGACATCACGTCCTCGCAGAAGGACACCACTGCGTCCCACGACTCTGCGCTGCCGACCATCTTCCGTACCACGGCCGGCAGCGACAGATCGCCTCCTACTTCATTTGTGAGGACACGGCGCTGCTCCTCCCAAGCAACACACTGAACGAACGTGTGTTGCGCCGTGTCCTCCCCGCCATGGACGCAGTGGTGGCACCGAGCGTCCGGCTCCCTGCCTATGCGACACAGGTACTTGCCGAAGCAGCCGTGCCCCGACAGCACCTGCGTCACCCTGAACGACAGGGAGCCGTGCCTTCTCCCGAGCCAGTCGTCGAGCACTGGCCGGATCGCCTCGACGGTGGCGAGGCCGGCGGTAGGGCGCAGAAGCCTCTGCCGCCATTCCGCCACCAAGACCTGACGGAGCTCTGCTCGGCGCTGCGCTATCTGCCGCTGCACCGGCCTCGAGTCCCGTGCCCGCTCTTCCTCGCGCCACCGATACAGCGACGCGAGTACTTTAGCCTCTAGGTCCCAGGGCGGGGATCCGGCCAGGACGCAAGCCGCCTCGTAGGAAATCGTGCGATACCCGCGGACGACTCTGACGGCCATCGCCCTCTGCGGTCTGCGCAGAATGGCTAGAGTGCTGGCCGCCAGGTCCATCGCCCACACAGGGGCCCCATATAGGGCCATGGACCGCACGATTCCCACGTACAACCGCCTACAGGCGGCGCTCGGGCCCCCCATGTTAGGAAGCAACGTTGACAGCGCGCCCGCTGCACCCATCAGCTTGGGCACCAGCCGCCGGAAGTGGGGGCCGAATTCCCATCGGCTGTCGAGCACCAATCCCAGATACTTCATGGTGGACTCGACAGCTATCCGGGCTCCACCGACCACGATGTGTGATCCCGACGGCGGCGCGCGTCGGGGGCCATGAAACACCATGGCCTCCGACTTGTTGAGGGCCACCTCCAGGCCCAGGCGCCGGATGCGGTTCACCACCTGTGACACCGCAGCCGTGGCTATCAACGCTGCTTCCCTGTGCGAGCTCCCCCGGGCAGTGACAAGCGTGTCGTCCGCATAACACGTCAAGTCGGCGCCCGACGGGAGTTCGCCTCTCAGCACCCAATCGTAACCGATGTTCCACAGGAGCGGCCCCAGCACCGATCCCTGTGGAACACCGCACGTCATGAGGTGCCGACCGGCACCGTCATGTCCCCGATATGTGACGCATCTACCTTCTAGGTAGGCCCCTACTGTGCGACGGAGGTAGGGAGGCACGCGGTGATATCTCAGTGCCTCCCGAATACAGCTCCAGGGCAGGGTGTTGAACGCGTTGGAGATGTCTAAAGACACCGCCAACACCACCCCACCCTGGGACACCGTCTCCTCCGCCAGGGCTCTCACGCGCATTATGGCGTCTACGGTGGAGCGCCCGCGACGAAAACCAAACTGGTTGTCGTCCAGGTCCGGCCCCTCTCTGCACAAGTGGCTGACGAGGCGATCTGCGATGACACGCTCAAAGAGTTTGCCCGCCTCGTCGAGCAGCACTATGGGCCGGTACGCGGACGGCGAGTCCGCGGGGCGCCCCTCCTTCCTGAGCAGGACCAGCCTCCCCTCCTTCCACACACTGGGAAACTGACCCTGCTCGAGACATGCCGTGAAGAGCCCTCTCAGCTGGGGCTCTAGCTCCTTCAGAGCCAGGACGAGAGCTCGGCCAGGAACTCCGTCGGGTCCGGGCGCCGTGTTCTTAGCCCGGAGCCGCGACACGGCCGCTCTCGTCTCTGCTTGCGTCACCTCGGGGACATCGGTGCTCTCCTCTTCGGGAGAGTCTGTGGCCGAGGGTGAAGCCATCGTCGGGGGAACGTGTCCCGCTCGCTCAGGGAAGAGCGCCAATACGACCGCCCCTAGCAGCTGGGGCTGCATGCTCTGCACCAGTGGAGGCGCCCATGCACGCAGCTTGCCCCGTACCCAACGGTAGGGGCGGCCCCACGGATCCCGATCCAGGGACCCCAGCAGCTCCTCCCTGGCACGCGACTTAGAATCGCCGATGGCCAGCCACAGAGTCTCCTTGGACGCGCTGTACACCTCATACAGCGCGTCCTCCTCGGCGGAAACCCGTCGACGTCGTCTCCGGTATCGTGTGTACTGGCGGCGAGCCGCAACGCACGCGATGCGCAACTGCGCAATCTCGGCGGTCCACCAGTACACCTGGCGCCTTGCGGACTGTTGGCGGACGCGGGGCATGGACGCGTCGCAGATCTGCGTCATCGCCCCGCGAAACCGCAGCGCCACCGCTTCGACGTCGACGGGGCCGTCCGTCGCCGACTCCCAAATCCAGGACTGGACTAAGGCAGCTTCCTCGAGCAGTTCCTTGTCGATGCACTTAAGCGCCCAGCGCGGGCCGTCGTTGATCGGGGCTGTTGGATGGCGGCCGCTCGCGGTCTGGGCAGAGACGTCGAACCGGATATACCTGTGGTCCGACAGCGTCTCCACCTCCACGGCGACACGCCAGTCGCGGACTCGGCTGGCGACAGAGGGGCTAGCGAACGAGACGTCCACTATCGACCCGCCCCGCTGCCGCACGCACGTGTATTCCGAGCCCCGATTCAGGACGACCAGACCGGTCGTCACCGCCCACTCTTCCAGCACCTCGCCCCGAGGGTCAGTGACCGGAGATCCCCACGCCGATGACTTGGCGTTGAGATCCCCGAGCACCAGAACGGGGCGAGGGTGATGGCGGCCTACGACGGCGCCCAACTCGACAAGGAAACCCTCGAAGTCGGCGAGACTCTTGTTGGGGGAGAAATACGCCCCCACAATGACGATGCCGCCCGAGACCGCAGCAACCCAGCCACGGCCCCGAGACGGGTCGGTCAGAGTCCCGCCAATAATGGCCACCAAACCGTCAGCGCACCCCAGCCAGTTGTCACGGGCGGGGATGAAGTACGGCTCGGCGACCACAGCCACGTCAATCGACCACTCTGCCATGCTCTGGAGGAGAAGATCCTGAGCTCTGGCACAGTGGTTGATGTTGCCCTGGAGGAAATGGAGGTGCCCTATTATTGACACTCCATTCCCTCGGCAACGGTCCTGGGCCGGGAGTCGGCCGCGGAGCTACTGGCCTGCGGGGGTGGCGAGGTTTCCCCGGCAGGCTTAGAGCTCCTCTTCTTTTTCTTGGCCTTGCTGGCAGGCGCGCCACAGGCCCCTCCGCCCACTTTGTGTCCCGCTGGCTTCCCCACAGCCGAACACAAGCAGCAGTTTGGCGCCGCGGAACACTGGGCCGCCTTGTGGCCGGGCTGACCGCAACGATAACAGAGGTCGCTGCGGTCAATCTCGGCGGTGCATTTTGCCCGGACGTGCCCCTTCTCCAGGCACCGGAAGCACCGCAAAGCCCGGGGCTGCAGGAGTTTCACCCTCGCTGCAACCCAGCCAACCAGCAATCTGCCACTATCGGCGATCTTTTTCGCCGACGCTACAGGGCACCGAACCCAGACTACGCCGAGTCCGGTAGCGTCAACGCGTATGTCGCCGGCCCGCACCTTGTCCGGCGGACACTCTCCGCCACGAGCAACGGCCGCCGCCACCTCCTCAGAGGTCACGGAGTCGTCCAGGCCAGCAATCCGCACTTCTGCGGTTTTCATTGGCCTGGAGACCCGGACGTCCTCTGGGTTGAGGACCTCCTTCATTTTGGCGGCCAGAGCGTCCGCCTTCTCGACGCTGTCGCTCGCAGCACCAGCCACCTCAAACAGCCGCGCACCCGTGGCAGCCTGCCTGAGGGTGACGGACTGGAGGCCAAGATCTGCCAATTTTATCTTGGCCTTGGCCTCGGCAATCACCGACTGGTACGTAACGCCGCGCTCCGCAGCTCCGGGCTGGAGCGTTAGCGTAACAGCCTCAGAACGAGGCGCACGTATCGCCGGCGCATTGCGACCGCCGGTCTTTTTGGCAGTCCGTCGCGCAGGCTGCGCAACTGCGGCGCGCGCTGCTGCTGGTGCCGCGGCCTTTTTGGCGGCTTTGCGGGCCTTCTTGCGGCCCACGACTTTCGCCCAGGTCTCACCCTTGGACCCGGCAGTCGTGGGCTGAACACTCGACGGGGTTCCCTCCACGGGCTTTTCAACACCCTCCGCGGGCTTCCCCTTTTGAGGCGCAGGTCTCGGCGGCTCCTCCGTCCTCCGTTTGTCCGCCGCTAATGTCGGCCGGAGGATTGGCTCCTGCGGAAGGCGCCGAGAGATGGCCTCGATGCGAGCGTTCATCATGCTCCCGCACTGGAGCATGCAGAGCCGAACAATGCGCTCGACCTCATCGTCGGTGTGCGCGCTTGTCGGTCCCGGTGCGGGAGTGGGAGTCGCCATGGGCGGAGTGGCGACGGCGGCAGATTGTGGCTGCTGCTGCTCGCTCAGCGCAGCCACTTGCCGCCGGAGATCCTCCAGATCTCTTCGGAGGCGGCTGTTCTCCTCCTGCAACTTAGTGACCTCGTCTGAGGCCGTTCGGTTGAGGAGGTCTCCAACCGCCTCCTTGATGTCGGCGGCTGCCTCCTTGAGGGCGCGGGTGAATGTGCCCTTCAGGTTGCCGGACTGCGTGGCAACCTTCAGGACGACATCCACGCCGCCCAACACTTGTTGGCTTAACGCCACCGCCGACATCTCCCCTGAAGCCGCCAAAGCGGCACGTCGCTCGCGAGCGCGTCGGGCCATCTCTGTCACCTCATCGACCGCGACCGCCCTCCGCTGCTCTCTTTTGGCGGCGTTGAGCTCTGCTTTCGTGCTTCCTAGGGAAACACAGCTCACGCCGCCAGGGTCCTCGCTCCTGACCCCAACATCACTCTCTTCGCTGGCTGCCGGAGTAGCGGAGCGCAGAAACCGCCCCCGCGAATCCCTCGGCGGCCGCAAAGAGGCCCCCCCTCCTGTTGGTGCCGGTTTTCGGCCCCGCCGAGCTGTCGGCACTTTTGGGGCCGATAGGTCCTCCTCGCTTGAGGATAGGCCTATCGACCCATCTCGGTCCGAGACTTCATCGCGCGGACGCTTCCTCCAAAATCTGGAGGCAGTTCCGCGCGACTCCCCGTCGGACAGGACCACACTGCACGGTCTGCAGCCCCCCTGGCTCAAGACCGTGCCAAGATTGGTGCTTCCAGTAGCACTATCAGCAGCAGGGGCCTGGTCGCCTACCCCTGCGCGTCCGTCGGTCGCCAATTTCACACTCACAGGCCCGGATACCTGTGAGCGCCGGTTGTCAGCCGGGTCACATGACATAGAATCGGTGCTTCCAGTAGCCACATCCGCTACAGGGGCCTGGTCGCCTACCCCTGCGCGTCCTTCGGTAACCAATTTAACACTCGCAGGCCCGGATACCTGCGAGCGCCGGGCGTCAGCCGGATCGCAAGACAAGACACACTCTATATCTGACATAACCTAACCTAACCTAACCTAACCTAACCTTTTTTTTTTTTTTTTTTTTTTTTTTTTACTCGGGGGGAAATCCTCATGGACTTCCTCCGCCTGGGGAGAGGCGGAGGGGTGTGCCGGACTCTTACCGGCTAAAACCCCCCTGTGTCCTCCTTACACGTGGGCGCGGGGCCGCGGGAATCCAAATTCTTCCGCAGCCCCGCACTGGTGCTGGCCCGCCTTGCGGGCCTCGCCTCGGGCACGGGGGGGTGAGGTGTTAAACTCCCCCGTGCAACGCCTCAGAGGCGCGCGTCGACACCCGCGCGCGCCTCCGCCTCGGGTCCGTTGAATAGGGGGCGGGGACTTCCCCAAGTCCTTCGCCCCTGGACCCGTTCATGGGGGGCGGAAGAGGGCGTTGTCTGCCCTCCTCCGGCGCCCGGAGCGCCTGCTGCGGGCGGGATCGGTAGTTGAAATCTCCCTCTCCCGTTCCGCAGCTTCCTTCTGCGACATCACGTCCTCGCAGAAGGACACCACTGCGTCCCACGACTCTGCGCTGCCGACCATCTTCCGTACCACGGCCGGCAGCGACAGATCGCCTCCTACTTCATTTGTGAGGACACGGCGCTGCTCCTCCCAAGCAACACACTGAACGAACGTGTGTTGCGCCGTGTCCTCCCCGCCATGGACGCAGTGGTGGCACCGAGCGTCCGGCTCCCTGCCTATGCGACACAGGTACTTGCCGAAGCAGCCGTGCCCCGACAGCACCTGCGTCACCCTGAACGACAGGGAGCCGTGCCTTCTCCCGAGCCAGTCGTCGAGCACTGGCCGGATCGCCTCGACGGTGGCGAGGCCGGCGGTAGGGCGCAGAAGCCTCTGCCGCCATTCCGCCACCAAGACCTGACGGAGCTCTGCTCGGCGCTGCGCTATCTGCCGCTGCACCGGCCTCGAGTCCCGTGCCCGCTCTTCCTCGCGCCACCGATACAGCGACGCGAGTACTTTAGCCTCTAGGTCCCAGGGCGGGGATCCGGCCAGGACGCAAGCCGCCTCGTAGGAAATCGTGCGATACCCGCGGACGACTCTGACGGCCATCGCCCTCTGCGGTCTGCGCAGAATGGCTAGAGTGCTGGCCGCCAGGTCCATCGCCCACACAGGGGCCCCATATAGGGCCATGGACCGCACGATTCCCACGTACAACCGCCTACAGGCGGCGCTCGGGCCCCCCATGTTAGGAAGCAACGTTGACAGCGCGCCCGCTGCACCCATCAGCTTGGGCACCAGCCGCCGGAAGTGGGGGCCGAATTCCCATCGGCTGTCGAGCACCAATCCCAGATACTTCATGGTGGACTCGACAGCTATCCGGGCTCCACCGACCACGATGTGTGATCCCGACGGCGGCGCGCGTCGGGGGCCATGAAACACCATGGCCTCCGACTTGTTGAGGGCCACCTCCAGGCCCAGGCGCCGGATGCGGTTCACCACCTGTGACACCGCAGCCGTGGCTATCAACGCTGCTTCCCTGTGCGAGCTCCCCCGGGCAGTGACAAGCGTGTCGTCCGCATAACACGTCAAGTCGGCGCCCGACGGGAGTTCGCCTCTCAGCACCCAATCGTAACCGATGTTCCACAGGAGCGGCCCCAGCACCGATCCCTGTGGAACACCGCACGTCATGAGGTGCCGACCGGCACCGTCATGTCCCCGATATGTGACGCATCTACCTTCTAGGTAGGCCCCTACTGTGCGACGGAGGTAGGGAGGCACGCGGTGATATCTCAGTGCCTCCCGAATACAGCTCCAGGGCAGGGTGTTGAACGCGTTGGAGATGTCTAAAGACACCGCCAACACCACCCCACCCTGGGACACCGTCTCCTCCGCCAGGGCTCTCACGCGCATTATGGCGTCTACGGTGGAGCGCCCGCGACGAAAACCAAACTGGTTGTCGTCCAGGTCCGGCCCCTCTCTGCACAAGTGGCTGACGAGGCGATCTGCGATGACACGCTCAAAGAGTTTGCCCGCCTCGTCGAGCAGCACTATGGGCCGGTACGCGGACGGCGAGTCCGCGGGGCGCCCCTCCTTCCTGAGCAGGACCAGCCTCCCCTCCTTCCACACACTGGGAAACTGACCCTGCTCGAGACATGCCGTGAAGAGCCCTCTCAGCTGGGGCTCTAGCTCCTTCAGAGCCAGGACGAGAGCTCGGCCAGGAACTCCGTCGGGTCCGGGCGCCGTGTTCTTAGCCCGGAGCCGCGACACGGCCGCTCTCGTCTCTGCTTGCGTCACCTCGGGGACATCGGTGCTCTCCTCTTCGGGAGAGTCTGTGGCCGAGGGTGAAGCCATCGTCGGGGGAACGTGTCCCGCTCGCTCAGGGAAGAGCGCCAATACGACCGCCCCTAGCAGCTGGGGCTGCATGCTCTGCACCAGTGGAGGCGCCCATGCACGCAGCTTGCCCCGTACCCAACGGTAGGGGCGGCCCCACGGATCCCGATCCAGGGACCCCAGCAGCTCCTCCCTGGCACGCGACTTAGAATCGCCGATGGCCAGCCACAGAGTCTCCTTGGACGCGCTGTACACCTCATACAGCGCGTCCTCCTCGGCGGAAACCCGTCGACGTCGTCTCCGGTATCGTGTGTACTGGCGGCGAGCCGCAACGCACGCGATGCGCAACTGCGCAATCTCGGCGGTCCACCAGTACACCTGGCGCCTTGCGGACTGTTGGCGGACGCGGGGCATGGACGCGTCGCAGATCTGCGTCATCGCCCCGCGAAACCGCAGCGCCACCGCTTCGACGTCGACGGGGCCGTCCGTCGCCGACTCCCAAATCCAGGACTGGACTAAGGCAGCTTCCTCGAGCAGTTCCTTGTCGATGCACTTAAGCGCCCAGCGCGGGCCGTCGTTGATCGGGGCTGTTGGATGGCGGCCGCTCGCGGTCTGGGCAGAGACGTCGAACCGGATATACCTGTGGTCCGACAGCGTCTCCACCTCCACGGCGACACGCCAGTCGCGGACTCGGCTGGCGACAGAGGGGCTAGCGAACGAGACGTCCACTATCGACCCGCCCCGCTGCCGCACGCACGTGTATTCCGAGCCCCGATTCAGGACGACCAGACCGGTCGTCACCGCCCACTCTTCCAGCACCTCGCCCCGAGGGTCAGTGACCGGAGATCCCCACGCCGATGACTTGGCGTTGAGATCCCCGAGCACCAGAACGGGGCGAGGGTGATGGCGGCCTACGACGGCGCCCAACTCGACAAGGAAACCCTCGAAGTCGGCGAGACTCTTGTTGGGGGAGAAATACGCCCCCACAATGACGATGCCGCCCGAGACCGCAGCAACCCAGCCACGGCCCCGAGACGGGTCGGTCAGAGTCCCGCCAATAATGGCCACCAAACCGTCAGCGCACCCCAGCCAGTTGTCACGGGCGGGGATGAAGTACGGCTCGGCGACCACAGCCACGTCAATCGACCACTCTGCCATGCTCTGGAGGAGAAGATCCTGAGCTCTGGCACAGTGGTTGATGTTGCCCTGGAGGAAATGGAGGTGCCCTATTATTGACACTCCATTCCCTCGGCAACGGTCCTGGGCCGGGAGTCGGCCGCGGAGCTACTGGCCTGCGGGGGTGGCGAGGTTTCCCCGGCAGGCTTAGAGCTCCTCTTCTTTTTCTTGGCCTTGCTGGCAGGCGCGCCACAGGCCCCTCCGCCCACTTTGTGTCCCGCTGGCTTCCCCACAGCCGAACACAAGCAGCAGTTTGGCGCCGCGGAACACTGGGCCGCCTTGTGGCCGGGCTGACCGCAACGATAACAGAGGTCGCTGCGGTCAATCTCGGCGGTGCATTTTGCCCGGACGTGCCCCTTCTCCAGGCACCGGAAGCACCGCAAAGCCCGGGGCTGCAGGAGTTTCACCCTCGCTGCAACCCAGCCAACCAGCAATCTGCCACTATCGGCGATCTTTTTCGCCGACGCTACAGGGCACCGAACCCAGACTACGCCGAGTCCGGTAGCGTCAACGCGTATGTCGCCGGCCCGCACCTTGTCCGGCGGACACTCTCCGCCACGAGCAACGGCCGCCGCCACCTCCTCAGAGGTCACGGAGTCGTCCAGGCCAGCAATCCGCACTTCTGCGGTTTTCATTGGCCTGGAGACCCGGACGTCCTCTGGGTTGAGGACCTCCTTCATTTTGGCGGCCAGAGCGTCCGCCTTCTCGACGCTGTCGCTCGCAGCACCAGCCACCTCAAACAGCCGCGCACCCGTGGCAGCCTGCCTGAGGGTGACGGACTGGAGGCCAAGATCTGCCAATTTTATCTTGGCCTTGGCCTCGAACCTAACCTAACCTAACCTAACCTAACCTAACCTTTTTTTTTTTTTTTTTTTTTTTTTACTCGGGGGGAAATCCTCATGGACTTCCTCCGCCTGGGGAGAGGCGGAGGGGTGTGCCGGACTCTTACCGGCTAAAACCCCCCTGTGTCCTCCTTACACGTGGGCGCGGGGCCGCGGGAATCCAAATTCTTCCGCAGCCCCGCACTGGTGCTGGCCCGCCTTGCGGGCCTCGCCTCGGGCACGGGGGGGTGAGGTGTTAAACTCCCCCGTGCAACGCCTCAGAGGCGCGCGTCGACACCCGCGCGCGCCTCCGCCTCGGGTCCGTTGAATAGGGGGCGGGGACTTCCCCAAGTCCTTCGCCCCTGGACCCGTTCATGGGGGGCGGAAGAGGGCGTTGTCTGCCCTCCTCCGGCGCCCGGAGCGCCTGCTGCGGGCGGGATCGGCAGTTGAAATCTCCCTCTCCCGTTCCGCAGCTTCCTTCTGCGACATCACGTCCTCGCAGAAGGACACCACTGCGTCCCACGACTCTGCGCTGCCGACCATCTTCCGTACCACGGCCGGCAGCGACAGATCGCCTCCTACTTCATTTGTGAGGACACGGCGCTGCTCCTCCCAAGCAACACACTGAACGAACGTGTGTTGCGCCGTGTCCTCCCCGCCATGGACGCAGTGGTGGCACCGAGCGTCCGGCTCCCTGCCTATGCGACACAGGTACTTGCCGAAGCAGCCGTGCCCCGACAGCACCTGCGTCACCCTGAACGACAGGGAGCCGTGCCTTCTCCCGAGCCAGTCGTCGAGCACTGGCCGGATCGCCTCGACGGTGGCGAGGCCGGCGGTAGGGCGCAGAAGCCTCTGCCGCCATTCCGCCACCAAGACCTGACGGAGCTCTGCTCGGCGCTGCGCTATCTGCCGCTGCACCGGCCTCGAGTCCCGTGCCCGCTCTTCCTCGCGCCACCGATACAGCGACGCGAGTACTTTAGCCTCTAGGTCCCAGGGCGGGGATCCGGCCAGGACGCAAGCCGCCTCGTAGGAAATCGTGCGATACCCGCGGACGACTCTGACGGCCATCGCCCTCTGCGGTCTGCGCAGAATGGCTAGAGTGCTGGCCGCCAGGTCCATCGCCCACACAGGGGCCCCATATAGGGCCATGGACCGCACGATTCCCACGTACAACCGCCTACAGGCGGCGCTCGGGCCCCCCATGTTAGGAAGCAACGTTGACAGCGCGCCCGCTGCACCCATCAGCTTGGGCACCAGCCGCCGGAAGTGGGGGCCGAATTCCCATCGGCTGTCGAGCACCAATCCCAGATACTTCATGGTGGACTCGACAGCTATCCGGGCTCCACCGACCACGATGTGTGATCCCGACGGCGGCGCGCGTCGGGGGCCATGAAACACCATGGCCTCCGACTTGTTGAGGGCCACCTCCAGGCCCAGGCGCCGGATGCGGTTCACCACCTGTGACACCGCAGCCGTGGCTATCAACGCTGCTTCCCTGTGCGAGCTCCCCCGGGCAGTGACAAGCGTGTCGTCCGCATAACACGTCAAGTCGGCGCCCGACGGGAGTTCGCCTCTCAGCACCCAATCGTAACCGATGTTCCACAGGAGCGGCCCCAGCACCGATCCCTGTGGAACACCGCACGTCATGAGGTGCCGACCGGCACCGTCATGTCCCCGATATGTGACGCATCTACCTTCTAGGTAGGCCCCTACTGTGCGACGGAGGTAGGGAGGCACGCGGTGATATCTCAGTGCCTCCCGAATACAGCTCCAGGGCAGGGTGTTGAACGCGTTGGAGATGTCTAAAGACACCGCCAACACCACCCCACCCTGGGACACCGTCTCCTCCGCCAGGGCTCTCACGCGCATTATGGCGTCTACGGTGGAGCGCCCGCGACGAAAACCAAACTGGTTGTCGTCCAGGTCCGGCCCCTCTCTGCACAAGTGGCTGACGAGGCGATCTGCGATGACACGCTCAAAGAGTTTGCCCGCCTCGTCGAGCAGCACTATGGGCCGGTACGCGGACGGCGAGTCCGCGGGGCGCCCCTCCTTCCTGAGCAGGACCAGCCTCCCCTCCTTCCACACACTGGGAAACTGACCCTGCTCGAGACATGCCGTGAAGAGCCCTCTCAGCTGGGGCTCTAGCTCCTTCAGAGCCAGGACGAGAGCTCGGCCAGGAACTCCGTCGGGTCCGGGCGCCGTGTTCTTAGCCCGGAGCCGCGACACGGCCGCTCTCGTCTCTGCTTGCGTCACCTCGGGGACATCGGTGCTCTCCTCTTCGGGAGAGTCTGTGGCCGAGGGTGAAGCCATCGTCGGGGGAACGTGTCCCGCTCGCTCAGGGAAGAGCGCCAATACGACCGCCCCTAGCAGCTGGGGCTGCATGCTCTGCACCAGTGGAGGCGCCCATGCACGCAGCTTGCCCCGTACCCAACGGTAGGGGCGGCCCCACGGATCCCGATCCAGGGACCCCAGCAGCTCCTCCCTGGCACGCGACTTAGAATCGCCGATGGCCAGCCACAGAGTCTCCTTGGACGCGCTGTACACCTCATACAGCGCGTCCTCCTCGGCGGAAACCCGTCGACGTCGTCTCCGGTATCGTGTGTACTGGCGGCGAGCCGCAACGCACGCGATGCGCAACTGCGCAATCTCGGCGGTCCACCAGTACACCTGGCGCCTTGCGGACTGTTGGCGGACGCGGGGCATGGACGCGTCGCAGATCTGCGTCATCGCCCCGCGAAACCGCAGCGCCACCGCTTCGACGTCGACGGGGCCGTCCGTCGCCGACTCCCAAATCCAGGACTGGACTAAGGCAGCTTCCTCGAGCAGTTCCTTGTCGATGCACTTAAGCGCCCAGCGCGGGCCGTCGTTGATCGGGGCTGTTGGATGGCGGCCGCTCGCGGTCTGGGCAGAGACGTCGAACCGGATATACCTGTGGTCCGACAGCGTCTCCACCTCCACGGCGACACGCCAGTCGCGGACTCGGCTGGCGACAGAGGGGCTAGCGAACGAGACGTCCACTATCGACCCGCCCCGCTGCCGCACGCACGTGTATTCCGAGCCCCGATTCAGGACGACCAGACCGGTCGTCACCGCCCACTCTTCCAGCACCTCGCCCCGAGGGTCAGTGACCGGAGATCCCCACGCCGATGACTTGGCGTTGAGATCCCCGAGCACCAGAACGGGGCGAGGGTGATGGCGGCCTACGACGGCGCCCAACTCGACAAGGAAACCCTCGAAGTCGGCGAGACTCTTGTTGGGGGAGAAATACGCCCCCACAATGACGATGCCGCCCGAGACCGCAGCAACCCAGCCACGGCCCCGAGACGGGTCGGTCAGAGTCCCGCCAATAATGGCCACCAAACCGTCAGCGCACCCCAGCCAGTTGTCACGGGCGGGGATGAAGTACGGCTCGGCGACCACAGCCACGTCAATCGACCACTCTGCCATGCTCTGGAGGAGAAGATCCTGAGCTCTGGCACAGTGGTTGATGTTGCCCTGGAGGAAATGGAGGTGCCCTATTATTGACACTCCATTCCCTCGGCAACGGTCCTGGGCCGGGAGTCGGCCGCGGAGCTACTGGCCTGCGGGGGTGGCGAGGTTTCCCCGGCAGGCTTAGAGCTCCTCTTCTTTTTCTTGGCCTTGCTGGCAGGCGCGCCACAGGCCCCTCCGCCCACTTTGTGTCCCGCTGGCTTCCCCACAGCCGAACACAAGCAGCAGTTTGGCGCCGCGGAACACTGGGCCGCCTTGTGGCCGGGCTGACCGCAACGATAACAGAGGTCGCTGCGGTCAATCTCGGCGGTGCATTTTGCCCGGACGTGCCCCTTCTCCAGGCACCGGAAGCACCGCAAAGCCCGGGGCTGCAGGAGTTTCACCCTCGCTGCAACCCAGCCAACCAGCAATCTGCCACTATCGGCGATCTTTTTCGCCGACGCTACAGGGCACCGAACCCAGACTACGCCGAGTCCGGTAGCGTCAACGCGTATGTCGCCGGCCCGCACCTTGTCCGGCGGACACTCTCCGCCACGAGCAACGGCCGCCGCCACCTCCTCAGAGGTCACGGAGTCGTCCAGGCCAGCAATCCGCACTTCTGCGGTTTTCATTGGCCTGGAGACCCGGACGTCCTCTGGGTTGAGGACCTCCTTCATTTTGGCGGCCAGAGCGTCCGCCTTCTCGACGCTGTCGCTCGCAGCACCAGCCACCTCAAACAGCCGCGCACCCGTGGCAGCCTGCCTGAGGGTGACGGACTGGAGGCCAAGATCTGCCAATTTTATCTTGGCCTTGGCCTCGGCAATCACCGACTGGTACGTAACGCCGCGCTCCGCAGCTCCGGGCTGGAGCGTTAGCGTAACAGCCTCAGAACGAGGCGCACGTATCGCCGGCGCATTGCGACCGCCGGTCTTTTTGGCAGTCCGTCGCGCAGGCTGCGCAACTGCGGCGCGCGCTGCTGCTGGTGCCGCGGCCTTTTTGGCGGCTTTGCGGGCCTTCTTGCGGCCCACGACTTTCGCCCAGGTCTCACCCTTGGACCCGGCAGTCGTGGGCTGAACACTCGACGGGGTTCCCTCCACGGGCTTTTCAACACCCTCCGCGGGCTTCCCCTTTTGAGGCGCAGGTCTCGGCGGCTCCTCCGTCCTCCGTTTGTCCGCCGCTAATGTCGGCCGGAGGATTGGCTCCTGCGGAAGGCGCCGAGAGATGGCCTCGATGCGAGCGTTCATCATGCTCCCGCACTGGAGCATGCAGAGCCGAACAATGCGCTCGACCTCATCGTCGGTGTGCGCGCTTGTCGGTCCCGGTGCGGGAGTGGGAGTCGCCATGGGCGGAGTGGCGACGGCGGCAGATTGTGGCTGCTGCTGCTCGCTCAGCGCAGCCACTTGCCGCCGGAGATCCTCCAGATCTCTTCGGAGGCGGCTGTTCTCCTCCTGCAACTTAGTGACCTCGTCTGAGGCCGTTCGGTTGAGGAGGTCTCCAACCGCCTCCTTGATGTCGGCGGCTGCCTCCTTGAGGGCGCGGGTGAATGTGCCCTTCAGGTTGCCGGACTGCGTGGCAACCTTCAGGACGACATCCACGCCGCCCAACACTTGTTGGCTTAACGCCACCGCCGACATCTCCCCTGAAGCCGCCAAAGCGGCACGTCGCTCGCGAGCGCGTCGGGCCATCTCTGTCACCTCATCGACCGCGACCGCCCTCCGCTGCTCTCTTTTGGCGGCGTTGAGCTCTGCTTTCGTGCTTCCTAGGGAAACACAGCTCACGCCGCCAGGGTCCTCGCTCCTGACCCCAACATCACTCTCTTCGCTGGCCGCCGGAGTAGCGGAGCGCAGAAACCGCCCCCGCGAATCCCTCGGCGGCCGCAAAGAGGCCCCCCCTCCTGTTGGTGCCGGTTTTCGGCCCCGCCGAGCTGTCGGCACTTTTGGGGCCGATAGGTCCTCCTCGCTTGAGGATAGGCCTATCGACCCATCTCGGTCCGAGACTTCATCGCGCGGACGCTTCCTCCAAAATCTGGAGGCAGTTCCGCGCGACTCCCCGTCGGACAGGACCACACTGCACGGTCTGCAGCCCCCCTGGCTCAAGACCGTGCCAAGATTGGTGCTTCCAGTAGCACTATCAGCAGCAGGGGCCTGGTCGCCTACCCCTGCGCGTCCGTCGGTCGCCAATTTCACACTCACAGGCCCGGATACCTGTGAGCGCCGGTTGTCAGCCGGGTCACATGACATAGAATCGGTGCTTCCAGTAGCCACATCCGCTACAGGGGCCTGGTCGCCTACCCCTGCGCGTCCTTCGGTAACCAATTTAACACTCGCAGGCCCGGATACCTGCGAGCGCCGGGCGTCAGCCGGATCGCAAGACAAGACACACTCTATATCTGACATTTCCATTTACGATATGGGTGGTACACACATCGCTTCCCCAAGGCGATGCGGCCACTCTTTTTGGGAGGGTATTTAGTCCCCCCGAGGCCAGCGGATGCCTAAGACTAAACCTAATATATTTTTGTATTTTTTTGTTATTTTGTAATTTTCTCTTTGGTTTTTTTTTTTTTTTTTTTTTTTTTTTTTTTTTTTTTTTTTTTTTTTTTTTTTTTTTTTTTTTTTTTTTTTTTTTTTTTTTTTTTTTTTTTTTTTTTTTTTAACTTACGGCTAACTTAAAACTAACTTAACCTACTTGGCACCGTGGCTCAGCACCTCGCCACGGATGCCCCAATACCGCAGGTTGAGGAGCAACCTGCGGCCTTCCCCACCTCGGTCACCACGACGAGCACGCCGCGGAGACCCGTAGACCGCGGACTGTACAACGGCCCGCGATCTACCCCACCTCGCTCCCTAGTCGTGCACTCTGCTGCTGCAGAGTGCAGATAGGGAGCCCTCGGGAGCGACTCCTCCGCTCCTGTCGAAATTAGCCACGGACAACAATCTCCTCTATCCCACCCCCCGCGAAGAGATTATTGTCCGTGCCCAGGGTGCACCGGCCCGGTGACTGCTCTTCCCTTAGGACGTGTCCACAGGGACCAGCAGTTGCCGAGCACACGGGGAGGTTTTCTGACAGGCACCCCAACCTAACCTTTTTTTTTTTTTTTTTACTCGGGGGGAAATCCTCATGGACTTCCTCCGCCTGGGGAGAGGCGGAGGGGTGTGCCGGACTCTTACCGGCTAAAACCCCCCTGTGTCCTCCTTACACGTGGGCGCGGGGCCGCGGGAATCCAAATTCTTCCGCAGCCCCGCACTGGTGCTGGCCCGCCTTGCGGGCCTCGCCTCGGGCACGGGGGGGTGAGGTGTTAAACTCCCCCGTGCAACGCCTCAGAGGCGCGCGTCGACACCCGCGCGCGCCTCCGCCTCGGGTCCGTTGAATAGGGGGCGGGGACTTCCCCAAGTCCTTCGCCCCTGGACCCGTTCATGGGGGGCGGAAGAGGGCGTTGTCTGCCCTCCTCCGGCGCCCGGAGCGCCTGCTGCGGGCGGGATCGGCAGTTGAAATCTCCCTCTCCCGTTCCGCAGCTTCCTTCTGCGACATCACGTCCTCGCAGAAGGACACCACTGCGTCCCACGACTCTGCGCTGCCGACCATCTTCCGTACCACGGCCGGCAGCGACAGATCGCCTCCTACTTCATTTGTGAGGACACGGCGCTGCTCCTCCCAAGCAACACACTGAACGAACGTGTGTTGCGCCGTGTCCTCCCCGCCATGGACGCAGTGGTGGCACCGAGCGTCCGGCTCCCTGCCTATGCGACACAGGTACTTGCCGAAGCAGCCGTGCCCCGACAGCACCTGCGTCACCCTGAACGACAGGGAGCCGTGCCTTCTCCCGAGCCAGTCGTCGAGCACTGGCCGGATCGCCTCGACGGTGGCGAGGCCGGCGGTAGGGCGCAGAAGCCTCTGCCGCCATTCCGCCACCAAGACCTGACGGAGCTCTGCTCGGCGCTGCGCTATCTGCCGCTGCACCGGCCTCGAGTCCCGTGCCCGCTCTTCCTCGCGCCACCGATACAGCGACGCGAGTACTTTAGCCTCTAGGTCCCAGGGCGGGGATCCGGCCAGGACGCAAGCCGCCTCGTAGGAAATCGTGCGATACCCGCGGACGACTCTGACGGCCATCGCCCTCTGCGGTCTGCGCAGAATGGCTAGAGTGCTGGCCGCCAGGTCCATCGCCCACACAGGGGCCCCATATAGGGCCATGGACCGCACGATTCCCACGTACAACCGCCTACAGGCGGCGCTCGGGCCCCCCATGTTAGGAAGCAACGTTGACAGCGCGCCCGCTGCACCCATCAGCTTGGGCACCAGCCGCCGGAAGTGGGGGCCGAATTCCCATCGGCTGTCGAGCACCAATCCCAGATACTTCATGGTGGACTCGACAGCTATCCGGGCTCCACCGACCACGATGTGTGATCCCGACGGCGGCGCGCGTCGGGGGCCATGAAACACCATGGCCTCCGACTTGTTGAGGGCCACCTCCAGGCCCAGGCGCCGGATGCGGTTCACCACCTGTGACACCGCAGCCGTGGCTATCAACGCTGCTTCCCTGTGCGAGCTCCCCCGGGCAGTGACAAGCGTGTCGTCCGCATAACACGTCAAGTCGGCGCCCGACGGGAGTTCGCCTCTCAGCACCCAATCGTAACCGATGTTCCACAGGAGCGGCCCCAGCACCGATCCCTGTGGAACACCGCACGTCATGAGGTGCCGACCGGCACCGTCATGTCCCCGATATGTGACGCATCTACCTTCTAGGTAGGCCCCTACTGTGCGACGGAGGTAGGGAGGCACGCGGTGATATCTCAGTGCCTCCCGAATACAGCTCCAGGGCAGGGTGTTGAACGCGTTGGAGATGTCTAAAGACACCGCCAACACCACCCCACCCCGGGACACCGTCTCCTCCGCCAGGGCTCTCACGCGCATTATGGCGTCTACGGTGGAGCGCCCGCGACGAAAACCAAACTGGTTGTCGTCCAGGTCCGGCCCCTCTCTGCACAAGTGGCTGACGAGGCGATCTGCGATGACACGCTCAAAGAGTTTGCCCGCCTCGTCGAGCAGCACTATGGGCCGGTACGCGGACGGCGAGTCCGCGGGGCGCCCCTCCTTCCTGAGCAGGACCAGCCTCCCCTCCTTCCACACACTGGGAAACTGACCACCCCAACCTAACCTTTTTTTTTTTTTTTTTTTTACTCGGGGGGAAATCCTCATGGACTTCCTCCGCCTGGGGAGAGGCGGAGGGGTGTGCCGGACTCTTACCGGCTAAAACCCCCCTGTGTCCTCCTTACACGTGGGCGCGGGGCCGCGGGAATCCAAATTCTTCCGCAGCCCCGCACTGGTGCTGGCCCGCCTTGCGGGCCTCGCCTCGGGCACGGGGGGGTGAGGTGTTAAACTCCCCCGTGCAACGCCTCAGAGGCGCGCGTCGACACCCGCGCGCGCCTCCGCCTCGGGTCCGTTGAATAGGGGGCGGGGACTTCCCCAAGTCCTTCGCCCCTGGACCCGTTCATGGGGGGCGGAAGAGGGCGTTGTCTGCCCTCCTCCGGCGCCCGGAGCGCCTGCTGCGGGCGGGATCGGCAGTTGAAATCTCCCTCTCCCGTTCCGCAGCTTCCTTCTGCGACATCACGTCCTCGCAGAAGGACACCACTGCGTCCCACGACTCTGCGCTGCCGACCATCTTCCGTACCACGGCCGGCAGCGACAGATCGCCTCCTACTTCATTTGTGAGGACACGGCGCTGCTCCTCCCAAGCAACACACTGAACGAACGTGTGTTGCGCCGTGTCCTCCCCGCCATGGACGCAGTGGTGGCACCGAGCGTCCGGCTCCCTGCCTATGCGACACAGGTACTTGCCGAAGCAGCCGTGCCCCGACAGCACCTGCGTCACCCTGAACGACAGGGAGCCGTGCCTTCTCCCGAGCCAGTCGTCGAGCACTGGCCGGATCGCCTCGACGGTGGCGAGGCCGGCGGTAGGGCGCAGAAGCCTCTGCCGCCATTCCGCCACCAAGACCTGACGGAGCTCTGCTCGGCGCTGCGCTATCTGCCGCTGCACCGGCCTCGAGTCCCGTGCCCGCTCTTCCTCGCGCCACCGATACAGCGACGCGAGTACTTTAGCCTCTAGGTCCCAGGGCGGGGATCCGGCCAGGACGCAAGCCGCCTCGTAGGAAATCGTGCGATACCCGCGGACGACTCTGACGGCCATCGCCCTCTGCGGTCTGCGCAGAATGGCTAGAGTGCTGGCCGCCAGGTCCATCGCCCACACAGGGGCCCCATATAGGGCCATGGACCGCACGATTACCCCAACCTAACCTAACCTAACCTAACCAGTTTGCGTCCGTCCGCGGCCACGAACGCCACGTTTTTGCAACGCTCCGCGCTAAAAAAATTCAAAAAAAGTGGTATTTTTTCGAGTTACAGTTAAGTGTTTGGTATCAAAAGTTGCGTCTCACTGCAGCGCACCCAGTGGTGAAAGTGCCATAAACCGGACTTTGTGCAGTGAGGAGATATTTGTGAAAAACTGAAAATCTGTGGACTTTGAAAACTTTCAAAGTCCGATAACTTTGGATCCAGATCGGTGACCTGCACATCTCATCATACCATCTTGTGAGGCGCAGCAAGGAGCATCTCTGAACACCCCCTTCGCGAAAATCCACCCACGCATCACGGAGAAATTGTCAAAAAACTAAAAATTCTAACCTCAACTTTGACCACGAGGCCGAAGATCCAGACCTCGCAGCGACATCACCTTTTGACAGAAGACGGACCCCTGTGAGATAAGTACAATAGCGTTTAGACCAGATTTTTATCTCACCTGGTTACAAAGATAATAAATATTGAAAGTTGGAACTTTGACCCGCTGTCCTGAAAATTCTTCAGGCAGTACCCCAAATTTTTTCTGCGGATCCTGCTGCGCGCACGCCCGGACAACAAGACTGCAGTTAGTTTATATTTTTAGCAATATTATTTTCAAAAATATAGCAAAATTTTCAATTTTTTCACTTTTTCAAAATTTTTATATGACAAACTTTTCAAAAAATTTAATTTATTAATTTCATTGTAAAGCCCTATAATTATTATAAATTTAACAGTTTTTACTAGATTTTTAGGTCCTTTGGTTCTCGAGATATTCAATTTTTTGTTATTTTATTGAATTAATTAAAAACAAACTGTTTTTTAAATATTTTGACCTCTGGATAGGGTTCAGGACCCCTATCTCGTCTTATTTGAACCCAAAGTTGGCACCTTTAACCTCATAAACGGCGGAAATAGATTTTTTCGGCCATTTTGGTTTTAGCGGTTCGTACATAAATGTATTAATATCTCCAGAACTATTGGGCCTATCAAGTCCGGGTTTTCACGGATGCAAACAGCCCAATTACTAGAATATTTTGTATGCGTTTTCAGGAGATTTCAGGACCTGAAATTTTTCAGCCCTGAAACTATTTTCGGCGGATAGAGGAAGCCAAGCCAAGCACCACATTCGAAACCGCAGGTCTCTGTGATGAACGGTTGCGGAGTTATAGCCAGTTAAAGTTGGCATTTGACAGTTGGGCGGCCATTTTGGAAAACTTTGGGCCTTCATAACTCCGGAACCAAGGGTCGCAGAGAGTAGCGGATTTCACAGTGGTGTTTGGCGAGATAACTTCTACCCTATCCACCTGGTTTCAAACGTTTTGGCGCTGAAAAGTTTCGGGCGCCTGGAAACCACCTTGCGCGTCGGGGCGGGACGAACCAAGCAAAATAAGCCCAAACTCGAGTATTCTGCGACCTGCGGAAGGCAAGTTATGCCGGTCTGAAGATTGTCTTTGACAGTTCTCAAACTGTCAAACCAATTTTCATAATCCAATAGCTCCCGAACCGGAGGTCGCAGAAACCTCGTGTTTCCTTTGGGGGCATCGGCTGGACGTTCCCTATCCGACCTGTGGGTTTTCAGGAGTTTTCAGGACCTGAAAATTTTTCGGCCTGAAACCTACCCCATCGGCTGGGTCTCGGCGAGCCCATCCAGAAAAGTCCAAGCACGGTAGGATTCGGACAAACGGTTCCGGAGAAAACCACAGTTAACTGGATTCTGGCCGCCATCTTGTTTTGGCAACCAGAATTTTGGACCGGATTTTCTCGGGAACCTTTTGAGCTAGGATAGCCGTGTTTGGGTTCGTTGGAAAGGGCTCGAGGAGACCTACCCGGCGAGGGATAGAGATTGACTCTACGTAGAGTCGAAAAATTTTCGACTCTATATTTAAAAATTTTTTCGACTCATTAGGGTTCCTGAGAGCTCCTTGACACCAGAACTGGTTCTGGTACCAAATTTTCAAAATTAAATTGACAGAGCAAGACTCTACAAGTATTGATTAAGATAAAACTTTTGTCTTATTGTTTTAAAAATAGTAAACCTACACCTTGTACGTGGCTACATTCTCGCAGACGACGTGCTTGACGCACTAGATTTATTGGACAATCCCTCTACCTCCCCGACCTCTGTTCGCTCTGGGGCACAAAATCATGTTGAAGTAGGTAGAGTTAAATTAACGCGGGAAATAGAACTTTCTAACTTACCTTGTGCGTAGATCCATCGATGAGCGCCTGATGACCACACAGCCGTGTACGTGATTGCATCTGAAACAAAAGAAATTAATTAGCGAACATACATTGTTTAATATTTTGTGTTTTATTATTGCTCACCTAAATTCTTTATTTTACTTATTTTTATATTTTTCTTTAATTGTTATTATACACTTTATATACAGACAGGGGTACTCTATACACTACCCCCCTTTTTGACGTTGTACCAAATCAAAACTTTTCATACCAGCAATATGATGGGTATCAGGACACCAGTAAAGAGGGCAACGTCGAACCCGCCAAACAGAAGCCCACCGAAGGCAGGACCTTCGCAACACAGTATTCGCAGGAGTGTGGGCGAATGGGAGGCAGGGTTCGAGGAGCAGCGAAAATCCGTATCACCAACTAAAATTAACGAGCCGAAACAGGGAGCCAAACCATCCACCTTGACCAGAGGAACGGTAATGACAATACCACTTGACAGCCCACCTGTGCCACATACCAACGTACGAAACCCCAGAACCGCTGAGGCGAAGAGGTGCGTCACGAAGGTGATGCAGCAAATGGCACTCTCTAAAAACATCAAGAGAGAGATTAAAGAAGATGTCACAATTCAGGTGCAGAGGCTCTTCTCTCTGGTAAAGGAGGCTGAGGCTGACGGTGGGCGAGCACCCTCGGTAAGGACGCAGGACTCAGTGGCTGTCCCCTCCCCACCCCCCTGCTCAGTGACCATGGAGACTGAAATGCAGTCCCTTAAGAAGGTGATGGAAGAGCACAGCAAGAAGCTCGCCGAAAGCAATGGAATGATGGACAGACTGAAAGAGGCACTACGCTCTAGCCAAGACAGTATTGAGAAGATCTCATATGCTAGCGTAGCGGCAAGTCAGTCTGGAAATCCATTGCCTAGGCAGACTGCTCTACATTCCATAGCCGTCACCACCGAGGATGAGAGCAAGACTGGAGAAGAAGTTATAACTAAAATACGGGAAGCAGTGAATGCAAAAGAAGAATGGATCACGGTGGAAAAGGTTAGAAAAACGAAGAATAGAAAAGTTATAATGAGTTTCGGCACAAAAGAGGAAAGGGACAAAGTGAAGGAAAGACTTAAGAAAAATGGAACTGACCTCACCGTGGAGGAAGTGAAGAACAAGGACCCGTTGCTGATCCTTAGGGACGTTCTCTTGGCTAACACCGATGAGGACGTCCTTAAGGCACTCAGGAACCAGAATCCGAGTATCTTTCACGGCCTCGACGGTGAGGCGGATAGGTTAGAAGTTAAATATAGGAAGAAAGCAAGAAACCCGCACACAGGACACATCGTGCTTAGTACCTCGCCCAGCATCTGGAGACGGGTGACAGAAAGAGGATATGTTTATATCGACCTCCAGCGGATACGGGCCGAAGACCAGAGCCCACTCCTCCAATGTTCGCTCTGTCTTGGATACGGGCATAGCCGCCGAATCTGCACGGAAACCGTAGAGAAGTGCAGTCACTGCGGCGGACCGCACCTAAGAAATGACTGTCCGGATTGGTTAGCGGGTTCAACACCGATATGCTGCAACTGCACACACGCAAGGCTAGAAAAAACAGAACACAATGCCTTCAGTTCGGATTGTGCAATTAGGAGGAAATGGGATATAATAGCAAGGACGGCAGTAGCATACTGCTGAGGTTGTCCCAAGAAACACTCCCGTCCAACAATCAGCAAGACCTTACCGTGTGGCCCAAGCAAACTTACAACGCAAGGAACTGGCTACCACCGAACTCTTATTAGAGGCCAGTGAAAGGCAGATCGCATGGGCGCTGATTCAGGAGCCGTACGTGGGGGCGAGGCGAAGTATGAAGAGCTACCGTGGTGCGAGAATCTACCAGTGCGAGGATGAAGGAAGTGGGAGGGTTAAGGCAGCAATAGCTGTCTTTGATGATGACCTTGATGTTATCCCCCACCCGAAACTCACTACAAACAACATCGTCGTGGTGGGGATCCGAACCAAAGCCTGGGAAATCGCAGTAGTCTCATACTATTTTGAGCCAGACCAACCGATAGGGCCATACCTGAACCAGATCGCCCAGATCAAAACGGAAGTGGCCAACGGTGGATTGCTGATGGGTGGCGACGCCAACGCAAAGAGTTCCTGGTGGGGCAGTACTGTAGAAGACCCCAGGGGTGAAGATGTGTCCGGGACCCTGGAAGAGTTAGAGCTTCAGGTACTGAATACTGGCGACACCCCTACTTTCGATACCATGAGAGGTGGTAGAGCGTTTAAAAGCCATGTAGATGTCACGGCATGCTCGCTCAACCTCTTTGACCTGGTAGACGACTGGCGGGTCGACACAAGTGCAACGTCCTCGGACCACAACACGATATTTTTTAATGTTAAGGTAAAAAGGGAAAAGGGTATGAACATAAGCAGGACGACAAGAAAATTCAACACAAGGAAAGCGGACTGGGAAAAATTTAAGACAAACTTAGAGAAACTGAAAGAAGAAAATCACTTAAATTTAGAAAGTATAAAGTTAATTAATAGCAAACAAAAATTGGAAGAGACAGTTATAATATATAGAAAAATTATTCAAGAAGCATGTGAACAAGCTATTCCACAAGTTAAAAACAAATGTAAACTTACAATTCCGTGGTGGTCCGAGCATCTCGCCTTGATGAGAAAGGAGGTAACAAGAAAGAAGAACCGCATCCGCAATGCCGCACCGGTCCGGAGAGCGATGGTCCTTGACTCGTACCTGAAAGCAAAAGAAGAGTATGAGATCGAAGAAAAGAAAGCCCAAGTCGCCAGTTGGAAGGAGTTTTGCCGGAAGCAAGATCGAGAGGGAATGTGGGAAGGCATCTACAGGATCATAGGCAGAACCACCAGGAGACAGGAAGACTTGACCCTATTTAGCGATGGTGCATTCCTAAACCCAAGAGAATCGGCAGCCCTACTTGCAGATACGTTCTATCCAAAGGACACAGAAGAAGAGGACAACGCAGACCACAGGATGATTAGGGAAGCGGCCAGTCGAATAAACGGGTGGACTCATGATGAATACCATGATCCACCGTTTACATCACTGGAGCTGAAGACCGCCGTGGCAGGTTTCAATCCGAAGAAAGCACCAGGAGGGGATGGATTAACATCAGATATCTGCAGTCGAGCAATCTACCAGGACCCGGACGCGTTCCTTGCCCTATACAACAAATGCCTAGAACTGGCACATTTCCCGGACATCTGGAAAGAGGCAACGGTGGTGGTCCTAAGAAAACCGGGCAAGGACAATTATCAGAGCCCCAAGTCGTATAGACCGATAGGTCTGCTGCCGGTCTTGGGGAAGGTCCTGGAGAGGATGATAGTAGCACGGATTAAATGGCAGCTCGTGCCGCGGCTCAGTACTCGTCAGTTTGGCTTTATGCCCCAGAGGAGCACCGAGGACGCCCTCTATACGCTAGTGAAACACGTACAGGACAAGTTGAGGCTGAAAAAGCTAATTGTCCTGGTGTCATTGGATATAGAGGGAGCGTTCGATAGCGCCTGGTGGCCTGCCATTAGAGTCAGACTGGCTGAGGAAGGGTGCCCGGTAAATGTCAGGAGGCTACTAGACAGCTATCTCGACAGTAGGAAAGTCAGGGTTCGATATGCCGGGGAGGAATGCACAAGAGAGACGAACAAAGGCTGTGTCCAAGGGTCAATCGGTGGACCAATCCTGTGGAACCTACTTCTGGACCCACTACTACAGGACCTGGAACGGCGTGGGAACTTTGTCCAGGCGTTTGCGGACGACATCGTCCTCGTCGTGGATGGGGACACTGCAGCTGAAGTCTCACGGATCACCAATGCAGCCCTCGCCCATGTTCGGGAGTGGGGAGTCAGGAACAAGCTCAGGTTTGCACCGCACAAGACTTGTGCGATGCTCATAACCAATAAGCTCAAGTACGACACCCCAATCCTGAACATGGCCGGGGTCGACATTGGTATGGTGAAGAAGATGAAGCTTTTAGGACTCACCATTGATGAAAAACTCACGTTCAACGAACACACCGCAAACGTTTGCAAGAAGGCAGCCGAAATATATAAGCAGCTTTCCCGCGCCGCAAAAATCAGTTGGGGACTACATCGAGACATAATCCACACCATTTACACAGCAACCATCGAGCCTATCATCACGTACGCGGCTGCCGCCTGGGCTCCCGCTACCGCTAAGCAGGGAATACGGAAGCGGCTTGCCTCTGTCCAGAGAGGATTCGTCCAGAAGCTCTGTAAATCCTACCGTACTGTCTCTCTCAATGCCGCACTGGTGCTCTCTGGGATACTTCCTCTAGACCTCCGCATACAAGAGGCAGCAGCCCTGTATGCGGCGAGGAGAGGGTCGTCCCAGTTTGTGCCGGGCGATAGAGAGATAGAGAGTATGGTGAGGTTTGCAGAAGCCCCTCATCCAGCCACGCAAATGCCCCTGGAGTTCGTGTGCCTTGCTGATCAACAGCAGGTAGACACATACAACGTGCAGACAGTGCGAATTTTCACTGACGGCAGCAAGATTGAGGGGAAGGTCGGAGCCGCATTATCCTTATGGAATAATGAGGGCGAAGTCCAGAACCTCAAACTTAGCCTTGCCGCGTACTGCACGGTCTACCAGGCGGAACTCCTGGCCATTTGCAGGGCAACAGACGTAATCCTCAAACGCACGGAATCGAGCTATGGTTTGTACAGCGACTCAATGGCAGCATTGCAGACGCTGTCAAACCATGGCTCGCTTCATCCCCTGGCGGTCCGCGCGCGAGCAAATTTGTCTCAAGCCTTGGACCAGAGCAAAGCTGTGTCTCTGTTCTGGATCAAGGCCCACGCGGGCCTGCCGGGGAATGAGCGTGCGGACGAGCTGGCGAAGGAGGCAGCATTGTCGTCACGGAGGAAGCCAGACTACGACCAATGTCCGATTTCATACATCAGGCGACAAATCCGTCAGGATTCGCTTGGTGAGTGGAATCGGAGATATGTGTCGGGCGAGACGGCCTCGGTGACGAAGATGTTTCTTCCTGACGCCATCGCCGCCTTCCATATTGTGAAACAGGTGCGGCCAACAGGCGTTCTCACACAGGTATTAACAGGGCACGGTGGGTTCTCAGAATACTTGAACCGTTTCAAGTGTAAGGAGAGCCCATCGTGCGTCTGCGACCTTAACGCAGAGGAGAGTGTCCCGCATATAATTCTAGAGTGTCCAATTTTCTCACGGGACAGATACAACTTAGAATGCCAACTAGATGTCGTACTAACGAGGGACAACGTGAGAGACGTGATGTCGGGCAAGTCTAGAAATAAATTTTTAGTGTACTGCGAGAATGTAGCCAAAACCGTGTTAAAAAGAAACAAGACTGTATAAAACTATGTTTTATTTATAATATAGATTATAACATAGAAACATAGTAATAAGAAGCATAAAATTGTAAGTGTAGTACATAAGAATATTATAAATAGTCATAAGAAAGATAGTAGGTGTAAAATGGTAGAATATAAGTAAAATAAAACAAATAGTATATAAGAACGTAAAATATTGTTATAATAAGCTTTAAAATAAAAACGAGGAGTAAGAGAACTCATTTCCCCTACTAAATTTTTAATAAATATATACAATAGAATAGGAAAACAAACGTGGGAGTCCCACCCACAAGAATGAATGAGGAAGGATAATAGAAAGACACTGTATGAAGCATGACAGTACGAGAGGAAAATCAGCGAGAACTGGTATGAAAGAGAATTAGCATTACATAGGCGCCAATATATGTGGCGGATTTGGTACAAAAAAAAAAAAAAAAAAAAAAAAAAAAAAAAAAAAAAAAAAAAAAAAACCTAACCTAACCTAACCTAACCTAACCTAACCTAACCTAACCTAACCTAACCTAACCTAACCTAACCTAACCTAACCTAACCTAACCTAACCGAGTCTGCGTCCAGCCACCGCCGCGAACACCACGTTTTTGTAACGCTCCGCACTTAAAAAATCGTAAAAGTGGTAAATCTCGCGAGTACAGTCAAGTGTTATACACCAAAAGACGCGGTTTTGTGCAACGCATGTGATGGTGTAAAGTGCTTTAGCCGGAAAAGTCAAACAAAAGTTTTCTTAGTGAAAAACTTAAAAACACGTGCTACTGGAGACAGTTTTTGTGAGTTATTTCCAAAACTAGATCGATGACCCCCCAATATTATTTGACAATATGATTGGGCACAACAAGGCGCGTGCAACGACTCCTCACCGCTGAAAATTGGATCATCCGCTGCGAAGATATTAAGAAAATACTACAAAATTTTTCCTCACCACGTGGCACGTGGTCATAGAAGCAGAAGTGGTAGGACGCTGGCGTTCATAGGACATCTTAAGAGTCACCATTGAAGACTCCTGACGTTTTCAGAAAATTTTTACATAGCCTGAAAACGAAGATATTCGTTAACAAAGTTGACAACTTCAGGAGCCGATACAACAAAAACTTCAGGCAGAACCCCAATTTTTTACACCGGTTCCAGCTGCGCGCTGCTTCGCTGAAGACTTAGGTTGTAAGCTTAGATTTTTAAGACCCAAAATAGCTTAGTTTTACTACTTTTTCTGAAAATTTCACATTTTTTAAATCTTTATTCTGAAAATTTTCAAAAATTTTCAGTATTTTTATCTCATTAGAAAGCCATTAAATTAACACATTTTTTACAGTTTTTTCCGAATTTTTATGTTCAACGGTTCCTGAAATATTTATTTTTTATTGATTTTTCCTAATTAATAGGAAATAAATAGTTTTAAAATTATTTTGACAGCAGGACTGTGTCTGGGACACCTATTCGACATAGTTTGAGCCCGAACTCGCGCCCAATGACTTCAAAAACAACGGAATTAGCCTTTTTCCGCCATTTTGGTTGTGCCGGTTACAGCGGAAAACACATAATATCTCTGGAGTTATTGGACGTAGAGAACCCGGATTTTTTATAGACGTCTTATCTTTTGTCGGGCTTTTAAGAAAAAATTGTTTCAGGCGTTTTTCAGGACTGAAAATTTTCAGCACCGAAAGCGTTTCAGGACAATAGCGGAGGCCAAGCTGAGTACAGCATTCGAGGCCGCATCTTTCTGCGATCTATGGTTGCGGAGATATAGCCGGGCAAAGTCAGCATTTGACAGCTGGGCGGCCATCTTGGCAAACTTTGACTGGGCATAGCTCCGCACTCCGGGGTCGTAGAGAGCTGGGGTTTTCGTGGCTGAGCTCGAGGAGACAACCTGCGTCAGACCTCCTACGTTTCAGGCAATTTGCCGCTGAAAATTCTCAGGAGCCTGAAGGGCACATTAATGGATAGAGTGGATCAGGACAAGCCTAACAAGTCCAAACACGGCATTTCTGCGACCACTGTAAGGTAAGTTATACCGGGTCGGAGATTGCTTTTGACAGTTCTCGAACTGTCAAACAAATTTTTGGACACGGATAACTTCCGATCTAAGGGTCGTAGAAGGTTCTGGTTTTCTTACTGGACATAGGCGACATCTTCCCCACTGCTTCCATACGGTTTCAGGAGTTTTCAGGAGCTGAAATTTTTAACGTCTGAAACCCTAGCGACGAGATAGAGCCCGTTGAGCCCAGTCAGGAGACCCCAAGCACGGTAGTATTCGGACGAACGGTTCCGGAGAAGACCACTGTTAACTGAATTCTGGCCGCCATCTTGTTTTGGTAACCAGAATTTTGGACCGGATTTTCTCGGGAACCCTTTGAGCTAGGGTAGCCGTGTTTGGGTTCAAACGAAAGGGCTCGATGAGATCTAACACGTTGACTACCTAGACCGACTCTAGGTAGAGTCAAAAACAAAAAATATTTTTCCATTTGTGAACGCAACGAGGTAGAGCCAGACTATATATTATTGGACTCTATAATATATTCTATTAGCAGCTTTGACTCTACACACTGATATTGACCCCCCTATACAGAGTCAATTCAGGACATAATTTAAAGACACGGACAACATTCCCCGTTCTGATCCCACCATTCAGACATAACATTCACAGTTACGTCACAGCATGTATCGTACGCCAACGACATCTGGCGCTAGCCAAAAACCCGCCACCCCCCCTCCCTCTGCTTCAACCGCAACAGTGCAAGACGCTGCAAAGACTTTTATAAGAAGACCAAACACAAAGAGGAGATCACTCGACAATATGGACCTCTACAAAAGGCAGCAACACAACTACGCTGCCCTACCGAGTGAACAGCTCCTCCAGGAAATTATGAAGACTTTCGAGGATATACCCTCGAAAGTACATGACTACCCTCAGATGAGGAAAGACATTAAGAATTTCCTAGAGGTGCAATCAGACAAGGGTATCCGAGCTATCTTCGAGCTCAGCAGACGTATACAAAGTCTTGAAGCAGCGGCCCCTAAAACACGGACGCCTAACAAAACGCTGTCGTCCGACGGGGAAGTAAACATCCTAAATAGGTTGGGAGAGCTGGAGGCCAAATTGACCACTCGGCTAACCGAAATAGAGACCAGCCTAAAACACGGGTTCGTAGAGCTAAACGACGGCAACAACGACCGAGGCTCCGACATGATTGACAAGATCATCGATCGGATCGACGAGACTGCAATTCCCAATGGAAAATTGACCGAGGAAGTCAAAGTCATTGGGCAGAAACAGTCTCTTCTACAAGATCTGATCGGCAATATTGCCAATGATGTCGTGGTCACCAGGGAAAAATTAGAAAAGGTCACAACAGCAAGTGGGAGCGATGATCAGCCTACCACGAGGACGTACGCAAGTGTCGCGGCCAAACCAGGGCGCCGACCGGCTCTTCACTCGTTGGCGGTAACCCTCGAAGGCAATCTGGAGACTGCCGACCAGGTGCTCGCCAGAGTGAAAAAGGCGGTCGACGCCAAGGGTACTGGCCTCAAAATAAATAAAGTGCGTAAGGCCAAAAACAGCACTGTCATACTGGGCTGTGATACGGAAGAAGAACAAAACAGGATAAAAGAAAGGATAGAAAGCCGGGGAGAGGGACTAATCGTAGCGCCCATGAAGAATAAGGACCCACTCGTCGTCCTAAAAGATGTCTTTTTGGACAGTGAAGACGACGAGATGGTTAAAGCACTCTACGCGCAGAACACCGAAATCTTCATGGGCCTACCAGAAGAAGAAACTCAAATTGACATTAAGTATAAGAAAAGGACCAGAAATCCCAAAACCACGCATGTTGTGATCCAGGTCAGGCCCAAGGTATGGCAGAGAATGACGGAAGCTGGAGCCCTCTACCTAGACCTCCAGCGGGTCAGAGTGGAGGACCAGTCTCCGCTCATCCAGTGCACAAAGTGTCTAGCCTTCGGTCACGGCCGAAAATTCTGCATCGAGAGTGTGGACAGATGTAGCCACTGTGGAGGCCCACACCTGCGCGAGAAATGCGCAGATTTCGCCGCCGGAATTGAACCGCAGTGCTGCAATTGCACACACTCTAAATTGCAGAAGGCGGATCACAACGCATTTAGTGCAGAATGCCCCATCCGGAAGAAATGGGACTACCTGGCTCGAACGAACACAGCGTACCTTTGACTCCCCCACACAGCGGAACACTATACACAACAAACAAAACACAGATATAAAGGTATATAATGAATATATATTGATATATCTATAACACACACATCAACACTGAACACGCACAGAAACAACAAGCTAAGCTTAAGAAACATATACGCAACAAGAACTGGCAATAACTATATATAACATAGTATATATATCTTATTGACAAAAGACACGGAAAATGATACAAAATGCAAAGAAACACTAATGAGTCAAAGATAAATGAATAAAGTTTCCGACCAATGCAACAAAAGCAAAAGTAAAATTTATAATAGCTAACAGAAACAGAATTCATTCCTAAATATTACTTAAGAAATCTCTAAGTAAGTACTTCAAATAAATGTTAAGATAACACAGCTAAATCGTTGTTAAGTTTGTTAATTGCCTTTAAGTAAATTAAGACCTAACACCGTAAGAACATATCAAGCACTGCTAGGATAGTTAAACTTAGATATTTAAGAAGATAAAATTGTCACGTAGAATAAGAAACGAAATTGTAGACCTAAGAAATAAGTATAAGCACAGATTACTGTATAAGTATAAAGAAACATTAGTACTGTTTAAAGTAGAAATTGTTAATAGAAAAATGAATGTAATAGTCAACCCTAGTAGTTAATTTGTAAAGCAAAAATTTATTTATAAGAGAAATTAAACTGTAACTGTATTGTAAGAAAAAATTTTAGAAGTAAAAAGATCATAGACTAACGTAGAGTAAGAAATGTAAAGCACATTAAAAAAGAATGAAAACAACATATGTAAACGATGAAACTGTAACAATAAAACCGCAATTGTGTTAATAAATACTACCCCGAAAAATAAAACAATACATAGGAAGAGTAGCGGGAGTCCCACCCGGCTAAGAAAGAAAGATGATGAATGAAAGAAAGATACAGTATGAGGCATGTAAGTGCGAGAGGCATACAAGTGAGAACTGGAATGAATGAGAAACATAGATAAATAAGGTCCCGTTGAGCCCATGAACGGGGAAAAGCAGAGAAAAAAAAAAAAAAAAAAAAAAAAAAAACCTAACCTAACCTAACCTAACCGAGAACACGTTTGGAAAAAACCTCGTATTTCTGCGTTGTTTTCGCTTCTAATCATCTTACCTTGGCTCTGTCCAACCCCTAGACACGTTATATAGTGTCTAGGTGCGAAATAAATACACTTTTATATCATTACATACCCTATATGTAGGGACACGGTATCGAAGCAAAAGTATCGATATCGTACTCATGAGTAGAATCGATAACAAAGTATCGTACTCATTAAAGTATCGAAACAAAAGTATCGATACTTCAAGGTATCGAGTACTTTTTTAAATCAAAATTTGCTAGGTCAATATCAGTCAGTAAATAATGTCAGTTTTACTTCAGTTCAGCAGGTACCACAAATTTAATAGAATAATAGAAAAATGGAAAATAGAAGGAATGAAACAAATCGAAAATGTAGCAAAAGGAAACAATATTAAGTTATTTGAGGTATACTAAAGACTAGCAGTGTCCCACAGTTTCACCCGCGTAGTAGATTAAAGATCCCATTCCTCCTCCGTATTCGTACCGTATTTTAAAAACAACAACAAACTGAACAAGTAAGTGAACGAGTGCACAGAGTGAAGAATGATTAATTAGGAATTGAACTACGAACGACCGGCTGTTAAGAATGAGTTAAGACAGAATGTCTTAAAAAGTTTTCAATGAGTGAGCTAGAAAGCGCTGTTAAATTAAATTCTTCATTCGATACGATACCTGGGAAAAAGTACTTATTGAGTAAAAGTATCGAATGCAAAGTATCGAGTACAAAAGTATCGGTATCGAACTGGAATGTACTCGATACCACAAAGCATCGATACTTTTTTCGTGTCCCTACCTATATGAACGTTATTTTTGATTATATCGTTTTCCCATTGTTTAGCGCTAATTAGCTTCACTTATTAGCGATCCAACTTTGCTTACCTGTCGGGGCTGGTGTCTAGACCACTTTGTGCGCCTAGAATCCACCAGTTTTGCCATAGAAATTGTAATTCTGCATAATTTGTTGTAAATTTAGTACTAAAAAACCTGTTTTTTGACCATAAGTTTAAAAAATTCTACTACTCTTACCTTTCATATGCACACCGTTAGATAGCTCTCGCCGAGGCGCTTCTAACGACACTACTCACGTGCGGATAGCTCTTACCAAACGTCAAAAAATTGAACACCCACCCGCCCTTTAGGCAGATTTAAGCTGTGTATAGGAAAAGGGGAGCACTTTCGGTCCCATTTCTTAAAATTTTTTTATTACGGAAATATAATCCCTGGAGTGTCCTGGTGCCGGAGCTATAAATTTTGCCCTCACCGGCGTAATTTTACTCGACTAGAAACCTTCTCAACCTTCAAAATAGCGTTTATTTTTTTCTTACTTTATATTATTCTGAATAATTTCTGTTCTACCGTGCAAACATTTTCTCGTCTATAAAATCCCTTGTATTCGGTCCCGCCCAGAGTTCCACAGCGCGTGAACCGGTGAAAACTCTTGTGGACACCACAATGGCGCCGTCTAGCGGCGAGGTCTTGTCTCTTCCGGCAACGGCAGCAGATGCCACTAGCACCGAGTCGTGCATAAGCACGTTAAACAAACTCGCGGAGTGCATCGCGGCTGCTATTGCCGAGGGGAAAAGCGTCACGACTGCCAACAAGCGACTCATAAGTTCTGCGGCAAATGAGATTCGGTGCGTGGCCGCTAAAATACCCACCTTTTCCGCCCCGCAGGAAATCTGCGCGACCCAAGACGGAAACCTGCGACAGGAAATTGCTACATGCGTGCGCGAGGAGCTTAGCAAGCACCTCGCCACGATCGCGACACCACTCACTCCCGCACCGTTGCCCAGAAGTTACGCGCAGGCAGCTAGCGCCCCGGCTCCTCGTCCAGTCTCTAAACCACCTCCGCCTAACAAACCTGCTCTCATCGTTGCGCCGCAGGGCGACAGCACGTCCCAAACACGTCAGGACGTAGTGCAGTCGTTCAAAAACGCAGTCAGTTTCCGCAACACTTCGTACGCACCGTCTAGAATACAGGCCGTGTCTAATAATAAGTTACGAGTGGAGTTCGAGACTGAACAACAGCGTGACGAAACACTCAAAAAGCTAAAAAAGTCCTCACAACTCACTGCTGAACCGGCCAAGCTACTGAGACCAATGATTATTCTCAAGGGAATATCATTGGACACGCCATCGGAAGAGCTGGTCGACGTCATCCGCGGCCAAAACGAAGAGCTGACTGCCCTCGCTGTTGACAGCGATGACTTGCGGCTCGCATTCAAGCGAAATAACCGTAACCCGAAAATGTACAACGCCGTCCTTATCGCCAAGCCCGCCATATGGCGCAAAATAATAGACATGGGGCGCGTCTGCGTGGACTACCAACGGGTACACGCAGACGACTTCTCCACATTCCTCCAATGCAGGAAATGCCTGCAGTTCGGTCACATTAAAACAAAATGTACCGCGACACAGGCACCCTGCTCTTACTGCTCGGAAGAGGGGCACAACACCAGCAGCTGCCCTCTGCGCGAGAAGAAAGGCGCACCCAAGTGCTACAACTGCTTACAACACAATACACATGGCCACCTCCAACAACTGCCCTCGAGTGAAATCAGTCAAAAACAAAATTATTAACCGAACTGATTATGGACAATAAACTCATTAAAATATTACAGTGTAACATTGATAGATCTAAAAATAGTCTCCACGAATTTTTTACATACTTTTATAATGGCCAATACGACATCGCCTTGCTGTCCGAGCCCTATATAGGCTCTGGCAAAGAGGTGAAGCCGATTTCTGGAATAGACATCTACCAGTACTCGAGAGGGTCTAACGTCAAAGCATGCATTCTTGTGAAGCAGGGGCGCGCTGTGGTTTTGGGAGAGTCCAGTCTATCGACTGCCAATCTATGTGTCATTCAAGTCAAGACCGGTCATCAGAAATTGTACTTGGGATCCGCTTATGTGGAACCAAGCGACGATACATCATCCACGCTAGCAGCCATCGACGACTTCCTCAAAACTACATCGCGCTACAAGTGCATACTTGGAGGTGACTTCAACGGCAGCATGGGGAAGCACGAGATCAAATCCGAGAGGCAACGACTTAATGGAATTAGCACACACTAATGACATGTACGTCTGCAACACTGGCGACACTCCGACATTCGAGACGGTGACGCACGGGCGCGATCGATCGTCTATCATAGACGTGACATTAGCGTCCGGCCAAGCCTTCGATATGGTCGGAGAGTGGAGGGTCAACCTTGAATGCTGCACCACGTCACAGCATAATGCCATAGAGTTTCACATAAACGCAGAGAAACCAACATCATCCGGTACAGGCAACGCCTCAACTTTCATGTTTAACACCCAAAAAGCGGACTGGGCAGCATTCAGGGATGCCGTGCTGCAAGAGGTGGCACTTTCCGACATACTCGACAGCGACGTCAGCACTCTAGACAAGGAACAACTCGAGGTTCTCATCAGTCGTATAACATCGTTGATACGAGATTGCTGCAAGGAAACGATGCCCATCAGAAGTGGAAAAGCCAAGCAGAAGCCTCCAAGGTGGAGCGATACGCTGCAGCGGCTCAAGGGGGAAGTCATAAGCCTTCACCGGCAAATTCACTCGGCAAAACTATCTGGCCAACCCCTTGACGCCCTGCTTGCGGAACAGGTCATCAAAAAGAAGCAGTATAGCGAAGAAATGAAACGCGCATCCACCGAAAGCTTCCGTAAGTTTTGCGAGCTACAAACCAGAGAGAACGTCTGGTCCCTCACCAATCGCCTCCTTAAGGAAACAGCACCGAGAAGACCTCCCACCACACTAAAAATAGGAGACAGATATACGACTGATGCAGAAGAGACTGCAAACGCCTTGCTCAAGCACTTCTACCCCGATGATTCCCCGGACCAAACCCCGGAACAAAGACAGCTGCGCACACACTTTCACAACTATTCCACGAACACCCCGGATGATCTCCCGTTCACAGAGGAAGAGGTGCTTGAGCAACTTAACTCCATAAGTCCGAAAAAAGCTCCCGGATTGGACAACCTTACATCAGATATTTGCTTACATTTCACAAAAATATACCCCCGTCTCATGACGGATATTCTTAATAGGTGCCTTTCTCTCCGGTACTTTCCCGGAGCGTGGAAGAAGGCCTATGTAAAAATCATTCCCAAACCGGGCAAAGACGACCATACAGACCTCAAATCTTTTCGACCCATAGGCCTGCTGCCGGTCTTCGGGAAGCTACTGGAGAAATTGTTCATCAAAAGAGTTGTCCATAAAGCGGAGTCGGAGAACAAACTAAACAACAACCAGTTTGGCTTTCGGCAACAGAAAAACACGACTTTAGCCGTTCACACCGCGTTGAATTTCATCCGTCACGCAAAAGAAAATAAAAAACTGGTTATCGCGGTCTCTTTAGACATCAGGGCGGCGTTTGACAACGCTTGGTGGCCCGCACTCTTCCAACGTCTGGCCCACCTTGATGTGCCCAACAACATCTACGGGCTCATCAAGGACTACGTCAGGGACCGAGTGGTCACGTTGGATCACGCCGGGGTGCGGGCGCGCAAGATACTCACTAAGGGGTGCATACAAGGGTCTGCGTGTGGCCCTGTTTTGTGGAACATGATCTTGGACGACCTCCTAGACATGCAGCTGCCAGCGGGATGCCACATGCAGGCCTTTGCGGATGATGTCCTCCTCATAGTCACCGCGGACAATAATGAAGAACTGCAGACCGTGTCAAATACCGTCCTGTCCGAAATCAGTAACTGGGGTACTAAAGTTAAACTCAATTTTGGCCCAGCGAAGACACAAGTCATTGCTTTCACGCCGAAAGCCAAGTCTGTGCAGCTCCACATGGACGGAACAGACTTGGCATTCGTGCCTGAAATTAAATTGCTGGGCATCGTCATTGATGAAAAGCTCTTATTCAAAAGACACCTAAAATACGTGCTAGGTAAGGCCTCGCGCATTTACAACAAACTGTGCATCTACGCGAGGCCAACCTGGGGCACACACCCTGAAAACACACGCACCATATACCTGCATGTCATCGAGCCGATCATCACCTACGCTGCGGGAATATGGGGTCAAGTGGCAAGGCAAAAGAGCGCACGCAAGGATCTGGCCAGCCTGCAACGAGGCTTCGCGCTAAAGGCCATCCGCGCCTTCAGGACAGTGTCCACTAATGCTGCACTGGCGCTGGCGCAGCTCATTCCACTTGACCTCAGAGTCCTCGAGGTACATCAAATCGAGCAAACTCGCCTTACCAATACCACTAGCTTTTTGCCAGAAGATATTCTACTGGAGCGACCCACACCTGTGCGCGAACTACTGCACCCAGCTTTGAGAATCACTAAATCCCATCTAGACCACCAAGAAACAGACGAAACGCACCAAATATATACCGACGGCAGCAAGCTAGACAGTGGCGCTGTGGGAGCTGCTTTTGTGTGCTTTGACCCAGGTGGCTCAGAACAACCGACCATAACTAAAAAACTTAAACTACACGACTCTTGCACGGTCTTCCAGGCTGAGCTCTTCGCCATCCTGGAGGCTTGCAAATGGGCGACTCGCAAGTATCGAAACACTGTCATCTACACAGACTCCCAATCTTCACTACTAGCAATAGCAGACAGAAGTAACACACATCCACTCGTCACACAGATACACAAAATTATACACACGCACCGCGACACAAAACAGATCACATTAAAATGGGTCAAGGCACACAGGGGCAATGTCGGCAACGAGGCTGCCGACGCCGCGGCAAAACTGGCGACTCAGCTTCACAAAACGCCGGATTACAGCTCTTTCCCAATTTCGTATGTAAAACATAAACTCCGCATGCAAAGCCTGGACATTTGGCAGGCGCGCTATTCATCCAGCGAACAAGGACAGCACACCAAAAATATTTTTCCAAAACTTACCGACATCATACTATTCCGAAAACACACAGATATTCATTTCCACATAACTCAAATACTCACCAACCACGGCTTCCATAAAACTTACCTTCACCGATTCCACATCACGCCGGACGACTGCTGTCCCTGCAACACCAGTACACCCCAGACAGTGACGCACCTGCTGACAGATTGTCCGAGGTTCGCTGCGGGGCGAGTGCGCCATGAGTCGCTGTGCGCGTACTACGACATTGACCCGTATAGCTTGCCAGAACTACTTAAGAAAGAGGAAGCGCTGGCAAGTTATACGGAGCTCGTGCGACACATATATTCGAGTCTAAAAGCCTACAATGGTACTTAAAATTATTATCTCTCATTATTTGTATATTTATCTACTATATCTATTAAAATACTATATATCAAAACTATATATAACTCTTCTCCCATAAAATAATATAAAACAACTTGCGACATCTTGGGTTACGGCAGCAAACGTATCAAATCGCGCGAGCTGCCGTCACCAACAACATTGTGAAACAACATCTAAATAAAATAAAAACAAAGTTCAATAAAAAAAAATAAAAAAAAAATAAAAAAAAAAAAAAAAAAACCTAACCTAACCTAACCGATAACTTTTTCAAAAGGAGACCGATTTTGATGCGGTTTTTTGCGTATAATAGCTACAACAGGCTTGTAAGCACGCAATAACCCTCAAACGCGACATCGAAGCGGTGTGACTCGATTTTTTGACACCCCCACCCTTCTCGACCTGTAAAAAACACAAAATTAATTAATTCTCAAAATTCTGACAAGATTTTTTCATTGTAAAAATTTTATTAAATACTTACCACTCCGACCTGTCTTCCTGACTGCATTTTGCACGATTTAGGGTAGGTTTAGACGTCGAAATTAAATCATTTCTATTAAAAAACACTAAATTTTTCAGTTTTTCGACCAAATTTTTCAAAATTTCTAGGAAAGCTTATTCTAGTTTCTGGACAGCTGGCTAGGGCTCGCCGAGACGCGTCTTTTGACGTATCGCACGTCCCTCTACGCCGCACGAAACGTCAAAAAATTCGCACAACATCCGTTTCCATACAAATAGTAGACGCCCAAAATCCACCTAAGGCCCTATAAAAACACAGGGCACGCCACCATCGTGGCGGTAAGTCCCCTCTTTGAGGAGTGGCTCGGGAGGAGTCACGGCGCCCTCACGTACCGCATGACGCAGGTCCTCACCGGACACGGTTGTTTCGGGAGGTACCTGCACCGCATCGGTCGTGAGGAGGCGCCCGGGTGTCACCATTGTGCGGACAGCCCCGAGGACACGGTGGACCACACAGTCCAGGTGTGCCCCGCATGGGAGGGGCACCGCCGGGTCCTCGTCAAGGCTTTGGGCGGCGGCGACCTCTCGCGTCCGGCCCTGGTTCAGGCCATGGTCCGGGGCGAGAGGGACTGGGATGCCGTCGCCTCCTTCTGCGAAGCGGTCATGCTCGAGAAGGAGGAGGCGGAACGCCAGAGGGTTCGCACCTCTCATCCCGGCCGCCGCGCTGGACCGGGTAGACACCATGGGCGCCGGGTGTCGCGAGATGACTCCCGGCTAGGGCATGCAATACCGGTTTACCGGTTTCGGTTTCGGTAAAATCGCTCATTTTCGCGATCTTTAATTTACCGGTAAAAATAATATGTAACCGGTAAATTACCGGTTTTTACGTTTTTGTGATAATGTATAGCAATTGTTCATTTAACGTTAAATCTTCATTATGTAGCCTGAACATAATGTAATATTGAATACATTACATATTGTCAGAGTGTTAAAGTTGCTGTTTCTTAGGAAAGTAAACTTATGTGGCTCCTTAACTATAGGTTAGATACAAATCTTCATTCTCATCTTTATTTATAATATCAAAACAAATTTTATTCATTCGGTTATTCTAAATTTCCTCAAAGCTGACAGTTCCTATTAGGTAAAAATGTAACCTTATTGAGCAAGGGCTTTTACTTCACTACCATGCGGACAGCACTGAGGACACGGTGGAGCACACAGTCTAGGTGTGCACTGCCTGGGAAGGGTACCGCCGTGTCGTCGTCGAGCCAATAGGCAGCGGCGACCTCTCGCGTCCGGCCCTGGTTCAAGCCATGGTCCGGAGCGAGAGGGAATGGGAAGCCGTCGCCTCCTTCTGCGAAGCAGTCATGCTCGAGAAGGAGACGGTGGAGCGCCTGCGAGTTCGCACCTCTCATCCCAGCCGCTGTAGTGGACCAGGAAGACACACGGGCGCCGAGTGTCGAGAGACGACTCTCGGCCACCGCAGGCGTCGGTCTGTGGACGGTGAGTTCGGGTGGCTCGTCGTTCCTCCGTCTGCATAGACAACAGACCCGTGACGGCGGCCCGAGTTGTTCCACGCGCAGGGCCAAGGCCTGCCGGGGCTGCGGGATTTTTCGAAAGAGTTACCGCGACCCTGGTCCATAAAATGCCTACGATTTACCATAACAAAGGGCTTTTACTTCACGGTAATTCTATGCGTTTATCCCGTCTTGTGACGGAGTCCGCTTTCCGTATCTTCTTCTTCCACTTCAATCTATCCAGGACATCTTCCTCTTCGAGTTCGTAGATTTTCAAGTCATTCATTACGACACTCCACCACCACCGTTTCGGTCTGCCTCTGCGCCTTTGACCGGAACTGAGATTGAGTACACAACATTGGCGATGTATTCAGGTGGCCGAACCATCGCAGCCGTTTCTCTTGCATTTTGTCGACGACATTGCGTACGGATGGTACTGACATGACATGTCTTTTTGTTACGGCCCACGTCACAAAAAATGTTTACCACCTTATACCTTGTATTTTTAATTATTTTTTGCTTTTAGACTACCCAATCTTATTGATATAATATCACATTTTAAAAAAATACAAAAATTACCGTTTTACCGGTTTACCGGTAAAAAAAGGCCCTATAAAAACACTAGTACTCCTGATAACTTTTTCAAAAGGAGACCGATTTTGATGCGGTTTTTTGCGTATAATAGCTACAACAGGCTTGTAAGCACGCAATAACCCTCAAACGCGACATCGAAGCGGTGTGACTCGATTTTTTGACACCCCCACCCTTCTCGACCTGTAAAAAACACAAAATTAATTAATTCTCAAAATTCTGACAAGATTTTTTCATTGTAAAAATTTTATTAAATACTTACCACTCCGACCTGTCTTCCTGACTGCATTTTGCACGATTATTCCAATGACATTCGATTGGTTTGCGATTGGTCTGCTATTTTGGTGATTTTGGTCTATCTATACGGTAGTTTGCTGTACAATCATTTTGCAATCGTAAATCATATGCAGACAAAATGATTACTTAATTATTGAATGACAGAAAAGGATAAAAACGTTTATTTCAAAGAAAAAATAGCGGAATGCCACATACATACGCTTCAATCGTAATCGAGTCGGGATTGAATCTCAGTCGAACCGAGTCGAACGTGAATCGTATGTCGCTTAAGTAAAATTAGGAGAATCGGGCCCCTGCTATTGCGATTCGATTTCTATTCAATTTTTAACCGACTTCCCAAAAAGGAGGAGGTTCTCAATTCGGCCGGTATGTTTTTTTTTTTTTTCTATGTAAGTATGTACATCGATTACTCCGAGGTTTATAGACCGATTTACGTGATTCTTTTTTTGTTCGACGCGGAATAGCTGCCAGTTGGTCCCATAGTCATCAGGTCAGGATCTGATGATGGGAACCCTGAGAAATCGAGGGCAACTTTCGAAAGTTGTAAGCATACATAGAGTTAAACCTTAACGCTCATATGTATGTCTGATAGCACTATTCAACAGTGAAGGTTTGGAGCTGACCTGATGATAGAGACCAAAGAAGGTCGAGGGAACTCGACAACTGAGTCTGTAAACTACCTCGTGTTTGGGCTTATATTATTCGTATTGACGAGACCTTTGTAACAGTGAAGGTTTGGAGCTGATCTGATGATGGAGACCAGAGAAGGTCGAGGGAGCTCGACAACTGAAAATGAAAACTACCTCGTGTTTGGGCTTATATTCTTCGTATCAATGAGAACTTTCCAGTTATGTGGATAGTGACCTATTCGTTTTACTGAAAAGCTGAAAATAAAAAACTTTTTTACAAAAAAATATAACCGACTTCCCAAAACACTAAAAAGCAAAAAAAAACTAATTTTAGGTGCATCGGCCTAGAAGTCTGTGGCAAAATTAACTTAGGGACATCCATTAGACACCGACTTCTAGGCCGATGCACCTAAAATTAGTTTTTTTTTGCTTTTTAGTGTTTTGGGAAGTCGGTTATATTTTTTTGTAAAAAAGTTTTGACATTATTAACTTAGGAGAATCGGGCCCCTGTTTACTATACCCAGTTCTCGAAAAGGACCATATCACGTTGTACTGGGATCGATCTATCATCCCTGACAGGACTATTGCAGCCAATACGCCTGATATAGTGGTGATAGATCGATTAGCGCGCCGCGCGATGATAATCGAAGTCGCCGTTCCGCATGACGAGAACCTCGTGAAAGCTGAGAAAGAGAAACAAATAAAGTATCTTGACTTAGCGCACGAGGTTGTCGCCATGTGGGATGTCGACACGGCTGTTATTGTGCCGATTGTCGTTACGGCCAATGTTCTAATAGCCAAGAGCCTCGACCAACACCTCAGGAGGCTCTCGTTGGGCGGCTGGATCAAGGGACTGATTCAGAAGGCAGTACTCCTTGATACGGCGCGTATTGTGAGGAGGTTTCTGTCTCTGGGACCCTAACCACCGGTACCTTGGACCCTGTGCCTAATATCGGTGGTCATCTTGCCATCTACTATGGTCGGGTCATACCCGCCATCTTGAAAAAGTGTCATTCTTTGTTTATATTTTGGCTCACGGCTCGGTGAATAGGGTATAGTAGGTACAAAAATAGTGATGGATTGTTACCACCACCGACTCAAAAATACGTAATGAAATAAAAGAATAATAATTTAGGAAAAGAAACGTAACTTTTGACTCAAGGGCCCTGGAAACCATCGGTATATATGTACTACGTACTAGATGGAACGTTCCGAACAAAAAGCTTGCCACACTGAAATGCATTGCAGACTTTGCATTGCCCAAAATGGCAAATCAGAGCAATTTTGACACCTGCGTCAGATGGATGTCTATGAAACGACAATTATAAAATAGAAAACACTAAAAAGCAAAAAAAAAAACTATTTAGGTGCATCGGCCTGGAAGTCGGTGTCTAATGGATGTTACTAAGTTAATTTTGCCACCGACTTGTAGGCCGATGCACCTAAAATTAGTTTTTTTTGGAACTCGGTTTTTGGAACTCGGTTTAATTTTTTTGTAAAAAAGTTTTTTATTTACTGCTTTTCAGTGATACGAATAGTTGTCACTATCCATATAAGTGGAAAGTTCTCATCAATACAAAGAATATAAGCCCAAATACGAGGTATTTTACATATTCAGTTGTCGAGTCCCCTCGACCTTCTCTGGTCTCCATCATCAGGTTAGCTCCAAACCTTCACTGTTGCAAAGGTCTCGTCAATACAAATAATATAAGCCCAAACACGAGGTAGTTTACATATTCAGTTGTCGAGTTCCCTCGACCCTCTCTGGTCTCCATCATCAGGTCAGCTCGAAACCTTCACTGTTGCAAAGGTCTCGTCAATACAAATAATATAAGCCCAAACACGAGATAGTTTACATATTCAGTTGTCGAGTTCCCTCGACCTTCTCTGGTCTCCATCATCAGGTCAGCTCCAAACCTTCACTGTTGAATAGTACTTTCAGGCATACACCTGAGTGTCAAGTTTTTACACTATGTATGCCTACAACTTTCGAAGGTTGCCCTCATCAGATCCTGACCTGATGACTATGGGACCATCTGGCAGCTATTTCGCGTCGAACAAAAAAAGAATCACGCAAATCGGTCTATAAACCTCGGAGTAATCGATGTACATACATAGAAAAAAAAAAAAAAAAAAAAAAAAAAAAAACATACCGGCCGAATTGAGAACCTCCTCCTTTTTGGGAAGTCGGTTAAAATACATATGAAGGTATAAACTTACACATATAAGCTATTCGAGAGTCAAGTTAGTAAAATTACACGCTGTTCATGCTATTACAACGCTTGTATATCATACTTTTCATTTATAATTCAATTTTACAAATATGCATTAATTTGTTTCCCGCCATCTTAAAATTATGGATTAAGAAAATCGTGCAGAAACAGATGTGCCATAAAACTGGCAGTAGGTAAAATATCAATGAAAACAGACTTCACTTTGTCATGGTATGTTCTTACTTTCAAGAAAAAATAATATGACCTCGTATGTATTTCGCTACTGTAAAAACACTACAAGATATATCAGCCCTCTTAAGAAAAAAAGCATCGTAATTAATATAAAAAAAAACCTAAAAATAAGTTCCTGGTTTTAATATATTACATGATTTTGCATTCACTTAGATATAAATAAACTTTTTGATATATTACATGATTTTGAATTCACTTAGATATAAACTTTATGGGTAATGAATGTAGGCAAAATACGAGCGAAAATATAATGTCACTTCTGCAATTAACATCAATGAGGAAGACTACATGTCACAATACGTCAACAAGATGTCAACAGACGACATAAGCGGGTAAATTATTTGTATGGATGTTCTTGTCTATCGCTAGAATATATGTCAATGCTGGAAACACTAGTCAGTAATGTCATGGTAATGTCTTATGTATGTCATGCATGTCACATGTCACCTGATGTCACTCTCGCTCTACAATCTCGGTCTCGCTAGAGATAGGGACACGGTATCGAAGCAAAAGTATCGATATCGTACTCATGAGTAGAATCGATAACAAAGTATCGTACTCATTAAAGTATCGAAACAAAAGTATCGATACTTCAAGGTATCGAGTACTTTTTTAGATCAAAATTTGCTAGGACAATATCAGTCAGTAAATAATGACAGTTTTACTTCAGTTCAGCAGGACATAAAAAACAAATGGTATTGGTTCACAAATTTAATAGAATAATAGAAAAATGGAATGAATGAAACAAATCGAAAATGTAGTAAAAGGAAGCAATATTAAGTTATTTGAGGTATACTAAAAACTAGCAGTGTCCCACAGTTGCACCCGCGTAGTAGATTAAAGATCGAGATTAATCCCATTCCTCCTCCGTACAGTCACTTAAAAATAGAAGTTTGTTGAGCCTTTTTGGAGATAAGCGGTTTCGAATTTTTGTGGTACTTCCTGCTTTAGAAAATAATCGTTCTGAAGGTACTGACGTCGCAGGGATTGATATATATTCTCGTGCCAATTTATATAATTTTGGGAATACTACTATCATATCTTCCCATTGTTTTAAGGGATCTACTGAAAGTGGCGAAACCTGGGCCGATAAGTAGTAGCTTAATTCATCCTTCATTTCAGGCTTACACTTACTTATAAACTTTAAGAAATCAAATACTAGTAATTAAACAAAATAATGATCAATCGTACCGTATTTAAACAACAACAAACTGAAGAAGTAAATGAACGAGTGCACAGAGTGAAGAATGATTGATTAGGAATTGAACTACGAACGACCGGCCGTTAAGAATGAGTTAAGACAGAATGTCTTAAAAAGTTTTCAACGAGTGAGCTAGAAAGCGCTGTTACATTAAATTCTTCATTCGATACGATACCTGGGAAAAAGTACTTATTGAGTAAAAGTATCGAATGCAAAGTATCGAGTACAAAAGTATCGGTATCGAACTGCAATGTACTCGATACCACAAAGCATCGATACTTTTTTCGTGTCCCTACGACCTCTCGACACTAGCGATGGGTCGTTGAAGGTTTTTCCGTCAACGAAACGTTAACGTTGATTTCCGTTTGTCAACTAGTTGATCAACTAGTTAATTTCGTCAACGAGTTGACGTGTTACAAACGTCAACTTGCATCAACGGTCATTGACTTTCAACGATACACGCCAACGCCAACGATAAACGCCAAAACGTTTTTGTTAATATATCATTTTTTAAAACTTTCTAGATGATCTTCCCTTTATACTTTTTTCAGGCTTAGGACTGACTAAATAATTTGCTATAAAATACAAATTTTAGGCGTATTTAAAAGATCATCTGATTTTTATGTACATTAATTAATTATTATTTACAATTGGAACGAAGTTCCTTATTTTTTTAACCGACTTCCCAAAAAGGAGGAGGTTCTCAATTCGGCCGGTATGTTTTTTTTTTTTTTCTATGTATGTACATCTATTACTCCGAGGTTTATAGACCGATTTGCGTGATTCTTTTTTTGTTCGACGCGAAATAGCTGCCAGTTGGTCCCATTGTCATCAGGTCAGGATTTGATGATGGAAACCCTGAGAAATCGAGGGCAACCTTCGAAAGTTGTAGGCATACATAGGGTAAAAACTTGACATTCAAGTGTATGCCTAAAAGTACTATTCAACAGTGAAGGTTTGGAGCTGACCTGATGATGGAGACCAGAGAGGGTCGAGGGAACTCGACAACTGAATATGTAAACTACCTCGTGTTTGGGCTTATATTATTTGTATTGACGAGACCTTTGCAACAGTAAAGGTTTGGAGCTGACCTGATGATGGAGACCAGAGAAGGTCGAGGGGACTCGACAACTGAATATGTAAAATATCTCGTATTTGGGCTTATATTCTTTATATTGATGAGAACTTTCCACTTATATGGATAGTGACAACTATTCGTATCACTGAAAAGCAGTAAATAAAAAACTTTTTTACAAAAAAAATTAAACCGACTTCCAAAAACACTAAAAAGCAAAAAAAAACTAATTTTAGGTGCATCGGCCTACAAGTCGGTGGCAAAATTAACTTAGTAACATCCATTAGACACCGACTTCTAGGCCGATGCACCTAAAATTAGTTTTTTTTTGCTTTTTAGTGTTTTTGGAAGTCGGTTTAATTTTTTTTGTAAAAAAGTTTTTTTTTTACATTATTTTGGCTTTTTACATTATTTTATTTTTTATAATTTTACATTATTTTGGTTTGGGTTCAGTTGCTCGTTTCGTTCGTCAACCTAGTTGAATTCGTAAACGTCGTTGTAATTTTTACTCGACAAATTCAACGCGTTGACGGATTCAACGCGTTGATTTGAAAACGGTCAACGTTAATCCCGTTGAAGTGACATCAACGTTGATTCAACTAGTTCGTTGATTCAACGCCCATCGCTACTCGCTCGACACATTCCTCCATCCAAAAATGAGTCCTGTCACACTGGTCAAATTCAAATCAAGCAAGTTAAAACTTGTTGAAAACTCTTTCCTTATTAACAGCTAACTACCTACCTATATAGGGAAAAGCTTAGTATAATACTTAATATCTCAGATCTTAATATATAGTATTTTGTAGAATCTGTTTCCACCAGTGGATATCAAACGCATCAATAAACGTAGCATAGCACATCTCCGGTGAAAAAAGGCCTTTTATGTGCCTACTTACTATTCACAAGTTCAAAATATCATGATTTTATACTTACTCATCTCAAATTTTTCCAATATTCCATTGTGACAACTATTATTATTGTAGTTGGCAAAATAACTACCTACCTATTCTAAGCTGTCGGTCGGGCTAATAGTGTTTATGGATGTCTGATGTCTAAGGTATAGTAACAATATTTACTTTTTTTTAATGTGTAACCACAGGGTACTTTGTAATAACTTTGTGCTGTTCTATTATAAAGAGCATTATTTGCAATGTTTTTGTAAGTTTGCTAACTCCTTTCTTGACAGGTGGATAGTCAAAAGTCAAATATAATAAATGAAACATTTTTATGTTTGCCTAGAGGCTCCATCAGCTAGTCTTCTCCAGTAACATATTTGTGTATTTCATACCTGTACTTCATGTGTTTTTTGTGAAAAAAGTCTTGGTGGCCTAGTGGGCAAGGAACCAACCTCAGGTCAGGCAAGTACCAATGCAATTTTTTTAAGTTTGTATGTACTAAGTACATCTTAGACTCCAATGACTGTGTTTCAGATGGCATGTTATACTGTAGGTCCCGGCTGTCATTGAACATTCTTGGCAGTCGTTTATGGTAGTCAGAAGTCAGTAAATGCGACACCAGTCTAACCAAGGGGTATTGGGTTGAGGGGGTCAGATAGGGCAGTCGCTCCATGTAAAGCTCTGGTACTCAGCTACATTCCGGTTAGACTGGAAGTTAACATAAAAACCTAAAAAAAAAACTGGAATTGGTATTATCTTTATAAATTTCAATTATATTACTTACTAGCTTTTGCCCGCGACTTCGTTCGCGTGGAATAGTGACTTCCGGCAGATTTTTGGTTTGACCAATAGGTGGCGCTATATGTCCGGAATAAATTTTTGTTTTTATATTTTTTGTAATTTTTGTAATAAAAACTATCCTATGTCCTTTATCAAGTTCCAAACTATGTCTGTACCAAATTTCACACAAATCGGTTCAGTAGTTTAGGCGTGAAGAATAGACAGACAGACAGAGTTACTTTCACATTTATAATATTAGTTAGGATTGTAATCAACAAAAATTTATGCAGCATAGTGTCCTTATTGTAAGGATGTGCTAAGATTGTAGCATAATACTATTCATTCAGGTCATGGGGCCGGATACCACGAAGGACGAACTACTCCATACAGAACAGGAGGAAGCAGCAGCCGCCGCCGCGGCACAGGCAGAGCTGTCGGCGGCACAGGCGGAGCTGTCGGCGGCGCAGCGCGCGCGCATCGAGCGCAACCGCCTCAAGGCGCGAGCTCTGCGCGACGCGCGCCTCGTGCAGCGCCCCCCCACCACGTGAGCACTCCCGGCGCCCGCCCGCGCGAGCTCTCCCGCACTCGCTCACCCGCTCTCTCGCGCAGGCTCGCCGCGCCCGACAGCGGCGGCGGCTTCCTGCCCGACGCCGACGAGCCCGAGCCGCCGCGCGCCGTCCCGCCGCCGGCGCCCATCGCGGACCCGGCGGAGCAGCCGCGGTGCCTCGACTGCGACCGCCTCTTCCCGCAGTCCTACTTATTCGACACGTTCGGGTACAACGTGTGCGACGAGTGCAGGTCGGTAGGACTCGGCGTCGCGAACGCTCCCTCGTAACCCTGCCACCGATTCACTGACCGTCGTGACGGCACAGAGACGACGAGGGCGAGCACGCGCTCATCACGCGCACCGAGGCCAAGAGCGCGTATCTGCTGAAGGACTGCGACCTGGACCTGCGGCCGCCGGCGCTGCGCTGCGTGCGGCGACGCAACCCGCACGCGCGGCGCGGCGACATGCGCCTGTACGTGCGCGCGCAGGTGGCGGCGCGAGCACGCGAGGCGTGGGGCTCGGAGGCGGGGCTGGAGGCGGAGCGGGCGCGGCGGGCGGAGGCGAAGGCGCGGGCGACGCAGACGGCGACGGCGCGGCGGCTGCGCGCGCTGCGCATGGACGTGCGCTCGAGTCTGTTCGCGGGCGCGCGCGCCGCGCACGAGCACGAGTTCGGCGCCGAGCAGTACGACGCGGACGCCGACTTGTACTCGCGAGCCTGCGCTTGCGGACACGTCGAGACCTACGAAAAAATGTAACAGTCGCACCGGAATAATTTTTATACATTTATGTCACGGCTAATGACCTCCAGAGGCCTGCGTCCTGTTCAATTTAGGTACATAATACTTTTACCAGTCTAAGATTTGCTATCGTAAAACCGCAACCGCGGCAGGTACTAGAGACGCGAGTATCTCGCTCCTCCGGATCGACATGGTTCGTCACCGAGGCCGTATGGAAATCCAATAGCAGTTTCGATTCAACACATGAGTGTTGATGAATATGGCTAATAATAAATGTGTGAAGTGCTCTTAGATAGGGTGTTCTTAATAATTATCAGTACAAGTTATCGGCACGGATGTCGAGCCCTGACTTTCACCTGCGCAGAAGCGATTTATTGGGTCCCTTTGGTGGTATGAAGTGAGCGCGGGGGCCGCGGTAAAGCGGTGATTGGCCCGCAGCGCATCGCGTCAAAGCCGTCACTCGGGATTGGTTCTTTGCTGCGATTGACGTACGTCAGGACGACGAGTACACTTCGGGCCAATTTAATTGACACCAGTTTTTATGAAATATATTTTTCTTTTTTATAAAAAATGTTTTTCATTTAATCTATACTTATAATATTATAAAGCTAAAGAGTTTGTTTGTTTGATTGTTTGTTTGAACGCGCTAATCTCAGGAACTACTGGTCCGATTTGAGAAATTCTTTCAGTGTTAGATAGCCCATTTATCGAGGAAGGCTATAGGCTACTTTTTATCCGGGTTCGTGCAGAGGTTCCCACGGGATGCGGGTGAAACCGCTGGCAGAAGCTAGTTAAAGAATAAATTAAATTCGAGGTCAAAAATGTAACAAGAAAAGTACCAAGGTACGAAGTAGTTTTTTTTGTCAAACTAGAAAATATAACCTATATTTTAAATTAGAAACACTTTTTATTACCTAATTCTATCCCAATTTCCATTTCTCAATTAAATCAATCAATATATAAAATCTTTCTTTAAATCATTGAGCCAGTATGAAATTACATAGGGAACTTAGGAAAAAATAAATAAAATAAAAGGGTGTGTTTTTTCTTGCCATAAGTGTACGGTGCGCAAAGCGATCCCCACTCTTCCGCCGAGGGCTCGATATCCGTGCCGGTAACTATATCCCAATTGCGATTGTTCTACCTATTTTTTCTATGTTTTGATATTCTTTTCATTACCTAGATATTTATTTGTGATACTTTTTTCATTATTGCTAATCTGGTGTGTTATTTATGATAATATTGATATTGAAATAAATTTCATCAATATCGTCTATTTCAAAGTAATCGGCCTTTGCGGGCTCTTATGAAACGTTACACTAGTTGCACGATTTCAAAAAGTTGGTCTCATCTCTCACTCTTCTAAAGGCCCTAGTACACGTTGGCCCAAGTGCGGCCAATACACGCCATCACCAATGTGTACACGGGGTATTGGTGCAGGTTGGCGGACATTTGTCAAGGTTGGCGCGCATTCGGCGAGTTGTCGGTTTTTTGGGTACACATCAAAGGAATCGTGGCCCAGCTTAGCGTGTGGTGTTTACACATTCGGCCAATGTTTAGTTCGTCACCGGCCGCTGAGGATAGTACACTTTTGTGTTGCGTATAACAATAAATAAAGTAGTAAATGTAGTAGTGTAGTATAATATAAATATAGTAGTACAGTATAGTATAAATATTGTTGTAGTGTAGTATACAAATAAACAGCCGCAGCCGTAACTACCTCGACGTCCATCGCAAGTGGTTTGCCAGGCAGCATTGCCATGCGCAATGTGTAAACACCATTTGATCGTGGCCTACATTTGTGCATTGCAAAGCTTGGCCCAACACAGGCCAACGTGTACTGGGGGCTTAAAAAGGTAATGTAATATGTTCAAAAGGACTTAAGGCGTTACGTAAAATTAGCACAATCGAGCCTCTCTAGCCTGGCCGTAAGCGTCTATGGCGTTCGTTGTCGATTCTCTTTCATAACCAACTGTTTGAAATCGTGCGTGTGCTTCTGTATGCGTTCTTCAATGGCCTTTATCCTCTGCTCTGGACCCATTATTGAAGCTCTGTTGAAATTGTTCAGTACAAAAGAAAAATTATTTGTTCAAGTGCTCATTCCATTTAGTTCATAAAAAACATAGCTTCAAACATAATGAAATAAACAAATGCAGTTTCAATACCAAGATATTTTTACAATTCTTAAAAGTTAAATAAACGTTAAATCTACACAAGTGTTAGATAGCTTTCAAGTCTTCTGGAAGATCGTTTTTGGGATGCTTGTTTTCAAAATGTTGTTTGTAGGTCTTAGGGTCTGGCATCTGCGCCTGAAACAAGTTTTATTTTGTAATTTGTGGTACTTTTATCCTACAATAATACTTACATAATAATAATAGTGATACATTTGGATGCCTTTTTTCAAAACCGTTATTATAAAATGCATTAACAAATTAAACCAATTTTTATTTAACATTCATATAAAATGCACACACATCCACACTCACAATAAACTACTGTATAATTCTCCAACTTTAAGCTGTCTTGTATTCCATTTTGTTTAGATTATTAAAATGTACCACTTGTATAACACAGAATGCTAATAAAGCATTGAGTATTAAACAAAGTAGGTACATAGTGGTAGTAGACTATGTTTGAAAGAATGTATGTTAGTTACTTTTTTTCACCTTAAAACTACTGAGGAGATTTTGATGAAACTTTATTTATTTATTTACAAGGCACACAGTCCTTCTCCGTGTGAGAGGAGGCCTGTGCCCAGCAGTGGGACGATAAAAAGGCTGTAACAAAGGCACACCAACAACTTATTTACAATTGCTTTCACAGATATAAGTTTACAATTGTTAGTCCTGTGTAAATAAGTCGGTTACAGGTAACTTATCAATAATATAGCTTATTCAAAGTATTTTTTACTTCGTGGCATAGAAACAGCCATGTGGATTGATCATAAGGTGCAACGCTCGGTGCAGGTGGTCCACGGAAGGCACGTCAAATTGGTAGGTCCCTGAGGTGTCATCTGAATAGCTTTGAAGTTTGTTATGGGAAGTAAAGTTGTGTTAGCACCCACATGGTTCTAGTTAACCGACCATGTGACGAGTTGTCAAAATATTATAAAATATTATCATTGTTCCTAGATCACCCCTCAAATAATTTTGCAATGAAACTGCCATCCCTTCCCAATATTTAACGCTTATTGGCTTTTGGACACACAGTAAGCACAAAATAAAATCATGCACAGAACAAAAAGGTAAGTGGGTAGTTACCTTACAAACAACACACACGTGGACAAGAGCTTTCTGTGCAGCTTTCTTCTGGTCATTGGCACTGTGGCCCTGCTGTTTCTTTAGTTTGGACTGTTTCTCTGCAGCTTTTGCTTGTGATTGAAGTTTTTGCTGCCCACGTGCCATCCTCCAATTCTGAGCAGAGTACAATGAACATTTTTCAATGTGAGATTATCACACAATGTGCAAATAACAAAAAAAAAAAAAACAATGCGTCACAGTTGATTTTGGCCACGGTGGCTGTTCTCATTTAAGGAGATCAGCCAGCTGCGCAGGACATATTATAGTGCAGGAGCATTTGCGCAGACACGGGTGCACTCCCTATTCCTTCACTCTCATAACCCTCTCTCTCTCAACAGATGTTTTTAAATTTTGGCTTTACTAAAATCACTTAATTGCCTATTTACCGTCTGTTCTATAGTATGGTTAGTAATGAAACTTTAGTTTATAAGCACAACAATCCTTTAAAAACACAGATAGTTGATTAAACCTGCTCTAAACTGATTAGTAGGACTTCAGTTCACTTAGCTACTGTGTGCTACACATGTTAAAAATTATAAAAACGATAATTCCCTAAGACGACCCACTGACCGAATTTTGACTTTCCATAATATTCTCTAGCACATCGCAAATAATTCAAACGCCAGACATGCATGAGCGTTATAGGTTACTACAGTCTCAATAATACAAAAAAACTTTCATAGCAAATTCAACTTGCGCTAGGTAGTCCGACACTATCTTTCATGACATAGTTACAATTTTTAGTCCGAAAAAGCTTAAGTATCAAGGATGAAAAGCACCATACTGAAGCGTATGCTCACCTTAAATACTTTCTATTCAATCCCAACGTTATAGTGTCTTCACCAAAGAAGTAGATATAGTCGTTAAAATAAGCACCAATGTCAACAAATATACACAAACGAACTGAAAAACTATAAAATGCCGACAGAGATGCTGGATGGATGGATGAAGTAATGGATTGGCTGAAAATTTACTGTTTGTCGTTTGATGAAATGATGAGGCTGACTGACTGACTGATTAAAAAATGAACACAGACAAAATATGAGAGGTGATATCGTCACTATCCAACGATAACCTGTCGCACCGTAATGTAAGTCTGCTGCGTGCATAGATGTAGTATAATAATATCCAGCCCAGCTGCGTGTTCGTTAAGCTGGAAACAGATTCTCGGACGCGTCTGACAGCAGTAGACTTAAATTGAAATTAAAAGCAGCTGTCTGAAAATCCACTTAATAAATAAAAAACTTTTTTACAAAAAAATTAAACCGACTTCCAAAAACACTAAAAAGCAAAAAAAAACTAATTTTAGGTGCATCGGCCTAGAAGTCGGTGTCTAATGGATTTTACTAAGTTAATTTTGCCACCGACTTGTAGGCCGATGCACCTAAAATTAGTTTTTTTTTGCTTTTTAGTGTTTTTGGAAGTCGGTTTAATTTTTTTGTAAAAAAGTTTTTTATTTACTGCTTTTCAGTGATACGAATAGTTGTCACTATCCATATAAGTGGAAAGTTCTCATCGATACAAAGAATATAAGCCCAAATACGAGGTATTTTACATATTCAGTTGTCGAGTCCCCTCGACCTTCTCTGGTCTCCATCATCAGGTCAGCTCCAAACCTTCACTGTTGCAAAGGTCTCGTCAATACAAATAATATCAGCCCAAACACGAGGTAGTTCATATATTCAGTTGTCGAGTTCCCTCGACTCTCTCTGGTCTCCATCATCAGGTCAGCTCCAAACCTTCACTGTTGCAAAGGTCTCGTCAATACAAATAATATAAGCCCAAACACGAGGTAGTTTACATATTCAGTTGTCGAGTTCCCTCGACCCTCTCTGGTCTCCATCATCAGGTCAGCTCCAAACCTTCACTGTTGAATAGTACTTTCAGGCATACCCCTGAGTGTCAAGTTTTTACACTATGTATGCCTACAACTTTCAAAGGTTGCCCTCGATTTCTCAGGGTTTCCATCATCAGATCCTGACCTGATGACTATGGGACCATCTGGCAGCTATTTCGCGTCGAACAAAAAAATAATCACGCAAATCGGTCTATAAACCTCGGAGTAATCGATGTACATACATAGAAAAAAAAAAAAAAAAAAAAAAAAAAAAAAACATACCGGCCGAATTGAGAACCTCCTCCTTTTTGGGAAGTCGGTTAAAAATATCCTAATCAATCAACTGTAAATCAACGTCGCTCTCATCAAACGATTATCATTTATTTATTTAGCAAAGGAACTTCTTCTGTGTACAAATTAACAAAAATAGGAATATCATTAATAATAAGGAAAAGTTGAAATTCAGCTATTTCTAAGATAGGCACAGACAGACGAACAAACCAACAAAATTTAATGCAAAAACCAAATCAATCATGAAGGAATATCTTGAGACTATCGGTTGAAGTATAATCATTGGCAAGGATATTGAGCCCTGACCTTCACCTGCGCAGAAGTGATTTATTGGTTTATTGCCATAAGTGTACGGTGCGCAAAGCGATCCCCACTCTTCCGCCGAGAGCTCATTATCCGTGCAGATAACTAACTTTACTTCTCTGGGCCTCCACACTCCTCGAATTCACCTGACCTCTGTAAACTTCGCGCGAGGAGTCTGGAGGGCGTTTTACCAAATACTCTGTGCAAACGATTTTTTTTGTAACCTTACGATTATCTCTTCATCATCATCATCATCATCAGCCTATCGCAGTCCACTGCTGGACATAGGCCTCTCCAAGTGCACGCCACTGAGATCGATTATCTTATTAGAAGCCGAAGCCGAAAATCGATTATCTCTTGACCGTCAATAATTGCAATATATTGGGATAAAAATATATTATAATCTTTAACATTAACTCTGAATGTAAAATTACGCAATTTTATTGTAGTTGAGGTCATGAAGTTGTGCAATAATTTGAGTCGTTTAAGGGATCACCATAATAAAGTTGATGAAATTTCAAACTATCTTTTGGGTGCCCTTGGACAAACAGTGACATCGTGGAATGCAATGAACTAAAAATCCAACCCAACACGGTCTATTGCGCAATTTAATTGATCGTCCAGGAAGCACCTTAGATCCATGTTTAGATTCTTGTCACAAGTGTCACAGTCAATTGTGACAGTGACAGAGCGTAGTTATCGGAAGGGATTATTTATTTGGTGCAATTTGTGATTGACAGACATTGAAGGAATAAAATAACCTCAAAGTATTACTTTACTAACCTTGCGATGTTGAATCGTAAAAAATAACTCCATCGGTTTCAGATCACTCCTAATATTCACTGTAATGTAACCTAGAGGTTGAAGTAAATTGTTAATCATTACACTTTTAGTAACTACCTATGAGATTTGTTTACCTGCCATCCATACCAACATAGAATACAAGTTAATAAAATAATTAGGTACAGACACTTTCATAAATAAACCGCGTCAGTTTTATTACTAGGGTCAAGATGATTTATTTCAAAGAAATGAGGCATATCAATCGGATGTTTTACAACATTTGCTCACCGCCAAAATTTGCAAGGGCATGTTCCAAGAGCTCACAAGTAAACGGTAAAACGGAAGAAAGTCCGCTCCGTCGATTATTGGACGAGGCCAGCACGTACGGAGAAGCCGAAACACAAGCTGCGGAACCGGAGATGCGCTGGGCCACGCAGCCGTACACGGCGCGCGCGAGCCCGAGCGAGCCGCCGCGCGTGCAGCCGCGCGACACCGCCGTGCTGCTGTTCCCGGGCCAGGGCTCGCAGTACGTCGGCATGGGCCGCCGTCTGATGGACATCCCTGCCGCGAAACGACTCTATGAACTTGCTTCTACAGTTGTTGGGTAATACTTAAATATATAATTATAATTCGTTTATAATTATTTAAAAAATTCGAACATTCAGAAGATCTGGTCCCGTACAACCTCCACAAAACAAACTAATTTATTTATTCATTTTAAAACAACAGATATTCTACAATCTAATTAGTTCCTGGTATCTGACTGACACTATGTACTTGCAATGTAACATAATGTATGTATGTAATAAAGTTGTTGACAGTTGATGAAAGCAACAAGAAAGGTATATAAGGGTCAGGGGGAAACTTGCCTCTGGGCTGCAGCCCATATTCCTCAGAGTAGGTACTAACAGTTGGGAAAACTCTACCAAATGCTTTGTCTAGCTAGAACACAAGCCTCCTAATTGAAAAAAAAAGACATGAATATATCCCCATTCGGCTTCAACTGTAATTTTGTAACATCCTACTTATATTATAAATGTGAAAGTTTGTGAGAATGTATGGATGTATGTTTGTTATTCAATCACGCTAAAACGGCTGAACCGATTTGATTGAAATTTGGTATGTAGATAGGTGATACCCTGGATTAACACATAGGCTACTTTTTATCAACACACCATGCGGGCGAAGCCACTGGCGGAAGCTAGTTCTATATATTTATGCAATATATTAGGTGTGTCGTTTACGATCACATTAAATGAAATGCGTTAATATACTGGTTAATATATGTCGATTAACACAAAGAAAAAAGATAAAACTTTTTTACAAAAAAATTAAACTGACTTCCAAAAACACTAAAAAGCAAAAAAAAAAACAAATTTTAGGTGCATCAGCCTAGAAGTCGGTGTCTAATGGATGTTACTAAGTTAATTTTGCCACCGACTTGTAGGCCGATGCACCTAAAATTTGTTTTTTTTTTGCTTTTTAGTGTTTTTGGAAGTCGGTTTAATTTTTTTGTAAAAAAGTTTTTTATTTACTGCTTTTCAGTGATAAGAATAGTTGTCACTATCCATATAAGTGGAAAGTTCTCATCAATACAAAGAATATAAGCCCAAATACGAGGTATTTTACATATTCAGTTGTCGAGTCCCCTCGACCTTCTTTGGTCTCCATCATCAGGTCAGCTCCAAACCTTCATTGTTGCAAAGGTCTCGTCAATACAAATAATATAAGCCCAAACACGAGGTAGTTTACATATTCAGTTGTCGAGTTCCCTCGAACCTCTCTGGTCTCCATCATCAGGTCAGCTCCAAACCTTCACTGTTGCAAAGGTCTCGTCAATACAAATAATATAAGCCCAAACACGAGGTAGTTTACATATTCAGTTGTCGAGTTCCCTCGAGCTTCTCTGGTCTCCATCATCAGGTCAGCTCCAAACCTTTACTGTTGAATAGTACTTTCAGGCATACACCTGAGTGTCAAGTTTTTACACTATGTATGCCTACAACTTTCGAAGGTTGCCCTCGATTTCTCAGGGTTTCCATCATCAGATCCTGACCTGATGACTATGGGACCAACTGGCAGCTATTTCGCGTCGAACAAAAAAAGAATCACGCAAATCGGTCTATAAACCTCGGAGTAATCGATGTACATACATAGAAAAAAAAAAAAAAAAACATACCGGCCGAATTGAGAACCTCCTCCTTTTTGGGAAGTCGGTTAAAAATACGTAAAAATAATAATAAAAAAATTCAAACAAAGTAAATATAATAATAAAAATACTTATATTATAAATGTGAAAGTTTGTGAGAATGTATGGATGTATGTTTGTTATTCAATCACGCTAAAACGGCTGAACCGATTTGATTGAAATTTGGTATGTAGATAGGTGATACCCTGGATTAACACATAGGCTACTTTTTATCAACACACCATGCGGGCGAAGCCACTGGCGGAAGCTAGTTCTATATATTTATGCAATATATTAGGTGTGTCGTTTACGATCACATTAAATGAAATGCGTTAATATACTGGTTAATATATGTCGATTAACACAAAGAAAAAAGAAAAATACGTAAAAATAATAATAAAAAAATTCAAACAAAGTAAATATAATAAAAATGTGCGAAAATGAGAACACCATATAAAACTAAGGGTCATGGCACAGCATAGCGGCACCGCAACAGCACGGCTCCACACCAGCATTTAAGTTGTCATTCAATTTAGAGCATTAAATCGTGTATATTATAATATATTTCGTAATGTCAATATGAAAAAGCCAACGGCGAGCAGTCAGCGCGCTTGCCTCTACCACACAACTCGGCTCGCAGCCCGCGTGCTGCAAGCGAGCGGACCTCATGCGTACAGCGCGCCGACGGCATGCTCATTACGCGCCGACTCTGAGTCGGCAGCGAAACAACGTCACTAAGTCGTGTTCAATCATAACTGTCTTAAAATAATATTGAGTTTGCGGTGACAGCAAGCTTACACCTCGCGGCTGGCGAGCTAGCACCTTGCGGACAACGCGTAGTTAGCGCGCTGGCAGCTAGCCGTAGTCTAAATTCGAGGCGACGCCGTGCTGCAGCCGTGCTGTTGCGGTGCCGCTATAATGTGCCATGACCTTAAGTCATTACAAACAATTGAAATTCTCCCTTGAAAACTGACAGCTGTCAATTGATCAAAACATTCGATACTCCTAACTTTATCTCTGCTTTACACATGTTGTTGTAAATTATAAAAAATGACTCCTGTGGTTAAACCACTGAATGGATTGGGTTGTTTTTTTTTTACAATTTGCCATAGAATATCATAAATATGCGATAGGATTTAATGTGATTGTGAACGACACCCCCTGTATATTCTCAGTATCGGCGGTCATCGCCGTCTCCAAACCGTTTGGTTCGGAACACAACAGTTGAAGTACTCCAGAGTCATGCTCGATACCACATGGTAATTTGAGTAATATCGGGGGTGGCGCGCAGGTGGGACGTGGGCCGCGTGTGCGTGGAGGGGCCCGAGGAGGAGCTGGAGCGGCGCTGCCAGACGGCCGTGCTGGTGACGTCGCTGGCGGCGCTGGAGCGCGCGCGCGAGGAGCGGGCGGGCGCGCTGCAGCGCGTGCGGGCGGCGGCCGGCTTCTCGCTCGGCGAGTTCGGCGCGCTGGTGTTCGCGGGCGCGCTGACGCTGGAGACGGCGCTGCGCCTCGTGGAGCTGCGCGCCGCCGCCATGCTGGCCGCGGCGGCCGAGCGGCCGGGCGGCATGCTGACGCTGTGGCTGGGCGCCGATGCGCAGCTGGGGCTGGCGCTGCTGCGCGCGCGCGAACACGCTGCCGAGCGCGGCGTGGCGCAGCCCGTGTGCCAGGTGGCCAACTACCTGTACCCGGGCTGCAAGGTGGTAGCGGGCGACGAGCCGGCGCTGCGCTGGCTGGAGCAGCACGGGGCGGGGCTGGGCGTGCGGCGGTCGGCGCGGGTGCGCGTGGCGGGCGCGTGGCACACGCCGCTGATGGCGCGGGCGGAGGCAGCACTGCGCGAGGCGCTGGCGGCGGCAGAGGTGCGGGCGCCGCGGCTGGCGGTGGTGTCGTGCGTGGACGCGCGGACGTACGGCGACGCGCGGGCGGTGCGGCGCGGGCTGGCGCGGCACGTGGCGCGGCCGGTGCGCTGGGAGCAGACGCTGGCGGCGCTGTACTCGCGGCCGCGCGGGGAGCAGTTCCCGCTGACGCTGGCGCTGGGCCCGGGCTCCACGCTGCGCTCGACGCTGCGACAGGTGAACGCGCGCGCCTGGGACTCCTCGTTGCAGATCGACGTGTAGGGCCGGTGTGAACGGCAAAATCGAAATAATCTTTTTGTGTAATTATAACAATATATAGGTATCATTTGTAATTATAGATTAAACTAATTAGGTAGTATAAAAATCATGAGAAAATCAATGAATTTGTTTGCCTTTTGCACTCTGAAATCGAGTGAGCGTCCTCACATCTGTCTGTCTGTCATCCCGAGGCCGCAGCCTTTTGTTAATAAACAAGCAGGACTGCCGCCTGGCTGAGTAACACAGCCAGTTGCAATCTCGCAATCTCGGTTCACACCGCGCAGCCTTCTTCGGATAATAATTTGACTGCCTTCTTGTCTCATTTTATTCAATTTTTATTTCCTGTTTTCTATATTTTTAATTGTTGATGACAAGTAGATACGTTTCGTTAAAATACGACCAGGGGCCCGATTCTCCTAATTTTACTTAAGCGACGATCGATCGACGTTCGACTCGATTCGACTGAGATCCAATCCCGACTCGATTACGATTGAAGCGTATGTGGCATTCCGCTATTTTTTCTTTGAAATAAACGTTTTTATCCTTTTCTATCATTTAATAATGAATCATTTTGTCTGCAAATGATTTAAGATTGCAAAATGATTGTACAGCAAACTACCGTATAGACCAAAATCACCAAAATAGCAGACCAATCGCACACCAATCAAATGTCAATCGAATACGATTGGTCTTTTATTAGTAGCAGAATGCCCGATACGATATGGTTAAAACTGCTATTGCGATCATATTGCGATTCGATTTCTATTCGATTTTGACATTATTAACTTTGGAGAATCGGGCCCCTGTTTATATGTCGTTGATGATACGACGCTGCGTTCCTTCTAGTCACGTACCAAGATCAGCGCCATCTAGGAAAAGAATAAAAAAGAAATTCCTCGTTAGGTTTTTGTCATAACAGTTGTTGTGGTTGTGGACCGGCGCCCTAGTCACGGCACTGTTACAGTTTTGGATCCAAAAAAGTCTTATAACCATAAATAAAAAAAACTACACAAAATAAACATAGTCAATAGACCTGCAGACACGGACTTCTAGAGCCATGTCAAACGTTTCATTTTGTCTCTTTCAGTGTTTTGTGTAAAGGGCAGGCCACACCGCCAGCTAGCGGATGGGCGAAGCGAATTAAACTATACAAACTACTTACGCGAAATATTGGCGATCTAAACTATGGCGTTCACACCGAAAACTATGGACAGACGAGCGACGGGCGGAGCTCGCGGAGAAGATCGTCGACTAGTCTACTCGAAACGGGGAGGACGGGCGAACGAACCGAGCACGCCAACGAGGTGACCGAATAGATTCGCTGAAATCGTCGGATATTTCGTTAGCTTAACTCGTTGTAAAGAGGTGAAACGATATTCGCCCGCCTAGCCCACCCGCCCGCTAGCTTGCGGTGTGGCCTGGGGCCCGATGCTCCTTATTTTACTTAGGCGACAATACGATTCACATTCGACTGAGGTCCAATCCCGACTCAATTACGATTGAAGCGTATGTGGCATTCCGCATTGTTCATTTATTTATTTAACAATTTATGTACACAGTGAAAATATAAAAGAAGTAGACATAGCATAAAATACTACAAAGGTACTGCTTATTTCTAAATCGAAATCTCTTCCAGCAGACCCGTAGTAGGAGAGTTAGAATAAAGAGAAGTAGATAGACTGTTTAAAAGGACATAGTAAAGATATATAAATTATACACATAAATTTATAAAAAAAAAGATAATACATACATACAAAACTACATCTATACTAATATTATAAAGCTGAAGAGTTTGTTTGTTTGTTTGAACGCGCTAATCTCAGGAACTACTGGTCCGATTTGAAAATTTCTTTCAGTGTTAGATAGCCCATTTATCGAGGAAGGCTATAGGCTACTTTTTATCCCGGTACGGGAAGTAGTTCCCACGGGATACGGGTGAAACCGCTGGCAGAAGCTAGTATTTTATAAAATGACGCTATGAAGAAGAGGAGGACAAATAGTAGCTTTTGAGTTTCTGTTTAAAAGTTGCAACAGTTTGACAGCTCCTTAATTCTGTCGAGCGACCAAATGAAAAGCGACCAAATGAAAAGCGTTCTCGCAGATACGAAGGAGTTTTGGGATTAAAAAGGATATTAAAAAGAAGACACAAAATGCGAGTGTTCCTGCGAAGACGAATAGGGAGCCACTTGAGTTCTTTGCGAAAATGAGAAACATGATCATATTTTTTGAGATTGAAAACAAAACGAAATTTTCCCAATTCTCCTAATTTTACTTAAGCGACATACGATTCACGTTCGACTCGATTCGACTGAGATCCAATCCTGACTCGATTACGATTGAAGCGTATGTGGCATTCCGCTATTTTTTCTTTGAAATAAACGTTTTTATCCTTTTCTGTCATTCAATAATGAATCATTTTGTCTGCAAATGATTTACGATTGCAAAATGATTGTACAGCAAACTACCGTATAGACCAAAATCACCAAAATAGCAGACCAATCGCACACCAATCAAATGTCAATCGAATGCGATTAGTCTTTTTTAAGTAGCAGAATGCCCGATATGGTTAAAACTGCTATTGCGATCATATTGCGATTCGATTTTGACATTATTAACTTAGGAGAATCGGGCCCCTGATCTCTTTCCGGTCGTGTCGGATTGCCATCCCATCGGGCTATGAGAGTGAAGGAATAGGGAGTGCACCTGTGTCTGCGAAAATACTTGTGCACTATACTTAATATGTCCTGCGCAGCTGGCTGATCTCCTTTAATGAGATGAGCCTTCCGCGCCGTGGTCGAAATCGGCTGTGGACGCCATTTTCAGTGTTTGAGATGCAATTTTTTTATGTTCTATGACCAAAATCTAAACACATCACAAATACCGATTTTTAAGTTGAGGAAAGCAGCACATATTTACTCATACATGAAAAGTCACTCAAGTACTTTGTATTACATTTTTGGCTTCACTAAATTCACTCGATTGCTCTATTATATGTGTTCCACAGTGGCACACTCCGGTGGAATTACACCACTACATATTATAACAAGAAATACTGTTTCGAGCGAAACATCCAATCGTGTCCAATCTAGCGTTTTGCAGTTTGCTTTTTAGAGCTCTGCCTCATTAAGACGCCATGGCGACGTCGCCAGCGGCGCAGGTCTAGGAACTTCTGGCATCCGAAGCGACTGAGTGAGCGAGGTGTACTTTACTGTGTACATTATAGTGGCCACGTCGCCAAACTGACGAGCCACGCCAGAGTATCCAGAAGCCACGTAGAGAACTGTAGCTCGTTACCAAATTGTTACCGCTTGCGTTTTGGCGACGTTACCAAACCGTCGCCAAGGGAGTTAGGTAGGTACCATACATTTCATTATTAATTGCTTAGATATGTAGCCTGCGACGTCGCCATTGGCGTCATAATGAGGCAGAGCTCTTAAAGATCCTTCAAATTAGTACACTCCAGCAGGGCAAAAATGCGAATTGAGAAGCTCCGCGTTTCTGGGAAATTGTTAAAAAAAAACTTCCGTATAAACTTTGATTCAATTATTTTATTGGTTAAGTTAGGTACTATAGTTATATATAAACAGTCTATTTAATTCTATCGTAAATATGTCGATTAAAAAAATAAACGGCGAAAGCTTCATCTAATATATAAAATTCTCGTGTCACAGTTTTCGTTCCCATACTCCTCCGAAACGGCTTGACCGATTCTCATGAAATTTTGTGAGCGTATTGAATAGGTCTGAGAATCGGCCAACATCTATTTTTCATCCCCCTAAATGTTAGGGGTAGTCCACCCCTGATTCCCGGGACGGGAGTGATTAGACAAAAACCAACTTACGGAATGCCGCAGAACCACAAAAGTAAAGTACTAGGACAGCAGAATTTACCGGAGTATAAGTATACCAATAACGAAATTTCGATGCAACTGCTCACCATGTACCAGGGTAGCATAACTTATATGAGTATACCAATACCGAGTGTAGACGCTACTGCTCACCATGTACCAGGGCGGCAAAAAATACACCGGGACGCGGGTGAAACCGCGGGGAACGGCTAGTTATCTATAAAAATATAACTTATATTTTGCTAAATCGAGATATGTACACGTACACACATTGACAAATAGAGCGACTCTAGGAAGCGTTCAGATCACATCACAAGTTGAGGGGGTTCGGCGTGGGCTGTCCGCCGGCCGCCGCCACCTGGCTGCCGATGTCGGCCAGCCGCGCGAACTGGCGGGCCGAGCGCTGCTCCCGCGTGGCCGCCAGCGCCACCGGCATCCGCGTCACCGCCTCCTCCGCCCACGCCTCCGCCAGCCGCAGCTCATGACCGGCCGACGGCAGCCGCAGCCGCGCCGCCCGCGACGCCCGCGACATCACCGCCGCCGCCGTGTACGCGTCCACGGCCGACGCCGCCAGCCGGTTGAGCACGAACTGCTGGTCCACGATGCCGCGGCCGTGCCGCACCAGCGCCGCCTCCACGCTGCGCCCGTGCTCCAGCACGCAGCGGCCCAGCTCGGCGCCCAGCGGCCGCAGCTCGGGCGCCAGCAGCGGGCCCAGGTCGGGCCCCCGCGCCAGCCCCACGGCGCCGGCGGCGCGGCGCCCGGCCTCGGAGAAGATCAGCCCCAGGTGCGCCGTCGGGTTCTTGAAGGCCCGCTGCAGCTCCTGCAGGTGCGAGCCCGCGAACTGGATGCCTGCGGACACAGCTCCGTCAGCCTCGGCTCGCCGGCGGCCCGCCGCCCGAGCCCGGCCACTCACCCGTCAGCGCCACGAACAGCCGCAGGATGTCGTTGGTGCCCTCGAAGATCCTGAAGATGCGCAGATCGCGCAGCACTCGCTCGAGCCCCGTCGCCTTCATGAAGCCCATGCCGCCGAGGATCTGGATGGCCTCGTCCACCACGCTCCAGGCAGAGTCGGACGCGAACACCTGCGCAGAAAGCGAGTGAGAAAGGCTCGACGAGGACGGGACGGGAGGGGCGGACGCGTACCTTGGAGATGGCGGCCTCGAGATGGTAGTCCGTGGCGCCCGAGTCCATGTTGCCGCTGACCATGTAGGCCAGCGACTCGGTGGTGTACTGCAGCAGCGCCATGCGGGCCAGCTTCTCCTGGATGGCGCCGAAGTCGGCGATGCGCTTGCCGAACTGCACGCGCGTGGCGGCATGCTCGGCGGCCTGGCGCAGAGCCGCCCGCTGGGTGCCGGCCAGCGCCGCCGCCATGCCGAAGCGCCCGTTGTTGAGGATGTTCATGGCCACCTTGAAGCCGTTGCCGTGCCCGCCCAGCACGTTCTCCACGGGGATCTTGACGTCCTCGTAGTACACCTCGGTGGTGTTGGAGCACTTGATGCCCATCTTGTTCTCGGGCGGGCCGGACGAGACGCCGCCGAACGACCGCTCCACGATGAACGCCGTCACCTGCGCCACATCATGTATTGTTATATGTACGATATGTTTGGTTTTATTACGCATCTACATTAAGACTGCCTCGTTGGTCTAGTGGTCGCAAGCGCGGCCGCTGTACCCGAGGTCTCGGGTTCGATTCCCGGGTCGGGCCGAAATCGCTTTGTGGGTTTTCTTAAAACTTTCACAAAGCAGCCCGTAGTCTGGAAGTTGGTGATTGATTCACCCGTGCATCGGAGAGCACGTAAATGTCGGTCCTGCGCCTGATCTCTTTCCGGTCGTGTCGGATTGCCGTCCCATCGGGTTATGAGAGTGAAGGAATAGGGAGTGCACCTGTGTCTGCGCAAATGCTCGTGCACTATAATATGTCCTGCGCAGCTGGCTGATCTCCTTAAATGAGAACAGCCGCCGTGGCCGAAATCGGCCGTGGACGCTATTAACATGCTCTGCGTTTTCGCAAGATGCACCTTATCGCATTACTAGCCTCGTCTTCACCACCTGTGTCTCATATGCATGACTATCGTAGATTTTTCCTGGCACCTACTTATATTTCCCAAGCCTTTTCACAACTACGTGGGGGGCCGGCTTCCAATCTTACCGGACGCAGCTAAGTACCAGTGTTATACAAGGTGCGTGCGGTAAAACTGGTGTCAGACTTACTGGAAACTACCCGTGACGACTGCCAAGGATGTTAAATGACAGTCGGGACCTACAGTTTAACGTGCCCTCCGAAGCTAGTGTCCAAGATGTACTTAGAAAAGTTGCATTGGTACTTGCCTGACCTGGAATTGAACCCGCACACTCATACTTGAGAGGTTGGTTCTGTACGGACGAGCGCACATTTATTTTATATATGTCACCGTAAGATTACAAACATCGTTAGATTACAATCTATCTCGAGAGATTGTAAACTGTCGAATTATTGTGAACCGTAACATCTGATTGCAATTTAACGCATTATTTTTCGCTATATTATAATCTATCGATGAGAAATTGTCAAATTGTCAACTGTCCGAAAGCTCTCCCTGATTGGTCAGTCTTTTTGTAAATCGACCAATCACGACCAGCCGTTCTGTTCCCATGGAGTTTCGGTTTCCGGTGGAGTTGGTTTATCGTTCAAACTGCTTTTCTTTGGTTAATCACAGATAAATTTTACATCCTCAACACTTTTACATAACTAATTCTAAAGATATAAGTTATTTTCAACAGGAAATCAATTTATAATCACGAAAACACAGTTGTTTACACAATCGACAACAAACGAAATAAACAAACAAAATGTCGAATGCCGGAGCGGCGGGGGCGTTCTACCAATCAGCGCGCAAGATGCATTCCGTTCTACGCCAGTTGACAATTTGACCGCTTTACATTGATAGATTATAATATAGCGAAAAATAATACGTTAAATTGCAATCAGATGTTACGGTTCACAATAATTCGACAGTTTACAATCTCTCGAGATAGATTGTAATCTAACGATGTTTGTAATCTTACGGTGACATATACATACTTTAATTTTGATGACATCGCATAGCATAGTTCATGCGCGACCTACATTTCATACTACTTTATTTTATATAGTGAATTAAAGACACTCGCTAATAAAAGTCGTTTTCTCTTGACAACATCCACCTCTGATTAGCTGACATCATTTCATCTCGAGTTTGACATCTCTTGTATCGTGGTCACACAACCCGTACAGGTCTTTACCCATTAGGCCACCAAAACTTTTTTAACAGCTATTACATACATAACATTACATTATACATATACATAAGCGTATTTCCCTTTCCATGTTCAACTGGCGACACCGGTCTCGCGAAACCCGCACGCCTTTGTTTTACTACGGAATCCTACAATTCGCGCGGTGTTCAATTCGCGTCAACTGAGCACGCTTTTGTGATCAAGTTAAAAGCGTGCTCAGCTGACGCGAATAGAACACGGGATCGTAGGATTCCGTAGTAAAATAAAAGCGTGTGGATTTCGCAACACCGGTGTCGCCAGTTGAACACGGAAAGGGAAATACGCTATACATAACATAAGATAATTTGGTTTTTGAACAACTGCGCCACCACGCCCACCACCACTCGAATGGTAGCAGAGCTGGAGAAGTACCTTGTCAACTGTCTTGCCGTCTTTTTCGACGGGCGTCTGCGCGAACACGGTCATGATCTCGGCGATGCCACCGTTGCTGATCCAGATCTTGGAGCCGTTGAGGATGAAGTGCTTTCCGTCGGGAGACAGCACGGCTCGCGACCTGCACACACACACACACGTGAGTCGCCGCACACACACACACACACACGGACGGGGCGACGGGACGCACTTGATGGAGCCGGCGTCGGAGCCGGACGAGGGCTCGGTGAGGCAGAAGGCGGCGTACTCGCCGCCGGTGACGCGCGGCAGGTACTTGGCCTTCTGCTCGGGGGTGCCGAACAGCAGGATGCCCTTGAAGCCGATGGACTGGTGCGCGCCCAGCGTGATGCCGACGCCCAGGTCGTGCGCGCCCACCACCTCCACCAGCCGCGCGTACTGCGTGTTGGACAGCCCCATGCCGCCGTGCTCGGCCGGCACCTGCAGCCCGAAGACGCCCAGCTCCCACAGCCCCGCCAGCGTGTTCTGCTCGATCTGCGCGTCCGCGTCGTTCTTGGCGGGATCGTTCACCTGCAAGCCACGAGCGCTACGTCGCACTACACCGAGCCACTCACGTCCGAGTACCGCTTCAATATTCGTCTTAAGATATTGCTATATAGACGCAGCGGTACCCTAACGTTGATTTCCAAAAAGTCATTAAGTTTTGATGATTTTGAGTATTTTTGCGCTGTGCACATACGGCACACGTATCCTGGGCAAACTACTAGTTGTACAAATAAAATACAGCCCATGTCACTCGGGGACAATCTGCGATAGTGATAGCTTCTCCAAAGTTAAAGATTTTTCAAGTTGATTCATGAGATTCGTTTCCTATTATATTTATTAATATATGTGTGTATTGAAATTTGTGTTCACACAAAATGTTTTCTCGTTATTCGTATAGATAGATGCGATGATATAAGGACCAATGCATGCTTAGCCCTCGATGCGCATTAAGGCGCGTTCAAAAAGATGGTAATAAGACGCCTCTCGAATCATAATAGATTTATCTATAAAATGCATGTCATAGTAGCCCGGGACGAGCCAAGGGAAAGTATAGTTTACCTCTTGGAAGAATTTCTCAACTGGAGGCACGAGCTCCTGCAGCATCTGGCGCTGGTCGTCGGACAGAGGTTCGGGGAAGGGGAACACCTGCGCCGGCTCCAGGCGGCCGCGGAACAGGTTGAGTGTGAAGGAGGCGCTCTCCCGCGCCGCGCCGCGCTTGTCGGCCGGCGCCGCCTTCGCCTCCGTGGCCAGGCATCTGCGCAGGGACATCATGACATAACGAGCTTCAAATAGTCCTGCTATCGCTAAAATTTACCAACCAGGATAAAGGAAAAAGCACCAAATACCTCGATTTTGCAGCCTATATTTTGACAAAAGTAAAAAATACAGACAGCACCTCTAAAAACCGGCCAAGTGCTAGTCGGACTCGCACACGAAGGGTTTCCTACCATTATTTATAAAACGGACAAAAAAACTAACATTTGTTGTATGGGAGCCCCCCAAAATATTTATTTAATTCTAGTTTTCACTATTTGACTGTTGATGAATACTGATGGCACCCTCTCTTTTTTTTATTGTATCATTGCTGGGCACTAGCCAGCTTTTACCCATGTAATACTGCTATGTTTGTAGCACTGTTGCCCTTGAACAGATGCATTAGGATGCAATTTACTATTCCTGAATACTGGTTTTCCAGCAGTTTTTCTTAGACATATGTAATTAAATCAGCTCAACCATTTCAAAGATTTTAGCTGTTAAATCAATAACTTGAATTTCAATGTACTATGTACACATAACATAGTCTTATAAAATGACATTCGATGTCTTTATTTACAATGCTAGAGTTTATTTTATATTAATTTAATCACTTTTTAAATTCAAAATTACAAGTGAGAAATCGAATGCCAAAATTCATTATTAAAATTTACTTTCAGTTGAACAATACATCTGTAGGTACTTTGCGATTAAAATCCTAACTAATATTATAATCCTAACTAATATTATAAATGTGAAAGTAACTCTGTCTGTCTGTCTTTCTGTCTTTTCTTCACGCCTAAACTACTGAACCGATTTGTGTGAAATTTGGTACAGACATAGTTTGGAACTTGAGAAAGGACATAAGATAACTTTTATTACAATAAAATATAAAAATAAAATTTATTCCGGACATATCGACGGGTAAAAGGCAAAAGGGGTCAAGCACCACAGATCAAATTGTTCAGGAGAGTAAAAAGAAAGTTTAAAAAAATAATATCTCTTTATTGCTTTATTGAATCACATTACAATCTTCAGAAAAGTTTACTTAAATACAATGTTCTTTAATAATTTTACATCAAAATAAGCCTGAGATCAATAGTTTCAAAGATAGATGTCGCTTGACCCCAGGTTTTTACCAGGTTTATCGCATTTGCGAGGGGGTCAAACACCAATATTGAATGTTGGAATATTTAGATTTTGGCCTAAGCTCCATGTATATAAAGTAGTAAAGTATTTTATTTTATTTGGCACAACAGATCATAGAACTAAGTCAGATTTTGGCTTAAGTTAAAATATCTTAATTAACAGTATTATTTTATATTTGGCACAGCAGGTAGGTAATAGAACTATGGATTATGTATTAAACTAAAACAATACAAGGAACAAAACTGAGATCCAAAAAACAGCAGTTACCTAACTGATAGTACATACAACAGCATGTTATCACATTATTTGAGTAAATAAACCACAATAACTTGGTAAAAATTATGATTGTTTACATTTTTAATGATTTCCTAAACGCGTGAACCGATTTACATGATTCAAAAACGGATAAAATGGTTATACAAAAATTAATAATACCAATAATTACACCAATATCGTTAAGATATCTCAATAAACACATTTTCAAGTTGCTCTCGTAATAAAATTATCCAACATGTACCTATGAAACGCGTACCTACTACCTATTACCAGTTCTTAAAAAAATAACGTTTTTTGTATGGGAGCCCCCCAAAATATTTATTTGATTCTAGTTGTCAGTATTTGTTGTTATAGCGGCAACAGAAATACACCATCTGTGAAAATTTCAACTCTCTAACTATCACGGCTCATGAGATACAGCCTGATGACAGACGGACGGACGGACGGACAGAGGAGCAAAAACATTAGGGTCCCGTTTTACCCTTTGGATACGGAACCCTAAAAACTATCCTAAGAAACGTTAAATTTATTTTTATAAAATAAATAAAATGAGGTTGAATTTACCGATGATAGTAGGGGAATCACGGCATCTTAAATTTCTTCGACCCCTCTATTGCTATCATTATAATCAAATACCTAACCTTCTTGGTACTAGCAAGTCTTTTTCGGCCTAAAACACTTCGCAATTTCACGTTTTCGGGAGTTGCAGACATGTTTTATATAAAATTTTAATCTGTGTTAACAACTGCGATCGCGTTTCAAACACGCGTGAACTTGCTTTCACGTACCTACACGAGACATACACCCATTTGCAAGGGCGCTGTCGCGCGTGCGGAGTGGATCAAATGCAACGTAATGAAAATAAAATTATTTAAGAAAGGGGCCAAGCGCCAATTTATGTTTCGTTGACAATTTTTACTATTGGTGTAAGCGACGTTATAGTTATTAAACAAATAAAAGAAAAATGGATATAAACGACATATTTACTTCTAATATTGTTTTTAAAATTATGCCAAATGACAAGGCGATACAAAAACGTAAAGTTGGTGTCGCTTGAGCACTTTTGGTAAGTATCGATTTGGCACTTCAGTACAAATAATTCTTTGGTGCAAGCGACTTTTTTTCATGCTAGGAAAACGATACTACGACCATTCGAAAGAGAAAAAATAGTGGAGTTGGGGTCAATAAAAAAGTTAAAATCGCAAAATGTGGCGCTTGACCCCTTTTGCCTTTTTACCGTCGATATGTATAGCGCCTTCTATTGGTCAAACCAAAAATCTGCCGGAAGTCACTATTCCACGCGAACGAAGTCGCGGGCAAAAGCTAGTAATAAATAAAATTAAAATTTACCTATTTAATTAATTTAGACTAAACTTTTTACTACTTGGTAGTACTTAACCTATTCAGGTTTTTAGGTAACTTCTGTAATTTTTTTTTATTCGTAATTTATATACTTGAACACATCGACGGTAAAAAGGCAAAAGGGGTCAAGCGCCACATTTTGCGATTTTAACTTTTTTATTGACCCCAACTCCACTATTTTTTCTCTTTCGAATGGTCGTAGTATCGTTTTCCTAGCATGACAAAAAGTCACTTGCACCAAAGAATTATTTGTACTGAAGTGACAAATCGATACTTACCAAAAGTGCTCAAGCGACAGCAACTTTACGTTTTTGTATCGCCTTGTCATTCAATTTGGCATAATTTTAAAAACAATATTAGAAGTAAATATGTCGTTTGTATCCATTTTTCTTTTATTTGTTTAATAACTATAACGTCGCTTACACAAATAGTAAAAATTGTCAACTAAACATAAATTGGCGCTTGGCCCCTTTCTTAAATAATTTTATTTTCATTACGTTGCATTTGGTCCACTCCGCACCCGCGACAGCGCCCTTGCCTTGCCTGCCCTTGACCCATTTGTCTAACAGACATATTATGTCTTATGTAGGTACGTGAAAGCAAGTTCACGCGTGTTTGAAACGCGATCGCAGTTTTTAACACAGATTAAAATTTTATATAAAACATGTCTGCAACTCCCGAAAACGTGAAATTGCGAAGTGTTTTAGGCCGAAAAAGACTTGCTAGTACCAAGAAGGTTAGGTATTTGATTATAATGATAGCAATAGAGAGGTCGAAGAAAAGATGACGTGATTCCCCTGTTGTTACAGCCTTTTTTTTTTTTTTTTTTTATCGTCCCACTGCTGGGCACAGGCCTCCTCTCACACGGAGAAGGATTGAGCATTAATCACCACGCTTGCTCAATGCGGGTTGGTGATTTCAGACTGTATATATAGTCCAGGTTTCCTCAAGATGTTTTCCTTCAAATTTTTATCAGCCATTGGTGTCTAAGATTACTTAGAAAGTACATACAAACTTAGAAGTTGCATTGGTACTTGCCTGACCTGGAATCGAACCCACACCCTCATACTCGAGAGGTTGGTTCTTTACCCACTAGGCCACCACGACTTTTATCGCCCCCTACTATTATCGGTAAATTCAACCTCATTTTATTTATTTTATAAAAATAAACTAGCTTCTGCCAGCGGTTTCACCCGCATCCCGTGGGAACTACTTCCCGTACCGGGATAAAAAGTATCCTATAGCCTTCCTCGATAAATGGGCTATCTAACACTGAAAGAATTTTTCAAATCGGACCAGTAGTTCCTGAGATTAGCGCGTTCAAACAAACAAACAAACAAACTCTTTAGCTTTATAATATTAGTATAGATTTAACGTTTCTTAGGATAGTTTTTAGGGTTTCGTACCCAAAGCGTAAAACGGGACCCTAATGTTTTCGCTTCTCTGTCCGTCCATCCGTCTGTCTGTCACCAGGCTGTATCTCATGAACCGTGATAGTTAGAGAGTTGAAATTTTCACAGATGATGTATTTCTGTTGCCGCTATAACAACAAATACTGAAAACTAGAATCAAATAAATATTTTGGGGGGCTCCCATACAACAGACGTGATTTTTTTAAGAACTGGTAATAGGTAGTAGGTACACGTTTCATAGGTACATGTTGGATAATTTTATTACGAGAGCAACTTGAAAATGTGTTTATTGAGATATCTTAACGATATTGGTGTCAAATAAAAGGCTAGACCTTTTATTTGACACCAATTTTTGTATAAAACCATTTTATCCGTTTTTGAATCATGTAAATCGGTTCACGCATTTAGGAAATCATTAAAAATTAGTAAAAATGTAAACAATCATAATTTTTACCAAATTATTGTGGTTTATTTACTCAAATAATGTGATAACATGCTATGTACTATCAGTTAGATAACTGCTGTTTTTTGGATCTCAGTTTTGTTCCTTGTATTGTTTTAGTTTAATACATAATTCATAGTTCAATTACCTACCTGCTGTGCCAAATATAAAATAATACTCTTAATTAATATATATTTTAACTTAAGCGAAAATCTGACTTAGTTCTATTATCTGTTGTGCCAAATAAAATAAAATACTTTACTACTTTATACACATGGAGCTTAGGCCAAAATCTAAATATTCCAACATTAAATATTGGTGCTTGACCCCTTCGCAAATGCGATAAACATGACAAAAACCTGGGGTCAAGCTACATCTAACTTTGAAACTATTGATCTCAGGCTTATTTTGATGTAAAATTATTAAAGAACATTGTATTTTAGTAAACTTTTCTGAAGATTGTGATGTGATTCAATAAAGCAATAAAGAGATATAATTTTTTAAAACTTTCTTTTTACTCTCCTGAACAATATGATCTGTGGTGCTTGACCCCTTTTGCCTTTTACCCGTCGACATGATTCTACTCATGTTACAAACAATGTTCAGAAAGAAACTTTTTTTATTCTCAAACTAATGAGAATAAAAAAAATCACAATAGCAAAACAAACAAGGGCAAGGTCCAAAGTTTGAAACAGCTGTTACATTATTATATATAGTGCTTATAATAACAAAACTGGTTGGAGTGTAGCAAAGGGTGTGTAAGGCTTTTGGGACTTAGAAAATTTTTCATAAAAAATGAAAATTTCTAAAAATGTCTAGTTTTTCATTTCTATCGTATAGAATACTTAAAAATAAGACGAAAACCATCTGGGCACCTTTTGCCTAGGACCAACGGTTCGCCTGAAAATGAGCACTGAAGGTCATTGTAAACAAAGGCAAAGTCGACGGAGCCCCGCTGCGCGGGGCTCCTACTTCTGGGTGGTTTAAAAAAAAATAACCACGAAGGGGATGGCGGGGTCTTGCAGACCCCGCCATCCCCTTCGAACCTAACCTGTCCGAGTCGGGGTTGCCCTAAGTCGAGGTTGCCAGTCGACGGAGCCCCGCTACGCGGGGCTCCTTGGTCCTAGACAAAAGGTGCCCAGATGGTTTTCGTCTTATTTTTAGGTATTCTATACGATGGAAATGAAAAACTAGGCATTTTCAGAAATTTTCATTTTTTATGAAAAATTTTCTAAGTCCCAAAAGCCTTGCACACCCTTTGCTACACTCCAACCACAAAACTATAGTTATGTCATACTAATGTTTCCTGCAGATAGATTTGGAATAAATTCAAGAATCAACCATACATTTATTTGTGCAAATGTTGGCCGTATTCCGAGACATAATTTTATTTGACATGAGAATGTCATCTGCCTATAAATAATGAGGTTGAGGTACAAAGTCCAAGGCAGCTGTGGACTATGGAACTTCAAGGCCAAGCAATATTAAAGTTTTATTATGTCCCCTTCTTGTTACCTGCGTAAAGGCGATGGTAGTTGAGTGGTTTTTGCTGCTACACAACGATTAGCACTCGTTAATAACTTGGCACCCTTCATGATTTTCTTTAAATCAATTGTTAGTAACTCAATAGTCCAATATTTAAGATTCTTCTACTTTAGCGGTCTGTTAATTACTTAACATGTTATTTTACGACACTAAAAACTATAGATAGAAAAAGGATCTAAATCAAACTACTAAAGAGAATATTATGTTGATGTAAGTGAAACTTCGAGCTCGATTGTGAGACACAACTCACAAGAAACTTTATTGACAGCACAGACAACCCAACTATCAAATGAAATCATAATGAAATCTGGACTGTGCCACAGATACAATGTAGCGATGGGCGTTGAATCAACGAACTAGTTGAATCAACGTTGATGTCACTTTAACGGGATTAACGTTGACCGTTTTCAAATCAACGCGTTGAATCCGTCAACGCGTTGAATTTGTCAACGAGTAAAAATTACAACGACGTTTACGAATTCAACTAGGTTGACGAACGAAACGAGCAACTGAACCCAAACCAAAATAATGTAAAATTATAAATAATAAAATAATGTAAAAAAAAATAAGGAACTTCGTTCCAATTGTAAATAATAATTAATTAATGTACATAAAAATCAGATGATCTTTTAAATAACCCTAAAATTTGTATTTTATAGCAAATTATTTAGTCAGTCCTAAGCCTGAAAAAAGTATGAAGGGAAGATCATCTAAAAAGTTAAAAAAATGATATATTAACAAAAACGTTTTGGCGTTTATCGTTGGCGTTGGCGTGTATCGTTGAAAGTCAATGATCGTTGATGCAAGTTGACGTTTGTAACACGTCAACTCGTTGACGAAATTAACTAGTTGATCAACTAGTTGACAAATGGAAATCAACGTTAACGTTTCGTTGACGGAAAAACCGTCAACGACCCATCGCTAACGCCGGCTCCACACGTTGGCCCCAACGCTCGTCCCAACGCTATTCGTCCAACGTGTGGATCGAGAAAATGGCATTCGTCCCAACGTTGGGGCGAGCGTTGGTAGTTGGCCGTCTCGTGTCGGTTTTATCAAAGGAATCTGCGCGCCAACGTTGGCGATCCGTCCACACGTTGGCGCTTTGCTCAGTTCTGCCACAACACGCAGCGAGTGCGTACGTCGAGTAAAAATGGCTTCCTCGTCTAGCAAATCGCCACCAGAATGGACGACTCCGTGTTTTATGATGTGTCGTCATCCACCATCTTCTTTGACGTGGTTTTTTATTTTTTCTCAGTAACAAATATAAATTTGCACTCATCACTACAAACGCGCTGAGAGCAGTTTCGATTTCCGTATCGGACATCTTTACATTGGCCCTGACGGGACAGAACTAAGTTATTGGCCAACGTGTGGACGCCTCACCGAGTTTACGGTCCAACGTTGGGACGAGCGTTGGGGCCAACGTGTGGAGCCGGCCTAATACAATGTACATACAATGTACGTGCGCCCAGTGCTGTACAGAGACAATGACAGAGACAAACAAGAGGCAAGTCCAAAAGAGGCAAGAAAAACCCCCGACCCAAAAAAAGTACCCAATAATTATGACAAAAGGTTAAAAACGCTAAACCCTATAAAAAGCAAAAAATAACTTTTAACACTACGTAAACTAAATTTTGTCGTGTCGGGGGACCGCTCTAATTCATTACTAATTAATACTTGTTTTTTTATACGAATTTTGTAATTAGGTAGGTATCATTTGTTTTATGTAAGCATTTTTAAAGGTAAAAAGCGGTCCCCCGCAATTTTAAGGATTTACTGTGTATCCTAGGCTTAAGCTTATAAGAGTACTCACTGACCTCTATATATAATGGCTGATTTACATTGAGTCAGTAACTGACGTCAGTCCGTCAGACAAGTCAGTGCTGACCCGGCACTGCCATCGTGTAAATTGATTTGAAGTCAGGCCGTCTGACCATTAGCACTGACTTGTCAGTGGACTGACGTCAGTTACTGACTCAATGTAAATCAGCCATAACACTATGGTATATATAGAGGTCAGTGAAGAGTACTACTACCATAGATTATACACTAATACTGGTACTACTGACAGCAACTGTCAATACACTCGTCTGTCACTGTCTTTACACTAAAAACGGTCTGACCATAACTTTACCAAAACAGAGTTTGATAGACGTTTTTTTATTATTTTGTTTTATTATTTATTTCATATTCTCACAGAAATCATGTTAGGTATTTTTATGTATATATTTGAAATAAAAAAAGAGTTGCTAGTTGGATTTTCTTTATCAATACTGTATATAACCTATTACTTAGTGGAAGTGGTCAAGGTAATTCTTCATTAGTCAAGTACCATTCAGCTAGCGATTCCCATTTCTATCACAAAGTTTTATGGTTTGATGTTCAGGCGATGTGGATTATTGTGGATAAATATCATTCGTATTGTTACAGAAACCTATATTGATATGTCGTGAAGGTGAATTCCGCCAGTTTTTGGAAGAAAATGTGCCTCTTCTAAGCGAGCACTATTGGCCCACGCCGTGGTGCGTGGAGTCGCGACTGCAGACTGTCCTCGGCTCCGTATTAAGATCTCGTCTTTTGCCGCCCGTCAAATATCGTCGGTACAAAGTTCACCTCCACTATTACTAATGACAATTAAATTTTGTTATCTTATGATGCGTCATACCACAAAATAGCGATATAACTAATACTCATTGTTGTAATTCACCACAGAAGAGGTCAAACTAAACATGCCAGCTTATAAATGGCGTTGCAAAGCTATTGGTCGAGATAACAGCCAGTTAATGTTCAGTTCAGATGTCCCTATGTTTTAAAATTGTACCATGCATGGATGATACTATGTCTATTCATAACTAAAAAGCAGCACAAATTGCTTTAACCCCTTGTATTTTGCCCATAGATTTTCTCATTTAAGTGTGCAGATCTACGCGAGACAATAGATTTTCTATTGTTCTCTAATTAGCAGCATTCAAGAGGTTAAACATACAATATGTCATGTTTTGAGTCATTATCTTGTATTTTGCCATCAAGTTAATGATAAGTATGTCCGACTTGTATCAATTTGTTCAATAATGTTCCTTGAAACCTTTTATGGGCTTACCCTACTTATTCTAAGCGTCAAGAGAAATTAAATACAGTGTAGCAGCCCATAGATTTTCTCATTTAAGTGTGAACAGCAATCGCGATTCTTAATGACAAAACCAGTGCACATGCAAAAATAAACCTTACACAAATGAATTTGCTCTCCTCTCCTCTCTCTTCTTTCTGAACGGACCCTAAACAGGAGTAATTTAGTTTTTTTTTTATTTGTGGCGTAGGTTTGTTTATTGTGCGTCATTATGGGATCGTACTGTTGCAGGCAGGTGGTGCGGCTGTCGGACGGCGGGCAGGTGGCGCTGGACTGGGTGGAGAGCGCGGGGCCGGCGCGGGCCGTGCTGCTGGTGCTGCCGGGGCTGACGGGCTGCGCCGACGCCGACTACGTGCGCTGCCTGGCCGCCGCCGCCGCCCGCCTGCGCGCGCGCTGCGTGGTGTTCAACAACCGCGGGCTCGGCGGCCTGCCGCTCACCACGCCGCGCCTCTACTGCGCCGTCAGCCACTCCGACCTGGCCGAGGCCGTGCGGGCCGTGCGCGCCGCCTGCGGCGACGTGCCGCTGCTGGCGGCCGGCGTGTCGCTGGGCGGGCTCATCCTGGGCCACTACCTGGCCGAGCACGGCGCGGGCGCGGGCGTGCACGCGGCGCTGGCGGTGTCGTCGCCGCTGGACGTGGTGAAGGGCTCGGAGTGCATGGAGCGCGCGCCGCTGAACGCGCTGCTGTCGTACCACATGGCACGCAACATGCGCCGGACACTCCGCGCCCACGAGCCGCTCCGCGCGGGGCCGTGCGACTGGCGCGGCGTGGACCGCGCGCGCTCCGTGCGCGAGTTCGACGCCGCCTTCACCACCAAGCACTTCGGCTTCGGCTCGGTGGACGCGTACTACGCGGCGGCGTCGCTGCGCGACAAGCTGGCGGCCGTGCGCGTGCCGCTGCTGTGCCTGTGCGCGGCCGACGACCCGTTCCAGCCGCTGGGCGCCATGCCGCTGGAGGAGGCGCGCGAGGCGGAGCGCGTGGCGCTGCTGGTGACGGCGCGGGGCGGGCACATCGGCTTCCTGGAGGGCTGGTGGCCGGCGCGGGCGGCGCGGGACCAGTACATCGCGCGGCTGGCCACGCAGTACTTTGCGGCGCTGCTGGCGCGCGCGGACCTGCTGCACGCGGCGCCCGACTGCTGACCGCGGTGACGTCACGCGCCGCGGTCACGTCATGCGCCGCGGTGACGTCACGCGCCGCGGTCACGTCATGCGCCGCGGTGACGTCACGCGCCGCGGTCACGTCATGCGCCGCGTTGACGTCACGTGCCGCGGTGACGTCACGCGCCGCTGTGACGTCTCGCTCTGCGCGCCTTAAGCTTTGCATTCATATTTTTCTAACAAAGACTAACTTTGTTAAGACACGCAAGTATTGTGTAAAAGCTAAGCTTTTTACACTAACGGCTACATATCGTAAGTTATTTTTAGTACACTGTGATTTAAATATTGAATAGTGCTATTTTTAGTTTAATATAGTTCTACTGTATTGTTAAGGTTGCATAATATAATTACTAACAACGATAATAGCACGCGTTGTAATTTTGTAATGTTATCTAATTTTACACATGAATTAGGTGAATCTATTTCGTGTATGTGGGCCTTAATAGTTGTTAGTTCATCCGTCACGAGACTTGCGCACCAGATATATAATTATATAGTATTATTATACACCATACATTTGTTGCATTTCAGATAATTTATTATTATATTACCTATAATTTTAACAACTGATGTTTAATTTTTTAAATCAATTGGGTATTTGCCTAGATCCAAAATAAAATTCTTTATCATATTCATTTGGCAAAGCATCTTAAAATAATGACATTTTTATTTATCGTTTTGATGGAAAAAATATATTCATTTTTTATCGTTGTTTTAAAGAAAAGAAGTAGTCAGAGTAGTAGTAGTCATATTTCACATTTTCATGAAAATTGCATAGAAAATAACCGTTTTTTAGGGTTCCGTAGCCAAGTAGTAGTAGTAGTAGCGTAGTTCCGGCAAAAACGGAACCCTTATAGTTTCGTCATGTCCGTCTGTCCGTCTGTCCGTCTGTCACAGCCGATTTACTCGGAAACTATAAGTACTACAGTGATGAAATTTGATGGGAATATGTGTTGTATGAACCGCTACAAAAATATGACACTAAATAGTAAAAAAAAGAATTGGGGGTGGGGCCCCCCATACATGTAACTGAGGGATGAAATTTTTTTTTTCGATGTACATACCCGTGTGGGGTATCAATGGAAAGGTCTTTTAAAATGATATAAAGTTTTCTAAAAAACATTTTTCTTAAAGTGAACGGTTTTTGAGATATCAGCTCTCAAAGTCGTAAAAAGTATGTCCCCCCCCCTCTATTTTTATAACTACGGGGTATAAAATTCTAAAAAAAATAGAGGTGATGCATGCTAATTAACTCTTTCAACGATTTTTGGTTTGATCAAAGTATCTCTTATAGTTTTTGAGATAGGTTGATTTAACTGTAATTTACGGAACCCTTCGTGCACGAGTCCGACTCGCACTTGGCCGGTTTTGACAGTTCATTTTAGAGCAAACTACCTAAGGTATAGACCCGTGGTCGTCAAAGTGCGGCCCGCGTTAAAGTAGATTTCTTTAATTAATAGTCAAATACGTATACCTATACTACCGATAGGTATTTATGGCATAATCATGAACAAACTCAAAATCCAACTTTGTGTTTGAATCCGGAGACGATTACTAACGATACGATACGAGCATTTATATGAATTGTATGGACTCTATAGATAAGTATGCAAAAGCTCTTGAAACGCCTTCGCATATACTGCCGCCCGGACCCTGGTGCTCATATTGTTGTGTGGCCCTTGGCCAGTAAAGTGTGACGACCGCTGGTATGGACCAAATGGCAGACCAATCGAATGTCATTGGAATACGATTGGTCTTATATTAGTAGCAGAATACCCGCTCAGGTTAAAACGGCTATTGCGTTTCAATTTCTATTCAATTTTGACATTATTAACTTAGGAGAATCGGGCCCCTGGGCCCAGTCCGACAGTGATATACAACCTTATTTTTTGTTAATGCGAAACTTGATACACCTGTCTAGTATTTTTGTGTAAAGAATCTATTTACAACATTTCACGACTGTATCATAAAAAAACACAAAGTTATAAGCTTGTAAAGTCAGCAAAAATTCAAGGTCACCGGGTCTTCAAGTGGACTGAGGGGTTTTTTTGCACTTGCTACTAGTTGTTTACTATTTCCTAATACTCGATATGACCTGCCATGACCTGTGTTGTACTTAATGGCGGCGATGTCCAACTTTAAACTTTTTTAAATAGTTTTTGAAAAAAATATAACTTGGTGTAAAAACTATTGGAATCGATTCAGTTACTGATTCTGAACAAACTATATTCAGGTTTCGCATATACTAAAAATAACGTTGTATACGATAACACATATACCTAGAGAATTTCTTCCAGCTACCATCAGTTGCTACCCTCGTGGTTTTGAAGATTATCAGCATTCATATTAGGTATTTTTTGCATTCCACAATGTATAGAGTAGCATCTAAAGGTGCCATTCTGATATCAACTCAATTCTTATGCGCAGTTTCTTTACACTGGACAGCCATCCTGATATCAGAAGGGCTGTCCTTTAGATTCCCATTCTTTCTACTATGCTATGCAACATCAAAAAAATCTCTGACATCCTTGGTGGTGATTTTTATTAGGTAAACAATAGAAAACAAATAAATATTTAGATATCACGTCCAAGACCAAAAATAATGGTAATTTTCGACCCTAAGATTAATTTTTAACATTAATTTCCTATGAAAAGTGAGGCAAATATTAGTCTGCGTCAGGATCGCTGTCACAACTCACCGATCCTCTCGAAAAACATATAGAGAGTTGCTACCTAATTGCTTCCATTAGTTGCTACCCTCGTGGTTTTGAAGATATTCAGCATCTAAGGGTGACAGCCATTCTGATATCAGGATGGCTGTCACTTTTCCAGTGTGAAGAAACGGCGCGAAAGTATTGAGTTTTTTTTTTTCACCCAGAGTTGCTACCTAATTGCTACCCTCCAGAATTAAATTTTGGAACACATCGATTCCGTGGATAAAAAGATATTAAAAAAAAACAGCCAAGTGCGAGTCGGACTTGCGCACGAAGGGTTCCGTACCAGAGCAAAAAAATCACGTTTGTTGTATGGGAGTTTTTTTAAATGTGGAATAACAATTTATCTAACTCAGTGGTTCTTAACCTTTTTGACATGAGGGACCACTTTGACTAAAGTTTGTCTTGCCGGGGACCACCCCATCGGTTTACCTGAATTGAGAGTTCTTTGTTAAATACGCGAGCGAAGCGAGCGCGAAATTTTTATCGGACTTAAACCAAATATTACGTAAAATTTAGCCCAAACGTACTTAACTTTTTGTTTGTTGACAAATGCAAAAACAGAGGCATATAGTTTTTGAATACGCGAGCGAAGCGAGCGCGAAAATTTAATTATTTTTTAAGACTTAAAACCAAAATTACGTAAAATGTCGCAAAAACCCGCGCGCGCATAGATAAGTCGATAAAAATTAAGTTAGATAACTTACAGCAACGTCGCGAAGCAAAGCTTCGCGGACCACTTGGAATGCTTCCAGGGACCACCGGTTAAGAACCACTGATCTAACTAATTACCTACATACGTAATTTTAAGTAACATCAATAAATGCGTTTCACTATTAAACTTGATGTGATAGAACAATTTTATTTCGATATTTCACAGTTTTAAGGTGACAAAACATAATTACATTCTTAACCCAGTGAAACAGAGAAAATATTACTTTGTTGCATTGTGTTATATTCCAAACCGCGAGGGTAGCAATTAGGTACCTAGCAACTCTCTATATGTATTTCGAGGAGATCTGTAGGGAGTACACAGCGATTCTGATGGTCACGATAGGAGCTTCTTCGAAATAACAGAAGAAAGATTCTGACTCTTTTGTTTTTAGATGACTGCGAAAGCAACCATTTCTGTTTATTGCATGCCCGTTTCATTCGTGCCAAGAACATGTCGTTGTCACGTCTGTTGGGTAAAATAAAATATCCTCATAACTGAGAATCATACTCTATGATTATTAAATATCTACCTACTTAGAGCCAAGTTCACCAACATAGTCCGCAAGTTCGGAACAACGGGGCGTCGTTATGAGCGAGCACGCGAGTACTTCCCTGTAGTAGAGTATAGAGGTGTATTCGTAGCAACGTACAGTTGAGCGACGGCGTGACGGCATTTGACGAGCGTGTTTATTTACAGCCAAACAGAATGTATTCAGACTGGAGACTAAACAGGGACAATATACCGTTTTCAAAAATAAAAATAAATGACGTATTTAAAAGGCATTAATCCAAAAGTGAGAACTGTGTAAAAAATGGTAACCAGAGTTTGTTAAATTGCAGGGGCCCGATTCTCCTAATTTTACTTAAGCGACGATCGATCGACGTTCGACTCGATTCGACTGAGATCCAATCTCGACTCGTTTACAATTGAAGCGTATGTGGCATTCCGCTATTTTTTCTTTGAAATAAACGTTTTTATCCTTTTCTATCATTCAGTAATGAATCATTTTGTCTGCAAATGATTTACGATTGTAAAATGATTGTACAGCAAACTACCGTATAGACCAAAATCACCAAAATAGCAGACCAATCGCACACCAATCAAATGTCAATCGAATACGATTGGTCTTTTATTAGTAGCAGAATGCCCGATATGGTTAAAACTGCTATTGCGATCATATTGCAATTCGATTTCTATTCGACTTTGACATTATTAACTTAGGAGAATCGGACCAGGTCAGCTCCAAACTTTCACTGTTGCATAGTGTTATCAGACGTACAATTTTCGAAAGTTGTTCTTATTTCCATCATCAGATCCTGACCTGGACCACCTAGGAGGAAATAAGAAAAGAATTTGCAAATCGGTCCATGCGACTTCGAGTAATCGGTGAACATACAGTCGGTAAAAAAAAAAAATATATATATATTGAGTTAGGTAAGGTATTTTTTTTAATCTTCCAAAGACTCCGTCCTTCAAACTCGTCTAGTCAGTCGTTCACAGCTAAGTAATATAAGGTAGACGCACACACAAAGTTTCAGCCTTTATAAAATAACGTAGGTCTAATCGCAATATGATCGCAATAGCAGTTTTAACCATATCGGGCATTCTGCTACTAATATAAGACCAATCGTATTCCAACGACATTCGATTGGTTTGCGATTGGTCTGCTATTTTGGTGATTTTGGTCTATACGGTAGTTTGCTCTACAATCATATTGCAATAGTTAATCATTTGCAGACAAAATAATTCATTATTGAATCACAGAAAAGGATAAAAACGTTTATTTCAAAGAAAAAATAGCGGAATGCCACACACGTTTCAATCGTAATCGAGTCGTGATTGGATCGCAGTCGAACGGGAATCGTATGTTGCTTAAGTAAAATTAGGAGAATCGGGCCCTTGCACGCGTCGCGACCGCTCAGTCTCGACGCGACGCCGCACGGTACACGTAACGCTCAAACGCTCCGCTCCTAGCCCCGCTGTTCCGAATTTGCGACATTAGACCTCACTGATAAAATAAACTACTAGTATCTAGTAGTTAATTAAACGTGAAAATTCATAGTATTTTATTTAGGAACTAAATAACTATGATTTTTCACTTTTTTTTTTAAAGTTAACAGGTATTTAAGGAAAAACATACGTTTATGTTGTCGGTGAACTTGGGCCTCACTAGGCGTCGACACCGACCGCACTGAACAACTATTATAACAAACTTATAACAAAACAGTGGGCCTTATAATAAAACAGTGTAAACATCAGGCACGGCGTGTCGCGCGACGTCAGCACTTGTCGAGGTCCAGCCCCAGCGCGCGGCAGAACGCCTGCACCAGCGCCTCCGCACGCTCGCGCCGCTCCGGCCCCTCGGGCCCCGTCCCGGGCCCCGCGCCGGGCCCCGCGCCCGCCAGCAGCCCGGGCCGCTCGCCCAGCGCGGGCCCCAGCGCACCCAGCGCGGCCGCGAAGGCCTCGGCCTGCTCGACGGCGCGCAGCTCCTCGGCGTCCGAGTCCCAGTCGACGACGTCCGACTCCGCGTTCGACTCCGTGTCCGAGCCGTCCGTGGACGCGCTCTCTGTAATCGGGCGCGACGCAGCTTAGTATCGTGTAACAAACAAAAGCGCATCAATTAATATAAAGTTATTAGCTTCCGCCCGCGGCTTCGCCCGCGTAGAGTTCGGTTATATCGCGTTTCCAAGAGAATTCTTCAAAAGTCCGGGATAAAAACTATCCTATGTTCTTTCTCAAGGTCAACTCTGTACCTAATTTTATTAAAATCAGTCCAGTGGTTTAGACGTGAAAGCGTAACAGACAGACAAACAGAGTTACTTTCGCATTTATAATATTAGTAGGGATACTCGTTTATGTCGGCTCCGCCTCGTCCCGCGCGGAGGGCTCGCGGCGCGGCAGCACGCGGCTATAGCGCAGCTGGCAGACAGCACTGACCTGCGACAGAGGGCGGCGCGGCGCGGTCGGTGCGCTGCAGGCCGCGCCACGTGTGCGCGTGCAGCGCGGCGCGCGCCTCGTCCCGCGCGGAGGGCTCGCGGCGGCAGCACGCGGCTATAGCGCAGCTGGCAGACAGCACTGACCTGCGACAGAGGGCGGCGCGGCGCGGTCGGTGCGCTGCAGGCCGCGCCACGTGTGCGCGTGCAGCGCGGCGCGCGCCTCGTCCCGCGCGGAGGGCTCGCGGCGGCAGCACGCGGCTATAGCGCAGCTGGCAGACAGCACTGACCTGCGACAGAGGGCGGCGCGGCGCGGTCGGTGCGCTGCAGGCCGCGCCACGTGTGCGCGTGCAGCGCGGCGCGCGCCTCGTCCCGCGCGGAGGGCTCGCGGCGGCAGCACGCGGCTATAGCGCAGCTGGCAGACAGCACTGACCTGCGACAGAGGGCGGCGCGGCGCGGTCGGTGCGCTGCAGGCCGCGCCACGTGTGCGCGTGCAGCGCGGCGCGCGCCTCGTCCCGCGCGGAGGGCTCGCGGCGGCAGCACGCGGCTATAGCGCAGCTGGCAGACAGCACTGACCTGCGACAGAGGGCGGCGCGGCGCGGTCGGTGCGCTGCAGGCCGCGCCACGTGTGCGCGTGCAGCGCGGCGCGCGCCTCGTCCCGCGCGGAGGGCTCGCGGCGGCAGCACGCGGCTATAGCGCAGCTGGCAGACAGCACTGACCTGCGACAGAGGGCGGCGCGGCGCGGTCGGTGCGCTGCAGGCCGCGCCACGTGTGCGCGTGCAGCGCGGCGCGCGCCTCGTCCCGCGCGGAGGGCTCGCGGCGGCAGCACGCGGCTATAGCGCAGCTGGCAGACAGCACTGACCTGCGACAGAGGGCGGCGCGGCGCGGTCGGTGCGCTGCAGGCCGCGCCACGTGTGCGCGTGCAGCGCGGCGCGCGCCTCGTCCCGCGCGGAGGGCTCGCGGCGGCAGCACGCGGCTATAGCGCAGCTGGCAGACAGCACTGACCTGCGACAGAGGGCGGCGCGGCGCGGTCGGTGCGCTGCAGGCCGCGCCACGTGTGCGCGTGCAGCGCGGCGCGCGCCTCGTCCCGCGCGGAGGGCTCGCGGCGGCAGCACGCGGCTATAGCGCAGCTGGCAGACAGCACTGACCTGCGACAGAGGGCGGCGCGGCGCGGTCGGTGCGCTGCAGGCCGCGCCACGTGTGCGCGTGCAGCGCGGCGCGCGCCTCGTCCCGCGCGGAGGGCTCGCGGCGGCAGCACGCGGCTATAGCGCAGCTGGCAGACAGCACTGACCTGCGACAGAGGGCGGCGCGGCGCGGTCGGTGCGCTGCAGGCCGCGCCACGTGTGCGCGTGCAGCGCGGCGCGCGCCTCGTCCCGCGCGGAGGGCTCGCGGCGGCAGCACGCGGCTATAGCGCAGCTGGCAGACAGCACTGACCTGCGACAGAGGGCGGCGCGGCGCGGTCGGTGCGCTGCAGGCCGCGCCACGTGTGCGCGTGCAGCGCGGCGCGCGCCTCGTCCCGCGCGGAGGGCTCGCGGCGGCAGCACGCGGCTATAGCGCAGCTGGCAGACAGCACTGACCTGCGACAGAGGGCGGCGCGGCGCGGTCGGTGCGCTGCAGGCCGCGCCACGTGTGCGCGTGCAGCGCGGCGCGCGCCTCGTCCCGCGCGGAGGGCTCGCGGCGGCAGCACGCGGCTATAGCGCAGCTGGCAGACAGCACTGACCTGCGACAGAGGGCGGCGCGGCGCGGTCGGTGCGCTGCAGGCCGCGCCACGTGTGCGCGTGCAGCGCGGCGCGCGCCTCGTCCCGCGCGGAGGGCTCGCGGCGGCAGCACGCGGCTATAGCGCAGCTGGCAGACAGCACTGACCTGCGACAGAGGGCGGCGCGGCGCGGTCGGTGCGCTGCAGGCCGCGCCACGTGTGCGCGTGCAGCGCGGCGCGCGCCTCGTCCCGCGCGGAGGGCTCGCGGCGGCAGCACGCGGCTATAGCGCAGCTGGCAGACAGCACTGACCTGCGACAGAGGGCGGCGCGGCGCGGTCGGTGCGCTGCAGGCCGCGCCACGTGTGCGCGTGCAGCGCGGCGCGCGCCTCGTCCCGCGCGGAGGGCTCGCGGCGGCAGCACGCGGCTATAGCGCAGCTGGCAGACAGCACTGACCTGCGACAGAGGGCGGCGCGGCGCGGTCGGTGCGCTGCAGGCCGCGCCACGTGTGCGCGTGCAGCGCGGCGCGCGCCTCGTCCCGCGCGGAGGGCTCGCGGCGGCAGCACGCGGCTATAGCGCAGCTGGCAGACAGCACTGACCTGCGACAGAGGGCGGCGCGGCGCGGTCGGTGCGCTGCAGGCCGCGCCACGTGTGCGCGTGCAGCGCGGCGCGCGCCTCGTCCCGCGCGGAGGGCTCGCGGCGGCAGCACGCGGCTATAGCGCAGCTGGCAGACAGCACTGACCTGCGACAGAGGGCGGCGCGGCGCGGTCGGTGCGCTGCAGGCCGCGCCACGTGTGCGCGTGCAGCGCGGCGCGCGCCTCGTCCCGCGCGGAGGGCTCGCGGCGGCAGCACGCGGCTATAGCGCAGCTGGCAGACAGCACTGACCTGCGACAGAGGGCGGCGCGGCGCGGTCGGTGCGCTGCAGGCCGCGCCACGTGTGCGCGTGCAGCGCGGCGCGCGCCTCGTCCCGCGCGGAGGGCTCGCGGCGGCAGCACGCGGCTATAGCGCAGCTGGCAGACAGCACTGACCTGCGACAGAGGGCGGCGCGGCGCGGTCGGTGCGCTGCAGGCCGCGCCACGTGTGCGCGTGCAGCGCGGCGCGCGCCTCGTCCCGCGCGGAGGGCTCGCGGCGCGGCAGCAGCGCGGCTCGCTGTGCCGCCGCCCAGCCCGCCAGCGAGCCCGCCCGCGCCGCGTCGGGCAGCAGCAGGCGCACGGCGGCGCGGCGCCACGGCCCCACTGCGCGCGCCGACGCCGCCGCCAGCGCCGTCGCCGACGACGACGCCTGCGTAGTCCGACCGTATAAATTACCATTTATACTGACTATTAAGAATTTCGTTAGACAGCCCTTAAATATTAGTTATTATTTAATCCACGTTTATAAGTATATAAGTAAGGCTGTTACTGTCTACGATTAATGCAATTTGACAGGGCAATCATACTTTCTAGTGTAGTCAGCCATATTAAACGTAAAGCAAAGCCGCGGGCGTAAGCTAATAGACATATAAAAGAAAAAAAAAAAATTCTGGCTATTTTGCTTCAAAGTACTATGGGTTGAGAACTGAAGAAGGTTGTCTTTTTATTTAGAGTGAATGAGTTTATTATCAATATGCTCCAAGCCCACAAAAACTATACACTTGAAGGTATGGTTACCCTAGTAAACAGTTTGAAGGACAAAATCACATCGCAGAAATTAATGAACAGAACTGTGATGGGTACCTCATAACAGCCGTAATAATAATGTTGGACACATTACACATGGACCGTCAGTTAGTTCCACAGTAAGTTATTAACTTACTTTGTAGAATATTTGACACTGACCCCACATTGTATTTTTTGAGAGCAGTTTCTGCTCCAAGTTGAAATAACACAGAACAGCAAGTGAATGTATATTACCTCTTCCTCAGTGAGATGTATCACATGGGCCTCCACATTGCTAGGGTCTACCTGCAACTGGCCTTGGTCAGACAATGGATGAACTCGTACATTTGCTGTGTAATATTTGTTTACTAGTCTCCAAACACGATCAAGCGATTCTTTATCTTTGAGGTAATCAGCTGTGACATCATTGTCGATAAGATCTGAAATATATCATTAAAGCAGAATAGTTAATGATTTCTATCATACCTCCTCACCTGACACCCCACAACGACTAGTGACAGAAATATCATTAACTAGCTTTTGCCCGCGACTTCGTTCGCGTGGAATAGTGACTTCCTCCAGATTTTTGGTTTGACCAATAGATGGCGCTGTATGTCCGGAATAAATTTTATTTTTTATTTTTATTTTTTGTAATAAAAACTATCCTAAGTCCTTTCTCAAGTTTCAAACTATGTCTGTACCAAATTTCACACAAATCGGTTCAGTAGTTTAGGCGTGAAGAAAAGACAGACAGACAGACAGAAAGACAGACAGACAGACAGAGTTACTTTCGCATTTATAATATTAGTTTGGATTTACAAACCAGACATAAGCGCTGTAGCGACAGTTTCATTTATTGCACTCACTAAGATAATAGGTAATTTATCAAATGTCGACATAGTCATCGATAAAATATTCTACAAATCCTTCAATTGACAAAATGAAAAATCCTTTAGGAAAAATATATTTAGAATAGTTTTTCAAATATCCATTCACTGTCACACACATACATAACATTAATATGATAAATAAATAATATAATTTGTTTGCGCTCAGTTGGGACAACAGATAACTATTGTGACACTGACATTTGAGTGACGTGCGTTAGTGATGGGCGTTGAATCAACGAACTAGTTGAATCAACGTTGATGTCACTTTAACGGGATTAACGTTGACCGTTAACAAATCAATGCGTTGAATTTGTCAACGAGTAAAAATGATAACGACGTTTACGAATTCTACTAGGTTGACGAACAAAACGAGAAACTGAACCTAAACGTTTTATTATTTTCTGTGGTGTGGTCTGGTCACGGTAGATTAGAAGAATTGAAATAATACGTCCATTTAGTTTGAAGGTCCGGTTTATTGTGTAAAAAGATAATATAAAGACAATTACAGGTCAGTATTGCTGAAGAAGCATTTTAAATAAGGCTGTTTACATACATGGATGGTTACACACTACATCATCCCCGTTATTTGAAAAAAAAAAAATGATTACAAGATTTTTTTTTTAGTACTTATTTATATTCTATGATTATTATTATATTTAAAATAATAGACTACTATGGTTCCTTATACAATTTTGTCCTATTCTTATGAACTATTACATTTTTTCCATTAATATTAATTTTAACATTAGGTGCAAGATCTTCAACTACAATATATGGGCCAGTGTACAAAGTATCCAATTTATTTCCTATCTCATTTTTCAACAATAGTGCATCACCTGATTTGTAAACAATGGGATTACTTGACTTATCATAATTTAGTTTTCTACGTTCTTTACTTTAGACATGGGCAAAATGTGTCATTGAAAAGAAAAGATAGATATGCATCTTTCAATCACTGGGATATGAATCACTCTTTCATATCTTTATATCAGTAGCTCAGTATAACTCAGTAGCTCATTTAAACTCGCAACTCGTGTGCGGCTCACTCATTCAAATAGATCATTCAGATATAGTGATAGGTTGGTTGTTTGCATCTTTCTGATATATTGAGCGGTTGTGATTGAACAACTTTTTTCTAATTAAAAAAAAAAACTATTCTTATGACTGTAGGTACAACCTACTTCTTATGTTAATTAGTTCAATGAATAGTCAATCGCAATCTAGTATTGAGTATAAGCATTGTTTAAATAGTCAGAACCTGACGCGATGACCGACGAGTGAGTGAGGTGTAAAGAAAGATATACTGAACTACTGATACATTCGGATATGTAAAGATATGAAGAGTGATTGATTCAAATGGAGTGATTCATATCATTTGTATCTATCACTCCTGAGTTACCCATCTCTACTTTACTTACAATTAAATTATTTTTTGCATCTTTTTGAGCTTTCTGTAATCTGTACTTAAATTCTGACACATAATTTTCAAAATTATACAGTGGTTCTACAACATTACATAAATTATTAGGTAATCTACATACTTGTCCAAACACTAACTCAAAAGGTGTATATTTAGTCTCTGAATGTACAGTAGTGTTATATGAAAAACACCAATACTGTAACCATGAACTCCAACTTGAAGGATGATTATCTGTTTGGATTCGTAAATAGGCTCCTAACACTTTATGTGCATTTTCTAATGATCCAATACTTTGATGGTGGTAAGAAGTTGCGATTGTTTGTTTTATATTTAAAATTTTGCATAATTCTGACATAACCTTAGAAACAAACTCTGTACCCCTATCACTTGCAATTTCTTTTGGAATTCCGTATCGTAAAATAAAGTTTTCGACGAATGCTTTAGCAACTTCTGTTGTTGTTTTAGTTTTTAAAGGATATGCTTCAACATATTTACTGAGCTCGCACTGTAATGTTAGAATATAATTGTAGCCTAAATCATCTTTATCTAATGGACCTACAATGTCTAAGAAAATTTTCTCAAAAGATGATGATGCTGTGGATGTAATTTGTAATGGCTCCCTATGAATTTTTGTGTATTTTTGCTTTTGACACTTGCTGCATTTTTCTACATAACATCTAACATCTTTTTCTAATGATGGCCAATAATAATATTTTTTAATCTTACTTATCATTCTCCGAACTCCTATATGACCACTACTAGGTAATAAATGAAAATCGTTCATTATTACTTTTTTATCGTCATCATCATATATTCTTTGGACGTCCTTTATAACACATATTCGAGGAAACTCACTCGATTTATTTTTAGCAACATATTTGGCTATACTTTCAATGAGCTCTTTATTTTTACGCGTTTTCATAATTATTAATTCTTCAATATTTATTGTTTTGCAAAATAACGCCAACTCTTTCAATAAATCGTCTCGCGAGTTTACTGATAAAGAAGATGAGCTTGCAAATACATTATTTTTTCTTTTACAATATACGAAAGTCCTATTCCTTGAAAAATATAACGTATCGTCATTTTTTAGTAATGTAAGTAATCTGCGCAGGTTTCTTTCCGGTAAAATAATTAATTCTACGTCCGTATCACATTTCTTAAGTACTTCGGCAACTTTAGGCTGATCAGACCTATTGTCATCCGAAGTCCCAGTACTAGGTGTCAAATCAGTTGATTGTTGATTTTTTCTCAATTGCGCTCTAGTCATCACATTTATTATTTTGTTATTCATTTGTTTTAACTCGTCTGATGTCAAAATAACTCTAGATAGCGCGTCGGCAACTACATTTTCTTTTCCTCTGACATATTCTACTTTAAAGTCGTACTCCTCCAGTAAAAGACGAAATTTTGTTAAACGACTAGATGGATTTGACATGTTAAAAAGATAAAGCAAAGGCCTGTGGTCAGTTCTTATTACAAATTTTTTTCCATATAAATATGGCCTAAAATATTTTATTGACCAAACTATTGCCAGAAGTTCCTTTTCAATTGTTGCATAATTTAACTCTGCTTTATTTAAACTCCTACTAGCATACGCTACGGGCTTTCCGTTAGAATTACTTAGCACACTGCCAATAGCAAAACCGGAACTATCTGTTTGTAAAATAAATTCATTTTCTTTTAAAAAATTTGGATAATCTAAAACAGGTGGACTAGATAGTGATTTTTTAAGAGTTTCAAAGGCATTCTGACATTCTGTAGTCCATTCAAACTGAACCTTCTTTCTACATAATTTGTTTAGTGGCACAGCAATAGCTGCAAAGTTTCGAATAAATTTCCTGTAATAGTTGCTAAATGCAACAAAACGCTTGACGTCATCCGCACATGTTGGTGTCGGATAACTTTCAATTACTCGGATCTTTTCAGGGTCAGGCAAAATACCTGAGGATGATATTACATGGCCTAAGTAAAGGACTTGTCGCTTTAGAAACTCACATTTAGAGGGATTTAGTTTTAGTTTAACTTTACGTAATCTTTCAAAAACAGACATAAGATTTTTATTATGTTCCACCAAATTGCGACCAAAAATAATTAAATCGTCTAAATAGACAATACATTTTTCGTAATTTAAACCCGACATAGCAACTGTCATTAATCTACTAAAGGCAGATGGACTAATTTTGAGCCCCATCGGTAACCTACACATTTGATACTGCCCTTTATCTGTCGTGAACGCCGTATATTTTCTAGATTCTTTTGAAAGATTACATTGATAATAACTACGATTTAAATCACAATGGCTAAAGTACATAGCACCAGATAGAGACTCTAATATATCTGTTATGTTTGGGAGAGGAAATTTGTCGTCCTGTATTCTCTCATTTAGCTGTCTGTAGTCTACCACTACTCTCCATTGACGTTTACCGCTCCTATCTAACTTTTTAGGAACTAGTAACAGGGGGCTAGACCACTCACTGCAAGTTTTTTCTATAATGCCTTCTCGTAACATATCATCGATCTGTCTATTAAGTTCTTCTTTCTGCATAAATGGAATTCTATACTGTTTCTTATACGCAGGCGTAGCATGTTCTTTTAAATGAATAGACTGCTCGTAAACGTCCGTAACACTTAATTTGTCACCTGGTAAATGAAATATGTCCGAATATTTGGCACAGATTTGCTCGATCGACAGCTGTTCTTCTTTGTTCAAGTATGAACCTACATTAAGTAATGAAAATAAGGTCTTTATCCTCTCTACATTAACATCCGGGCTTTCGTAATTACAAAAACTATAGTTTTCTAATCTATCAACTTCAAACTTATCCAAACATAGAGATACTTCCTTATCAGTGGTATTTAAAAGTCTTACAGGAATCCTACCATTTTTCGGCCTGGCTACCACACTAGCCAAAAATATACCCTGTCTAATCTCCTTCGGATAAATGACGCATTCATAATTAATACTCGTAGGTATGAACTTAATGACTTCACACCTCGGTCCGATAACAAAATTATAATTATAAAAATGTAAAGGCAATGAGACTCTACTCTCTGCGACTTTGAGAGATAAAGTATTTGAGTCATAATCTATAATTCCACAATACCGTTTAATAAAATCTTGACCTAATATGCCTATCGACTTACATGGTAAATTCCTAAATACGTAGAACTTATGTTTAAAAATAATATTCCTGAACTCTAGAGTTAAATAAACAAATCCTATGGACTTTAAACTTCCACCAATACCATGGATATTTAAATCGCATTTATGCAACTCTAGCTGAGCTAAATCTAAAATATCATAATTCATCATCCTCCGAGCCTTTTCCCAATTATGTTGGGGTCGGCTTCCAGTCTAACCGGATTCAGCTGAGTACCAGTGCTTTACAAGAAGCGACTGCCTATCTGACCTCCTCAACCCAGTTACCCGGGCAACCCGATACCCCTTGGTTAGACTGGTGTCAGACTTACTGGCTTCTGACTACCCGTAACGACTGCCAAGGATGTTCAATGACAGCCGGGACCTACAGTTTAACGTGCCATCCGAAACACAGTCATTGATGTCTAAGATTTACTTAGAAAGTACATACAAACTTAGAAAAGTTGCATTGGTACTTGCCTGACCAGGAATCGAACCCGCGCCCTCATACTCGAGAGGTTGGTTCTTTGCCCACTAGGCCACCACGATAAAATATCATAATTAACACACGATAAAGAGGCCCCTGTATCTACTAAAAATTCTAATTCTATGTTATTTAAACTTAAGTTTACCCAATTAATGCTATCACAAGTAAAAACTTGATTAGGAACGAAAAAATGCTCCCAAATTTTGGTCCGCAGAAAGATCATTACGACTATTTTCTGAAGTCGGTAAATCATGTCGTTCATTTGTTATAAAATGATTTAGATTTCTATTATTAGAATAGTTCGCGTAATTGCCACGATTCCCACGAACATACCTGGAACCGTAACTTGACGCTCCTCGTCGATATACCTGAGCACCGCGGCTGCCTCGCCACGTGTTCCTTGATGCAGCAAAATTTTGATGCGCACTATGTGGCTGTCTACCTCGAAAATATCTTAATGAATTTCGACCACGAAATCCACGATGACCAAAATTATTAGTGCGAGTAGACCGACGGTTATACGACATGACGGTCTGACGCTCGGCAGTTAAGCTAGTTTCATCTTCGGCCACCCTAATAGCTTCCTTTAAGGAGGTCAAATTCCGTGCTGAAATAATTGTTCCTAACTTTTGACTTCTTAACCCTTCGGAAAAACACCTAATAGCGTTCTTTTCATTAAGAGGACGCAATACCTCATACGCTTTATCATCGCCATTTGCCTGAGAAATGGTCAATTCTACAAACAACTTCTCTATCTCTTGAGCAAACTCTGTAACTGACTTTTCACCTTGCCTAGCCTTTTGTAGTCTAGACTGTAAAGCAGTATCTGACTTGCGAGTAAGTAAATGTTTACGCATATCTTCTAATAGCAACTCAACAGAACTATAAGAAGTAGCTAAACGCATTTTTGCTCCATTAGTTAACCGACTCTTTAAAACAAAATTGATTAAAATCGACTTATCACCACCAATAAGCATTGAATCATACAATTCAATCGCAGAAATTAAGTCATTAGTCACCTCTTCATCACCAGTCATTTTAGGCAATAGGCTTACAGCCGTCTTTAAATTAAACTTTTCACCTTGCACCGACATTATGGCAGATTTATCTTGACTCTGACTACCGCTCGAAATAGATTCCATCTCAAATTTCAAAATTTTGTCATAGCATTTGTTTATACAAGAACATAAAAATAATAATTCTTTAGACGCCTCTTTAGGTAAAATACTCAAAATATTTTTAAACGACACATACAAGTTCTTAGCTTCTAAAATCTTATTCTCAAAATTACTACCTACTCTTCTTGAAGGACCTAACTTAGAAATATAATCCGTACAATGTTTTAATTGCTTATAAATATCTGATAATTTTAACTCTATACTCATAATCTAATTCAATAAGTAAGTGTTAAGTGGCTCAACACTACACAAAAACAAAAAAATATTAAGTACCAGGTAAAATCACTTACTAAAATAAAAGAAATTAAAACGCGCGTACTAATTACGACTTACTTGTTGGTCACTCTTACACCTTGGTTTCTGGGTCCTCATGCTCCCTGATTTCCCTGCGACGTCGGTAGCTGACACGCGCGAGAACTCGTTCCAAAGCGTCACTCCTCAGCTGTTTCTGCATCCAGTTGGTGTGGCATCGTTTGTACAGGCAGAAGAATCCAATCAACACCGCCAGCAGCATACAGGCGCAGATTATGGACAGAAGGATATTGTTCGTCTGGAGATGTTCCGCCGTCGCTTTTGCGTGGTTGCTTCCGGCTGCAGACTGTGCAATGACCACTTGTTCCTTGCTTTGAGTTGTGCCCATGATGTTGGTTCGTTCTTGGTTGGAGTTCTTCGTCGATATTCCAAAAATCGCAAGAATCTTGATGGATGCCAATGCAATATCCAAAATCAATCAATATCCCGACGTTTTGAAGATTGAGAAATATTATAGAGGTAGAAAGTCCATATAGGTAGATACAGAGTAGCTAGTATGGCAGGGTCGCCATGTGGTGTGGTCTGGTCACGGTAGATTAGAAGAATTGAAATAATACGTCCATTTAGTTTGAAGGTCCGGTTTATTGTGTAAAAAGATAATATAAAGACAATTACAGGTCAGTATTGCTGAAGAAGCATTTTAAATAAGGCTGTTTACATACATGGATGGTTACACACTACATTTCAACGTAAACTCTCGCTACGACGCGATAGTCATGACATCATAATTTGAACTCTAAATAAGCAATACAAGATTAAATATACTGTTATTTATTAATTTGATCAATGTAATTATTTTTAAAAGACAGTAAAAAATTATTTCATCAAATGATTTAGTCAGTCCTAAGCCTGAAAAAAGGATGAAGGGAAGATCATCTAGAAAGTTCATCAAAAAATGATATCCAATTACATTAAGTAAAGTGTTAATAAAAACATTTTGGCGTTAATCGTTGACGTGTATCATTGATGCAAGTTGACGTTTGTAACACGTCAACTCGTTGACGAAATTAACTAGTTGATCAACTTGTTGACAAACGGAAATCAACGTTAACGTTTCGTTGACGGAAAAACCTTCAACAACCCATCGCTAACGTGCGTGCATCGAGAAGTCGATGCGCATAGACATAATATAGTAAACAAGACTGCGCACTTTTACCCAAAAAACGAGCCGAGTGAAACAGTTAGTATGGAGGCCGTCTGTCCCTTTCTAATAGGGTGACTATGAGATTAAGCTATGTGAGACAAATCCGAATTTGCTAAGATAATTAAACACAGATTGGTATTGAAATTTTAACTTACGCAGTTGGTGACCTTAAAATATTAATATAGGCTTTTAATAATTAGCAGTATAAAAGTAGGAATATTCGAAGTGAAGACTGTTTTATTTGTATTAGGGGTTAAAGTATGAAATTGCCGTTTTATTCTAGTAGGTTTTTAAATTGCCATAGAGTCTTCATGGTTTGAGGTTTTCGAATGAAATTTTTTTCACGTGGTTTCTGTGATGTTCTTCTTTTAAAAAATGTGAAACATTTGATTATCGATGTTCAATTGTTTTTGTTATTCAACTTAAACAAGAAAGATGGATACTGCGAAAATTTGAGTAATTTTTGAATATGAGTTCCGACGCGGAAGTAAACGGCAGAAACAGCCCGCAATGTCAATGCTGCATTTGAAGAGGTGTCTGCTAATGAACGCACCGTGCGATTTTGGATTAAACGCTTTCGTGGTGGAAACTTCGACTTGAAGAACGAGCCATGAGAAAGACCGCCTGAAAGGTGATTAACGAGGAATTAAGAGAGACGGTGAACGCCGATCCTAGTCAAACTACCCAGATACCCAGCCGAACACCGAATAATGTTGAAAAAATTAGCAGTAAAACAGCCACGACTCATAAATCGACCTTCACCGTTATTGCTCCATGACAACGCGAGGCCTCATACAGCAAAAGAAACCGTTTTAACTCTTCAGGAACTGCAGTTGGAAACTATTCGTCTTCCTCCATATTCGCCAGACCTTGCTCTAACGGACGACCATTTTTTTTTGTGATTTGGACAATTATCTGCGTCACAAGAAGTTTCTTCCCAGGAGGCAGAACAAAATTCTTTCACACAGTTTGTGCAGTCTAGATCCTCAGAATTCTATCGTAAAGACATAAATGACCTTCCTATTAGATGACCGCAATGTATAGATAATAATGGCAACTATTTTGATTAAATAAGTTTGTTAAAAATTTAAAAAAATTACAATTTAGATTTTCAGTACAAATCGGCAATTTCATACTTTAACCCCTATTATTTTTGCTTCACATATAGACTGCTGAGCCGTTTGTCGCCTTTCTTCATTTTTTGGGAAACTATAACAATAGTACAACAGTTTTAAAATCCATCATGATGATGTTCGTAACATAGCAGAACGCGGTCTTTCCGAAATTGCGTTATCCCTAGACCTTTTTTTTTTTTTTTTTTTTTTTTGTCAGGGGGGAAAATCCTCATGGACTGTACTCCACCTGGGGTAGGTGGAGGGGTGTGCCGGACTCTTACCGGCTAAAAACCCTACCTGGTGTTGCCTCCAATTACCTGTTGTCGAGGGCACGGGTATCGCCAAAGCATTCTTCCGCACCCCCGACAGGTATTGGCCCGCCAGATGTTCGAAGGCGGGCCCCGTCAACCTCTGTGACCGTCACCCAGCAGCCACAGTAACTCCACTAAGAGAGGCGCGCGCAACACAACGCCACCGTCTCGAGGCCTGTTTCTGATCGGACGACAGACGCCCCTAGTCTGTCGTCCGCAGGCCGCGCCCTATGGTGGCCGGAGATCAGCCACCCTGCGACGCCCCCTACATCTGCTGCGGGCGGGGAGAGAGGTAGCAGATTCTCTCTCCCTTTCCGCCGCCTCCTTTAAAACCATCACCTCCTCGCAAAAGAAGGCGACGGCATTCCACTCTTCTTCGCTGCTGACCATGCAAGACACGACGGCCAGCAGCGAAAGATTTCCCGCAGCATCCAGTACCGCAGTTAAATCACGGCGCTGCGTTGCCCATGCTGGGCACTCCGCCAAAGTATGCAGCGCCGAATCTTCGTTGCTGGTGCCACAATGGTGGCTTTCGGGCGTGGGCTCCCGGCCTATGCGACATAGGAACTTTCCGAAGCAACCATGTCCGGTGAGAACCTGTGTCAGCCGGAAGCTGAGGGCGCCGTGGCTTCTCTCCAGCCACTCCTTCATTACGGGCCTTATCGCCGCGATAACAGCGTGCCCTGCCGTGGGTCGTGCAAGCCTCTGCTCCCACTCCGCCATTAACACTTGGCGGAGCTCAGCCCTATGCGCCTCAACTTGTCGAGGCCCAAGACGCTCGCCCCGCCCCACTGCTTCCTCGCGCCATGTATAGAGTGACGCGAGGGCTCTTCCGTCCATGTCCCACGGCGGGGATCCGGCTAGGAGGCATGCCGCTTCGAACGAGATCGTTCGGTAGCCCCTTATGACCCTGATGGCCATCGCTCGCTGTGGTCTTCGTAGCGCTGCGCGGTTGCGGGCCGCCAGGGTGTTCGCCCACACTGGCGCGGCGTACAGCGCCATCGCCCTCACGACCCCCATATAGAGCCTCCGGCAGGAGTTGTTGGGCCCCCTGAGATTGGGTAGCAAGCGCGAGAGCGCTGAAGCTGCGGCCATCAAACGTGGGGTTAGCCGCTGGAAGTGCGGCCCGAAGTCACATCGACTGTCGAGAACGAGTCCGAGGTATTTCATTGTCGACTCGACAGCGATGGTGACCCCTCCTACCACTATGCTGGACCCCGGAGGTGGCCTCTTCCTCGGCCCATGGAAACAAAGGGCCTCAGACTTGTGCAGGGCCACCTCGAGGCCAAGACGCCGGATTCTGCCCACAACCTGTGAGACACTGGCTGTCGCCCGAATGGCCGCCTGCCGGTACGTCTTCCCACGTGCTGTTACTAGCGTGTCGTCAGCGTAGCATATCATGCTGACGCCGTGGAGAAGCGCACCGCGCAGGACCCAATCGTATCCAATGTTCCACAGGAGAGGGCCAAGAACCGACCCCTGAGGAACACCGCATGTCATCTCTCGACGACCCCATCCTTCTCGACCCGGGTACACGACAGTTCTTTCCGACAAGTAATCCCCGACTATGCGGCGGAGGTACGCTGGCACTCCATGATAACGGAGCGCCTCCTTGATGGTATTCCAGGGCAAGGTGTTGAATGCATTGGCGATGTCGAGCGACACTGCCAAGACCACCTCGCCCCGGGCGACAGCTTCCTCCGCCAGGACCCTTACGCGCATGATCGCGTCCACTGTTGAACGCCCCTTTCGGAAACCATATTGGTTGTCCGCCAGATCTGGCCCTTCGGTAGACATGTACTGAACAAGGCGGTCGGCGATGATTCTCTCGAAGATCTTGCCCACCTCGTTCAACAACACAATTGGCCTATAGGCAGATGGTGAATCTGCGGGGCGTCCGTCCTTCCTGAGCAGGATCAGCTTTCCGGTCTTCCACCGGTATGGAAATTGACTCTGCTCCAGACATGCGCTCAGGAGTCCTGCTAGTCGGGGCCCGAGAGCCTCAATGGCCAGAGCCCATGCTCGGCCTGGAATGCCATCGGGCCTGGAGCAGTGTTTTTCATGCGAGCGACCGCCGCTTTTAGCTCTACTCGGGTCACATGAGGCACATCGTCGTCGTCGACCTCGGCGTTGGGCACGCTCGAAGGCGGAACCATGGCAGGTGGATTATGCTCCGGCCTCAGGGGGAAAAGCGCGCTGACTACATCTTCAAGAAGTTGGGGCTGCATACTCTGGGACAATGGGGGAGCCCACTGGCGCAGCTTGCCCCTTACCATCCGGTAGGGCCGACCCCACGGGTCGCGGTCAAGAGTCGCCAAGAGTTCCCTTTGAGCCTCTGCTTTAGCCTTCACGATGGCCAGCTGAAGAGCACTCTTTGCCTCCCTGTACGCCTCGTAAAGTTCCGCCTCTTCGGCCGACGCTGTAAAGGGCTGACGGCGTCTTCTTCGGCACCTGGCATACCGGCGTCGCACTTCCACGCATGAGATGCGCAGCTGTGCGATCTCCTGCGACCACCAGTATACCTGGCGCCTGGGTGGTATTGGCTGGACTCGGGGCATGGCATTGTCGCAGATTTGCGACATGCTCTCCTGAAGCCATTCCGCTTCCTCTTCGATGTTGGCAGGTCTGTTCGGATGATCCAGCCAGGCCTGCACGATAGCAGCTTCCACGAAAGCCTCCCTGTCCAGCCGTTTAAGTGCCCAGCGCGGGCCCTCTCCAACAGACCCCGGGGGCGCTAGGACCGGCCCAATTGAGGTAGCACTGGCGACACTGAAGCGAATGTACCTGTGGTCAGATAGCGTCTCCACCTCCTCCAATAAGTGCCAGCCTTGGACGCGATTTGCGAGCCCAGGGCTTGCAAAAGTGAGGTCCACTATTGACCCTCCCAACTGTCGCACGCACGTCTGCACGCAGCCCCGGTTCAGGAGAAGTAGGCCTTGCTCGATCGCCCATTCCTCCACTAACTCGCCCCGCACATTTGTTCTCGGGGAGCCCCAGGCGATAGACTTTGCGTTGAAGTCCCCCAAAACGAGAACGGGGCGAGGATGGCTGCGACTCACCACCGCGCCCAGCTCTAACAAAATCACCTCGAGGTCAGCAAGTGAAAGGCTGGGGGCGAAGTACACTCCCGCGACTAATAATTCACCCCACACTGCCGTAACATAGCCGCGCCCCCGGGTGACGTCTTCAAAGGGTGGTGTGTCTGCGGCAACTCTTGTTATGAGTGTCACCGAACCGTTGCTGTCACACACCCAGTCATCCCTGGGTGGCACATAATACGGTTCGGAGACGACTGCAACGTCTATCATCCACTCCGCCATGCTCTGGAGCAATAGATCCTGAGCCCTGGCGCAGTGGTTGATGTTTGCTTGGAGGAAATTATGACTTAGGTCCATTATTGGGTGTCCATGATAACCTCCTCAGTCCTCGGTGGATCTAGTACCGCAGCCGGTGGTTGAGCTGGCTGTGAGAGACTGCTTGTTTCCATCCTTGTTTCCACTGAGCTATTACTAGCCGGCGGATGAACCGGTTGCGTGGTAGTAGCCCTCCTGGAAGTTCCTCCATTGCTGAGTTTGGGCCTCGCGCAGCGTTTGGCCCCAGTCTGATGGTCGGCTGGTTTACCAAGTGCCGCACAGAGGACGCAGTGCGGTTTGGCAGTGCAGGAGTCAGCTTTGTGTTCGGGCTGACCACAGCGGAAGCACAGTTGGCTGCGATCGACCTCCGAGGTGCACTGTATGCCCACGTGTCCTTCTTATAGACAGCGGTAGCACCGGTAAGGCTTAGGCGCCTGGAGCGAAACCTGCGCCGATACCCACCCAACAAGTAGTCGCCTTCCGTTGTTAACTTTGTTAGCCGCAGCTACAGGACAGCTGACTAGGACTTTTCCAAGTCCGGATGAGTCTCTTCGTATCATGCCCACCTTGATCTGATCTGGTGGGCAGTTTCCAGCCTTTGCTATCGCAGCAGAGACTTCTTCCGGGGTAACTGAGTCATCCAGGCCCGAGATACGCAGGTCTGCGCTCTTGGTGGGCCTGGACACTTTGACGTCTTCCGTACCTAGTGACGCCCTAATTTTTTCAGCTAGGGCGTCAGCTCTTGGGCCACTAGTGGCCCCCGAAATCTTCAGTAGTCGAGCACCGGTAACAGTTGTTTTGCACCGAATGCCCGAGATGCCAAGGTCACTAAGCGAGATGTTTTCCTTCGCTTTTGTGAGGACTTCGGCGTAAGTTAGACCCCGCTCCACCGCTCCAGGCTGGAGAGTAATTACTACAGCCGTAGAACGGGGGGCACGGAGCCTCGTAACCTGCTTTTTGGCTTCAGTATCTTTTTCTTTTTGTTTGGCACTGTGGCGCTCCTTCTTTTTTTGGCTTTTGGTTCCCACCACTGTCCATTCCGTGTCCTGTTGCGAGCTACTCTTTGGAGTCGGTTGGATGGCTTGCTTTGGCGGTACTTTTGCAGCAACCGTCTCACCCGGCTGTTTGGTCTTGTTTGACTTACCCTTCGGTTTTGTGGAAGACACCCCAGAGTTTGCAGCAGCTGCTTGTGCCTGATAATCGGCACGCGGTGTTGCGGCTTTTGCCGCGTACGAAGCGACTGGTGAGTTTTGTTGGTTAGCAGCGAGGGGAGGACGCAATATCCTGCCCTCCAACACCGAAAACCTTGCGTTGAGACTGGCCATCTCCCGCTGCACTATACGAGTCAATGTCGACTCATCTGCCATTGATTGGGTTTGGGACTGCAGATCTGGTAAGCCTACCTCCCGTCTGAGGTGCTCGCGGCGGAAGGACACCATCTCCGCTTTAAGCTCCTCATGTTCTTTGCGCAGCTGGTCCATCTGCGCTGCCAATTTCGCATTCTGCATGCGCAACAATGCTGTTTCTTCTGTGGTAGTGCGAGACAAAAGGACCTCGGCGCTTTCCAGTATCGAGGCCGCAGCCTCTTTGAGTGCCTTCTTGTACACACCGTTGAGGCCCTTGGAGACTGAGCCAACCCGTTTTATGGCTGCAACTGCGTCAACCATTTTCTGATTTAGATTGGAGGCAGGTAGATCCTCGACTCCTGTAATCAGTTCAGAAGCGGTAGACGCTGACTCCATGAGTCGTGTGACTCTTGCTTCTGACACTTTCTTTGTCAGAGCTGCTATCTGCCGCTCATCCTCCATCTGTTTTTCGGCGGCGACTGCGGCCTTCTCGGCAGCCGCAGCCTCTCGCCGAGCTTGGCCAATACCGACATACTTGCCGGTTGTCACTGGCCTGCCTCTCCTCTTAACTGGTTTGGCACCGGACCTGTTGGCCGGCACCGTTACTTCACTTGGGGCCGAATCCGACCCTGAGTCATCGCCTGTTCTCGGGCGCTTGCGCAGACGACTCGAGCTGACGCTAGCTACGCTCGCCATGCTGTATAGGCTGTCACTGTCGGAGTCCGACAAGACGCCCACGCTCTCCACATGTACCAGTGGTACCTTTTCACCCACACTATCATCGTTTTTAGGGTTCCGTAGCCAAAATGGCAAAAACGGAACCCTTATAGTTTCGTCATGTCCGTCTGTCCGTCTGTCCGTCTGTCCGTCTGTCACAGCCGATTTACTCGGAAACTATAAGTACTACAGTGATGAAATTTGATGGGAATATGTGTTGTATGAACCGCTACAAAAATATGACACTAAATAGTAAAAAAAAGAATTGGGGGTGGGGCCCCCCATACATGTAACTGAGGGATGAAATTTTTTTTTTCGATGTACATACCCGTGTGGGGTATCAATGGAAAGGTCTTTTAAAATGATATAAAGTTTTCTAAAAAACATTTTTCTTAAAGTGAACGGTTTTTGAGATATCAGCTCTCAAAGTCGTAAAAAGTATGTCCCCCCCCCTCTATTTTTATAACTACGGGGTATAAAATTCTAAAAAAAATAGAGGTGATGCATGCTAATTAACTCTTTCAACGATTTTTGGTTTGATCAAAGTATCTCTTATAGTTTTTGAGATAGGTTGATTTAACTGTAATTTACGGAACCCTTCGTGCACGAGTCCGACTCGCACTTGGCCGGTTTTTGGTTTTGGTTTTAAAAATTTGTCCATTTAGATCCCACGAACATGAGAGCAAAAACATGTCCACCCCGGCAGCGGCCTCATACCGGGGCAAGCCTACATACTGTTGGGGGCGGCTGGCCCCAACAGATGGGAGCGCTAACGACCGTGTCCCCCACGGCCATTCATCCCCTCGCCGCGCTCCCGAAACTTGGGATTAGGTGGTTTTTTATCTTAGAGGTGTCCTTCCTCTGGGCCGGGCGGTTAAGCCAAACCCTCGGCGGCGGCATTCTACATGCCTCCATCTGCTGTCCGGCCATCCCGGCTCAGCAGACCCGCCGAACGGTTTGCTCCTCGTTGAACGAGGAGACAAACGAGCGCCGCTTCGGTGCGCCTGCACCTCTGCGGGTATGGCCGCATCCTTGCCAGGTCAATGAGCGTCGACTTGGCAGGAGCGGCCCCTCCCTGGGTCCCTCTTCGTCTGGCCTCTCACCTGAACCTTTCCGGCATGAGTGACTCTACCGGCAGAGCTCCAGGATCATAGAGGCACGCAAGCCACACCACGACGACAACGTGGAGACACCCTCGGTGGGGGTTATCCCTAGACCTTAATCTTCTGACACTCAATATAAGCAAGAGCAAATTCATAACCTTCTGTAAGACGAACCATACCTGCCCTCCTCGCTCATTTATTATAAAAATACACGCATGTAAACAAGCAAATAACAATAATCCCTAACAAAATTGCGCCTGTGAAACCCTCGAACGCACTGAAACAATCAAGTACCTAGGCATAATCATAGACCACCACCTAAACTACAAAGCACACGTCTTCTCACTGTCAGCAAGAGTCCGCAAATTAATATATGTCATGAAAAAACTTAGGGACTGCTCCCCATTAGACGTACTGAGAACGGTTTACTTCGCGCTCTGCCAATCCGTAATACAATACTGCATACGTATATGGGGGAGTGCCGGAAAGAGCACCTTCGTTACTCTGGAAAGAGCACAACGAGCCTTGATCAAGGTAGCTTTAAAACTACCTTTCAAATTTCCCACGGACTCAGTATATGAAAAGTTCCAAGTACTGAGGGTCCGCCAACTGTTCATGCTTAAGGCCACGCTCGTCACCCACACCCTTGTCAAAAAACGCGCTGACTTTCAAGACATACTTAGGAAACGGGTATATAGGATTCCTATTCCAAACGTCACCTCTGAACTTGCTAGACGTTGTTCACAATTCTCACATGCAAACACATATAATAAGGTCAACAGAATTTGTAACTTAAGGGACTTTACATATAATATGTGTAAAAAGAAAATAACAGCAGCCCTCCTAAAACTGTCGTATACGGAAACTGAAGCTCTGTTGTAGCACAAGCTCACTCACAACATCGACATTGACACTGTCACACTGACTTAACACACCACACACCCTCACCACACACACACTACATCACACATTCCCTCACACACACTCCAAACTAGCACAAAAGCCCCAATACTTCACCCTGTTTTTTACATAAATTCTATACGTACCTAATTAAGCCCTTCCCTAAAACTCTGTTTTTACTTAATTTTTATATGTACCTAAAATTTAAGTCCTTCGCTAAAACTCCAAAGATACTATGTAACTCTATAATATTAAGACTATCGCACTCCGAGCCATAAGATACAAGCTGCGCTTAGTTTGTGGCTCAACGACAACGTAAGCCATGTAAAGTTACTTTCTGTGAATAAACATTATTTTATTTTTATTTTTTTTATCACCCATATTTTGACTCATTACAAGAATTCATGGGCACCCTAGTTGTTTGATTTACGAAAATGTTATTGTCAGCTAACCTGTGGAACGATATATTGCAACCACCATAAGATTCACTTTTACAAGTATAAACGCAACACTTTTTCACCATTTTAATAGTTTAAATTGATTTAATACAAAAAATATAAGCAAAAAAAAAATTTATGTTTTTTTATGTTTTAAGAATAAATACGAATAAATTAATACGATTGTTATTAATTTGTTGACTTACAATTGTTAAAATAAGATAAAAATATAAGTGATTCAATTGTTTTTTTGGGAAGACAAAACTGTTGATCACAACATTTTTATATGCTGGCAAGGTGTTAGAAAGAGACAAACGGCCTCCGTTCTAACTATCCCTCTCGGCTCGGATTTGCCTCTGTGTATTATGCAACCAATTTAGTACCTTAATGCGTTGGAATAGAGTTCATTTTCGTAAATATATATTTTGAGCGTGCGCAATATGCGTGCGTGAGTGAGGCTGCGTCATTGACTTATAAACTATATGGACTGGAAATACCTACGAAAAAAACGTGCACATTTTTTTGCTAAAATATAAGTACTTTCACCATCAATTCATGTTCTCGTAACATATTTTTTATCCGATGTGAGTTATTTTATGTAGTTTCTAGCAAAAATAGGTTCCTAACCTGTGTAAAGACAATCCAGCTTGATTTTGGTGCTTCCTAGGACCACACTTCACGATACAACACATAGGCATGTTCGTTGACTATTTCACTATTGAAATAATAAAGTCTTAAAGGTAAACTCAGGTGGTTTTCTATAAAAAACGCAATAATAAATCACTGAGAACACCGATTTGACAGCACAACTACCTGAAATCTGGCGTTTAAGATGGCGGACATTTCACGCACCTACAAACAGGAGGATATCAAAGGTAAAAAATTGAGGTAAAAAAACCTTTAAAAACAAGCTTTTATTTATATGCGCTAAAAAGTAAAAATAAACTTTTACTGTAACTTTACTGTCAACTCATAACGACATTACAAATTTAACATATTTGACACAATTTATACGTTTTAAAAGCTTGTCGCGAGATTTAAGTACTCGTATTTACTTTCTTAGTAAAATCGTTGACAGTAAAGTTACAGTAAAAGTTTATTTTTACTTTTTAGCGCATATAAATAAAAGCTTGTTTTTAAAGGTTTTTTTACCTCAATTTATTTTATACTTTTTAGTTTTCACCTGGTAAGTTCCTAAGTCTAAATTCTGTAGCGGCGGTCATCTTAGATTTTGATTTGGTAAAGTGCACTTTATTCTTCTTGTCAAGCCCTGTCATTGGATACCCTTATGGATGGGATTTAAAAAAATAGATTATTCACCATTTTGAAGCGGTGGCCATCTTGGATTTTTATTTCGTAAAGTGCAATGATACCCATATTGTATAGGTACCTTAAAAATAACTTGTCCGCCATCTTCTATATTTAGCCATGTTGGATTTAGGATGACGTCACATAGCTTTACATGCACTGTCATCCAAACTAAACATGTATGCAAAATTTCAGCTCAATCGGTTGAGGGCAAGTGCCTTAAAATTGAGTTGTAAAATTTCACCCGAACACACATAGTTACATACATACATACATACATACATACATACATACATACATACATACATACATACATACATACATACATACATACATACATACATACATACATACATACATTGCAAGTTAAATAAAAGCTTGTAATGTTACCATTTTACGCAACAACTAAAATATTGTTGTCCTTGTTTATGTCCATATAGTTCCTATCTCGATGATTAAAACGGATCCGTAAAAAATATTGGATACTAGCTTGCGCCCGCGGTTTCACCCGCGTCCCGTAGCCGGATGGTGACAATAATTCTCCCAGGTCTAAGTTACCTCCCCTCTAATTTTCAGCCAAATCGGTCAAGCCGTTTTCATGTTATGTCGTGACAACGGAAAGCGGGTTTCATTTTTATATATATTGGATATACATGACGTAAAACTATTGATGATTGACAAAACTTTTAAAAGAACCTACGAAAGAAATAAAAACTATGAAAGACTAGGCGGTATGGTCGAAAGACTTTAGCCTGCTTGACAAATAAATAAAAAAAATCTCATGAATGACAATATGACATTCATCAGTTGTCAGAAAAAAAGGCGGGAAAACCATTGAAGTGGAAAGGCGCGCTTTTTAATTTTGAAACAAATTAAAATTAAAATTTTAGGTTTTTTCTGGACTATATTTGTAAATAATTGTGTAAATACAGTGTAAATAAATAGTTTTAGAATATTAAGTGTAAATATGGGGAAGAAGAGGCGGCGGAAGGATAATCTGATAGATGTCCCTCCAGATGTGAATCGGCCTGAGTCCACAGATTCGGACTCTGAACTTTCGGTGGTGTCGGCATGCTCCAATTTGAAAGTCGAGGAGTCTAAAGATAAATATGCCATTTATAAAGTCAAAGGCTACGCACGGAAGTATCCGGAAGATTGTAAGAAGGCGGAGTTGGTTGTCTTCTTAAACCATTTTGACGAAGGCAAGACATTTACTGACAAAGATCGCATGGCTCTCTCTAAGGGCATACGGGAGCATGGTGTGTCTGGGGTGATGCACTTGCGAAGCATTAATAGATACAAGGTTGGCGTCACTTTCGACTTACCGAACAACGCGAATATGTTCCTGAAGAACAAAAAACTACTGGAGCAATTATCGCTCAGAGCGTCTATTCCTGCTGGTGATACTGAGGTCACTGGGGTACTCACCTCAGTACCAGTTGATATGGCAAATAAAGAAATTTTTTCGTTAATTGGTAGTTCCAAAAATGTCATCCAGGTAAGGCGTTTCATGCGCAGGGTAAGAGGTGATGGAGGTAAGTTCTCTTTCGTTCCTACGCAGGCAGTAGCGGTTACTTTTGCCTCAACCATCTTACCGCAGTACATATATTTGGATTCTTGGCGGCATGAGGTAAATAAATATATCCCTCCTGTTAAGCAATGCCTTAAATGCATGCGATATGGGCATATCGCCAAATTTTGTAAAAACTCAGAGGTCTGCTCGATCTGTTCTGAGCAACACAGTTTTAAAAATTGTAACGTTGCTCCGCAGGATGCCAAATGTGCAAATTGCAAGGGCAATCACATTGCAATATCTTCAGCTTGTCCAGTTAAAAAACAGCAGGTAGAGGAAAATAAAATAAAATCGCGAAACGCCACTTATTCAGACCTTTTTAATGTAAATTCATTCCCAGCTCTAACGGCACGCAATATTGACACGCAAATAAATAATCTGATGAAATCAGACAAATTTATAAATACATTAGTTGAAACACTTACGAAAATATTAAGCAATAAACAAACACCCATTAATTCAATGTCGATTAAAGAAGCTCTCAAATCAACTTTATGTGATAAATTTTCTTCTGCCTGTTAATGGATATTTCGGAATTAAATATTGTCCAATGGAATGCACAAAGCTTAAATAGTAACAAACATATATTTATTGACTTTCTTTATAGACACAATATTCATCTGGCAATCATTAGTGAAACGTGGTTAAAACCGCAACACGATTTTAAAATTAAACATTATAATATTGAAAGAAATGATATTGGTAACAAACACAATGGTGTTGCAATAATCATTCATAAAAATATTAATTATACTCAAATTAAAACCTTCTGTGATAACTCATTACAAAATATTTGTGTTAAAATAAAAGTAAATAACAAAGAGTTATGTATAGTCAGTCTTTATAGTCCTTTGAATTGTAATCCGCAATTCTCAAAGGAAAAATTGGATCTATTAATAAAATCTATTCCTGAACCTTTCATATTGGCTGGTGATTTTAATGCTCATCACACATCTTGGGGCTGTGGCTCGGACTCTGTGCGTGGGCGAAGTATTCTACAGGTTATTGATGATAATAATTTGGTTCTGCTCAATGATGGCCAACCAACTACTGTTGGCTCCTTGACTTGGCGTCCTAATGCGTTGGATTTGACATTAGTTTCATCATCTTTAGCCCTGAATTGTGAATGGAACGTACATGATTGTCCTCTCGGTAGCAGTTATCACATCCCTGTAATCATAAAAGCAGTGATTAGCAATAATAGTTACATTAACAACAGTCATTATTCTTCTAATGGTGAGCATTTGCCTGTTTATCCAAATTACAAATTGGTAGATTGGAAGAGATATACCAGTAGCGTTGATGAATTGCTATATGATTTTGAAATCGACAGTTTATGTATTACTGACACATATCTTAGATTTTGTAGCATTTTGCGTACAGCAGCCGCCAATTCTATAGTCAGTTCTGCACATTCTTCCAATAGATCTTGTTGCATTAGAAGTAATAAGCGACCTTTGCTTCCTTGGTGGAATCAAAAGTGCGCGGAAGCTGTAATAAACTTCAGAAATGCATATGTGGAATTTAAAAATAATCCATCCGAAGAAACTTATTTGCAATTTAAAAGGTTACGGGCAGTTAAAAAACTGGTTTTAAAAACGGAAAGGCAAAAAAGTTGGTTTTCCCTTTGTGAAACTTTTAATAGATCTACACCGATATCAATAATATGGAAATTTATGCGCAAATACAATAAAACATACAATGTCAGTGGTCATGAAGACGATACATGGATTTTAGATTTTCTTAAAAAATATACACCAGACTTTGTTCCATCAAGTGAAAAAATTTTCACTTCTGGTTGTAATTCTAGTAATTGCTACATGCTTGATCCCTTTACATTACAAGAGTTGATGGCGGCTATAACTTCCAGAAGAGATACCACATGTGGTCTTGACGGAATGCCGTATATACTTTTCAAAAAACTTAATATTTCAGGTTTAAAATTATTTCTACAAATTTTGAATTTGTTATGGGAAAATGATATTATACCCAATAATTGGAAGGTTGATTGCCTAGTACCCATTCTAAAACCTGATAAAACTAAAATGTGTCCCGATTCTTATCGTCCCATAGCTCTTACTTCTTGTGTTGGTAAATTGTTTGAACAACTGTTAAAACAACGCTTAGAATTTTATATAGAAAAAAATAGTATCTTACCATCAAATCAATTTGGTTTTCGTAGGAATCGTTCCGCTCGTGAAAGTATTTGTCAACTGCAGCTTGATATTTATAAATCCATAACAGCAAATGAAAATCTGGTTGGAGTGTTCTTTGATGTTGCAGGTGCATTTAATAGTGTAAATATAGATATTCTATGTGATGAGTTATCACAGATAGGGATTCCGGGAAAAATCATTAATTGGCTATCAAATTTCCTTAATAATAGGGAAGTATTCGTAAAATTTAATAGGCACCTTTATGGTCCTAGACTATCGGCTAAGGGAGTTTGTCAAGGTGGAATATTGTCACCTTTAATATTCATATTGTATATACGTAGATTAAATTTAATTTTAGGGGCTCAAGTTAAAAATCTACAGTTTGCAGATGATCTTGTGGTTTATTCATCTGGGAAGAACATTTCGCAAGTAGTTGAGACAGTCAATGGTGCATTAACACATTTGCACAATTATTTCTCTTACCTTGATCTCACTATCAATCCATTAAAGTCCAAAGTAGTCGTTTTCGGTAAGCAGAATCGTAATTTACCCGCTGTGTTGTATCATAATTGTGCATTACCCAGCTCTCTTGAAGTTAGATTTTTGGGAGTTATATTTACACACAATTTGTCCTGGAGTAATTACATTAGGAATATTGTTGCCAAAGCAAATAGAGGTTTTAATGTTTTAAAATCCTTGAGTGGGACTTACTGGGGAGCAGACCCAAAAATATTATTATTATTATATAAATCTTTAGTACGTAGTCACTTTGAATATGGTTTTTATTGCTTTGCTGCAGATTCAAAACATGTAAATAGTTTAAATATTTTGCAAAACAAATGTTTGCGGGTTATTACTGGGGCATTCAGAAGTACTCCTGTGAATGCTTTGCAGATTGAATGTAATGTCGCACCTCTAGCTATTCGTTTTGATTTCTTATTGGAAAGATTCTTTCTGAAGCTTTATAGTGTTTCTGGTAATAGTCTTTTAAACAATCTTGTACATTTAGCTACACATACTACTTTAAAACCTTTTTATATATTACAAAGTCTTAAAAAATTTAAAGCTTTTATTGAAAATATTAACATTCATCAATCAAAACATATCCTGCCTTGTTATGAAGGTTCATTTAGTAGTAAATTTCCAGCTATAACTGTCATTATAAAGAAGAGAAAAGAATTGTCTTCTAAAGAGGATGTGTATAATATGTTGTCAGAGTGGTCAGATCACAAATTTGTATATACTGATGGTTCCAAGAATGATAGAGCGGCTTCTTTTGCTATTTATGAGCCTACTTCAAATATCGGTATAGGCATGAAAATTGACAAAAATGCCAGTATTTTTACAGCTGAAGCTGTTGCAATCTTGAGTGCACTGAAACATATAAAAAAATCCAATCTAGAGTCTAGTAAATGGGTCATAATAAGTGATAGCATGAGTGTCCTACAAAATATAGCAAATAATAAATTCCATGCTAACACTAACTACATTATTCATTTGATTAAGGAAATGTGGGTACAATTGATTGAGTCAAATATTGAAGTCCAATTTGTATGGGTACCATCTCATATCGGCGTTAAAGGAAATGAAAAAGCAGACTATCTTGCCAAAAAAATTGTTGAACTAGAGGATTCAATTCCCAGCAGCGATAAAAGTGTTTCCATACCTTACACAGATGTAGTTGGCAACGCATGTGTGTGGCGTGGGGGAGACATTCATATAATTGTGTGCACAATGAAAATGTGGGTTCATGGTTTAATACTCTCGATGTCCAAGTTAATTCCGTACCTTGGTTCTGTAAAAATAACATTTTCTTAAATAGGAAATTTTATTCAATTATTTGTCGTATGCGTTTTGGTCATTGCAGATTAAATTATCACCTTCATCGTCTCAAAATGGTCAGCTCAGCATATTGTGATTATTGTCAATTGCAAAAGGTTCAAACACTACATCACATCTTTTTTGAGTGTTCGTCTTTCAACATTCAGCGCCTTGTGTTGTCGGATGAGCTTCTAAAAATTTACAAAAATCCTGAAATGGTCCCGCTTAGCTTACAGGAGTTGCTTATGAATGCTTCAACTTATATATATTTGTACAGATTCATATTGGAAACCGTTAATGACATTTAAATGTTCATAAAAGTTTACACTACCTTTGTATATATAATTTAGATATAGTTTTTTTTTAAATATTCTATCATATTTGTCTAATTTATGGTGTATATAAATAAATAATAGCTTAAGAATAGGGGAAAAAGGTAAAACCTTAAGAATATCAACTTGACGTAAAAAATATGTTGACACTGTCTAAAAAACATGGATATGATTTGACATGAAATTATGCCTTTAACGGCTGGATTAGGAAAAAAAACCTGGATTAATAAGAGAAGACAATGACTTGACAAAAAATTATTGATTTGACATGAATTAAACACGTATGACAAAGTTTTTTAAAAAATATTACGAAAGAAATAAATACCTACGAAAGACTAGGCAGTATGGTCGAAAGACTTTAGCCTGCCCTATGGGCAAAAAAAAAAAAAAAAAAAAAAAAAAAATCATCAGTTGTCATCATCACTATTTACTTTTAACATAAGCATGAAAATATTTTTATTTTAGTCTCCACAATTTATCTATCTGAGTGTGAAGAACTGAAAACTTTTCTAACATCCTGTAATGTTTTGCAGAGTAATTATATAATTTGTAGGGTCGTGACGAAAACATTTGGACTTTTCAAAATGGATAGCATAAAGTCATGGACGGCGGAGGATGAGGCAATAATTGCGACGAATATTGATGCTACGGAGTGTAAGCGGTGCGCTGTGGAGCTCGGCTACTGGAAGGACGATTACATATCGTATTTTATTCGGCATGCTGACCGAAAGGCGCCCGAGATCAACCGAGGGTACTACGCACGAGTCAGGGCTATGGAGATATTCATCCATCAGTTCCTAGAGGTTAGCTGAATAAACCAAACTAGTTCGTGTCTCTTGTTCATTACGTATTCATTAGTGTAGTTTTATAGTAACTATTTTCAAGTACTTTTGTGTGAATGGCAATTTCAGCGCTGTGGCACAAAATGTCAGATAATTAACTTGGGCTGTGGTTTTGACACATTGTTCTGGCGCCTTAAAGACACAACCAATGCAGTAAGCAACTTTATAGAACTGGACTTCCCAGCTGTTACATCAAAAAAATGCCAAATAATTAAGCGAAATAAACAACTGCTTCAAAAAATCGCAAACGAAGGTAAGAATTCCAGAATATACTAAAGTACCCCTAAAGCCGAAATGGGGTTAACTGGTCCCTTGTAAAGAGTCAATAGACCATGTTTTCAATTACAATGAAAGGAGATGTTTCAAATCCAGCCCACTATATGTACAGTACCTCGAAAAATACAGAAAAATCAATAGAATTTAGGAGAAATACAGATGAATTGCTAAAATGCGTACTTTTCTTGTAATAATTTGTTATTTATCAAGGAGTTTTATTGAATATCATTATGGCATCTTGACAATTTAGATACTCACTTGGACGTAGTTATGCAAAAATGTTTCATCCCACAGTAAGTTGAATTTGAGATTTACGCGTTTCAATGGTATTCTTTTTTTACTAGTAAAGGTCTATACTAAAGGTTTTATTGTTGAATTATATTGTGTTTAGATAATCATATGTTAAATTTTGGGCTATTCACTATATAATAAGAAAAAAATATATATATTGGTACTGGAACATTTTAACATAATTAATATTTACATGAACATAGCTTCAAATTAATTTTGCACAAACGTTCCAGGTACTTTTTATCCATCCGTACCGTAATTTTTATCAAAATTTTACACAGTCATTTGTTTTTTTTTTTAATATGTTAAACCTGAACAACAAATGAAAGATAGTCTACTATATAAAAATAAGTCTGGTTTTCCTTCCTGAAGCTATAACTCCAGAACGCACTAACCAATTTCAACGGTTTTGCATTCGTTGGGAATCACCAAACAAAATCTATACTGTAATATTATAAAGCTGTAGAGTTTGTTTGTTTGTTTGTTTGAACGCGCTAATCTCAGGAACTACTAGTCCGATTTGAAAAATTCTTTCAGTGTTAGATAGCCCATTTATCGAGGAAGGCTATAGGCAACTTTTTATCCGGGTCCGTGCCTAGGTTCCCACGGGATGCGGGTGAAACCGCTGGCAGAAGCTAGTGTTATATAAAACGAAGCCATCTGGTGGCGAAACGGAGTTTGCCAGGGTTCCTAGTTGCTTATCAATTTTTTTTTACTAGGTCTTCATACATGACACTAATCATCCTCTTGCATTTCGAAATCTGGTTCCCCACCAAACCCATCGACATCATCTGTGATTCGTTTGACCCTCCATACTCTTTAGGTTTTTATAAAATTCATGACAATCCTCAATCTTCAAAAATGAAACATGGTAAAATCCATGTTTCATTTTTGAAGATTGAGGATTGTCACTCGGCTAATTTGGCTGGAGCAATGGCTACCATCTGGCCACAACAAACAGAAATCGGACATGTTAATATTTCGTGTTTCCCCTCTAACTTTTCTTTCAATACTTAATTCCTTGTAATCTTCATAATAAAGTACTCTGTGAATCTTCCTCTAACAATGATTTCATAAAATTAAAAAAAATCTCTTTTTATAGTCTTATTTATTTTGTATTTAACCAATACTTTTGTTTTGGATCATTTAGTTAGACCGAGCTATTGTAATTTTGCAAAAATGTTCCAAATATAAATGGAACATTTTGTTACAAAATAAAATGGCTTAACATGGTTTTGCTAAAACGCTACAAGATTGTTGAGGCGTTTTGACTAAATAAATATATTGTTTCGTAAAACATAAAATGTTTCTGTCCTCATACCTAGTACATTTTAGTTAATTTACACAAGTTATTATTTGATAAAGGTTGTGGGATGGAACGTAAGTGAAAAAATATTTTCTGATTTATGGCTTAAAACTTGAATCGTTTTTGCTAAGAAGATGGATCAAAATTGCCCCACGTCCTATAACAATGTGACGTATCTCAAAAAAAAGATAAAAATGTTTAAAAAAATATGGCATACTCTCTAATTTATTTTTTTTACACCTTCCAACTAACCACCACAAAGAAATCACAATAACCAGACATATTGAATTCACTTACATTTTACAAAATCAGATGTGGAAGAAAGTTCTATGTAAACTAGTTGCCAAACACATTGCCAACTGGTGCATTAATATAATTTAAACATGAATGAGATAGATAGATAGTTATACTTAATGTAAAAAAAAAAATAATACATTTTGAATGGAAACAACAATATTATTGGTAAGTGGGTATTAAATTGATTCGGTGTGCAGACGGCGAGGTGATGATCCGTGCGGGCGACCTGCACGCCGACGGCTACCACCTGGTGGGCTGCGACCTGCGCTGCCTCGGCTCCGTGCGGCGCGCGCTGGCGGCCGCCGGCGCCGTGGACGCGCTGCCCGCGCTGCTGCTGGCCGAGTGCGTGCTGGTGTACCTGCGCGGCGACGCGGCCGACGCGCTGCTGGCGCACCTGGCGGCCGCCTTCCCGCGCGCCGCGCTGCTGGTGTACGAGCAGTGCGGCCTGGGCGACAAGTTCGGCGAGGTCATGGTGCGCAACCTGGCGGCGCGGGGCTGCGTGGTGGCGGGCGGGCGCCTGCGGGCGGCGCCGGCCGAGCAGGCGGCGCGGCTGGTGGCGCTGGGCTGGGACGCGGCGCGGGCGTGGGACATGACGGCCGTGTGGCGCTCGTTCCCCGACGAGGACCGCGCGCGGGTGGAGGCGCTGGAGCCGCTGGACGAGCGCGAGCTGCTGCAGCAGCTGCACGCGCACTACGCGCTCACCGTGGCCACGCGCGGCGACATCTTCGCCGACATGGACCTGAACGCGTAGGCGCCTCTGCCGCGTTATATCGAAATTAAAGTATTACTAAAATTGATATAGTTCAGAGTTCAGAGCGTCAATAGACAACGTTTGTGTCCTCGGCGCGAAATACTAGCAGTATCTATATTATTTCTGTACAATCGTCGTAATTTATTAACTGTAAATTAGTACTCACGCCCAAGTGTGTATTGTGTACCAATATCAATGGTAAAAACAAGCAGCCAGTTTGTAAAACAGGAAGCTTTGATGTAAAAATACTTATATTGAAATAAACTCCTATATTATGAATGTATTATGCCCTTTGGCCCAAAAAAAAAAACAAAAGAAAACGGCCAGGTATGAGTCGGCGTCGCCCAGTGCCGGCTTTAGGGGAGAGGAGTGGGCCGTCCGAAGCGCCCGGGTCTAGGGGGCGCAACGAGGCCCAATTGAAACCTTTCAAAACGTGTAGTACAAATAATGTTGTTAGCAAATATTAAGAGAAACAGGTGTGTGCGAAGGCGTTTTGAAGGTTCGCCCTCTATAAAGGACCATACGTCAATTAGTACCCATTTTTTAACATTGCTCGCCAGTGATGAAACTTGCGTCATATAAAAGCTCTTGACGAGCACTATTTCATTCTATAGCTGGGTACTCACTTAGAAGTGTAGCACGTAACGTATCAGATACGGTATCAACCTGCAAGTGGGTACGGCTGGTCCACGGTCCTCACGAGCACACTGCGAGCCGCCTGTGAAACCGCCACTCGGCGGGTCACTGCGAGCTTACAGCGCTCCACGCGCGAGCGGCTTGAAGGAGGCGGCGTAAGGCGTGGGCGACGTGGGCCACCGCCTACGGCCTCGCGGTACAAGGGGCCTCGCGCCTCAAAAATCTACATTTTAAGTAATTTTTGTTTTGAGTTCTAAAATATTACAAAAAATTTCGCGCTCGCTTCGCTCGCGTAATCAGAAGCTATGTTCCCGTATTTTTGCCTTCACTAACCAACAATAACTTATGTACGATTGGGCTACATTTTACGTAATTTTTGCTTTGACTTGTTAACTATAAAAAAAATTCGCGCTCGCTTCGCTCGCGCAATCGGTAACTGCATATGTCTCTGTTTTTCCTATGGGTTTGAATTGCAGTTGGAGGGCGCCGTAGAATTCTCGCCCAGGGCGCTGGTAGAGTTAAAACCGGCACTAAATAGAAACGTATAATTGTGTTATTCAATACTAGCTTCTGCCAGCGACTTTAATCTAATTTGTATTTTTGTTTGTTTTTATTATTTTAAAGAATCCGTCTTCAGGTCGCCATAGAACAGGGCCTCGCGAAATCTGTTTTGCCCACATCAAATTTAGGTCTTGCCCCGCCACTGCTTGAAGCGGACTCGTGCCTACGTACTCACTTGATACTGTATCTGATACGTTACGTGCTACACTGCTTAGTGAGTACCCAGCTTATGGCTGCGAGGCTCGAATCCAGCGCGAACATGGATTTTGTCGCGCCTAATAGTTTAAACTACTGCTGGGCCTATCAACCAAAGTCAAAGTTCTTTATTAATCATATTACCCCTAAGCTTATTACACTGAAAATCAATTTACTGCTTCAAATTAAGTATGTAATCTATATATATAAAAGAAAGTCATGTTAGTTACTCCACTTATAACTCAAGAACGGCTGAACCGATTTAGCTAAAAATTGGCAGGGAGGTAGTTTAGAGCCGGGAGAAGGACATAGGAGTTTTTATCTATACTTATAATAAATCTGTAGAGAGGTCAATTCTGTACATTGAATATATTTCCAAAATAACTATTAGGGGGTGATAAGTGATCGATACTGATGCCAAAAATGCAATCAGTAAAATTTTTGTCTGTCTGTCTGTCTGTCTGTCTGTCTGTCTGTCTGTCTGTCTGTATGTTCGTTATGGAAACAAAAACTACTTGACGGATTTCAACGAAACTTGGTACAATGATTCTTCATACTCCTGGGCAGGTTATAGGATACTTTTCATCACGCTATGATCAATAGGAGCAGAGCAGTGAAGGTAAATGTTGGGAAAACGGGAGAAGTTACTCCATTTTTTATGCTTCCGTCCCGTGTGCAGCCTTAATGGTTAAAGCTACACAGAAACCATGTATGACGAAAATGTTCTCCTTAAAATTATGTAAAAAAATATACCATGACAGTATATGTCTATCTTTTATGGTTGGCTCAGAATAACTCTTTGCACAAAGTCCGAATCTAACGCGAACGAAGTCGCTGGCAGAAGCTAGTTACAAAAAATAAAAATAAAAATACAATTTATTCCGGACATACAGCGCCATCTATTGTTCAAACCAAAAATCTGCCGGATGCCACTATTCCACGCGAACGAAGTCGCGGGCAAAAGCTAGTAATAAATATAGGAATATTTTGTGGCCTGATGCTATCCAACCTTTTCGACTTACGTTTTATTTTTAAGAGACTTCAAAAAAAGGAGGAGGTTCTCAAGTCACCAGTTTCTTTTTTGTCTTTGTTACTCGATTTCTCGAAAACGTCTAAACGGATTTAGTCTTTTAGAATGCCCTCTTAAACATTAAAACTAATGACTATTTTCAATGATCCCCCGCACCTCGTTCTTTTTTCGCTTTATCCGAATCTCTGCCGGAATGATCCATAACCATTTGCTCAAAGGAAGAAATATAAATTATTAATATTATTGGAGTTACCTTGCTACACTATAATAGAACATTCCAATAAGTATTTATATTTGGTTTATTTACTTTTACCTCAATACGACAGTACGACATCCCTGAACAAGCAAGCGGTCAGTTTTGTAGCAGCTAAGGGAATTTTCTTCCATGCTTAGTTAAAATCTGTGTAAAATTGATCGATGTTCCATGTTACGACTTATTGCCATGATACTTTTCGCTTATTACCAGTTTTTGTTTCATTGGATTTACAATAGGCCAAACCAAAACCGTCATAAGTTGCCCGATCAGAGAGTCATTTTTACTACTCTTGCAGTGTTTTTCAGAACTTTTCTAATTTGGAAAGTCCTAATGACCTGTAATTTATGCTTAGCTTATAACAATATGCTTGTTTCTAAAATATTGTAGTACTTGAATTCGCCTGTTTTTCATAATACCTACCTTTATGAAGGGTCTTACACTAAGCAGTGGCGAGCAGCCCTACACTATAACATTTTCGCCTCCTACGTTTGAGAACTCTCTTGGTGTACTTTGGTTCCATCACATGTTTTGGAGGTGACTAAAATCAATTATTTTTTTTAGAAGTCGCCAAATCCCTTTGTTTTATCAGACAAAAAATAGTTTTTCAATACTTGTTGAGAGCAACTTTCACCTTTAATAGAAAACGCCAAGTACAGTATGGACACGCGGTGCTTTTCCAAAAGTAACATCTTCCGATAATGTCCATCAGGATTGAGGAGCCACTTTTTGTATCTTAATGAAATTTTGTACATATTTAGTAGGAAGTTAAAAAGTATTGTAGGCTCAATCTTGGAATTTGTAGTAGGTAGGTATAATAGTTCAAAAGTTATATGAACACAAAGGTGGCTCCTCAATCTAAATATTTGGACTGAGGAGCCACGTTGGAACACAGAAAGTATACGATGTACATTCTTGAAAATTTTGTATGATTTAGTAATTGAGCGCAATGCGTACTAAAAATTTAATTCCAGTACCTTTAATATTTAAGAAGATACAATACTTTTAATGTGGCACCTTAACCCGTACAATGAAAATGTGAATTCCCATGAATTGTAAGTGGCAAATTCAAATTACACCCCATAAACATTTAGTACCTAGTAAGTGTGTCTGAATTTGTAGTACATAAACAAAGTAGTAAAACTGAGTGAATTTTGTATAAAAACGTAATTTTAAGTGGCTCCTCAATCCTGACGTTTCTGAAATGAGAAAATGCTTGAGTTTACCTGAAATCAGAATGGAATAAAAAAAATAAAGACACTAACATTTAGTAGAAATTTCTACTAAATATACATGCACAAATGAACATTGTATGTATCTTTTCCATATTCCTTAGGACGTCGTCATTAGGGGTGACCATGTAATATGAATAACATCAGGATAAATAGGTAGTTCTCAGCTTTGCCGCCAATTTTTTATTAAACCTCTGTAGGCAAACGCATTTATGGCTATTCCGCCTCGTGAATGACAAAATATTATTAAATACAAAAGTATTTAATAACCTTACTTAATAAAGTATGTCGGCGTCAGGATCCGACATCGTTAAATAAAACAAAGAGGTCTTCACACAGTCACTTGGTTTATTCCAATTAACACAATATTAGTCACTACAATTAATATTAACGAAATAAATTATCACGTGGGAGGTGTGCACTCCGCAACGGTCGGTGAACGAATGACCCGAGTCGTGCGCGCGCGCCGCTTTATATAAGGTCCACCGTTGACAGATCGATGGTTGACACATCGACGGTTGACACATCGACGGTGGCGCCGTCACGGCCATGCTGACATACGCTCGTCCTCGAGCGTCTTCTGAAAACAAGACAGCAAACTGCTCGATCATCCTGACATACTCAGTCACATCAAACAGACTTAAATGTGCTGGTCCGGCAAGCCCTTTTTTACAACCAGAGACTGTTAAACCCTTCTCATCAGTTTTACAACTGGAGACTGTTAAACCATTCTCATCGGTATTACAACCGGAGACTGTTAAACCATTTTTTTTTCTCTCATCTTTTTCTTTTTTTTTAGCTTACTTTTTTTTTTCTTACTTTTCCCCCCCTTTTTTCCCCTTTTTCTTTTCTTTTTTTTTTTTATAAAACCTCACAGTCTACACAAAATAGTCAGTCACCAGAACGGGTCGTAAGACCCGTTAAGCCCAGCTCTTAACAAGACTCATTTTGTCACACGTCGTGGAACATTGACCCAGAGAGCCAGTACCTAAAATCAGTTACACCAGTCACGTGTCAGGGCAGTCCCCAAGGTTTGTCACACTTGTCACATGTCATGGAATACGGCCCCACGAGCCAGTTCAGTTAAGTTAGTTACGTTAAGTTAGCCACCAATCATCACTTTCTGAAGTCATGTCAGTCGAACATCATGATCATTTCTGAAGTCGTGTCATATAAGTACAGGTCAAAGAACATGAATTGAAATTCGTCACTGTCACCGTCATTATTAGATGACACCTTATACCTTCCATGATCGTGAGCCGCCGTCTCGGCCTCCTCAGTCCTTAGTTGGAATACAAGCCACTTCAAGTAAGCCTACACGGGCACCAGGTATGTTACTACAGCACTTTTCGAGTGCTCTTACTAGTACTCGAATTCAATATAAGATGGTTTCAAATGAACCTTAGCGATTTCCTATAAAATTTCACGACACTAGTTGCACGGGACCATACAGTTGTTCCCATGGAGAATAATCGGCAAGAAACTCCATAGAAGATACCTATCATATTGTTCGTACTCATCATTATCTACGTCTATTACAATTAAAGCAAAAGCCCTAGAAATTCCTATGCAATTGAGTTTCGGTTTCTTCCGCTCAAATTAGACGAACAAAATCATCTTCAAGAGGAATCTCACTGCTGTCACTCCAAGATTAAAACGCTCTGTTTTGTCGAAGCTATTTTCCTCCTAAATCATTCCGTTTGCTGTATCTCGAATTTCTACCTACGACTAAGCAGAGTCTCCTAGATCCTCGCTAGATCTGAAGACATCGTTCTCGTAGAAATAAAATATAAGCTCGATTGGTATACGGTACGTTGCACTGAACCTGGTACTATTTGCTACTCAATCAACATGAACAACAACGATCTGAAGAGAGTGACAGGTAGTGGATAGACGCGGGCTGCCCAAGACCTGGATGGATGACGTTCACTGGAAGAGACTTACGTTCAACAGGGGGCGGCCATAGACCGGTATGATGATGATTATAATGAACTTCTATGAGCTCGTCGCGCAACGTTCGAATAATTCTCTACAATCGCAAATAGACTTACTCCCCTGACACATCCTTCCTACGCAATCATGAGCTGCACTACCACCAGTTACGGATTTCATGAACAGCAACACCTTTCAAACGAAGAAACCGGTCACACCAGCTGCCAAGCATGAAATAAAAGAAAGATCCAACAGGTAGTCCGACTTTCAAATTGTAAATTACAATTACGATTGTCACTCACACGAACGCTTTCCACTCGACAGGCTTTAGGGGAGATGTTCCTAAAACGGGTACCCCTCCTAAAACGGGTAGGCCTTGCCATTCGAATATTATAGATCTTAGTGTGAACCTGTGAGTGTAGAGTGGCGCACTACCCCCCTGCCGATCACGGTCAGTCGGCTCGCGCACCTGGAGCGAGCGTGTTCGAGGTAAGACGTAAAAAAAGTTTTCCGCTGAACTTATTAAAAAAAATCGAATTATGCTAGTGCTAACTACTCAAATATGGTGTAAGATATGGTTTTCGTAGTTTTGTATTATCATTTTGCATGTTATATGCTTATTAATTGTGAATAATTAGTGGTCTCCTTGTTTACTATTTTATGTTTAAGGTAGTTGAAATTTAAAACGTGCTTTTGGGCAAAACGGGTAGGGGCATAACGGGTGACTATCCGATTTGCCCTGGAATAATTTATGATATGTATTAAGCTGACCAGTGCCATTATTTATCTGACTCAAATGTAAAAAATACCTAATTTGTTTTTTTTAATTGGGTGAAAAGAAAAACTTTAAATGCTTCGTGGGATGTGGAAGTTATGAAACTGGACCGCAACCTCTTGACGAAGCTATAAGTCCACCTCATACTCCAACACCAGTAGGCCAGTATATTGAAGAACTTTCAACACCATGCAAGACTATAACGGCAGAAACACAAATTCTTAAGGATTTTATAACACCATGCAAGACTCCATCACAAACTACAATCCTTCTTCAACCTGAGAATCATCATGTAACACCAATAAAATAAGGGGCACTTCCTCAATTGATCCCACAGAAAGCTAATCGAAGATAAAGAAAGCCACAGAGAGCTGAAGAAGAACAGGAACAGCGAGAAAAAGAAATTTATTTTTAACAAAATTATCTGTAATTTCAAATGTAACATTTAATGACGTAAAAGAGTAATCTAGACTGATCAAAATAAGACAACTGTTTAACATAATTAAGGAGACTAATTAACAATTAAGATTTCCTGGATAATAGGAGGCTAAGATATTTTTTTAAATGTTTTTTAATTCATTTATCACATATATTCATTCATTACCTGCTTTGCCCAAAGGCGCTACCCGTTTTAGGACCCCCCTGAGGGCAAAGCGGGTATTTCGAAGGGGTTTATTTTTTTTGATTTTTTTCAGAATATTGAAGAAGATTACTAAGACTATCTTATGTTTTCCAAAGTTTATTATATAAACAACCCTATGAGTACAAATAACAAGTCGCATGTAATGTTCTTGGTTATTTTATTTAACATCTTTCGTTAGCTTACCCGTTTTGGGAACATCTCCCCTACATGACCTTTGTGTCCCTTAGCCGACTTATCAAGCCATCCTGGTTTTCTAGGAACCACAGTAACACGACACTAACTGTACTCACACAGATTTACACGAGTCTCTTCATGATCATCACGCTGCTATCGCACAGGCCAACGGGTCTTTTTCAAGTCACCCCGATACCCATCATAGGTACAGCATAACACAAAAAATCACTAAGTAGGCGTAAGAAGTAACAACACCTTGCCAACAAATCTATAGTCTGACGTATAATTGAATTATTCTATGTAACTGAAAGATATTAATCAGAACCCGTGGACCTAGTTCTCAGCGTCGGTGATTCCACTAGTTAACTACTACTGACAATAATGGTGTGCCAGCTGATTGTTGACCACGGCGGTCGTATAATTAGCCCTTATTACGAGATCAGCCAGCCGCGCACATATTATAGTGCGCAGGCATCCGCGCAGACACAGATGTACCCCACTCCCTCAATCTCATAGCGACAGCCCAACACAACCAGAGAAAAACCACAAGGAGGACCGACATCAACGTGCTCTCCAATGAAGGGTGCGTCAATCAGCATCTTCCAGGCTCCGGGCTGCCTTGTGAAAATTTTCAAAACCAGCAAAGCGAATTCGTCCAGACCCGAGACCCCGCGCACAACAGTCGCACTACGTGGCAACTAAACCAACGACGCAGTTCATATCTACCAATACCACTAGTCAACGAGGCAGTTCCACGTTTAATAACCTCGTGTGAAAAACTCAAAACTCAAACGAACTCAAAACTCAAACGTTTATTCAAATTAGTCAGAACAAAAGACAGCCCCCAAAAAGCCCGCCCTTCGCCACTTCCTATGTGTTTTGGCTTGGGGAGAAGAAGTGGCGGAACAAACTCCCCAGCAACACATGTCTGTCTGTTAGGTTAGAAGAACCTTACCATACGATAGACGTTACAATAATCTTAACACTTCACAATATGGATCTACAACGATACTACAACACTAAGTAATAACACTAGGTACACTAGACGTGACGTAAGGCAGTTTCGAGATGTGTGCCACACGGCGACTCAACGAAGACTGAGCTCCGCGGATGCCACGCCGACCACCATGACTCTGCCAAGCGCGCCAAAATGTTGTTTCACCGGAAACGCCACCAGAGGGCGCGCTTGCGTGACGTTTAGTGTCCGTACTATTGACAGTCTCCGACACGGCCATCCTGCATATACCCACGTCCTCGTGGGTTTAATCTGCAACAACACAAACACAGCACAGTACGTTTGCCTCGGCCACTCCTGACCACACCAGTAACTCTCGATCTTCGTTTTACTCTCTTATATACGCTCGTCCATCACTGATCATTTTACAACTCTTTATACCCCATAAATTCAACTCCTATCACTTGGGCCCGGATAATTGAAAGAGGCGTCCCTTCGACCAGATATCTCTCTAGATAACATGGACCGGACAACCGTTCAACACCATAGGCGTCCCTTCGACCAGTTATCTCTCCAGACAACATGGACCGGACAACCCTACAGCGTCCCTACAAAAGAGCTGACCCGGACAACTGAAAAGGCGTCCCTTCGACCAGTTATCTCTCCAGACAACATGGACCGGACAACCCTACAGCGTCCCTACAAAAGAGCTGACCCGGACAACTGAAAAGGCGTCCCTTCGACCAGTTATCTCTCCAGACAACATGGACCGGACAACCCTACAGCGTCCCTACGATCACTCTTAAGTCTCGTCTAATCTCAGTCCACGCCGCCACGCGGCCAAGTCACAATGCCAACTCACATGGCCACACACGCCGCCTCGCGGCCAAGTCAAATAGTCAAGTCCCACTGGACTGTGCTAAGCGACATGGGTAGAGTCACCAGAACCTACGACCAGTTAAGGCCAGCTCTTAATATGACCCCCATGCCGTGCTACAGCGTCCCAGCGAGCACACACGAAAGTCAGTCACAGTTAAAATACGTCGTGGAACATCGTCCTTGAGGGCCAGTCCCTGTCATTCAATCAGTCATTCACCAGTCACACTAGTCATGTCATCGGCCCTACGAGTCAGTCCCCACAGTCCACCTAACCCGTAACGGTCAAGTTAGTCGCCAATCAGATTTGTCAACGTAAATGTCATCACATGATACTTTCTAAATTCCATGGTCGTGAACCACCCTCTCGGTCTCCTAAGCCCTTAGTTCCTAGTTACATTAGAAGTCGCAGTAGTAAAGTGAACCCACAAGTTCTCAAGTTTAAAAATGTCGTAAGACAAATAACCTCAACATAAAGCAAAAATGGATCGGTCTCACCGGGTTTCCACTCAACGCGCATGATGATGCGCACATCGCTATGGCGCGCAGTTCAGCAAGGCTTTCGCGGACGTGAAGCCACGGAGATGCACGAGCACCAACACTCCGACCTCGCGATGACACGTCGGGCTCCTGGCAGGCAGCTGGGATGCTCCATTCAACGTCGTAATTTTCTCGCCAAATTGCACAATCACCGTCATTTTTTGAAACATGAAAAAAAAAGACAAATTCGGTTAATTTTCTAGCATACCTTCAATAACTAGTTTGACATGTCACAATGGAAATCGATACCATTACCATAACCATGGTTACCATACTTGTACCTTCGCTGAAGTTCTTAATCAATTTTCTACCATCAAAATTCTGATGTTTCCTTATTTTGTTTTCTGTCTACTGGAAAACATGGTATTCAGCATGTGCCTATCGTGCACTCAGAAATCCAGAAAGTTTGTCTTCACGTGGCGAATTCTCTCGAAACTAATCCACCAACGGCCGCCACACGTCACTCCAAACGAGCACATCACTTTTTCACTTTTTGAACAATGGCATGGCAATCCTTAACACATGTGGGCATTTGGATTGCATCCCACTTCTGATGTCGGCGTCAGGATCCGACATCGTTAAATAAAACAAAGAGGTCTTCACACAGTCACTTGGTTTATTCCAATTAACACAATATTAGTCACTACAATTAATATTAACGAAATAAATTATCACGTGGGAGGTGTGCACTCCGCAACGGTCGGTGAACGAATGACCCGAGTCGTTTTTTTTTTTTTTTTTTTTTTTTTTTTTTTTTGGTATGGCATCTCGCAGTTCAGCCTAGGAGGCCGTGTACTGCTTAACCGGACTTTTCCCTGTGGATGCCTAGAATTTAAGGCCTCCAGCCAGGGGCGTAAACAACTTATAAACTAAGCGACTGCGCTAAGGGTACCCCCTATGGGGTCGGACCTCGGCTTAGGGCGTCGCTGGGGAGGCAGCAAAGGGACAGGCTGGATCATATGATCATTATTATTAAATGGGGAATTTAAAGCTACTGGCTCAGCTCGCGGGCTGGCTCGATGAGCAAGGGTCGGGAGGACAGAGAACGGGACGTCGCGGCGGACCTCGGCGGCGAGGTTTGTACGAACGCGGTTTGTGTTTGTGTAGGGTGCTAGTGAGTTTACTACTCTCTTGGAGGACAGTTATCTCATCGTCAGGTTCTAGAAGGGCATGCCTAGGGCGGCGAATCCTACTGATGCGGGAGGGAGTATAATTACTGGCTGACACGATAAGTGAGTTATCGTGTTTCTCAGCGCGTTCGAAGTACCGTATGGCGGCACGCTTCATATACTGGCGGATGGTAGGGATTTTTAAGTCGAGATGAAGAATCTCATTTCGAACATAATAGGGAGCTCCTGTGATTTTCCGTAAAGCACGGTTTTGAAGGGCCTGCATTCTGTGAAGGCGGCGATGGCTTGCCTGTGCGAACACAGGGCAAGCATACATCATGATGGGGCGTATGCACGATACGTAGAGGCGTAACTTGCATTTAAGAGATAATTTGCTCTTTGAATTGAGCAAGAAGTGCAATCTACCGTACACAAAGGCTGCTCTAGAGCGCACCTTATTTATGTGCTCGGCGAATGAGAGGCGCTGGTCTAAGATTACACCTAGATATTTGGCATGCTCCTTCCAAGGAATCGGCCTACCAAACATGGTGACTGACGGGGGCGCGGGAGGAAGCCTACGGCGAGGGCTCGAAAAGAGTATGGCCTGGCTTTTGTCGGGGTGGAGTTCGATTCTCCATAGCCTAGTCCAGACACCTAGGGTGTTGCAATAGGCTTGGAGATGTCTCACTATGGCGGCTGGGCTGCGGCCTGAGCAGTAGATTGCCGTGTCGTCGGCGAATAGGGCTAATTGAACATGCTTGTTCTTAGGAATATCGCTAGTGTATAGCGTGAAGAGGATGGGGGAGAGTACCGAGCCTTGTGGGACGCCAGCTTTTATAGGGTGGGCCGAAGAAAGAGTGCCGTCTATGCGATAGCGAAAGGTGCGATTCGACAAAAAGTCTCGTAAGATGACGACGAGACGGTCTGGGACACCGAGTTGGTAAAGCTTGTAAATCAAGCCTTTGTGCCAGACTTTGTCGAATGCCTTTGCTATATCGAAGAGAATCGTACCGGTGAGTTGGCCACGTTGGAATCCGTGGCTCACACCTTCCACGATGCGGTGGACTTGTTGGACACAAGAGTGATGGGTTCGAAAACCAAACTGTTCTAATGGAATAAGACTCTTTGCTTCGACGTAATCTTTGAGACGCTTATAGATAAGTATCTCGTAGATCTTGCCGAACACATTGAGTAAACTGATAGGGCGATAGCTGGACGGGTCTGATTTTGGTTTACCGGGTTTGGGAATACCGATTACGGTTGCCTCTTTCCATGCCTGTGGGAACAGGTTATGGGTCATGGCGCAATTGAAGATCGCGGTCATGAGCATTACGAGGGAAGCGGGTAGGATTTTAAAAACTTTATTGGTTATTCTATCTGGGCCCGGAGCTTTACGGGGTTTAAGACGTTTGATGATCTCTGCCACTTCGTCTGGAGTGACGGGAGGCAAGGGATCGTCGGGGTCTTCTTGCGGTGGTAGGGAGGATCTGCGCTCGACCTCGGCTTCGACCTTTAGTAGGTGAGCCGGGTCGACCGGTTGGGTACTAGGCGAGCATTGAGCCTCGAGGCTTTCGGCCAGACATTCCGCTTTTTCATCGTCCTCGAAGGCGAGGGAATTGTCGGGGCGTTTGATCGGCGGGGTGGAAGCTACTTCATCGGATTTGAGTTTCCTTTGAAGCTGCCAGAAGGCTTGATGAGTCGGCTCGAGTTCGCTCAGCGTCTTGTCCCAGCGCGTTTGACGCATCTCAGCAAGGCGTTCCTTTACAGCACGCTGTAAGTTACGCATGTGAGACTTGTTAGCGTCGCAGGGAAAAGTACTGTAGGCACGGACAGCCGCGTTCTTCTCGGTCACCAGAGCACGCACGTCATCCGGGAGCTTGAAGCGATGAAAGCTCGTCGCTTCAACTCTACGTGAACACTTGTCCACGGTGGATTGTACGTGCTCGGTGAACGAGCCGATCGCGCCCGTCATGTCAGCGACTGAGTTGATTTCATCGGGAATTGATTCTAACTGGGCGGAGGAGGATTTCAAGCTTTCGCTTAGCATTCTCCAGTCCGTGACAATCTGGGTGGGAGGAGGGCGATCCGGGTCGAGTGGGCCTGAGCGCGAGGCTAGTTCCACTAGAACCGGTCTGTGGTCGGAGGTGAGCTCGTGTAGTACCTCGATCGAATGTAAACGTAGGTTTACGTTCTTGAGGAGCGCTACATCGAGAACGTCGGGAAGGTGGTCGACTATATTAGGAAAGTGAGTGGGATGCATCGGAGCGATGACATCGAAGTTGAGGGATTCACACTGATTGAATAGCAACCTGCCTCTTGGAGAAGTAGTGTTGCTATTCCAGGCGGGATGTTTGGCGTTTAGATCACCTGATATTATTACAGAGTCGCTCAGGCCTAGTAAGGCTCTGAGATCGTTCGTGAAAAGGATCGGGTCGTAGGACTGAAAGGATGAGGACGTGGGAGGGCAGTAGGCCGATACGAGAGTGATCGACTGGTGATGGGACATGGCTAGTCGACAGATCGAGGCTTCAATGCAGCTTAAGTCGGGGGGAGTGATCTCTACACAATGTAGCGATCTTTTATAATAGATAAGCGTGCCGCCTTTGTGGCGTGTGATCCTGTCATTTCTAATTAACTTATAGTTAGCTATATTAGGGCCGCGTACGCGCGGCTTTAGGAAGGTCTCTTGTACGAGAAGAATGTCTATCTTATGGGATTGTAGGAAGGCGGAAATCTCGTCGCGTTGGCCGAGAATACCGTTGGCATTATAATAGCCAAGCCTAAGGGAATGGGGTTTAATTTTGGATGTATTATCCATTTCTATTTCCTAAAGTGAGGCAGGTTTTGAACTGCCTGGGCGACGTCTGAATACTCCTGCATAACGGAGTAGAGTTTGATAAGGTCGCCATTGCTGGCGACTATCTCCCTCGAAAGTTGTTGAGCTCTGTCGCTCGTGAATACACTGAACGTGCTCAGTATAACGTTCATAGAACTGAGCCCTGATACTGGGCTAGAAGAGGGCGCGATCGCTTGCGCTTGCGCGGGCTTGGCGGCTATAGGAGCCGCGGGGGGCGCGGAGGGCGCGGAGGGAAGGACGGGAGGGACGCGAGGTAAGCTCGCGGGCGCCGCGGTGGAATTATTCACCGGGGCGGGAGTTGGATGGGGCTGAGTTGGCCTCAGGGTTGGAAAGGCTCTCTGATGGTTGAGAGGGTTCCATGGGGAGGGCCGTTGTGGGCTGAGACGCTCGGGAAGTTGAGCGGTAGGTAGCCTTGCTGATGGGCTTTCCCTTAGCTGGCGGGCGTTTGCACGCTTGGCCAGCTTGGGAGACGTTTTTGGGGCCTTTGGGCAGCCGCGGTAGTTGGCGGGATGGCCTGAGGCGCCGCAGAGTACACAGCTCGGAGGCTCGGTGCACAGAGTGCGGTCCTTGGGTCGCGGGCAGTCGGAGGTACCATGTTGGCCTAGGCATTTCACGCACCTAGGCTGGGCGAAACAGTTGCGCTGTGAGTGACCCCACAGTTGGCAACGGTGGCATTGTGATACAATGCCAGATCTATTTGGCTTCTCGATTGAGATGCCGGTTAAATTGCACACCGATTTGATGTTAAAAATCGGGTGGATTTTAGAAGGTGACGGCTCGCATACTACGAGCACCATGTCGAAGGCGTGGCCGCTGCGGGCGCGGTGCATCCTATGGACTTGCGTCGCCGGGATGTTTTGTGACTTAAGGTCACTTAAAATGTCATCCGAAGGGATTTCCTTCGGAATACGGGTAATGACGACCCGGAGAGGTTTTTCCTCAGGGAGGGAGTATGTATGGAACGAAATGTTCCTCGCTCTTAGCGCTTTAGTTATTTCCCTATAGTCGTCTGACGTAGGGAGGACGATTTTTATACCGTTGCCGGTATTGGAGGCCGATCTGTAGTTGATCTTACGATCAACACACAGCTTGGACACTTCGGTCCATTTCGCCTTGTCCTGTAAGTATACAGGCGGCGGAGGTTTGCTTTTAGGTGCGCTTTTGGGCTTAGCGGCACCTTGGGAGGAAGCGACCTGCGAGGTCGAGGGTGACGGGGCGGGGGATGCTGTAGACACAGCGGGCGGGCTAGTGACCCGAGTCGTGCGCGCGCGCCGCTTTAAATAAGGTCCACCGTTGACAGATCGATGGTTGACACATCGACGGTTGACACATCGACGGTGGCGCCGTCAAGTATTTAATAAACTTGCTTTGTCATTCAACATTGCTGGAGCAGTGTCATCTTCTGATCCTTTTTCCCAACTGTAGTAACTGTGTATTATCACCGATATCTGTCGTCTCGTCGCATAGACGCGGAGAGTGCACACTATACTCTATGGCCAGTTGGCGGGAAACCGGGAGAGTGTGTGGCACGGGAGTAAGACGTTATGTGGGCAAGCGAGCTGATATCCTAATTATCGGATGGTAATTACAGAGACACAGGTAGGGCGAACACTACACCAACCATGTTGGGGTCGGCTTCCAGTCTAACCGGATTCAGCTGAGTACCAGTGCTTTACAAGAAGCGACTGCCTGTCTGACCTTCTCAACCCAGGGGCCCGATTCTCCTAAGTTAATAATGTTAAAATTGAATAGAAATCGAATCGCAATATGATCGCAATAGCAGTTTTAACCATATCGGGCATTCTGCTACTAATATAAGACCAATCGTATTCCAACGACATTCGATTGGTTTGCGATTGGTCTGCTATTTTGGTGATTTTGGTCTTTACGGTAGTTTGCTGTACAATCATATCATACAAAATGATTCATTATTGTATGACAGAAAAGGATAAAAACTTTTATTTCAAAGAAAAAATAACGGAATGCCACATACGCTTCAATCGTAATCGAGTCGTGATTGGATCGCAGTCGAATGTGAATCGTATGTTGCTTAAGTAAAATTAGGAGAATCGGGCCCCAGTTACCCGGGCAACCCGATACCCCTTTGGGTAGACTGGCGTCAGACTTACTGGCTTCTGACTACCTATAACGACTGCCAAGGATATTCAATGACAGCCGGGACCTACAGTTTAACGTGCCATCCGAAACACAGTCAATGGTGTCTAAGATATACTTAGAAAGTACATACAAACTTAGAAACGTTGCATTGGTACTTGCTTGACCTAGGATCGAACTCGCGCCCTCATACTTGAGAGGTTGGTCCTTTACCCACTAGGCCACCCACGATACGACGTGTAATGTTCCAAATTCAAAAAGGCGCCTGTTTTTTTTTGCCCTTAGCGCAGGCTAAAAAGTGTTACGACCATATTGCCTAGTATTTCGTAGTGGCAATGGATTTGATTTTCATCGTCCGTAAATTCGATACTTCGCATTTTTTTAAATAATGACAGCATTACATATGAAACAGATATTCGCTGCATTGTTGTAACCGACTTTAAAAAAGGAGCAGGTTCTCAAGTCATTTGTTATTTTCTTTGTTACTCGCTTCCTCGAAGACGCCTGGACCGATATGTTTTTTTTTTCTTTCTACTCACAGTTTTGTCCCATAGCTATATTTATTCGTGATATGACCATGAAGGTTTGGATCTTACCTGATGATGGAGGCGACAGAAAATCAAGGGAACTCCGTATCGGTATATAGCAACTGCCAAGTGTTTGGGCTCATTGGCTTCGTTTTGACGAGATCTTTACATTGAAATATGTTATGAGTACCATATCAGACATGACAATGAAGACAAAGTGCGTTACGGGAACTCCTTAACGGTTGATAGCAGCTACCTTGTGTTAGGCCATATTTTATTTATATTGGTAAAGAGTTTCCACAACTGCCACTGAGGGTACTTAAAATACACTCTTTTGCAAAAAAAGCGGGCACCTATGTTAAATCTTGGTTTTAAGGACTTTGTGTGTTTCAAAGGTTTTAATGACTGGAATATATTACTAGCATTAAAAGGGTTTGCCAAGCATGAATAGGTATCTATTTTTAATTTTAATTTTAGAGAATTGCTAAGAAAGTTGTTAATACCTTGTTCTGGACTAATTCCTAGTAGAAACTTTGTCGGTGTTTTGAATAGCAACTTTTCCAAGTGATGTTCAGGAAACTGATACTGCAGTTTTAATTTAATAACTGATTGATAAACATTTTTGCTACATCAAAACATTTTAGAAAAATCATGCACATTTAGTAAAATTGTCAGCTGTACTAAATGAGAATAAGATCATACAGAGGAACTCAGCACGACGATTAACGATAACATTTCAAATTAACCATATTTGACACAATTTATACGTTTTAAAAGCTTGTCGCGGGATTTAAGTACTCGTATTTACTTTCTTAGTAAAATCGCGACAAGCTTTTAAAACGTATAAATTGTGTCAAATATGGTTAATTTGAAATGTCATTATAAGTTGACAGTAAAAGTTTATGTTTTTATTTTTAGCGCATTTAAATAAAAGCTTGTTTTTAAAGATTTTTTTACCTCAATTTATTTTATACTTTTTAGTTTTCACCTGGTAAGTTCCCAAGTCTAAATTCTGTAGCGGTGGTCATCTTAGATTTTGATTTGGTAAAGGGCACTTTATTCTACTTGTCAAGCCCTGTCATTGGATACCCATATGGATGGGATTGAAAAAAATATGTTATTCACCATTTTGTAGCGGCGGCCATCTTGGATTTTTATTTCGTAAAGTGCAATGTGTTCTATTTGTCAATCCCTTTCATTTGATACCCACATTGTATAGGTACCTTAAAAATAACTAGTCCGCCATCTTGTATATTTAGCCATGTTGGATTTAGGATGACATCACATAGCTTAACATGCATTGTCATCCAAACTAAACATGTATGCAAAATTTCAGCTCAATCGGTTGAGGACAAGTGCCTTAAAATTGAGTTGTAAAATTCCACCCGAACACACAGTTACATACATACATACATTGCAAGTTAAATAAAAGCTTGTAAAATTGGCGGCAAAGCTGAGAACTACCTATTTATCCTGATGTTATTCATATTACATGGTCACCCCTAATGACGACGTCCTAAGGAATATGGAAAAGATGATTTTATTACCCACGACGGAACGGAGCAGGTATATGCGTTTAGGGTGAGAGATGTGCGTTTGTGTGTTTGTGTGTGCGTTTGTGCAAAGTAATGTTCCCACATATCTTCTAAACTAATGATCTGATTTTGATGCGGTTTTCAATAAAGGGTTTGTTTTTGATGAGTTCATGTTCTTAGACAGGTGTCATGGCTGTAACTCACTAGGGGGCGCCACAATATTAGTCCAAACAGCAAAGGAATGTTCCCACCTACCTTCTAAGCTAATGATCCGATTTTGATGCGGTTTTCAATAACGTTTTTGTGTTCAATGAGTTCATGTTCTTAGATAGGTGTCATGGCTGTAACTCACTAGGGGGCGCCACAATATTAGTGCAAAAGAGCAAAGTAATGTTCCCACCTACCTTCTAAACTAATGATCCGATTTTGATGCGGTTTTCAATAACGGTTTTGTGTTCGATGAGTTCATGTTCTTAGATAGGTGTCATGGCTATTAATCACTAGGGGGCGCCACAATATTAGTGCCAAACAATGTTACAATATAATCAAAATGTCCGATTACAATTCTGTTTTCATCAGCAATGTGTACGTGCTTAATGCATGTTCCCAAATAATAAAAATTACGCCTGTAACTCACTAGAGGCCGCTACAATATCGGTGCAAAATAATATTGCAATAACATATTATATAGACTATAATTCGTATATGTTCTCTAAAAAGTCTGAAATAAAATTAAGCAAAATTAAAAATTTTGAAAAAACCCCCGACGGTAAAAATGTTATTGAAAAATAATAAAATAACTCAAAACCCCCGACTTAACCCAATTATATAGGAATAACCGTCGGGGGCTGCCTTTTCTATATGAAATTTCAACAATTAATTGAGTGTATTTTATGTCATCGTTAAACATCTACAATTCTTCAATAATTGTATTCACGACACTAGAATCCTTTAGCTGGTTTAATGGCAGCTCCTGACGGATATTCCTATATAATTGGGTTAAGTCGGGGGTTTTGAGTAATTTTATTATTTTTCAATAAGATTTTTACCGTCGGGGGTTTTTTCAAAATTTTTAATTTTTATCAGATATTGAATACATACAATTTTCATTTGTGCATGTATATTTAGTAGAAATTTCTACTAAATGTTAGTGTCTTTATTTTTTTTATTCCATTCCGATTTCAGGTAAACTTAAGCATTTTCTCATTTCAGAAACGTCAGGATTGAGGAGCCACCTAAAATACGTTTTTATACAAAATTCACTCAGTTTTACTACTTTGTTTATGTACTACAAATTCAGACACACTTACTACTAAATGTCTATGGGGTGTAATTTGAATTTGCCACTTACGATTCATGGGAATTCACATTTTCATTGTACGGGTTAAGGTGCCACATTAAAAGTATTGTATCTTCTTAAATATTAAAGGTACTGGAATTAAATTTTTAGTACGAATTGCGCTCAATTTCTACTAAATCATACAAAATTTTCAAGAATGTACATCGTATACCTACTTTCTGTGTTCCAACGTGGCTCCTCAGTCCAAATATTTAGATTGAGGAGCCACCTTTGTGTTCATATAACTTTTGAACTATTATACCTACTACAAATTCCAAGATTGAGCCTACAATACTTTTTAACTTCCTACTAAATATGTACAAAATTTCATTAAGATACAAAAAGTGGCTCCTCAATCCTGATGGACATCTTCCGATACACATGCACTACCAGGTTTTCCCGACCCGGCTGTCATTTTAAAAAGTTCTGCAGACGCAATTTTCGTCCTTTCAGCAACAGATGACTCCGAAAAAAACAGTAAGTATCGAATAATGTGAATGGTTCTTTATTTCCTTATAAAACCACTGTAAAGTCTGTTTGCGGACAAGTTTTCCTTGGCGTCGGTTTTCAGACGTTCTCAAACCTTGACCCTTTAGTGCCAATCAACAAGGCATCTTAAATAATAATTACCATGTCCTTATTAAAGTTCGAGTGGTATGAATGAATCCTCATGACAAAACTTTATTTAAAAAAGCCTAAAACATTTTACTTAGGGTACCAGAATTTTTGTTTCAGTCGTATTCATTGGACTAAAATGAACAATTTTAATGAAGGAAACCTAAATCATTAGGTACCTAATTTGAGTTCTCATAAATATTTTACTTACTTTAAAAAAAAGTATGGTGACTATTTCTATCTTTCGGTTTTTTTCTTAACTCAGCTTTCAGCCAAGTATCCGCTATTAAAGAAAGTAAATAATATTTGTCCTTGATTTAAAGAACACAATGTAATTTTTGTTTTACCTAATTATAAAATTACATTACATTTCATACCGTACTTAAGCTCACGTCAGGGGCCCGATTCTCCTAAGTTAATAATGTCAAAATCGAATAGAAATCGAATCGCAATATGATCGCAATAGCAGTTTTAACCATATCGGGCAGTCTGCTATTTTGGTCTATACGGTAGTTTGCTCTACAATCATATTGCAATCGTAAATCATTTACAGACAAAATGATACATTATTGAATGACAGAAAAGGATAAAAACGTTTATTTCAAAGAAAAAACAGCGGAATGCCACATACGCTTCAATCGTAATCGAGTCGGGATTGGATCGCAGTCGAACGTGAATCGAATGGCGCTTAAGTAAAATTAGGAGAATCGGGCCCCAGTAGTTCTAATTAGTCCGCATTTTAAACTTCCTAAAAATATAATATATGACACATCTATCTGATATTATAAAGCTGAAGAGTTTGTTTGTTTGTTTGAACGCGCTAATCTCAGGAACTACAGGGGCCCGATTCTCCTAATTTACTTAAGCGCCATTCGATTCACGTTCGACTGCGATCCAATCACGACTCGATTACGATTGAAGCGTATGTGGCATTCCGCTATTTTTTCTTTGAAATAAACGTTTTTATCCTTTTCTATCATTCAATAATGAATAATTTTGTCTGCAAATGATTTACGATTGCAAAATGATTATACACCAAACTACCGTACCTATAGGTAGACCAAAATCACCAAAATAGCAGACCAATCGCACACCAATCAAATGTCAATCGAATACGATTGGTCTTTTATTAGTAGCAGAATGCCCGATATGGTTAAAACTGCTATTACGATCATATTGCGATTCGATTTCTATTCGATTTTGACATTATTAACTTAGGAGAATCGGGCCCCTGGTCCGATTTGAAAATTTCTTTCAGTGTTAGATAGCCCATTTATTGAGGAAGGCTATAGGCTACTTTTTATCCCGGCACGGGAAGTAGTTCCCACGGGATGCGGGTGCAAAGTGAGATGAGAGTGGGCGCTTTTTTGTTACTGAGAGAAAATAAATAATACGGGTTCATTATTTTAGTTATCATGTCTATTATAATATTTTAGTTTCGGCCCCAAAAACGGGCTCGATTATGCTAATTTAATTATGTGTCAATTGGATATCAACTGCTACTGGGCATGTAATGAGGAGGGATGATACGCATGCAACATAGTGTGTGCTAAGTATGAATGTAGATGGATGGAGAGGAAGAGGAAGACCTAGGAAAAGATGGATGGATTGCCTGAAAGATAACATGAACAGGAAAGGAGTGAGTCAGTATGACGAGTGACAGGGGAAAATGGAAGAGAATGACATATTGCGCTAACCCCAAGTAAAATTGGGAACAGGGCAGGAGGAAGAAGAAAGATATCAACTGCTACTTATCATTTTAATAAGACCAATCATTTTCCAATGACATTCATATTGTCTGTCTATCCTTGGTGACACGTAGACCAAACAGTCGGCAGAATAAAATAAAGTACAAGATATATTATATCAATATATATTAGAAAAGTAAGTAAGTGCACGGCGGCGGCTCGGCTACACGTGCGGCAGGCGGCGGCGGCTCGGGAGCTGCACTACACGTGCGGCAGGCGGCGGCGGCTCGGGAGCTGCACTACACGTGCGGCAGGCGGCGGCGGCTCGGGAGCTGCACTACACGTGCGGCAGGCGGCGGCGGCTCGGGAGCTGCACTACACGTGCGGCAGGCGGCGGCGGCTCGGGAGCTGCACTACACGTGCGGCAGGCGGCGGCGGCTCGGGAGCTGCACTACACGTGCGGCAGGCGGCGGCTCGGCTACACGTGTGGCAGGCAGGCGGCGAGCGCGCGGCGCAGCGCGTGTCGCACGGCGGCGTCGGCCTCGCAGAACACGTGCGTGGCGTGGCGCTCCACGTGCACCAGCGTGTCGTGGCGCGGCAGGTGCACGATGCAGCCGTCCGCCGTCCGCTCCACGCGCGCGTCCGCCACGCCCTCCCGCGCCAGCGCCCGCACCAGCGCCTCCACGTCCGGCGCCGCCCAGTCCAGCCGCGGCGCCTCCCGCGCGGCGCCCGGGCCCGGCGGCGGCACGTCCAGCGACACGCGGCGGTCGCGCACGCGCAGCGCGGCACACAGCGGCGCCGCCCGCAGTCCCGCGCGCACGTCCCGCGGCGCCAGGCGCGCCGCCAGCGCCGCCGACAGCGAGGCCCGCGCCAGCCCGCGCCGCGGCCCGCAGGCGCGAGCGGCCCCGCGGCGCAGCAGCACGGTGGGCACGTCGGCCGCGATGTGCGGGCGCGGGGCGGCGCCGCCGGCCGCCGCCGCGTACTGCTCGGGCAGCGCCAGCTCGCGCGGCCGCAGCTCGCGCACCAGCTTGTTGGCCTGCGAGTAGTTGAGCGACGTGTCGATGGGGCAGTGGAACGCCTTCATGGCGAGCGGCTGGAACGGCGCCAGCGCGTCTAGGTACGGGAAGTCGGGCTCTGCGAACGAACCGATCCCGTCAGTGAATATCGTTGACGCATTGATCACAATGATAGGTACTCGAATGAAACTAAGGGTCGAATTAACCTCATTTCTTCTGATATAAACTTTGTTCTTATTTGAATGTTAAGTTCCTAAATAAAATCGTCATTAGATGACATCTGACCAGTGAATATGATGGCGTGAGCAGGGTTAGACGCCCACAGCTCGACGAGATGCACGGCGGCTCCGAAACGAAGACTCGGATGTCCACAGAAGACGACGCAAGGCTGCACACACAATACTTATTAGTTCGCATATATGGACACTTTAGCTGATCCAAACTCTACTCGGCAAGGATAAAACTCATTGCAAACAGAAGAACATACGACAAAAATATAAGAAAAATTATTTAAGAATGGTAAGAGGTCAGGAAGCGAGGAAGGTTAAAAAAAGTTTAAAGTCTAACTCGTAGGTAATAAAATGTTTCAAATGTAAGCAGTACGAGACCTGTCGGAAGTCAGCGCTGAAGGCGTCGTCGTGCAGATGCCTCGCGTGCTTGAGGCGGCCGCCGCGAGCCAGCGCCGCGTGCGGGAACGGCTCCTCCGGCAGGTACACCCGCGCCTGCTTGCCCACCGACACCCACTCCGCCAGGATGTTGCTGTACGCCAGCGAGGAGTCGGCCACGGGCGACAGCACGTACAGCGGCACGGCCGCCAGCCCCGCCTGGTCCAGATGCGCCGACAGGCACTCCAGCAGGTCGTACAGCACGCCCGACGGGTACACGGGCAGCAGCACCGAGCCGCCCGCCCGCAGCGTCACGGCCGCGTGCACGCATAGGTCCCCCAGCATGTGGTCGGGATTGTGTGCCGGCGTCTGCGTCAGCGCCGCCAGCACCAGCACGTCCGCGCCGCGCAGCGCCGCCTGGTTGATGGGCCGCGGGTGCGTCGTCAGCGTCGACGACCCGCTCACGTACGCCACCTGTCTCCGCAACCGGTACTGTGACCACTATCTCTTGCGCCCGATGGGTGCTCAGCTCGACTAATCATTTATTTATTTATTTTTATTTTCTCACCGACGTGTGCACGAGATGAATCTCGTGCACACGTCGGTGAGAAAATAAAAATCAAGAGAAGAGGTCACCTTCTCGTGTGCAGAGCGCAGCACCCAGTTGGCGGAGCCGAGACAGAAGCCGGAGCTGACGGCCGTGGCGTCCAGCGCGCCGTACACGTCGACGCGCTCGTCGTAGCCCACCACGCGCACCCGCGCCAGCGCCCGCGCGATGTGCTCGCGCGCGAACAGGCGGCGCCAGGCGCGAGGCCGGGCCGCCAGCGCCAGCGGCGCGGGCAGCACGTGCAGCAGCTCCTTCCAGCGCCGCGCCGCGCCCGCGCCGCCCGCGCCCGCCAGCCACGAGCCCAGCTCCTCCAGGTAGAAGCGCCCGATCTGCAGCGTGGGCTCCGTCGCGTACACCTGGCCCTTGAAGCCCGTGTCTTCCGTGATGAACGGCAGTGCCAGCATGCACGTGTAGTTGGAGATCAGAATCACGTCCAGTTGGGAGAAGTCCACCACTTTGTCTAGCGGCGGACAGAACTCTGGAATACTGTCTACGAAAACACGTCCGCAGCAATCTTTTAATTCCTGTAACAAATAATAAGAAACAGATCTGACTTACTTTTACTGTTACAGCCTTTTTATCGTCTCACTGCTGGGCACAGGCCTCCTCTCACATGGAGAAGGATTGAGCATTAATCACCACGCTTACTCAATGCGGGTTGGTGATTTCAGACTTAGTCCAGGTTTCCTCAAGATGTTTTCCTTCACCTTTTTTATCAACCACTAGCTTCTGCCAGCGGTTTCACCCGCATCCCGTGGGAACCTCGGCACGGACCCGGATAAAAAGTAGCCTATAGCCTTCCTCGATAAATGGGCTTCCTGAGATTAGCGCGTTCAAACAAACAAACAAACAATCAAACAAACAAACTCTTTAGCTTTATAATATTAGTATAGATTGGTGTCCAAGATATACTTAGAAAGTACACACAAACTTAGAAAAGTTGCATTGGTACTTGCCTGACCTGGAATCAAACGCACACCCACATACTCGAGAGGTTGGTTCTTTAACCACTAGGCCACCACAACTTCCGCAAGGAATGAATGAATTACACAAGGAACTAAATAAGCTGTCATCTGTAACTGCCGAAAACACGTGCCATGGCTACTCAGTTAATAGTTTCAAAGGTACTTTTGTATATTCATCATGGCATACCTAATCGTCTCTTTAGGCATTCAGTAAATTTTGCCATAATTACCCATTACAATTTACAATAATTATATTTAGCGTTATTTCAGTTTTCTTAAAAAATTGTGATGGCCTAGTGGATAAAGAACCAACCACTCAAGTACAAGTGATTTCTTTATAATAGTTTCTGTTATATTGATATGATGGCCTGAAACACAGGTTTAAATAATCCTAGTTCGGGTGGTCCCTATGTTTAGAATGGCTAGTAATAATAGCTCCGACAAAAAAATAAGAATTGCCCTTACTCAAATTAACGAATTGACTTTCCGACTACTTTTCTCCGAATAAAAATTATGAAACGACCGAATGAGATACTAAAGTCTTCGAACAATAAACATCACTGTTTGTTGCTATAATACTTTTCTACCAGTATAAATTACGTTCTACTGAAAACTATGCCTTGTAATTTTTAATCTTTACTTGCCTACTATTAATTCATAAATTACCTTTCATATTTCGTAGACTTGGTGCCATTTTAACTTAACATTATACTGAAAATATTATTCTCAGTGGTTAAACACTACTTTAAAAAAATATAAAAATGTACTTGTAATAAAACTTTTACTTGCTTCATATATCATGAATTTTACTTACTACGGGTATGCTTCGATATCGGTACTTATTTCAGGTTCAGGAAAAAGTTAGAATTAAAGTAGTATTTACGTTTTAATCTAAAACCAAGTAGATTTGGTTTCCTAGAATATTTTTAACCGACTTCTCAAAAAAGAGGAGGTTCTCAATTCGGCCGGTATGTATTTTTTAACCGACTTCCCAAAAAGGAGGAGGTTCTCAATTCGGCCGGTATGTTTTTTTTTTCTATGTACCTACATCGATTACGCCGAGGTTTATGGACCGATTTACGTGATTTTTTGTTCGACGCGGAATAGCTGCCAGATGGTCCCATAGTCATCAGGTCAGGATCTGATGATTGAAACCCTGAGAAATCAAGGGCCTTCAACCTTTAACCTTCGAAAGTTGTAGGCATTTGATCAACACCCAACTTTCAAAACAGCTCAAACGGCCAAACGCAACCCGAACCTGATCGCGTGTGCCAAACTGTTGAGGTATTTTCATTAGAGATGGGTAACTCAGGAGTGATAGATACAAATGATATGAATCATTCCATTTGAATCAATCACTCTTCATATCTTTACATATCCGAATGTGTCAGTAGTTCAGTATATCTTTCTTTACACCTCACTCACTCGTCGTATATACTTACTAAACTAATGCTTATACTCAATACTAGATTGCGATTGACTATTCATTGAACTAATTAACATAAAAAGTAGGTTTTTTAATGTTTTTTAATTAGAAAAAAGTTGTTCAATCGCAACCGCTCAATATATCAGAAAGATGCAAACAACCAATCTATCACTATATCTGAATGATCTATTTGAATGAGTGAGCCGTACACGAGTTGCGAGTTTAAATGAGCTACTGAGTTATACTGAGCTACTGATATAAAGATATGAAAGAGTGATTCATATCCCAGTGATTGAAAGATGCATATCTATCTTTTCTTTTCAATGACACATTTTGCCCATGTCTAATTTTCATTAGAGAGTATTATTGAGAGTTAAAAAATAAATTTAATAACCAACAATAGAAATCATAACAGTTCATGCAAGTTGCAAAAATATGATTATTTTGTCAAAACCTTTGTTGTCTGTAACTTAGTAATTTTGTCCGAAGTTCAGTATTCTAGTCGGAACTTTAGTTTTATTACTCGAAGACCGAATTATTTTTAGGAGAAAAAGTTATTTGAACATGCTCATATTTGTAGTTAAAATTGATATTTTTTGTTGTTTATGTTTTGGATTTTTTGTCGGTAATTCAATATAACGCTGGTTAATAAGAATAATAGTCGGCCACAGATCGCTGGAGATTAATTTGTTTTTCGGAACCATTATTATTATGCGTTTAGAATTAGAACTGTTTTTATTTTATTATTGCCTGTATGTAGATATTAGCCTAGATTAACTTAGTTTATCCGATTGTTATTATTACGACAATTTGTTTTACTTCAACATCTGAGACGTTTTAATGACTAATTCATGTGATCTATGTTTTTCAATTAAATTTTTATTTTGTTTTTTATTTTATTTTATTTTATATTTTACATTAATGTCTCTATAAGCTGCTATAAGTGACAGGTCTTACAAGGTACAAAACCCCAAAAAGAACTTTCAAGATAAATGGATAAAACAGAATGTTTGTGTTGTGTAAACAAAAAGTAATGTTGAATAACAAACCCCCTCAAGCAGCGGATCGTTGAGGTGCGGCGGCGTGTAGTTGGGCAGCGAGGCGAGCCGCGTGCTGGGCACGGGCGGCAGCGGCAGGAAGTTGAGCACCGAGTGCGCCGACAGCCCGCAGTCCAGCATGATGAGCAGCTCCTTGAACGACAGCACGAAGCACGGCTTGGCCGCATCGCTGCTGAGGCAGTACTGCCGGCGTGCCGGTCGACAATCGCATTAGTGCACCAAGCCACTACATTTTACATTTAATCGATTCTACAAGTTATGAATACTTACAAGTTTCATATTTTCCTAAGAAGTCTAACCTAAAACTAATGTTTTCCTAACTTTACAATTACTTAATTTAAACTGAGGGTGTTAATACCACATTGTAATAGTATTTCTTGGAAAACACATTTTCATCCGCGTTGTATAACAACGAACCAGATATTGTCGTATCAATTAAAGAAACAAAATAAGTCAGTTATATCAAATACAGGTTTTATCATTTCATAAATAATGTTAAGTGTCATTTGTCAACCATATGTCAACTAGTGTTATATCAACAAAAAAAGACTGCGTTCCGTTCCGCTTGCTTTAAAGCGCATAGGGTGTCCATAGTTGGCATTTTATTTAATTTTATGCAAAAAAATAAAAACAAATGATTTCTTTGGGGACGAGGGATTTTCTTTTTATTAAAAAAATATTTTTCTAACTGATGACTACATGGCGCTTACCTAAGTACGTGAATGCAAGGAACGGAACGTCATATCTTATCAAGGTCGTTTATCGAAACGTCTTTCGAACGTTTGTCGAAACGAAAAGTCATGGTGGCCTAGCTAGTGGGTAAAGAACCAACTTGTCAAGTATGAGGGCACAGGTTCGATTCCAGGTCAGGCAAGTATCAATGCAACTTTTCTAAGTTTGTATGTACTTTCTAAGTATATCTTTGACACGAATTACTGTGTTTCGGATGGCAAGTTAAACTTTAAGTCCCGGCTGTTATTAAACATCCTTGACAGTCGTTACGGGTAGTCAGAAGCCAATAAGTCTAACACCAGGGGCCCGATTCTCCTAATTTTACTTAAGCGCCATACGATTCACGTTCGACTCGATTCGACTGAGATCCAATCCCGACTCGATTACGATTGAAGCGTATGTGGCATTCCGCTATTTTTTCTTTGAAATAAACGTTTTTATCCTTTTCTATCATTCAATAATGAATCATTTTGTCTGCAAATGATTTACGATTGCAAAATGATTGTACAGCAAACTACCGTATAGACCAAAATCACCAAAATAGCAGACCAATCGCACACCAATCAAATGTCAATCGAATACGATTGGTCTTTTATTAGTAGCAGAATGCCCGATATGGATAAAATTGCTATTGCGATCATATTGCGATTCGATTTCTATTCGATTTTGACATTATTAACTTAGGAGAATCGGGCCCCAGTCTAACCTAGGGGTATTGGGTTGCACGGGTAACTGGGTTGAGGAGCTCAGATAGGCTGTCGCTCCTTGTAAAGCACCTCAGCTGAATCCGGTTAGACTGGAAGCCGACCTCAACATAGTTGGGAAAAGGTTCGCAGGATGATGATGATGAAAACGAAACGTTTTGTCATCAACAATTAAAAAAATAGAATATAAAAGAAGTCAGTCAGCAGTCAGATTATTATTCAAATGTCCCGATAGATTTTGATAACGTGCTTTTTTCTAGGTCAAATACGTACAGGGGCACGATTCTCCTAATTTTACTTAAGCAACATACGATTCACGTTCGACTGCGATCCAATCCCGACTCGATTACGATTGAAACGTATGTGGCATTCCACTATTTTTTCTTTAAAATAAACGTTTTTATCCTTTTCTGTCATTCAATAATGAATCATGTTGTCTGCAAATGATTAACTATTGCAATATGATTGTAGAGCAAACTACCGTATAGACCAAAATCACCAAAATAGCAGACCAATCGCAAACCAATCGAATGTCGTTGGAATACGATTGGTCTTATATTAGTAGCAGAATGCCCGATATGGTTAAAACTGCTATTACGATCATATTGCGATTCGATTTCTATTCGATTTTGACATTATTAACTTAGGAGAATCGGGCCTTTTGTCTATACGGTAGTTTTCTCTACAATCATATTGCAATAGTTAATCATTTGCAGACAAAATGATTCATTATTGAATGACAGAAAAGGATAAAAACGTTTATTTCAAAGAAAAATAGTGGAATGCCACATACGCTTCAATCGTAATCGAGTCGGGATTGGATCGCAGTCGAACGTGAATCGTATGTTGCTTAAGTAAAATTAGGAGAATCGTGCCCCTGTTGTGTTAATCTGACACACTGATTGATCGATCTTCAGAATAGCAAGTAGGTAAGTTTAATGCAACTTACAGTTATTACGATGTACTTACCTATATTTTTGCATACCCACAAGTTTTCTGTATATTTTAATCGTAATTTACATCGATCGGTGATTTCCTATGTGCGTCGTACGTAATGTATACAATTTGCATATGGAAGGTAGGTAGTGTCATCGAGCACGACAGGTGGTGCGGATTCGGGCGGTCAGTCGACCACCGGCGCTTCTTAGCGAGAGTCTCCCGTGACACCCGAGCGATCCCGCGCCTCGAGCACCCGTGACCCCACACAGGCCAGTAGCGCAGTCACACAGTCTCCAGCCAGCCGCCGAGTGAGGTGCCCGCGCGCAACATGGCCGCTCAGTTCACGCGCAAGGAGGTCGAGGCGCGCAACCAGCGCGACAACGCCGCCATCATCATCGACAACGTGGTGTACGACGTGACGCCGTTCTTCGACGACCACCCGGGCGGCGTGGAGGTGCTGCTGGACAACGCGGGCAAGGACGCCTCGCAGTGCTTCCACGACGTGGGCCACAGCGAGATCGCGATCGAGTGGCGCCAGCAGTTCGTGGCGGGCGAGGTGGTGCCGGAGGAGCACTGGCCGGTGCGCTCGCGCGACCAGCAGGCGCAGCAGGCGGCCGAGCCGCTCACGCTGGCCACGCTGCTCAGCGTGTGGGGGCCGCCGCTCGTGCTGGCCGCGCTCGCCGCGCTCTTCTACATGTACCTGTTCCCGTAGCCCGCGCTTATCACATTGCGCTGCAGTGCTTTACCACTCCATTTAACGGAACGAATGTGCAATTCTGGGAGAGTGGCAGTGGAAATATGGGTTAAAGGTGGGGTTTTGTGGTATATTCGGGGCCAGGAAAGTGTATTTAGCAGCAGTATAGAAACACATGAAACTGGTTTACCGAATGTCATGTAGGCATCGACTGCAGCTGTGGCGGCTCTCGGCGCTCGTCATGCGGACGGAGCGCGGTGTTAAGTCTTTGTGTAGTATACTTTGTGCATAGTTTAATAAATATAAATGTTAGCGAAATGTTGTAAGTACTTGCATAAAATTGTGATTTGTGTTGGTAATTTTTTTAAATGACGTAATTGAATGAATTTTTTTAAGGGTTTTATTTCAAAAAGCTCACCTTTTCGAATAATTTAGATTATACATATTGATAAATCGATACAAAGGTAGTCTTGATATCCTTGAAGGAGCCCTGAAGTATATAATTTTTTTACGAAATTTGCGAACAGACGGTCATTACGCGACAACTAATTTAGGTTATAACTATCTACCTTCTTGAATTAGGTATTTTATTTATCATGATTGGTATGATATTTGACCACAAACGGTCCATTGTAAAGCTAAGTGATTGAGTTTGCGTGTGTGCGTGAGTGTGTTAGGGGTGCACGTGTCTGTGTGGGGGTGCTCGCTTTGCTCAAGGTGAGCCGCTCCGCTCACCACGTGCTGCGGCACATACCTACTACTACCTGCCGCATATAAAAACATGCGTGCTCACCAACTAATCGTATGCAAATGTATGTAACGACGATTTATGATAAAATAATCTATTGTTTGTCGTCCAAAATAATGATGACAAGCGTATTTTTGAAGTAGGTCAAAAGTTCTTACGCAAAGAAAGTAAAGTGGAGTTGTCCCTCCGGCCAGATCGACAATTGGCTAACCCTTACTGGAGATGGGCAGGCAGCAGGTGAGGCTGTACGAAGTGTTGCGCGCTTGCGAGCTGTGGCGTCGCCGCGTCCAGTGGGTGCTACCGAGAGTCCGTTAGCCCATGGTAAGTTATCATTAACTAACTTGTGTTATGGGTGCTAACACAACGGATAAACTACATATATACGTATTATAACACCTAGACCACAAATGACCGAACCGGGAATCGAACCCGGGACCTCGGGGGCACGATTCTGCAAATTTTACTTAAGCGACATACGATTCACATCCGATTGAGTGAGATCCAATCACGTCTCAATTACGATTGAAGCGTTTGTGGCATTCCGCTATTTTTTCGTTTACATAAACGTTTTATCTGTTTCTTTGATTCAATAATGAATCATGCTTTTTTTTAACAAATAAAAAAATAAAAAATGAATAAATACTGCAAATTATTTACGATTGTAATGTAGAGCAAACTACCGTATAGACCAAATGGCGGACCAATCGCAAACCAATCGAATGTCATTGGAATACGATAGGTCTTTTATTTGTAGCAGGGGCCCGATTCTCCTAATTTTACTTAAGCGACATACGATTCACGTTCGACTCGATTCGACTGAGACCCAATCCCGACTCGATTACGATTGAAGCGTATGTGGCATTCCGCTATTTTTTCTTTGAAATAAACGTTTTTTTCCTTTTCTGTCATTCAATAATGAATCATTTTGTCTGCAAATGATCTACGATTGCAAAATGATTGTACAGCAAACTACCGTATAGACCAAAATCACCAAAATAGCAGACCAATCGCACACCAATCAAATGTCAATCGAATACGATTGGTCTTATATTAGTAGCAGAATGCCCGATATGGTTACAACTGCTATTGCGATCATATTGCGATTCGATTTCTATTCGATTTTGACATTATTAACTTAGGAGAATCGGGCCCCAGAATGCCCGATATGGTTAAAACTGCTATTGCGATTTAATTTCTATTTAATTTTGATATTATTAACTAAGGAGAATCGGGCCCCTGGCCGTCTGGCAGATTTAACTTTGATTTGAAACCTTTAAGTTTTCTATAATGTGCATGGTTGGTACCGCAGGGAAGTGTTATAGGTTGCCTACTGTTCTTAATCTACATCAATGATCTCCCTAACTACATAAACGAAACAAGCGTATTATTTGCCGACGACGTCTCTATTTTAACATCATGCAACAATAACCAAAATTTAAACCAAACCCTAACATCTATACTTGACACTACAACATATTGGATGAGCGAACACAACCTTGAAATTAACTTTAATAAAACAAAAATAATTGCTTTCCACCCGCGACAAAAAACCCCCATAAGTATTAAATTTGAATACAAAGGATCGAAACTAGAAATAGTCAATAAATTTACCCTTTTAGGCCTAGACATAGGTACACACATAGACTGGAAACCACACATACAGAAATTAAAAACTAAGCTATCTAAATTTACCTACATATGCCCTCAGAGAAATAAAGAAAACAACAGACCTCAAAACAGCAATAGTAACATACTATGCGTACGCATTCGCTTGGCTTAAATATGGAATAATATTGGGGGGTAACAGTACAGACTCACCTTCACTATTTACAATACAGAAGAAACTTATAAGAATATTAACTAACATTGAAGACACCGACTCATGTAAACCACACTTCAAAGAACTAAACATTTTAACACTACCCTGCCTCTATATATTTGAAATTTGCAAATTTGTAAGGAAGTACCCACAATTCTACAGTAAAAGAGAAGACACTCAAACAAAACACAAACTTAGACATGGAAATAGACTCAATCTACCGACCTCACGATTAAAGATGCACTCCTCTAGTGCGTTTGTTACGTCCATTAAAATCTACAATAAATTACCAGAATACATAAAAAACACAGAATCAAATAATATATTTACCAATAAACTAAAACGATTTCTCTTAGATAAAAGCTACTACACAATTGACGAATATTTCAAAGATAAATACCAACTAGGGTAACTGGGGATAACTGAAATAAACAAGCAGTACTTAATATATGAAATTATTTACCTTACTTACCGTGCCTTTAATTAGATTCTTACTGTTTTGTAATAAATAAAAAATAAAAAAACTACAGCTAATTTATAAATAAATATATAAAATAATTAATAACGATTAATACATAATATATAATATTTATAATATAAATTAATAATATATAAATAAACCAATATTTTAATTAATAATAAATAAGTAAAATGTAAATAAATCTACACAGAAATAATACCTAATCCAATATCTAAATACAATATTTTCTACATCTATTTCAATATTATTATGTTTAAAAAGCGCTCTTCATCCTCTCCTCTAAAAACTAACTTTGCTGTGCCCGACAGGGTCCATAATAGTTTCTTTTAATTTTACCCACCAGCCTGTACACATTATGGTCTGCAATAAAGTTATTGAGTATTGAGAATAAATACACATAAATACGTCAACATGTATTAAATAAAGCCCTAAATTCGTAATAGTACCGATGAGAAGTTCCCTCATTTCTCTGTCATCTTCATTATCAGGTCATAAAAGTACACCTAAAATAATCCTCATCCTCCGAGCCTTTTCCCAAACTATGTTTGTATGTATGGGGTCGGCTTCCAGTCTAACCGGATGTAGCCGAGTACCAGTGCTTTACAAGGAGCGACTGCCCTATCTGACCCCCTCAACCCAGTTACCCGGGCAACCCAATACCCCTTGGTTAGACTGGTGTCAGACTTACTGGCTTCTGACTACCCGTAACGACTGCCAAGGATGTTCAATGGCAGCCGGGACCTACAGTTTAACGTGCCATCCGAAACACAGTCAACAAAGAAATTAGTGTCTAAGATATACTTAGAAAGTACATACAAACTTAGAAAAGTTGCATTGGTAACTCGAGAGGTTGGTTCTTTGCCCACTAGGCCACCACGACTACACCTAAAAATTAGGTGGAAAATATAAAATGATTGTCACAGCAAGATAGTTAGTACAGACAGTTAGTAGTGTGATAGATTAATCACTTTATCTGGATCTAATTCATAATAGCTTGTCAAAGTTAGCCAAAGTAATAAATATGGTATAATCGTCTGACTACTTACTAATTCTTAGAAACGGCTCAAGTTATTATCGGCTCTTTTTACCCACGACGGAACGGAGCAGGTATATGCGTTTGGGGTGAGAGATGTGCGTTTGTGTGTTTGTGTGTTTGTGTGTGCGTTTGTGCAAAGTAATGTTCCCACCTATCTTCTAAACTAATGATCTGATTTTGATGCGGTTTTCAATAACAGATTTGCGTTCAACGTGTTCATGTTCTTAGATAGGTGTCATGGCTGTAACTCACTAGGGGGCGCCACAATATTAGTGCAAACAGCAAAGTAATGTTCCCACCTACCTTCTAAACTAATGATCCGATTTTGATGTGGTTTTCAATAACAGATTTGCGTTCAACGTGTTCATGTTCTTAGATAGGTGTCATGGCTGTAACTCACTAGGGGGCGCCACAATATTAGTGCAAACAGCAAAGTAATGTTCCCACCTACCTTCTAAACTAATGATCTGATTTTGATGCGGTTTTCAATAACAGATTTGCGTTCAACGTGTTCATGTTCTTAGATAGGTGTCATGGCTGTAACTCACTAGGGGGCGCCACAACAATATTAGTGCAAAACAGCAAAGTAATGTTCCCACCTACCTTCTAAACTAATGATCCGATTTTGATGTGGTTTTCAATAACAGATTTGCGTTCAACGTGTTCATGTTCTTAGATAGGTGTCATGGCTATTAATCACTAGGGGGCGCCACAATATTAGTGCCAAACAATGTTACAATATAATCAAAACGTCCGATTACAATTCTGTTTTCATCAGCAATGTGTACGTGCTTAATGCATGTTCCCAAATAATAAAAATTACGCCTGTAACTCACTAGAGGTCGCTACAATATCGGTGCAAAATAATATTGCAATAACATATTATATAGACTATAATTCGTATATGTTCTCTAAAAAGTCTGAAATAAAATTAAGCAAAATTAAAAATTTTGAAAAAACCCCCGACGGTAAAAATCTTATTGAAAAATAATAAAATAACTCAAAACCCCCGACTTAACCCAATTATATAGGAATAACCGTCGGGGGCTGCCTTTTCTATATGAAATTTCAACAATTAATTGAGTGTATTTTATGTCATCGTTAAACATCTACAATTCTTCAATAATTGTATTCACGACACTAGAATCCTTTAGCTGGTTTAATGGCAGCTCCCGACGGATATTCCTATATAATTGGGTTAAGTCGGGGGTTTTGAGTTATTTTATTATTTTTCAATAAGATTTTTACCGTCGGGGGTTTTTTCAAAATTTTTAATTTTTTAAGATAAATCATCAAATGATTCCTCCCACTGTGGGAGAGCAGCGTGAGGGACTTATTAGAGAGCGTGAGCGTGAGCGTGCAGCGTAAGGTCAGACTGTCAGTGGCTTAAACCCACGCGTTGAACAACGCGCACCGCCGAGACGGGTCCGTGTCTCCCAGGAGACGGAAGGCCGATAAGGCACCCGAACTCATCGCACAGGCTCAGGTCTACGGTGGCTGGGAGTCGTCTCTTGACTACACAGAAGGAGACGATGGCATCCCAGTACCTCTCGCCCCGGACCTTGGCTTGAACCAGGGCCGGGTGCGAGAGGTCGCCGCTGCCGACTACCTCGACGAGGACACGGCGGTGCCCTTCCCGGGCAGGGCACACTCCGGGCCGTCGGTACAGTGGCCCGAGCCACACTTCAAAGAGGGGACTTTTCGCTACTATTATGGGGTGCACTGTGCTAAGTAGCCTTTTTCGAATTATATTAAGGTCAGCTACCAGGCAATTTAGTTAGTTAACATGAAATAATAATCTTTACCTACTTGTTTTATTACATTATCTAAGTCTATGGAGATATTATATAAAATTGCTAGGTAATGTGATTAATTCTGTGTCAATTATGTGTTTGTTATCCAAATTGAGTAGATATTATAAATAATAGCTAGATAATATGTACAATATGCGGACTTATTACTTTGGCTGTAACATATGTACAACGCTGCGTCACGCCTCAGTCGGCTGCCGCGACGCAACCGGTGCCGCGCGTTCACTTTCATTCACTTTCTCTGCGCGCGCAGTTTCGCCACTGATGCATGTGCGACTAAATAATAAGAAGTATCGTATGAAGCATTAGCTGGAATTTTCTTTTTAAGGATAGGTTATGCGATGCAAGTTAGTGTTTTACGTTCAAATAAGAGGAAATTGGAAATGCCACCGCTTAGGCTAACATTTTACTCGCCTTATGACTTTTAGCCACCATTTTTACCCACGACGGAACGGAGCAGGTATATGCGTTTAGGGTGAGAGATGTGCGTTTGTGTGTTTGTGTGTTTGTGTGTGCGTTTGTGCAAAGTAATGTTCCCACATATCTTCTAAACTAATGATCTGATTTTGATGCGGTTTTCAATAAAGGGTTTGTGTTCGATGAGTTCATGTTCTTAGATAGGTGTCATGGCTGTAACTCGATAGGGGGCGCCACAATATTAGTCCAAACAGCAAAGTAATGTTCCCACATATCTTCTATACTAATGATCTGATTTAGATGCGGTTTTCAATAAAGGGTTTGTGTTTGATGAGTTCATGTTCTTAGATAGGTGTCATGGCTGTAACTCACTAGGGGGCGCCACAATATTAGTCCAAACAGCAAAGGAATGTTCCCACCTACCTTCTAAGCTAATGATCCGATTTTGATGCGGTTTTCAATAACGTTTTTGTGTTCAATGAGTTCATGTTCTTAGATAGGTGTCATGGCTGTAACTCACTAGGGGGCGCCACAATATTAGTGCAAAAGAGCAAAGTAATGTTCCCACCTACCTTCTAAACTAATGATCCGATTTTGATGCGGTTTTCAATAAAGGGTTTGTGTTTGATGAGTTCATGTTCTTAGACAGGCGTCATGGCTGTAACTCACTAGGGGGCGCCACAATATTAGTCCAAACAGCAAAGGAATGTTCCCACCTACCTTCTAAGCTAATGATCCGATTTTGATGCGGTTTTCAATAACGTTTTTGTGTTCAATGAGTTCATGTTCTTAGATAGGTGTCATGGCTGTAACTCACTAGGGGGCGCCACAATATTAGTGCAAAAGAGCAAAGTAATGTTCCCACCTACCTTCTAAACTAATGGTCCGATTTTGATGCGGTTTTCAATAACGGTTTTGTGTTCGATGAGTTCATGTTCTTAGATAGGTGTCATGGCTATTAATCACTAGGGGGCGCCACAATATTAGTGCCAAACAATGTTACAATATAATCAAAACGTCCGATTACAATTCTGTTTTCATCAGCAATGTGTACGTGCTTAATGCATGTTCCCAAATAATAAAAATTACGCCTGTAACTCACTAGAGGGCGCTACAATATCGGTGCAAAATAATATTGCAATAACATATTATATAGACTATAATTCGTATATGTTCTCTAAAAAGTCTGAAATAAAATTAAGCAAAATTAAAAATTTTGAAAAAACCCCCGACGGTAAAAATCTTATTGAAAAATAATAAAATAACTCAAAACCCCCGACTTAACCCAATTATATAGGAATAACCGTCGGGGGCTGCCTTTTCTATATGAAATTTCAACAATAAATTAATTGAGTGTATTTTATGTCATCGTTAAACATCTACAATTCTTCAATAATTGTATTCACGACACTAGAATCCTTTAGCTGGTTTAATGGCAGCTCCCGACGGATATTCCTATATAATTGGGTTAAGTCGGGGGTTTTGAGTTATTTTATTATTTTTCAATAAGATTTTTACCGTCGGGGGTTTTTTCAAAATTTTTAATTTTGCTTAATTTTTGATGTTTCTCATCTAAAGGAAACTCAATTTTCTTTATGATTTTGGTACACAAGGTCTCGGCATATTCTTAGTAACTGTCTCTAGTTACGAATTCACTACTATTTCCGTATAAGAATAAAAACTGCTTTCTTATTAGTCACGACTGCAATTCATTTTTCATTCGTTCACCAAAAAAAAACCGACATAAGTTGGTAAATGTAAGTATTTGCTATAAATGTACGGTATACAGGGTTACTTGTAAGTAGTGCGCATCCTTTCATGAGGTGATAGTATAGGTCAATACGGACAAATTTGACTATGGGATACACTGGGCAAAAGTTAACCCGTTTCAAGATAATCGAATTTCAAGATCTTTTCTTAACAAGTCGTCTAGGTACACGTATAAATTTTTATTATTAGTTAAAAGTCTCGTTTTTGCGGATTTTTGTGTGTTTGTGCCTTTTTAGATAGCTAGATAAAGTAGATGTTTTTTAAGTAATCTGCACAAAAAATGAAGAGTAATATTTAATAAATAAATAATATATAAAAAATAGCTAATAAAAAAGTAATTGCTGTTCGCTATAATTTTCTCTGTGATTTGTACAGTTCTATGGTTTGTTATTATGAAGTGATTCATCTTCTATCCAAAAAGACACAAAAACGAGACTTTTGACTAATAATAATAATGTATATGTTACAGCCAAAGTGATTAAATATATATTATACATAATGACTGGTCATTGTATATAATACCCAAATTGACTAGACAGTGTGATAGATTAATCACTTTATCTGGATCTAATTCATAATAGCTGGTCAAAGTTAGCCAAAGTAATAAATATGGTATAATCGTCTGACTACTTACTAATTCTTAGAAACGGCTCAAGTTATTATCGACTCTTTTTATGATAAATCATCAAATGATTCCTCCCACTGTGGGAGAGCAGCGTGAGGGACTCAGAGAGCGTGAGCGTGAGCGTGCAGCGTGAGGTCAGACTGTTAGTGGCTTAAACCCACGCGTTGAACAACGCGCACCGCCGAGACGGGTCCGTGTCTCCCAGGAGACGGAAGGCCGATAATGCACCCGAACTCATCGCACAGGCTCACGTCTACGTTGGCTGGGAGTCGTCTCTCGACCACACAGAAGGAGACGATGGCATCCCAGTACCTCTCGCCCCGGACCTTGGCTTGAACCAGGGCCGGGTGCGAGAGGTCGCCGCTGCCGACTGCCTCGACGAGGACACGGCGGTGCCCTTCCCGGGCAGGGCACACTGACCGGACAGGGCAGTGGCCCGAGCCACACTTCAAAGAGGGGACTTTTCGCTACTATTATGGGGTGCACTGTGCTAACTAGCCTTTTTCGAATTATGTTAAGGTCAGCTACCAGGCACTTTAGTTAGTTAACATGAAATAATAATCTTTACCTACTTGTTTTATTACATTATCTAAGTCTATGGAGATATTATATAAAATTGCTAGTTAATGTGATTAATTCTGTGTCAATTATCACTTTATCCAAATTGAGTAGATATTATAAATAATAGCTAGATAATATGTATAATATGCGGACTTATTACTTTGGCTGTAACATATACGTGTACCTAGTGTTATAAACTAAACTCAAGAGTAATTCTTACTTTAAAAATAAAGAGTAGGTACATTAATTATAATCAATAGGTAATGGACACACTTTCATAACACTTGTTCTTACAATGAGACCTTTGCTAGTTTTTACCTCCACGGCACGAACTGAATCATCTTTTTCGAAAGCTCGAAGGATAACTTTTTCTCGAAGGACCAATTTTTCGAAGGCCCGAAGGATCACTTTTTCTCGAAGGACCAATTTTTCGAAGGCCCGAAGGATCACTTTTTCTCGAAGGACCAATTTTTATGTTCCCCGCAAAGGTAAATATTGACTCTTCGATAGAACGCTGGTGTGGTTATTGGGAACATAAAAGAAAAAGGCTTTCCAGTGGTGTAAATAGGTAAAAATTACTTTTATTAATTTAGAAGAATACTAGCTGTTGCCCGCAACTTCGTCTGCGTGGGCAGTATAGAATAGTCAAAATACTACTTATCCCGCATTCTTTCACGTGACAGTATAATTAGGATTAGCACTTAGCAGTCGCATAGATTCAATGATCAAGGTTGTGTTGTGGATGTGACCATTTATCTAAACAAAAGAAGTAAAGTTTGTGACGTTGTGAATATCTCTGGATCTAGTCAGCCAATTTGGAAAATTATTACGTATAGTGCGTAAGTAATTTTCACAGGAAACAGCTATAATCTATGTCTATATGCTTTGAGTCTGACAAAGCTGTCATTTGTACATTTTCTGCAGCTGCTGTGACTAATCAGAAGCCAGAAAGTCTGTCAGTCTTACCATGGATAATGTCTTGTAATGTGACTGGATTGAAGAGAACAGATAGGTAGTCGCTCCAAGCAAAACATTGGTACTCGAACAGATTCGGCGACTGGAAGCCAACACCAACATAGTTGGGGAATAGCTGGATGGATGATGAAATGAGTCATCATCATCAGCAGGCGCATAGGGTAGGATAGTTTCACTTACTCACTATGGTAAGGCTGACCCCAAATTAGGCGTGCGCGATCCTCGGGCGTGTGAGTAGCGCGGGCGTCGCGAGCGCGCTGCGTGAACATCGCGTTTTGCTGCCCTGCGGCATGTGTGAAGAGAGCAAGCGACGCGCTCGCGGCGAGCACGCGGCGCTCGAGTTGCGTTCTTACCCCTTCGCCCGCTATCCCCACCGCCCGCTAAACGCCTTAGCAGTTAAACGTCAAGGAGAGCGGCGCGTGCGCGCCGCGAGCGCGCTACAAATGCCGCAGGGCAGCAAAACGCGACGCTCACTCAACGCGCTCGCGACGCACGCGCGGCGCCCGCGCTACTCACACGCCCGAGGATCGCGCACGCCTAATGTGGTGGCCTAAGCCGGGACTCCACCGAAATGTTTGCATTAGTTCACGAATAGGCAAAATGTACGTATCTGAGAGAGTCCACTTCATGTGTTCGTACTTGAAACCTGCAGTTTTGCCAAGATTTTCAAAATGTACGCTCGCAATTTGTCATTTCTTGGTGGAGCCAGCAAATCAAAAGAAACATAAGTGTTGTAGGTATACTGTGCGTCACTACCGCACACTGCGAAAATTTCGCTCTTGCGGAGGACGTTTATATACCATATTTTGTGTCACACGTAAACAGGACGACAGTAAGTATCCACCGAAACACTTTCAAAGATCTGATGAACGAACAAATCAGACCTGACTTGGTCACCTGGGGCCAATCAGAGCTCTATGAAGCGATAATACGCTTTGGCTCCTACTGTTATTGTGGTTTCTGAAAATTTATTCACCTCATTCAACGATGAATGTAATTCTGATGGTACTATTAAGAACACTTGCTTAGCGCAGAAGCTGACGTTGGCAGGTCAACTCTTTTGACTTCTCGAATAGGATACCATTGGTTTTTGTGCAATGCACACCTGCAATGCATTCTGGATTAGGATAGGATATAGGTGGATAGGATTTGCAACAGAGAACAATTCTGTCTTTGTAATTGAATGATATCAAAAGTCGTGGTGGCCTAGTGGGCAAAGAACCAACCTCTCGAGTATGAGGGCGCGGGTTCGATTCCAGGTCAGGCAAGTACCAATGCAACTTTTCTAAGTTTGTATGTACTTTCTAAGTATATCTTAGGCACCAATGACTGTGTTTCGGATAGCACGTTAAACTGTAGGTCCCGGCTGTCATTTAACATCCTTGGCAGTCGTCACGGGTAGTCAGAAGCCAGCTAGTCTGACACCAGTCTAACCAAGGGGTATTGGGTTGCCCGGGTAACTGGGTTGAGGAGGTCAGATAGGCAGTCGCTTCTTGTAAAGCACTGGTACTCAGCTGAATCCGGTTAGACTGGAAGCCGACCCCAACATAGTTTGGGAAAAAGGCTCGGAGGATGATGATGATATCAAACGTAGTTTTTTATAAAAGGTTTTTTTTTAGACTTGGCTCGGGTCTAACTGAGACTGTTCGTAATCGTGAACAGTGTATTAATTGCGATCGGAAGTTGAAAGTAAGCATGTCTCTGGTATGCGACGCGTATTTTGTACGTTTTCAGACGCGATAAGGCAGCTCCCATTTCTTATCTGCACTTTGTATCTGGGCTGGTTTTTAAAGCTACAGAAGCCTACATTATCTCACGCTTAGCAGCGCTTGCGAGAGATAGATCCTGATTTCTTCTAGGATTAAGTTTACATATTTTGCATCAGAAAAAATAATACTACTCACTCAAAGTAATTTGTTTAAGGCCACCACATTAGTGGAAGATAAGCTAAACTATGTTTATGAAAAAATCCTGATATGAACTCCATCTGTAACTTTAAATTATAATTAATTGTTATACTAAAGTCATCATTTTTGACATAATGTTCAAAAAATAATTTAGATGGCACCGTTTTAAATTTGGCTGAGATCTATTAATTTTCCTTTCATCAAGGTAATAATTATAGTTGGATTTTGATGTGGCACGGCAAACTGACAAACACTATTGAAATGTCTATCGAAAAATTACACTACGTGTTAAAATATGGTGAATTACGGAAAATACACAACTCCATCTATTGAAATAATAGTATATAAAGAATGTAAATGGTAATTCATTGTTATTTACCACCTCGCTTCTTGATGTATTTTATTTACCACAGATGGAGCTACTTTAACCTGTACTGTTTTGTCAAACAGGTTGCGTGTCGTAATATTTTACATCTTGAATTCACTAAATTAATCATATCTTTTGATAGAGTGAACCGATTTCGATGAAACAAAGCCTAAGTAATACCCCAAGTTACGTAGAACTTTTGTATATAAGCATTGTCTGCATTAAATTCGTAGATTTTACGTGAATCCCGAACAAACAATCACTTTCTACAGATTTATTATATGTATAGATATAACTTTGATTATATATATGTCTAGATGTAGCGTCGAGTGTGCGCAAGCGTGGAAAAAAAAGTCGATGTACTGTTCATCGACAGGAGCTTTCCCGTCAATCAGAACAGATCGTGCCGCTTAACTGTCAAAACGTATTACGCGCTCTAACTAGAATACAAATAACAGTGGTAAAATGACGACATGTGCAATTAAAGTCTGCCGGAATTATAAAGGAAGGCTAAAACGTGCCAATAACATCACCTATCATCGGTCAAGTGACCCAGAAAATAAATATTTGTTTTTTGTAATTATCTTAATTTATGTTTACTAAATCACGCCATATTGTATCAGTGTTGCCAGTTTCTGTTTTTTATTTTCCCAACTTCACGTGTTTATGTTATGTATGTACAAAGGATATTTTTTAAGCATTGCGCATAAAAATAATAGGTGATCAATAAAAAATAAAAGGTGATGAAAAATCAATAGTATCAAATCATAGATTTAAATTCCATTTTTATTGCTCGGATAGACATTTTCTGATTCTCCAAAATATTATCTACTATTATTTGATTAATAAATGATGGTCATCAACGTAACATATTTTTTTTTAGTATTCCAAGTAATCCCATTATTAGGAGTCAGTGGATAGACCGCATTAAAAAAAGCCGCGCAGATGCGATGTGGACACCAACAAAAAATACCGTAGTGTGTTCCGATCACTTCCGCAGCAAGGACATGAGTACTTTCGACAAGATAGGGCGCCAAAGACTTTCAAAAGGAGCAGTGCCAAGCAAGGTTCAATGCAAAATTATTTTTTTCACTTTGTTTTATTATTGACTTTGACCATGTGATCTTTCATTTAAATTTTGGAAAATAATTTGGCCTAAATTATTAAATATTTTGATACTTATTTAATTAACTGAGTTGATTACAGACAGTTTAGTAGACTACAATATACTACCGCCTAATTCTAATTTAATTAGTAATTTTGATTTATATAAAAAGGTAACAGCTAGATAATGTGACACTAAAACCGAATAACACTATGTATACGAACTTATTTAATTAGTCATTTTTTTTTCATTATTTATGGGAGAATCGTAAAAGCTGGTATCATTATTTACGTCAACGCGCAGTGTAAAATGACATCTACACGCACACATGCATCACAATTTTGTCTCTGCTTCTTTGTTGTGATTGTAGGGTGACACTCCATCTAGACATATATATAATCAAAGAGATATAATCAGTGCTCACAGGGAAAAAATTGTATCCAGAGTGATATTCATTTTTTTGTTCTTGACAGTTTAGAAGAAATTAAAAATAAAATACAAAACATCCTGCGAGGAATACCAATGAGGTTTTATATGTCATGAACACCTAGACGACTTTATAAGAAAAGATCTTGAAATTCGATTATCTTGAAACGGGTTAACTTTTACCCAGTGTATCCCGTGGTCAAATTTGTCCGTATTGACCTATACTATCACCTCATGAAAGGATGCGGTCTAGTTACAAGTAATCCTGTATAATGTAAGGTATTTTTTCGGCCTTTTGCCATGCCAATTCAGTACATGCGTACCAAGGTTTACCAATGTGGAATGGTAAATGTAGGTTTTAGGAATAAAACAATGATAAAGTTATCCATTGGCCGTCATTTATTTTAAATAAACATGAGTAAAAAACGAAGGTAAAATTGTTACTTTTATGGACATTTACCGTTCATAAAGACTGTATCACGGAATCTCGAAGTTCATAACGCCGATTCACTGTAGCCATAAAGTACACAAGATCAATGAACATGGCTTAAAATGTACGCTACATCGAAGTACTGAATTGCGAATGTTCATGATACCGATGTACGGAATATCGAAAGTTTGTTATGCCGAAGTACCTAATATCGAAGGGTTTAAAATCACGGTGTCTGCGTTGATTAGAAATATCAGCCGGGAATGTTTTCAATTTCGTATTGTGATCAATTTCCAGTAAAACAATGCATTGCGTTAATGCACTCGCGATACAGTCGTATATGGACTGTATCACGGAATTAATGTTATTCAGTGCGCAAACTTTGACAACTTATAGTTAAATCAGTTTTATAGATAAGTATATTTTATTTTGTTGTGTTTTAGTACAAAAAAGAATAGTTATTCATAGCGAAAGATGTTTATTTTACAACCGATTGTATGGTCACACTCGTCATGGTAGGCACGGCGCGGGGGCTGCGCAGCTCCAAGCGCGTAACAATACATAGTGTCCATATGAATAGGACTGTGTGTATTGAATTCAATACAAAATGCTTCGTGAAATTATAAGTGCTGTAATCCGCACAAATTAGCCACTTCAAATATAACTTAGCATGGTGATTATTATTTACTTAGCACCTAAATTTCAGACATATAGTATTATTTATACATGCTAAGTTATAATACTTATAATGTATTTTATGATGTGGTCCACTGAATCAGACAATAATGTACTTTCAACTTGTGAGAATAATAAAAGTTATTTTATGTTTTTGTATTTGGCCCGGGCCTGCAAAATTAAGGATATTATTAGGATTAATTGAATACCTAGCTACAACTTATGTATTAAATTAGACAATTTATTGTAAACTTATTGTTATCTATAAAAAAAAAAAATAAAGTGTGTAAATAATTTTCGTTTTTTTAGGGTTCCGTAGCCAAAATGGCAAAAACGGAACCCTTATAGTTTCGTCATGTCCGTCTGTCCGTCTGTCCGTCTGTCCGTCTGTCACAGCCGATTTACTCGGAAACTATAAGTACTACAGTGATGAAATTTGATGGGAATATGTGTTGTATGAACCGCTACAAAAATATGACACTAAATAGTAAAAAAAAGAATTGGGGGTGGGGCCCCCCATACATGTAACTGAGGGATGAAATTTTTTTTTTCGATGTACATACCCGTGTGGGGTATCAATAGAAAGGTCTTTTAAAATGATATAAAGTTTTCTAAAAAACATTTTTCTTAAAGTGAACGGTTTTTGAGATATCAGCTCTCAAAGTCGTAAAAAGTATGTCCCCCCCCCTCTATTTTTATAACTACGGGGTATAAAATTCTAAAAAAAATAGAGGTGATGCATGCTAATTAACTCTTTCAACGATTTTTGGTTTGATCAAAGTATCTCTTATAGTTTTTGAGATAGGTTGATTTAACTGTAATTTACGGAACCCTTCGTGCACGAGTCCGACTCGCACTTGGCCGGTTTTTTATTACATACATTTGAATCGTCTTTTTCCAAGTCAAAATCAGCAACCATAGCTATATGTATACGTAGCTAGTTATAGATTTAGTTAAAACCACCGCGGATAGATGGCACTGCTTGTATGCTGACGGAATTACGGTCGAGAGTACCGTCTATCTCTAAGTATATACATTGTAGTCTTTGAGACAGAGAAAATTAATAAAAAAAAAACTAAACACTGACATACCTAACAAGGTTCCCACTTAATAGGTTTAAATCTTTGTGCCGGAAAAAAAGGTTTGATGTTCTGTGTATCGCGAACGCCATATTTTGCTGATTTTAGGGCGGATAAAAATATGACAAATTATTTTACTGATGATGCAGATATGTTTATTTATTTATTTAAACATTATGCAACAAACCATTAAATATGTTCTAAACCACCAGCTTCTTGGCGCACTGCTTAAAATTCAATCCTGTATCTGACATTACCAAGAATAGTAGGTAAATTATCTTGATGATATCTTATCGAACTTTATGCTTTACTAGCTTCTGCCAGCGACTTCGTCCGCCTTAGATTCGTACTTTGTGCAAAGCGAGGAAGAAATACTAAGCACCAGCCTATCCAATTATCTAAATGTATGCGTAGTAGTAGGACTATTTCACCTAAACAGGAAATAAACCTACCTAGTTTATAAAATAACAACAAAAGAAAGTAAAAAAATAATTAATTAAAACCTAAAAGTCGCGCTGATAATGGATGATAAGCAAGATTTGTTAATATCAATTATTGTCGGTCAATAAGGTTGAACACTCTGAACGTCTATTCGCATCAATCGCATCAATAGCCAAATATTGTATGAAGCCCGCGCAGCCACCGCGCCGCGAGCCGCGTCGAGCGACCGGCGACCGTTACACAAAAATGATCCTTATAGCATGATATTCACGCGCGGTGGCTTATTACCGTATTTCATGTATAACTTTGGTTTTTCTCTACCGATTTATATGATTCTTTTTTTATTGAATATGTAATAATGTTAACTTTTATTATTTAATATGAGTGAGGGTGTTAGAAACGTAATAGTAGACAAAATATAATCAGAAACCTCCGAACTACTAAGCTATCGAGAGTTACACATGTTATTGTGAGACAACCATAAAAGGTAGACTTGTGCTGTCATGGGATGTTTTTTACATAATTTTATGGAGAACATTTCCGTCATACATAGTTTCTGTGTAGCTTTTACCATTAAGGCTGCACACGCGACGGAAGCTTAAAAAATGGAGTAACTTCGCCCTTTTTCCCGACATTTCCCTTCACTGCTCTGCTCCTATTGGTCGCAGCGTAATGAAAAGTATCCTATAACCTGCCCAGGAGTATGAAGAATAATTGTACTAAGTTTCATTAAAATCCGTCAAGTAGTTTTTGTTTCCATAACGAACATACAGACAGACAGACAGACAGACAGACAGACAGACAGACAGACAGACAGACAGACAGACAGACAAAAATTCTACTGATTGCATTTTTGGCATCAGTATCGATCACTAATCACCCCCTGATAGTTTTTTTGGAAATATATTCAATGTACAGAATTGACCTCTCTACAGATTTATTATAAGTATAGATTTCTGCCATTGTCACAAAAAAAAATATTTTACTGCCTTTAGTTTTGTGATGCCATATTTAGTCTGACTCTCTGCGCACCACCTTGTTGTTTAAATAAAACTACTTTTACGGATTTTATCGCGGTTATATTAATATTATTTAATCCCGATGTTTCGGATACTTTACACACTCACTGAGGATCCGAAACGTCGGGATTAAGTAATATTAATATAACCGCGATAACATCCGTAAAAGTAGTTTTCTAATAATTCGCGTAAGTGTCAGAAAACACCTTTTTGTATGTTTAGAACTTTAGGTAAATAATACCTACGCTCCATGTCGACTGTAGCATGACTATAGCTAAAACTTTAATCGGATAAAGAGATGTTATTTTTTGCATGACATTTTAAATTGAAGTGTACTTAATAATATATAATTCATTTATTATTATTTATGGATTAGTTAGTAATGGTATATTTGAAGTCATTTTGCTTATTTAAGCAAAATAAGCAAAAAATCTTTTCTTCACGCCTAAACTACTTAACTGATTTGGGTGAAATTTGGTACAGACATATGTAGTTTGGAACTTAAGAAAGGACATCTGGATAGTTTTTATTATAAAATTTATTCCGGACTCTATTGGTGAAACCAAAAATCTGCTGGAAGTCACTACTACGAACGAAGTCGCGAGCAAAAGCTAGTAGGCTAAAGTAGGCTATATTTTATCCAGTTACTGGCAGAAGTTCCCATGGGGCACGGTTGAAACCGCGGGAAAACGGCTAGTGTTCGATATGTTTTGGTATTACCTCCCGCATAAACAGAAGTTTGTCTTTAGTTAGTCAAATGGAATATAGTGTTGTAAAGTTTGAAAAAATTTAGATTTTTTTTATCAGCCTAATTTTCAGTGTCACTCACTTCCTATACGTAGAATAAATATACATATTGGCCACCTGACAGTTATCAACATGGCAGCTGCTCTGAGATTTCTTGTTGATATGGTATGTGGTTACTGCTGAAAAATTCGAGAACTTATAATAATAATGCCTATTTGAAGCGTATTTTTCATAAAAGCGACGAATGAAAGACAATTGCATGTGGCAGAGATGAGAATGTTAAGAGGAATATATTGTGGTGTTACGCGAATGGATAGAGTGAGGAATGAGTATGTAGGCAAGAGGAAGTTTGAAAGTGGCGCCGGTAACAGAAAAATTACGTGGAAACCTGCTGTCGTGGTATGGGCATGTGATGCGGAGGAATGAGAGTCATGTTGTGAGGAAGGTGATGAGTATGAACGTGGACGGATATAGTGGAAGAGGAAGACCACAGAAACGATGGATGGATTGTGAAAGTAGATATGGTAAGAAAAGAATGTTACTTGTGAGATGACGGCAGATAGAAGAGTATGGAAGGAGAAAACATGCTGCGCCAACCCCAAATAAAATTGGGATAAGGGCAGGAGGATGAGCTGCGGGTTGTTCGAAAGAGATACCGCGGCCCTGGTACATAAAAGGCCTATGACGGAACACGACGGTTTTTAGTCAGTAAGAGTCTGACACTCCCTCACCGCTGCTAACCCACAGCGGGAGGGGTCATTTGATGATTTTTGACGTCGGAAAAAAAAAAAAGGGCAGGAGGATGATGATTTGAAGCGTAGTTTTGACTAGCGACCGCCCCGGTTTCGCCAGGGATAACAGTACTTCCCCACTATTTAATGAATGTTATTATACCTCTACATAGGTATAATCCTTCCTCTTCAATCACTCTATCTATTAAAAAAAAACTGCATGAAAATCGGTTGCGTAGTTTTGAAGATTTAAGCGTACTCAGGATCATAGGAACAGAAAAAGCGACTTTGTTTTATACTAGGTACCTATGTAGTGAAGTGGCAATCTGTTAAATTGTTTTGGCAAAGACATTGCAAGTAGTAGAACATTTGAGGCCTTCAATGAAGTAGGTATACGTGGGACAGTATCGTTCTGCTCCATAAGAACTAATGTATGTTGGAGGATGATTCATATTAATATGATAAGCGTTTTTATCTTGGGAGCGTCGAGGTGCGGGGCGCGGGCGGCGGGGGAGGCGCGCGGTGCCTCCGGCGCAGCGCCGCGCGGCTCTCGCCAGTACTCCGCCCCGCTCCGAGCAGCTCGCGCGCGCCCAGACATGACCGTTAGACAATTCACTCGCGAGGAGGTGTCCAAGTGGACCACCAGAGAGGAAGCGGTTTTCATTATCGACAATGTGGTGTACAACGTGACCAAGTTCCTGGACGAGCACCCCGGTGGGCACGAGGTGCTGGTCAACGTGGCTGGCAAGGACGCGTCCGAGGACTTCGACGACGTCGGCCACAGCCTGGACGCCAAGGAGCTCATGAAGAAGTACGTGGTGGGCGAGGTGGTGGAGGCCGAGCGCCGGCACATACAGAAGCGGCAGATCTCCTGGGAGGACAGCAAGGTGGACAGCGACAGCAGCTTCACGAGCTCGTGGAAGTTCCCGGTGCTGCTGGGCATCGTGGTCACCCTGCTCTACACCTACCTGTTCGGCTGACGCGCTCAGCGGGAGTGTGTGCTGTGTGACACAATGCAACCATTACAGACTGGTGTGAGATTGTATTTTACAAGGTTTTGTGCGTAAATTATACATATATTGTGATATTTAATTAAAGCCATTTTATAACTTTGTTGATCGTTTTAAGATTGCGAGTCTCCCGGGGCCGAGGGAGCCCGCGCCGCGCTCGGACCGGTCTGCGATCTGTGTGCCCAAAACTTGTACTTATCTCATCTTATGTAATAGGTACTAAGTGTTTCTCACGGTTTCACCCGCGCTCCGAGGGCACTACCTACCCAAACACGAATCGGAAGCCTATGTTGCTCAAGGATAATATAGCGTTCTAAATGGTGAAAGAAGTTTAAGTGCAAGTTTAATTGGTAATTAAGGAGCTTTTTACATTGAAATGCAGTTTAAATTATTTGCGTTCTGTTGATTTTTATGGTTCTAGCTATTATTGATTATTATGAAATAACTTCCACATTTTAGTCAGGAACTATCGCCTCTCGGGTAACTTTACTAGTGGTTGTTAGTAAATCGTTGATGCACTGGGTCTGAGGTTCCATTCTGGATGAGGATAAACTCGCTGAAATAGATTGAAGCCTTTCAAGTGGTGTTCCACTCATAACTAGCTCCATTAATGATTGTTAGCTATCGGCGGATTTGCAAGAACCGACGCTAGTTCAGATTAAACTTGCAGCCAAAGATGTTGCTGCAGATATAAAATAATAACACAGTACTGCATTCTAAGACAGAAGCAAGAAAATCATTTTCCCAATACGGATTGAAATCCGCTCAATTTAAAATGAGCACTCGATGAGCAGTCATTATCCATGTTTCAGACTTTTATTTTTAACAAAATATATGAAGTTCCCTGAGTGTTGTATAGTGCGTGTGCTACAAGCTCTCAGGGCTGTGGCTCGTGGCTGCGGCTACAATACTTCTCAGGCTCGCTATTTTAACTTTTCATGAAGACTTCATACAGAGTAGATTAAGAATGTTAGAACTGATAGTTCCACTTTCATCCTTCGTCGTGACTCGCAAGGACGGTTGAGGGCCAGAGGCGAGTCTGCATCAGCTGCAGCCGAGCATCGGTACAGCCATGACGTGTGTCTCCATGTCATGTCAACCTTTGGCGCCTGCAAGCACTTTATATGGTAATTTGATAAGTACATTTGCTCAATGGTAATCTGTATATCGCTCTGACCTGTCAAACAGCTGATCAGAATTACGTCAACTATACCTACCTGTTATAATTTTGCGTTGTAGCATATTAATGTAATTTCTATTGATTGAGAGGACTTACATAATAGGAACGCGAATTATGACCTAAACTCATTAAATAATGCTGGGAAATACAGCTATTACTTACAGATAAAGATGAGGTTCTCTCTAGTAATTATCTACTCTAATCCTATAAATCTTTTGGCACACGTCAATATGATAGCATCCGAGATTTCAGCCAAGGCGGCTGTTCTCATATTAGATCAGCCAGCTGTGTAGGACGTACCTATTACCTATAGTGCTTGGGGATTTGCGCAGTCACAGGTGCAGTGACTATTCTTTTAATCACATCGCTCGATGGGAGGGCAATCCGACACGACCGGAGAGACCAGGCGTAGGACCAACATTTACGTGCTCTCCGATGCACGCGTGTATCGAACACCAAATTCCAGACTACAGACTGCATTGTGAAATTTTCTAAATACCACTAGGAAATTTCGATCGGACCCGGGAAGTGAACCCGAGACCTCGTGCACAGCGGTTGCGCTGCCGACCACTAGACCAACGAGGCCGTCGTCAATATAAAAAGTCAACGGCGCGGGGTGATAGTGAGCTTGCAGCTATCTAACAGCAGCTGTGCATTGCCGTGCCGCGCGCCATACCGGTCACATGTGCCATGATCTTAACTCGTAAATTATAGCGTACCCGCTAAGGTCAAGCAGTTCAAAGTTTTAAGCGGGGTACCTATGTATCTAATGAGGCGCATACATACCCTCCCAACTGCCCAACTCCACGGTTAGGAGGGCTGTAAGTGCATATTGCAAACACTATTCGTTAGTGTTAGTTCTGCTTCCTACACATTAGCAACAAGTTCTGGACAGTTCAAAAGTGTAAAGAAAATATGATTAGATGCGCTATACTCTACTTACTATTATAATATGTATATGTTACAGCCATAGTGATTAAATAGATATTATACATAATCACTGGTCATATATAATACCCAAATTGATTTGACAATGTGATAAATTAATTACTTTATCTGGATATTATTCGTAATAGCTGGTAAAAGTTAGCCAAAGTAATAAATATGGTAGGTATAACCAACTTGGTACTGATAAAGTCGAAGTTATTGTCGACTTTTTTTATGACAAATCATCAAATGATTCCTCCCGCTGTGGTTTAGCAGTGTGAAGGAGTGTCAGACTGTTAGTGACTTCAGCCCACTGGGGTTTGCTGAATCTCTCGAGGAGCGCGTGGAGCAACGCGCGCTGCCGAGACGGGCCCGTGTCTTCTAAGACGCGGAAGGACGATGAGCCACCCGAAACTCACCGCCCACAGACCCACGCCTACGATGGCCGGGAGACGTCACTCGACACACGGCGCCCGTGGTGTCTACCACGTCCATGGCAGCAGCTGGGATGAGAGGTGTGAACTTCTCTAGCGTCTGCATGAGACGACGGCATCCCATTACCTCTCACCCCGGACCATGGCTTGAACCAGGGCCGGGCACGAGAAGTCGCCGCTGCCTATTGCCCCGACAAGGACATGTCGGTGCCCTTCCCAAGGGGGCACACCTGGACTGTGAGGTTCACCGTGTCCACCGGGCCGTCCGTATAGTGGCCCGAGCCACACCTCAAAGAGGGGACTTTTCGCTACTAGGTATTATGGAGTGCCCTGCATTGGGCTAACTAGCCTTTTTCGAATTATGTATATTAAGGTCAGCTACCAGACACTTTAGTTAGTTAACATGAAATAATAACCATTACCTACTTGTTTTATTACATTATCCAAGTCTATGGAGATATTATATAAAATTGCTAGTTAATGTGATTAATTCTGTGTCACTTATCACTTTATCCAAATTGAGTAAATGTTATAAATAATAGATAAATAATAGCTAGATAATATATATAATATTCAGACTTATTACTTTGACTGTAACATATACATACTTAATATTGCAAGTGTTTACCAAGAACAGCGACTGGTCAGATATTGTGCATAGTCATCGTGATTAAGGTTTGTTTTCAAACGAGTAAAAAACAAGGTGATGTTTGTGGCTCTGCGCAGACGCGGACATATTGCGGACTCTGAGGACTTCGACCTTACCTCATCATCTGTTATTAAGTTTTAGACGAGAATATTCCAAATGTTATTCGTTTCAATGTATTCTTCTGTGGTTGATATAAATATCTCACAGAAAACAATTCGTTTGTTTTATTGGTTCACACACTGTTGTAAACCAAACTGACTGTCAGCCACTGAATGTCAGTGTCTACGTTTCGTTATACGACTTCAAAATTATATGGGGAGGCCTTTGCCCATCAGTGGGATAAAAAAAAGATATGAGGCTCCTTTCCTTCCAGTAACGTACCAAAATCAGCGCCATCTAGGGATCAGCTAAGAAAAGAGTAAAAAGAAAATCCCTCATTACTTACAATTAATCAGTAAGAACCACCTAAGCTTATGAAATGTGCGATAAAAAAAATAACAACATTTGGAATAAATTAAGAAATAAGTTGATATAAACCTAAGTTCTATATATGTACATGTTAGGTTTTCTCGGAACCGATAATAGCAATCCCTACCTTTTGTAATAAACTTTTGTAAGTTCATTTATAATATTAAATCCTATTTGGAGAAACCGAAGGGTTTGTATGTGCAATTATGGACGAAGTTACCCTGACGAATAACTACCGGAGGTATATTATGAAAGACGGGACGGTTGACATATGTAGGGCATGTCACCATCCGGGTGAGTCTATCAGACATATTATATCTGGTTGTTCTCGTTTGGCTAACGGTGAATATTTGCACAGGCATAACCAAGTGGCCAAGATCATCCACCAGCAGCTTGCTCTTCAATACAAACTTGTGGATCTTGAGGTACCGTACTACAAGTATGAGCCCGACCCAGTTCTCGAAAAGGACCATATCACGTTGTACTGGGATCGATCTTTCATCACTGATAGGCCTATTGTAGCCAATAAGCCTGATATAGTGGTGATAGATCGATTAGCGCGCCGCGCGATGATAATCGATGTCGCCGTTCCGCATGACGAGAACCTCGTGAAAGCTGAGAAAGAGAAACAAATAAAGTATCTTGACTTAGCGCACGAGGTTGTCGCCATGTGGAATGTCGACACGGCTGTTATTGTGTCGTTACGGCCAATGGTCTAATAGCCAAGAGCCTCGATCAACACCTCATGAGGCTCTCGTTAGGTGGCTGGATCAAGGGACTGATTCAGAAACAGTACTTCTTGATACGGCGCGTATTGTGAGGAGGTTTCTGTTTCTGGGACCCTAACCACCGGTACCTTGGACCCTGTGCCCGATATCGGTGGCCATCTATTATTTATATTTTTAAATGGTTTTTTATTTATATAATTTTTTTTTTAAATGAAAACAATATGTTGATAAATAAATAAATGATCCAAATGTTATTAGTGGCCCTGCTCGTAGGGTCGGTGCCTCGTGGTAAGTGGTGAGTGGGCCAGAGATGCTCGGCAAGCGCGTGATCTGAGTTAGCGGACAGACATCCAAGATTTTAGAAGGGTATTAAGTGATACGAAACAAATTATCCTTTATCCAATATGGCGGCCGTCGAAAGGTGGCGGATTGGCTATTTGAAACGCAGCACTATGATTAAGGTACCTATAAAAAAGTATTAAATAAAAAATTAAACCGACTTCCAAAAACACTAAAAAGCAAGGTCGGTTGGAAGTCGGTTTAATTTTTTTGTAAAAAAGTTTTTTATTTACAGCTTTTCAGTGATACGAATAGTTGTCACTATCCATATAAGTGGAAAGTTATCATCAATACAAGGAATATAAGCCCAAATACGAGGTATTTTACATATTCAGTTGTCGAGTTCCCTCGACCTTCTCTGGTCTCCGTCATCAGGTCAGCTCCAAACCTTCACTGTTGCAAAGGTCTTGTCAGTACAAATAATATAAGCCCAAACACGAGGTAGTTTACATATTCAGTTGTCGAGTTCCCTCGACCCTCTCTGGCCGCCATCATCAGGTCAGCTCCAAACCTTCACTGTTGCAAAGGTCTCGTCAATACAGATAATATAAGCCCAAACACGAGGTAGTTTACACATGCAGTTGTCGAGTTCCCTTGACCCTCTCTGGTCTCCATCATCAGGTCAGCTCCAAACCTTCACTGTTGCAAAGGTATCGTTAATACAAATAATATAGGCCCAAACACGAGGTAGTTAAGATGTGCCGTTTAGGAGTTCCCTCGATCCTCTGTCGTCTCCATCATCAGATCTGCCCTAAACCTCCATAGTATTGTAGTCTCATCAGACACACACATAAATATAAAGTTTTTACCCCATGCTCGCCTACAATTTTCAAGAGATGCCCTCGATTTCTCAGGGTTTCCACCATCAGATCCTGATCTGATGACGATGGGACCAAATGACAAGCATACCCTTTCAAATAAAAAAAAGAATTTTTGAAATCGGTCCAGGCGTCTTTGAGAAATCGAGTAACAAACAAAAAAAAAAAAACAAAAAAAAAAACAGCCGAATTGAGAACCTCCTCCTTTTTTTGAAATCGGTTGAAAACACGCTTCTAGCATGCACTAAAAATGACAAAATAATTCAGACATTTCCTTTGATGAAATGTTTTTTATTGCGTCTTAGAAGAGTGTTTTTTAGTTATTTTAACTAGTTTTACGTGTATGACATTGTGTAGTACATTGTTATCGGCAGGTGCCACAGTTCCCGTAGTTTTCCGTTCCTAGTCTATTAGCATCCCATCACAATAGCCCAAGTAGTTTTCTTACATAGTTAGCAATAGTTTAGCACAAAACCTAGCAACTGATTGTTTTGGTTACACCTAGCGTACGTTATTATTTGACCTACAAGAAGGCGCCTGGTGATGTCAATGGCATTTCCGCTCATCTTTCCTTCCTCCGTGTCTCAGATATGCTCAAAAGAAGTGTTTTGTAAAGTCTAAAGTGCGTTCCAGAGTAGCACTCATCAGACCCCGAGCTGCTTTGTGATACTTGTAAAATGAAATCCCTTAAAATGAGACCTGCCAATTGAACCCTCGACTCGTGCATCACACGAGGAAGCAAAAACTTTAGTTAGAAATGTTGTTGAATTACAACTTTCAAGCGTAAATAAATCTCAGAAGTATTGCATCTGAAGAAACTTGTGTCTTGCTAACGTGCCTCAACATCTGCCGAGCTTTCCCAACTAGGTATGTTGGGGTCGGCTTCCATTCTAATCGGATGCAGCTGGGTACCAGTTTTTAACAAGGAGCGACTGCCTATCTGACCTCCTCAACCTAGTTACCCAGGCAACCCAAATACCCCTTGGTTAGACTGGTGTCAGACTTACTGGCTTTTGAATACCTGTAACGACTGCCAAGGATGCATTAATTTATTAGAACTGTGAAGTCATGATGGCGCAGCAGCGGTTCGGAGATAACAAATTGTGAATCATCATGACTACCAACATGACTATGTATTATCTCAGAAAAACACTTATTTATAAATCAAGTTGTGAGTTATCTTATAGGTTGACAGATAGGTTTAAAGAAAAATGAATCTGTGTTTAATACCCAGCTGACTGAAAGAAATCGTATATTCAATTATACATCACCACTTAGTATTAAACAAAGTAGCTTTCTTTGTCCCTATATCCCCCTATGAATGCTTAAATGTTTAAAGCGATGCAACGGATTTTTGATGCGGTTCTTTTTAATAGATAGAATGATTGAAGAGGAAAGTATAACGTAGTGTATTGAGTATCAGCATTGCGCCTGTGCGCAGCCGGGCCGGGTCGCAAGTTATGTATCTTCATTAAATGTTTATTCATAGTAAAACGGCTAAGCGATTATGAAATATGTTTTACTTCTAGATAGATACTGTCAGAATAGAAATCCAGGGGCCCGATTCTCCTAATTTTACTTAAGCGACATACGATTCACATTCGACTGCGATCCAATCCCGACTCGATTACGATTGAAGCGTATATGGCATTCCGCTATTTTTTCTTTGACATAATCGTTTTTATCCTTTTCTGTCATTCAATAATGAATCATTTTGTCTGCAAATGATTTACGATTACAATATGATTGTAGAGCAAACTACCGTATAGACCAAATCACCAAAATAGCAAGCCAATCGCAAACCAATCGAATGACGTTGGAATACGATTGGTCTTATATTAGTAGCAGAATGCCCGATTTGGTTAAAACTGCTGTTGCGATCATATTGCGATTCGATTTCTATTCAATTTTGATATTATTAACTTAGAAGAATCGGGCCCCTGATCGCATTAATTGACGACGAAACACGTTCATTGAGGGCCGAGTCGAACCTTGACAGATATCGAGGCAGGCACCGGCGCCGATGAGAGGTTACTGAGCAAAGTACAAAGTGCGCCTCAAATCAAACCGAGTTCAGTTTAAATTAATAAGGAAAAATAATAAACAAAAATAAAAAGATAGTAACTTGATGCCATTACCGACGTATCTAAAACCGGCCGAAAAATCATGCCTGTTCTATGGGAGTCCCCTTCAAATACACTATGTATTTTATTAAAGTTAAGTACTTATTTATTTTTAAAATAAGTAGGTTACACATCCAGTAAATATTTCTTATTGGCATTTTTTTATTTTATAACTTTTAACGAGTACTTATCATCATTGACTCCTACTTACTTTTCGGTTAAAACTGCAAATTTAACAATTTCTTTTCTAGGCAAAACATGTAAGAATCTGATATTGTTATTTATATGCATAACATATATATGATGCAGGCCAAACCCGATTACAGGACAAACTAGTTTTGCGTAGGCTGAACAAGTTCTAAATAAAATCTTAGGAAAGATGTGTACCGTCAATTCCGTAATTTATGTAAAACAGGTTAAACTAGAGTAGCCTATAAATACGAACTCTCTAGGATAAACTAGTATGGCCTAGTCTAAATGATAGTAAATAACTAGAACATCAAAAACTTTTTACAAAAAAATTAAACCGACTCCCAAAAACACTGAAAAGCAAAAAACTATTCTTAGGTGCATCGGCCTCGCACGATCTCCCGCGAAGCAGCTGGCCTACTTGCTGGACTGCCACCGTGGGATCTGGAGGCGAGGGTCTTCTTGCGCCTGTACGACTGGCGCGAGGAGGCTCAGCGCCGGGGAGAAACCCCGTTGCCGCGGCAAGTTGTCGCGCAGCGGGCGGAGCTCCGGCGCGATCTCATGGTGGCCTGGAGGGAGCGACTATCGCAACCCAGTGCAGGGCACGCCACCATCGTGGCGGTAAGTCCCCTCTTTGAGGAGTGGCTCGGGAGGAGTCACGGCGCCCTCACGTACCGCATGACGCAGGTCCTCACCGGACACGGTTGTTTCGGGAGGTACCTGCACCGCATCGGTCGTGAGGAGGCGCCTGGGTGTCACCATTGTGCGGACAGCCCCGAGGACACGGCGGACCACACAGTCCAGGTGTGCCCCGCATGGGAGGGGCACCGCCGGGTCCTCGTCGAGGCTTTGGGCGGCGGCGACCTCTCGCGTCCGGCCCTGGTTCAGGCCATGGTCCGGGGCGAGAGGGAATGGGATGCCGTCGCCTCCTTCTGCGAAGCGGTCATGCTCGAGAAGGAGGAGGCGGAACGCCAGAGAGTGCGCACCTCTCATCCCGGCCGCCGCGCTGGACCAGGTAGACACCATGGGCGCCGGGTGTCGCGAGATGACTCCCGGCCACCGTAGGCGTGGGTCTGTGGGCGGTGAGTTCGGGTGGCTCATCGACCCTCTGTCTTTCTAGACGACAGACCCGTGTCGACGGCGCGCGTTGTTCCACGCGCTCCTCAAAGAGATGTCAGCAACCCCAGAGGGGCCCAGCAGGGCCAAGGCTTGCCGGGGCTGCGGGTTGTTCGAAAGAGATACCGCGGCCCTGGTACATAAAAGGCCTATGACGGAACACGACGATTTTAGTCAGTAAGAGTCTGACACTCCCTCACCGCTGCTAACCCACAGCGGGAGGGGTCATTTGATGATTTTACGTCGATAAAAAAAAAAAAAAAAAAAAAAAAAGGTGCATCGGCCTAGAAGTCAGTGTCTAATGGATGTACTAAGAATGTTTTTTTTTTGCTTTTCAGTGTTTTTGGGAGTCGGTTTTATTTTTTTGTAAAAAGTTTTTTATTTTAAACTTTTCAGTGACAATCATAGTTGTCACTATCTGCATAAGTGGAAGGTTCTCATAAATACGAATAATATAAGCCCAAACACGAGGTAGTTTACGTCTTCAGTTGTCGAGTTCCCTCGACCTTCTCCGGTCTCCATCATCAGGTTAGCTCCAAACCTTCACTGTTGCAAAGGTCTCGTCAATACGAATAATATAAGCCCAAACAGGAGGCAGTTTACACATTCTTTTGTCGAGTTCCCTCGACTTTCTCTGGTCTCCATCATCAGGTCAGCTTCAAACCTTCACCATTGCATAGTGTTATCAGACATACGCTTTAGTGACAAGTTTTTACCCTACGTATGCCTACAATTTTCGAAAGTTGCCCTCGATTTGTCAGAGTTTCCATCATCAGATCCTGACCTGGTGACTATGGGACCACCTGGGAGGTAAACCCTATCAAACAAAAAAAATTTTGCAAATCGGTCCAGGCGTCTCCGAGTAATCGGTGAACATACATAAAAAATAATAAAAAAAAAGATCCCGACGAATTGACCTCCTCCTTTTTGGGAAGTCGGTTAAAAATACGAACAAAGTGGCTTAAACTTGCAAGGCGAGATTCAAAAGCAATATTGCCCAGTATTTTTTACCCATACCATTATTTTTGTGAAGATCACTTTGATGTAAGTTTTTACATAGTTTTCTAGATCTTTGTTCACCGTCTACTAAAAGACTTCTGCACCAATTTGCGAATACTTATTATTTTTGTTTGATAGGTTATACTTTCCAGGTAGTCCCATAGTCATCGGGTCAGGATCTGAAGAAACCCTGAGAAATTGATGACAAATGACGAAATTTTGTAGGAATACATTGGATAAAAACTTAACACTTAGGGGACCTATGTCTGAAAACATAAAACAGTCAAGGTTTAAAGCTGACCTGATGATGGAGATGAGAGAGAGTTGAGTTACTTAACTCCGCAACGGAATGTATTAACTAACTCCTTCTAGGGTTTTTTTAAATATTCGTAAATAAGAACTCCACTAATATATGTATACACTAAAAACAAGAAAGTGGGGTACCTGGGAGGTAAACCCTATCGAACAAAAAAAATTTTGCAAATCGGTCCAGGCGTCTTCGAGTAATCGGTAAACATACATAAAAAAAAATCCCGACGAATTGAGAACCTCCTCCTTTTTGGGAAGTCGGTTCAAAATAAATAGATAAACTGAATAAAATAGGTACTCAGAAGGCATGGAATGACAATATTTATGGAAAAACAATATTTTTAACGTTTTGTTTTTAGCGTGTTTTTCCTATTAATTATTACAACGATAAAGATTCGTGAAAAAAATCGAAGAAAAAAGTCGTGGTGGCCTAGTGGGTAAAGGACCAGCCTCTCAAGTATGAAGGCGCGGGTTCGATCCCAGGTCAGACAAGTACCAATGCAACTTTTCTAAGTTTGTATGTACTTTCTAAGTATATCTTAGACACCATTGACTGTGTTTCAGATGGCACGTTAAACTGTAGGTCCCGGCTGTCATTGAACATCCTTGGCGGTCGTTACGGGTAGTCAGAAGCCAGTAAGTCTGACACCAGTCTAACTAAGGGGTAAGGGGTATCGGGTTGCCCGGGTAACTGGGTTGAGGAGGTCAGATAGGCAGTCGCTTCTTGTAAAGTACTGGTACTCAGCTGAATCCGGTTAGATTGGAAGCCGACCCCAACATGGTTGGGAAAAGGCTCGGAGGATGATGATGATGATATTACAACGATAAAGATTCGTCGTTAAAAGCTAGAATAGAAGACAGATTTTTTGTAGGTAGGGCTGCCATTTCGAATTTCGCCAAACCCGGACAAACATTAAAAAAAACCCGGACATTTGGCGTAAATAGCATTTTTTCCCCGGACGAGTCCAATTTTTTTTTTAAAACAAAACAAGATCTAAATTTTAATATTACCATATACTTAAATTCAATGAGGTGCTTCCTTACATGAAAAGTCAGGGCCGTCTCTAGCTCATGTAGTAGAAGTATTGAAAGATTGTGACTTAATGTATTTCAAATGTCATATATAAGAAAGCTCATATGGAAACTAGGAGTTATCTTCTTGTTTGTAATAGGACTTTAAAACGGCGCTACTTTTTTGATAGGTTAGACAAAAAAATGTTGAAAAATACAAAAAACTGAAAAGTGAAGTTGCCGCGAGCGTAGCGAGCGCGAAAATTTTTGAGTTTTGGGTCACTAAAGCATCTAAACTTGTATAATCAAAAAATCCGTAAAGTGAAGAAGCCGCGAGCGAAGCGAGCGCGAAAATTTTTGAGTTTTGGGTCACTAAAGCACCTAAACTTGTATAATAAAAAAATCCGTAAAGTGAAGAAGCCGCGAGCGAAGCGAGCTGGAAAATTTTTGAGTTTTGGGACACTTCGACGTCGGCAGCAAATGCTTGTCTATTTGTTATTTTAAAAGGTTAAACTTCCATACAAGGCAAGCAATCTCATGTATATTATGTTTTCAACTCGTAGTCGATGAAGGCGAGGCAGGCTAGGAATTGGCTTGGTTGGTGGATTTAACGATTCTTATTGAAAAACCTGTTTGACTTCTTATCCTCTCAAATCGAGTGATCGTCCTCTGAAATCTGCTGGCCCTAGGCCTGTATGGCAGTGGCGTGGGCGCTCTGCGGCGCCTCAAACTCAAACTCAAACTCAAATTTTTTTATTTCAAATAGGCCTATGAAAGCTCTTTCGAAACGTCAAAGTTAGGTGCACGGTTCCAAAGAGTTGGTCTCATGGAGAAGAACCGGCAAGAAACTCCATGGACACTCTTTTTAAAAGAAAATAAAAATAATTACAAACATACAGTTTTCTATCTAGTCCTGAGAATGTTATACAATCCAAATTGAGCTAAAAATGTATTAATAAATTATACAAAATAATTTTAGTGCAATCGTTACTGGAAAAATAATTTATACAATTCAAAAAAAAAGACATATATTGGGTAACCAAGTTCTTATATAATGCAATTTGGGGTCTTGCTGGCTTGGGCTTGGCTGGTCTGGGCGGAGGCACTCTCGTGCCCGTGGTCGCCGGGGAAGCCACATGTGCAGAGAAAAAGAAAAAACAATATTAATTTAACGCCAGGCATCACTGTCATTAATGTAATCCTGGATTTTATAATACGCCTTTTTAATCAAAATGTTTTTAACTACATTCTTAAACTTTTTATCAGTGAGATCAAGGATACATTTAGGTAGCTTGTTATAAAAACGTACACAATTCCCTAAGAACCTCTGAGCCCGCAGCGCCTGGGTTATTCGCATACCCTGCACCATAGGTTAAGACGGCCCTGTGAAAAATGTCCGGGTTTTCCCCGGACACTTCTTGAAACCCCGCCCGGACGGCCCCCGGACGGCCTCCAAACGAGGACAAATCCGGGGAAACCCGGACGGATGGCAGCCCTATTTGTAGGTAAGTTCACATGGTATGCTTTGGTGGCGTCTAGAATTGCAGAGTATCGTTGCCTTCTTGCACAGGCATCAGTTTGTGGAACAGTTTTAATGATATTTCGGAGTCATGGTTTGTTAAATCTAATGCTGGTGAAATGAAGAACTAATTTGGCCTATCCAAAACTAGCTTGTCCTGGAATCGAGGTTGGCCAATAAGGGGATCTTCACACTGCCCCGCATCACGCTGCATCTTGCGTGTCGACGCACCTACGCGCGTTCCTGCGGGAGTGCAGATCTGCATCATCGTGCGGGTTTTTCGCGCACTCACGCGCGTAGTTGCGTTTTGTTAATTCACGCACGGCGGCTCTCATCGAGTTCCATTTTCAAACATACACGTCACGCCCATTCAAAATCACGCGCGTCACTGCGGGATTCAGTGTGCCATACCTTGCGTCTCGCCCCGCACCTACGCGCGGGGGTGCGTTTTTCTCCGCATGTATGTGCGTGATCCGCATGAACGCGCGTGGATGCATTTTCAGTGTGTTGGACTATGCGTGTTTTCCATACAAACGGAGATATTTCCATACAACGGAAAAAAACGCATCCACGCACTACGCTGCATCATGCGGGGCAGTGTGATAATCGCCTAACATATACCCCTTTGAACAAACGAGGCCTAAATAAAACCCTATTGTATAGTGACGCTTTGCTCTCCGTTGATCTGTGGTGCGTCCGTCTGTCGCATGTCTGTCGCCAGAATGTCTCTCATGACAGTTAGAAAGTGGACATTTTTGTAGATGATGCATTGCTGTAGCTGCTATAACCATTACTATAAATCATCACGTTTATTGTTCGCCCCTAAGGTACATCGGTGTACAAGTCGGAGTTCAGTGGATGCAGATAATTATGTTTATTTCGCCACCGATTTCCAGACCGATGCACCTAAAAGTAGAATTTCTTGTTTTTAGTGTATACATATATTAGTGGAGTTCTTATTTACGAATATTTAAAAAAACCCTAGAAGGAGTTAGTTAATACATTCCGTTGCGGAGTTAAGTAACTCAACTCTCTCTCATCTCCATCATCAGGTCAGCTTTAAACCTTGACTGTTTTATGTTTTCAGACATAGGTCCCCTAAGTGTTAAGTTTTTATCCAATGTATTCCTACAAAATTTCGTCATTTGTCATCAATTTCTCAGGGTTTCTTCAGATCCTGACCCGATGACTATGGGACTACCTGGAAAGTATAACCTATCAAACAAAAATAATATTCGCAAATTGGTGCAGAAGTCTTTTAGTAGATGGTGAACAAAGATCTAGAAAACTATTGTAAACTTACATCAAAGTGATTTTCTCAAAAATAATGGTATGGGTAAAAAATACTGGGCAATATTGCTTTTGAATCTCGCCTTGCAAGTTTAAGCCACTTTGTTCGTATTTTTAACCGACTTCCCAAAAAGGAGGAGGTCAATTCGTCGGGATCTTTTTTTTTATTATTTTTTATGTATGTTCACCGATTACTTGGAGACGCCTGGACCGATTTGCAAATTTTTTTTTTGTTTGATAGGGTTTACCTCCCAGGTGGTCCCATAGTCACCAGGTCAGGATCTGATGATGGAAACCCTGAGAAATCGAGGGCAACTTTCGAAAATTGTAGGCATACGTAGGGTAAAAACTTGACACTAAGGTGTATGTCTGATAACACTATGCAATGGTGAAGGTTTGGAGCTGACCTGATCATGAAGACCAGCGAAGGTCGAGGGAACTCGACAATTGAATATGTAAACTACTTCGTGTTTGGGCTTATATTGTTCGTATTGATGAGAACTTTCCACTTATGCGGATAGTGACAACTATGCTTGTCACTGAAAAGCTAAAAATAAAAAACTTTTTACAAAAGTTTTTTAATGTGAGAAACGTACACAAATAACTTATAATGAGTTGTTATGGATGTGTTCTTACACTGAGGGACCTTACACCACTTATACACTTTCGAATTCATATTAAATAACACAAAAAACTTAATTATTGAACGAGCGTTGTTTACTTGCGTCTTGTTAACCCAAGGCGTGACGTCACAAGTGACGGCATTAGCGATGGGCGTTGAATCAACGAACTAGTTGAATCAACGTTGATGTCACTTCAACGGGATTAACGTTGACCGTTATCAAATCAACGCGTTGAATCCGTCAACGCGTTGAATTTGTCAACGAGTAAAAATTACAACGACGTTTACGAATTCAACTAGGTTGACGAACGAAACGAGCAACTGAACCCAAACCAAAATAATGTAAAATTATAAAAAATAAAATAATGTAAAAAGCTAAAATAATGTAAAAAAAATAAATAAGGAACTTCGTTCCAATTGTAAATAATAATTAATTAATGTACATAAAAATCAGATGATCTTTTAAATACGCCTAAAATTTGTATTTTATAGCAAATTATTTAGTCAGTCCTAAGCCTGAAAAAAGTATAAAGGGAAGATCATCTAGAAAGTTTTAAAAAATTATATATTAACAAAAACGTTTTGGCGTTTATCGTTGGCGTTGGCGTGTATCGTTGAAAGTTAATGATCGTTGATGCAAGTTGACGTTTGTAACACGTCAACTCGTTGACGAAATTAACTAGTTGATCAACTAGTTGACAAACGGAAATCAACGTTAACGTTTCGTTGACGGAAAAACCTTCAACGACCCATCGCTAGACGGCATGACGCTGACAAGCGTTTTCGCGCCGGATTCAAAATGGACAGAGAAAAATGCAATTATCTGACAAAAAAACTTCACATTTTCTTAAAATTAATGATTTTCCGTATAAAATAGACGTATACCTACATCATACAAAGGAATTTAAAAATTTGTCATCATGCCTATTGCCATGCAAAACACATCACTTAGGAGAGGGGGAATGATAGCCTTGCTCTGCGACAGCGCTCCCTGCGCAGCGCGAGCGCGACTGACGAGTGACGCGAGACACGCTGACACGCGGGCGCGGGCGGTCGGACAAAGGGCACCCGCAGCTATACGCATTGGTTAACCATCGCCGCTGTATTGTACAGGTGCACTACATACTTTACATATAGTCATATTATACATGTACTGTGGCGCACTATGAGGCCAATAACGAAATCACTACGATTTTGTTTTTTTACCTTTGTCAGGCAGTTACACGTCTCTATCTACTAGGTAATTAGGTATCTGGATTTTTACTTTTAGATGGTCTGGTTATTTCATCGCAAAGAGCATCCGTTAGGCCCTTACCAGTTAGGGTAATGCTGGTGCCATGTGCCACTAGATATTAAAAGTTATCTATGTCTAATAATGTGCTTCGTCGACTACAGCAAAGCTTTCGATTGTGTCAACTGGGATTACTTGTGGAAAGTCCTAAACGAACTTGGAGTACCGAATCATCTCATCACCCTACTTCGCACCCTGTATGACTCAAGCCGAGGAATAGTGAGAGTCGATAAGACAGCCTCAAAGCTGTTTAAATTTTGCCGAGGCGTGCGCCAGGGATGTATTTTCTCGCCTATCCTCTTCAATATCTATGGACATTATATTATGAGACGTACCTGCGAGGATTGGGAGGGAGGCATCACAGTTGGTGGCGTAAAAATCACCAACCTCAACCTCGACACTACTCTTCTTACTGCAAATGAGTCAGAAATGGTTGCACTCCTGGATCGATTGGAACGTTTCATCGAGGAGATGCGCTTTCCATGAACAGGTCTAAAACCAAGGTCATGGTGGTAGACAGGTCTGGGAAATTGGAGCTCACTGGCGCTTTGGACCTAGAGATAGTGGATAACTTTGTTTACCTGGGCTCCAATATCAGTAATGATGGCTCGTGCGAAAAGGAAGTTCGCAGGAGAATTGGCATGGCTAAGAGCGCTATGTCTCAGCTCGACAAAATCTGGAAAGATCGTAGCATTTCAGTAAAGACCAAAACCAAATTGGTACGGACCCTGGTCTTCTCGATCTTTTCGTATGGCGCTGAGACCTGGACGATAAAATCTGCTGACCGCAAACGCATTGACGCTTTTGAGATGTGGTGCTGGAGAAGTATGCTCCGGATCCCTTGGACAGCATTTCTGACTAACTTATCCATATGTCGAGAATTAAAAATCACCTCGCGGTTGTCAACAGAGTGCCTACACAAGGTTCTACAATACTTTGGTCACATCGCACGGAAAGACGGGGGAAACCTCGAGAGGCTAATCGTGACCGGTAAAGTGGATGGGAAAGGGCCTCGCGGTCGCAGCCCCATTTCCGTTGGTCCGACCAGATCCGCACTGCTCTTGACTCCACGGTGCACAGTGCCCTTCACACCGCCAGAGACAGAAACAGATGGAAGAATACCATACGTTTGAAGGTGATGAAACAGGGAGGTCACGACCCTCAGCATTGAGGAATTACGACGCAAGGAGGAGGATGTACAATGTACTTTAATGTACAGGTGGGTATTATAATTGCAGAAGAGGTGACCTGAGTTTCAAGCATTACCTAATTAATGAAGGGGTTGAGAAATAAAACGAGTCCAAACATTTATGTAGGTACACGTTTTATTTATAGCGTTAAACACTGAACAATAACACATTGTTAGAAATTCCAATTATTAAGGAATGCTTCAAGGCTATGTCATTTTTATAGAAGTGAAGTATTTCCCACGATGAACAACAGTGCAGATGATATCTATTGCAGCTATGTTACTAGCTGAAGTGAGGAAGCATGTCGAAGCATTCCTCCTCTAGGCGAGTACCTATTATACCCACCAGACGTACTCCTTATTAGCTTGTCACTTTAATGCATGATAAGCATGCTGGAACATGCTGGAACACTTTATACCGAATGCGTTGTTATCTTAGTACAGATGCAACTAGTAGATAATAATCGATGGCAGTTTGACTCTCTACCCCGGCATGCGGCAGGTTGAACTAAACGTTTGTTGCGCGGCAGTTGAGCAATTTGAATCATTTAGTGGGCACCTTCCTAGTGGGGCTGTTTGTGATGGTGCAGGAGCTCTCCGCAGCGCACCATGTCCACGTCACAACGGCTCAGGCAGTAGCAAGTTGTGCGTGCACCAAGCATGTGCAACTGGACCTTGAGGGTGGAGAAGTTGGAGTCGCGCCACAATACGAACTTAAATTCGTTCATGATGCGAGTTCCAACTCATCTCATAACATCGAGACCTTCCTCAAGGAAGAGTTTTGACCGAAGGATGTCGTCTATCGAGGGTTCCGAGGAGGGCTACGCGACACCACGCGGCGTACACGACGCCGAAACTTCATGTGCATTAGTGATAGTTATATAATTTTATGTATTAGGTTGTTTATAAGTATTGTTATTTACTTATGTGTATTTGTATTCTGTATGGGTGGCCTGAAATAAAGGAATAAATAAATATGACATCCATTCGAAGGCGTTCTCGCTATCTGTACAAAGTACACGTTCTATCATAACTTATTATATGTACTTACGATACGGTTATCGAGGTTATCAGTAAATCATGATCAGTGATAGGAATTGTTTCTAGAAATATGTACGCGAGGTAAACAAGTCATTGAACCGACAGCAGTCACTAGCGATGCGGGCGCGCGGGGCGGGTGGGGGGCGCGGGGTGCGGGGCGCGGTGACGTCACCGCGAGCTGTCATCCTGACGCTGCACTGATCACTGACACATTACTCTATATTTTCACTTACAACGATGACTCGCTCTTGCTGTTATGTTATAAACACTAATTAGATATTTAAGAGGAAATGATAAAGAAAAAACTTTGGATAGATATCCACTAATGAATAGACAATCAAATGCGTAGTAAGGACTGTGTTTTATTCTTCCTTCCCATATAACACATACCTTTCCAGGTACATACGTTGTACCTACTTTGATTAATTAATTAGGGTAAAGTAGCTAATATACGCAACAGTGCTGAGCTACACACATAACAGTTTTAAGCCCAATAGCGTGGCTATAAAAATAATGTTGGTTGATCCACAGGCCGCGGCAGGCACACGCGGTGCAGTCGCTACAACAATGTGAGTGAGTAATTGCGCAGAAGGTGATAGAAGCCACTTCGACCATAACATTACATCTACAGGACGTACTATTATAGTCGATCAATCAAACAGGGGCCCGATTCTCCTAAGTTAATAATGTCAAAATTGAATAGAAATCGAATCGCAATATGATCGCAATAGCAGTTTTAACCATATCGGGCATTCTGGGGCCCGATTCTCCTATGTTAATAATATCAAAATCGAATAGAAATCGAATCGCAATATGATCGTAATAGCAGTTTTAACCATATCGAGTATTCTGCTACTAATAAAAGACCAATCGTATTCGATTGACATTTGATTGGTGTGCGATTGGTCTGCTATTTTGGTGATTTTGGTCTATACGGTAGTTTGCTGTACAATCATTTTGCAATCGTAAATCATTTGCAGACAAAATGATTCATTATTGAATGATAGAAAAGGATAAAAACGTTTATTTCAAAGAAAAAATAGCGGAATGCCACATACGCTTCAATCGTAATCGAGTCGGGATTGGATCTCAGTCGAATCGAGTCGAACGTCGATCGATCGTCGCTTAAGTAAAATTAGGAGAATCGGGCCCCTGCTGCGTATTTACAGTATGTACATGGCTAGTACGCAAGCGTGTGAAACTAGTCGCGAATAGATTGGAATTCACTTTTTATACAAAGTCTTCCGATGTATACAGCAGCAGTACGCAAATACTCGCATATATTTTGTAGTGGCCAAAGTAACTTGCTTTGTTCCATAATATACAGTGCTAGTCCGCATGCAAACTAATCGTGTATATGTTACAGGCTGTAACATATACACGATTAGTTTGGCTGTAACTTACAGCCAAAGTAATAAGTCTGCATATTATACATATTATCTAGCTATTATTTATAATATCTACTCAATTTGGATAAAGTAATATATATAATGACCAGTGATTATGTATAATATATATTTAATCACTATGGCTGTAACATATACATGGGAATAGGCGCGAAAAACTTTACGATTCCAATCTATTCGCGAGCAGTTGCATGCTCGCAATTTTGATTAAAACACGACCTAGCATTTAATTTAAATAATAATAATTCTCGTTCAATTAAAAAACATTGTATTAAAAATTGAAGTTAGTGACGCAAAACGAATCGCTGCAAAACCGACTCCACGTAGTCTTGTCTGCCCTACCCCTAGAGTGCAATTCAAAACCGCGTAGGCGCAGAGGGGCGAGGCGGCCGCCGGAGCCCCGCAGCACCGGAGCCGTGACAGAAGCGATGCTTGCTGCATGTTGCTTGTTTACATTTTAAACGTACTGAGTTAAAAAATTAGAAGCTAATTAAATATATTTTAACATGTCATTTAATAGTATTTTAGAAGTTTACTGTTAGAATGCCTGCTACTTTAGATGCAAAAAAATATTCATCATGCTGAGTTGTATTTAGAGTGGTTTACTTAGAAGATTACTAGTGGCTAAGATAGTATTATTTAGATGCTCGTTATTGTTTCTATAAATAAATAAATAAATTGTGGCTGACTTAATAATTTAGAAGGCAACATACATTTTTGGGGGCGAATAATGATATTAAAAAGAAGCCTGTTTAATTAGCATTTTTAATAAACAAACTCAGATTCAAAAGCCATTTTTATTTATCGCTGAACCTAATATTAATTTTGTATAGTTAAATTTGACCGTGTTTAAATTGGAAAGATGCATGTGCACGTCTAAGCTACGAAATATACGCGAGCAGTACGCAAAATTCGTGTATACTTTGAAATCACAAATTAAAAAACAGCATTACAAAATATCAGCGAGCAGTTTCCTATGGATGCGTTTTGGCTATGTACACTCTGTAAATACGCGCCCCTGCTACTAATATAAGACCAATCGTATTCCAACGACATTCGATTGGTTTGCGATTGGTCTGCTATATTGGTGATTTTGGTCTATACGGTAGTTTGCTCTACAATCATATTGCAATCGTAAATCATTTGCAGACAAAATGATTCATTATTGAATGACAGAAAAGGATAAAAACTTTTATTTCAAAGAAAAAATAACGGAATGCCACATACGCTTCAATCGTAATCGAGTCGTGATTGGATCGCAGTCGAATATGAATCGTATGTTGCTTAAGTAAAATTAGGAGAATCGGGCCCCAGCTCTATAATCTCTAGCTAGCTCTATGCTCAAGACAAGCTGCTTGACCTAAATGTCTTGTTTAATGACAGCGTACCTGCCTACTTATCTTGTAGTATTACATTTTTATACATAACCCATTGTTAACTTATTATGTAAAGGTTGTTTGTTGGCTTTGAGTTTTTCGTTAATTATAGGTACTTATATTATACAGCATTTTCAATTGTTAATACTACCTTTAAATTAATATTAAAAACTTTGATTACCTTGGCCTTGGTTATACAAACAAGCTAAGGACACTCCGCCGCATTAACGCATCACACCACCACTACATTCTGTGGCCTGAATAGCCCAGATAATGACAACATGGATTATCTGAACATTGTTTATTAACTATATTTGTTGCACAGTGTTGTCATGATTCATAACAAAGAAAACATACATAGTATCAGTACAGTACCTCCGCAACATAACTTCGTAACTAATGTGTCTGATAACGTATCTTAAGACCGGATTCGTTTCGTTTCTAAATAGTTCTAAATGAGTTATGCGCAAATCCTAACTAATATTATAAATGTGAAAGTAACTCTGTCTGTCTGTCTGTCTGTCTTTCTGTCTGTCTGTCTGTCTTTCTGTCTGTCTGTCTGTCTTTTCTTCACGCCTATACTACTGAACCGATTTGTGTGAAATTTGGTACAGACATAGTTTGGAACTTGAGAAAGGACATAGGATAGTTTTTATTACAAAAAAATATAAAAATAAAAATAAAATTTATTTCGGACATATAGCGCCATCTATTGGTCAAACCAAAAATCACTATTCCACGCGAACGAAGTCGCGGGCAAAAGCTAGTACTTAATAAACCAAGATAAGGTTCGTCTCAATCTCAACTGACTCGCGACTCGCGGGTTCTCGTAGATTCACTCACTATTTAAAGAATACCATACTTGTTAGTAGATGATAGGTCGCGAACAGATTACAATTTAATATGCAATGTAATTTAACATCAAGCTATTTAGGTAACTACGTCTTGTATTGCATCATGTGTGAGATCTGCTGAATTGTACCAGAGTGACAGTCGGGATGACTGGGGCTTTTCTGTAACCTCATGTGATCTACAGGAAAAAGATAACATAAAGGATTATAATTAGTTTTCGCTACGAATTTTATTTCTATCAGCATTGCACGGAAATCTAAGTATATCTTAGACACCATTGACTGTGTTTCGGATGGTACGTTACACTGTAGGGCCCGGCTGTCATTGAACATCCTTGGCAGTCGTTACGGGTAGTCAGAAGCCAGTAAGTCTGACACCAGTCTAACCAAGGGGTATCGGGTTGCCCGGGTAACTGGGTTGAGGAGGTCAGAGAGGCTTCTTGTAAAGCACTGGTACTCAGCTGAATCCGGTTAGACTGGAAGCCGACCCCAACATAGTTGGGAATAAGGCTCGGAGGATGAGGATGATGATGCATTGCACGGCAAGCTATGCCTATTAGTGTGTGCGTACGGAAGTAGAATGTTATTGTAGTTTATTTTCAGCGGTATGCATAACTGCATATGGAAGGGTGCAGAGGTGCCCTGCAGTGTGATTCTATAAGCTTCACTCTAAACTTCACATCTGAATCCGCCGTGAGTTACTACACTAGCGCTACACTTTCGAGCGTGTTTGTGAGTTGAACTAAATTAAATTCGAGATTTTGACAGATAAAGTATGAGATGATATTTAGAACGTTTTGAACCGAATGTCAAGTGAGAGTGAATAGTGAAGTGAAAAGTGAAGTGAGATGCGAGTTGTTGTTCGAATTTTATAGAATCGACGTACTGTAGTGTGGATCAGATGGAATAGGGCGTATACACAGGTTTTTCGCTACTTTAGAATGTAGCTGATTTTACCGGGCAAATGATATATTTTTGCCTATCTACACGTATATTATAAAGACGAAAGATTTGATTGTTTGTTTGAAATGAATAGGCTCTGAAAGTACTAGACCTATTTGTACAATTCTTTCACTTTTGGGAAGCTACATTATTCCCGGTGAACATAGGCTATATTTTACTCGGGTGTGAAACCGCGGGAAAGCAATTAGTTTTAAATAATTGAGCATAGCCAATATATTGAAAACTAGCTGTTGCACGGGTCAGTTCTGACAGGGAAAGAAGTGTTCAAATAAGTGTATCCGGATATCAGTATATCCGGAGCCTATTGGATGCAAATAAACAAACATAATATTGGAAAAATACGCTACGGCCGGTCCACGTCGGACGCCTAGTATCTAAGACTACGTATTTAACATGATGGTGGTTGAACCGTGCTCGCTCGTTGATGTCTTTTGGGAAAGTCCCTTATTTCATGAAAAATGTAATACGTACATCTCTTGCGTGCCATTTGTATTCCTATGCTGGTACCTTTTTTTTTAACGACGTCAAAAATCATCAAATGACCCCTCCCGCTGTGGGTTAGCAGCGGTGAGGGAGCGTCAGACTCTTACTGACTAAAAACCGTCGTGTTCCGTCGTAGACCTTTTATGTACCAGGGCCACGGTAACTCTTTCGAACAATCCCGCAGCCCCTATGCTGGTACCTAAAGGATGAAGTCGATATCAATGATATTAAATTTGATATATCTATACTTCTATACTAATATTATAAAGAGGAAAAGTTTGTTTGTTTGTTTGGTTGTAATGGATAAACTCAAAAACTACTGGACCGATTTTAAATATTCTTTCACCATTAGAAAGCTATATTATCTGCGAGTAACATAGGTTATATTTTATTCCGGTGTGGGCAGTAGCTCCCACGGGACGCGGGTGAAACCGCGGGAAAACGGCTAGTATAATATATTTTACTTTGGCCAATGTGTTAGTTGGCCGTCAATGGCTATGTCGGGTGTGTCGTACCTAATCACATTAAATCCTATCACAGTATATGTGATTATGATATTCTATGTCGAATTGTAAAAAAATAACCTAATCCATTCTGTGGTTTAGCCATTTTCGTTTTCATAATTTACAACATCATGTGTAAAGCAGAGATAAAGTTGGGAGGGTGATTCTTCGAAACACAGTTTTTACGTGTTTTTGACCGAAGAACACATGAAAATATCCTTCGATTGGAATGAAAGTTTCAGGTTTTATGTAAAAGGTAAAGGTCTATCGACGCCTCATGTTACTAATTAGAATTTATTAAAAAAAAAAACATAATTAAGTTAGCAGAAAACAGTAAAACCTAATTAATCTGGTGTGTCCCAACGCCGGTTTTTGCTGCATTATTTAACTTTCTGCGAGCTACGGTCGCGTTACAATAAAACTAATGAATCCAAATGATCTTTAAATATGTGTTTCTTAATATTTTAATATTAAAATTTTAAAAAATGGTGTATTTTCATAATTACATAAATTTAAAAATTGTCCCCGACTAAATTCATCATTAAGCTGGCTCGATTTGTTCAAACATTATCTATACGTAAATAAAAAATATTTGAAAAAGTAATATTTACTTGTAAGTGATAGCGCCGGTCAGCACCGAACGGCGACAGTGAGAGCTCGTGAGCGGACGTACTTTTCCAAAAAAATACGATTGCAAGTTGTCATCTGGTGTTTGTAAGGCAAGTAGTCATATCAATCTGTCTTAATTAACTGATAGTGTGCATCTACTATAGTTTTGTTGCCAAAGCAAAGTGTCTTATGAGATGGTTTTGCTAACATTAATTGCATGTTTGATGCCTTACGTTTATAAATAAAGGAGCAGGATTTGATAATCTGCGAATTCCTAATTTTTCTGGCCCCAATTAGTCTGGATTCAACTGGCTCTTGAAGCCAGATGAATTTGAGCGGGACATATGAATTAGATTTCATTCAAATTCGGCATATGTTACAGGTATGTCTAATGGCATTTCTTTATTGTAGTTTGTTTAATTCGTGTTGGCTTCTAGTGCATTTTTTTTTTGTTCAAATACCGTCGAAATAATTATTTTCCTCTGGACATAGATCTTCATTAGTATTACTTATTTTTTAATTTCAATAAGATTACTTAAGTAAGTAATACAAAAAAATAAAGCAAATGGCCTGTTGGTTTTTATTCCGAAGTTCAATTTCTGTGCTAGAGGTTTTGGGGTTTTTTTTTTATCGTTGCTAGAATAGCTTTATATTTTTTTAGATTCATATTTTCAAAATGGCATAACGAAAATTACAAACAAGAGAAGAAATACTAAGAAAAAAGACCAGCGGATAAGAGAAGATATAACAGAGTAAACAATAATGAAGAATTATGGAAAGAAAAACAAGAAAAGAATAGACAAAACTATATACGCAGGAAAGAAGAAAACAAACAACTACTGATAGGAACGACAGTCTTCTCAAGACTGTCGTTGAGATTCATTTTCATAAAAGGTTCCTGAAAAACTCAAATTTAATTATTCAGCATTCTGCAAGTTTGGGAGATCTAACCTGATTTTCGATCAAGAGATACTTTTCCAAGAGATGGAAGTAAACATTTTAGTGTTGATTTAGAAAATACAAATCCATAATTAATAGACTCTGATGATGAAAAATGAAATATTAAATTTTTTATCATCAGAGGCAGGATATTAATTAGTTTTCTACTATCTCAAGCTTAGAGTTCCTACCGTGCTGAAAAATTAAGTCTGATTTTGATTAGTAAGTTTTATTACATTCTAATTTAGAGTTTGTTTTCGGTGAAGTTTATTTTTATTTTAAGCTAAGATATGTTTTTGTTTTGTGTTATTAAGTTAAGAGGTCTTATTAAGATAAGTTTACCATTTCATATAATTATTATAAGTAGCGTTAAAGCTAGTGTGATTTAACAACCGTAAGAGGTTTAATAAATGATTAATTTGAAGGAAAGTGTTACTGTTTACTTAATTCATAATTATTTTCTTGTGTCAACCAAAAAAAAAGTGATAATTAAGTAGTAATAGGAGTAATTATTTCAATATTTGGTAAAATCTATACTAATATTATAAAGAGGAAAACTTTGTTTGTTTGTTCGTTTGGTTGAAATGGATAAACTCAAAAACTAATGGATCCATTTTTAAATATTCATTTTTAAAGCTATATTATCTGCGAGTAGGTAACATAGGCTATATTTTATCCCGGTGCGGGCAGTAGCTCCCACGGGACGCGGGTGAAACCGCAGAAAAACGGCTATTTTTATAATAAAGATCATTGGAAAAATAAAGGAAGTATCATTAATCTGTATACCTCTAATTAATATGGTGCGAAATCACATTCATCTGCCTCGGTCACAATTAATCTGGCCCAGCAATTAATCAGCACCTTTTAAATCCTAATCTACGTGATGCAAATCGATGCCTTCGATATATGATATTGCACATAAGGCACTGGGTCAAACTATGACGTCAATTCAGGTCTAAGAGCAAAAAAAAATTGAGCCAGATCAATGAGTCAAAAACCCTCGGTTTCAAAGAATCACCCGGGAGTATTGAATGTTTTGAACAGTTCACAGCTGTCAGTTGTCAAGGGAGAATTTCAGTTGTTTGTAATGAATGACTGACTCAAAAATGGCGTTCTAATTCTCGCAAATTTTTAGTGTATTTCCTTTTTTAAAAAAAAAAAACAGTTTTTTTTTATTCTTTTCTTTGTGTTAATCGACATATATTAACCAGTATATTAACGTATTTAAGTTAATGTGATTAGGTATGACACACCCGATATAATGTCGGGACATGTTAATTAACTTGTGTTATGTATGGGTGCTAACACAACTGATAAACTACATACAATGGTACATATTTATAAATACATATTACAACACCCAGATCACGGCCAACAAGCATGCCCGTCACAGAAATGTTGAATGAACCGGGAATCGAACCTGGGAACCCAGGTTCGGCAGTCCGACATGGTGAGCATTGCGCCATCGAGGTCGTATAATGGCTGGTACAGATGAGTGGCGCCCCCTGCTGGCGCGCGGGCACAGCGCGCGGACCGCGGGTCTCGTGTCGCCGAGTGCGACGCAGTGGTTCGCGCCGCCGCCTACAGATGGCGCACCTGCACTCACAAGTCACGTTCCAAATTAGCAACTAAACGAGAGTGTCTTCATTACTCTCCTGAGTGTCAGATGAAGCATCTTATTTCGTATTCTACTAGGTAACTTATATTACAAATTCGAAAGTTTGCATGAATGTATTATGCGTGGGGATATTGTACCTATGTTATTACTCTTTTACGCAAAAACTATTGGATTGATTTTGATAAAATTTGGCAGTGATATAATTTTAATTATATATTATTTAAAACAACGTACCTAATAGTCTAGTTTTATCCACTTGTTATGTTACACTCGAAGTTAACAGAACATTGTCACCGCGCTGCACAGTGTGTTATTTTGCCTCAAACGCGGACATCCTCATTTTATATGCTATTTAGAAAGGTAGAAATCGAACAAACCCCCTAATAAAACTCCGGTGACGTTATCTATCATAGTTTTCGAAAAATTTTGAAAATCGAGAAAAGTCCATAGAAACCAAAGAAACGTTTTATTTCCGTTTTTAACTTTTTTTTCCTTTACATGTTTTTTGGTTATGATTCAAATGTATTTCAGGCACCTATTTATATTGAAAAAGTTAAAAAATCTCGACTAGTCTCGACGAAAAATTTTTTTTTCTGTTATTTAGTTTTTTTTTTTTCTGAGATGTCCTGCAATATTAGCATTTTTTTTAAATGCCATATTATTAGTTGCTGCACCTATTACTCCCACAAAAAAAAACTAGATGCTTTAAACATAGGACTTCGGAGATATTAAATTTTAAAATTTTAATTTAGGGTTGTCACTCAAGTGTATGGTTTACTTCAGTGATGGTCGTTATACTTATTTAAGGTTTAGTAGATGACAGAAGTCAAAGAAAAGGTCTTTTAAATTCCTATAATATAATATCTGTCTCTTTTATCTTATTTTTATCACATAATATTAAAATTAGCATTACGCCATGTACCTATTTGTTGGTTATAAGGGGGTTACAAGACTTAAAATTGTATTCAGTTTTGCTGTTGTCACCCAACTCTTTGATTTCTCTTAAATTGCAGTCAATTTTATTTTTGTCTTCTTAATATGGTATTTAAAATTATCGGCCAATCGTTTCCTGAGATGCCATTCATGATGGCATACATGCATACATGGCAGTGTTTTAGTTTTAATTTGAAATAACTATCACAGACTTATTTCACCGTGGACTTGAATCATCTGATCCATATTTATCTACCATATCCCACAATAAAAGAAGTAAACCTAAAAAATCTTTACCCCCAAAAGTTTTTTCTGTTGGAAGTGACAATGGACAATGTGCGTTATTTTCCACCGGATTCTAATTTCGAATTTGAAGAAGTGGAACTAACTTCAGACAAAATCCTCATTATTTCAGATACTGAAGATGTGGCGTAAACTGATATTATTTGTTTTTTTTTTTTGGTAATTTTTATTCCAAATAAGTCCAGTTTATTTCTCTCTTTTATTTATTTATACTTTATGTACAAAATTGGTACATTGGTCGTGGTGGCCTAGTGGGTAAAGGACCAACCTCTCAAGTATGAGGGCGCGGGTTCGATCCCAGGTCAGGCAAGTACCAATGCAACTTTTCTAAGTTTGTATGTACTTTCTAAGTATATCTTAGACACCATTGACTGTGTTTCGGATGGCACGTTAAACTGTAGGTCCCGGCTGTCATTGAACATCCTTGACAGTCGTTACGGGTAGTCAGAAGCCAGTAAGTCTGACACCAGTCTAACCAAGGGGTATCGGGTTGCCCGGGGAACTGGGTTGAGGAGGTCAGATAGGCAGTTGCTTCTTGTAAAGCACTGGTACTCAGCTGAATCCGGTTAGACTGGAAGCCGACCCCAACAGGATTGGGAAAAAGGCTCGGAGGATGGTACAAAATTGGTACATTGGCGGACTTAATGCCGCAAGTCAACCATCGGGTTAAAGGGAGAAAATAAATAGGTAGTAGAAAAAAAGAGAGTAATACATGTAACAAAAAAAAAGAAATATAATAACAATTTGAGAAAAAGTCATGAATATGAATAAAAACATAATACAATACATAAATACTCAATACATAATAATATATACATATATATATTATACATACAACATAAAAATAAAATATAAAATCAATAAGAGTGACGACGACTCAATTAGGTAGAGAGTTTAAATAATGAAGGCGAACTTTACGCTTAAAGGAATACTTACTAGGTGCCTTTTTTATGTCAAGGGGAAGAGTGTTCCAGAGTTTAATTGCTGATACAGCAAAAGAATTAGCCATAAATCCGATGCGGTGACATGGAATTTCGAGCAACAAATTCTCAGAGAACTGCCCAATAACTTAAAATAATTTTGAAGATAGTCAGGAGCACAGGGATCGTTAAGAATAGAGAAGAGCATACAGAGAGATCTAAGGGATCTTCTATAACGAATAGGCAACCATTTAAGCTGAGAACGAAAAGAGGAAACGTGATCATATTTACGAAGGCCGAAAATAAAGCGTATGCAGTTATTGAGAAGACGATCCATTTTGTTAAGAAGTTCTTGAGATAGATCCGAGTAGCAAACATCAGCATAGTCAATGATGGGAAGCAGAAGAGACTGTACCAAAGTAGTTTTAGTACTGATAGGAAGGAAATGCTTGAACCTGTTGAGAGATCGCAGCGTTAGAGTAACCCTTTGACTTACCTGGTTAACCTGCTTGGACCAACTGAAGTTGCTGTCAATCAGCAACCCCAAATCCTTCACCTGTTGCGTTAAGCCTATTGTTGAACTATTGAAGACGATGGGTGTTAAAGAATTAGTGTCCAAACGGTTTAGGTAACCGGAGCTGCCTATAAGGATGGCCTGACATTTGACGGTGTTAACAACTATTCCAAATTTGTCAGACCACTCTTCAATAGTTCGCAAGTCAGCATTAACTAAAGATATGAATTATTAAGATTGCCGACCTCAGTTTGTGCGTATAATTGCAGGTCATCGGCATACAAATGGTCTCTTTCATAAACTCAAATTTTAATACTGGCTATCCACCGCAGTTTCAACTGCGTTTTTGGTTCCTGCTTCACCTCCGGTAGCATTCATGCTTCATGTATTTTGCTTTCATATTACTATAAAATAAAAAATAGAAAACTGATATTCGACATTTGTTTTATCTCGAGGTGGTTCAATATTTTTTAACAAATGTTGCTAATAGATATTGTGTATTTTTTCCATAACATACCTATATAACATAATCTAGAACTGTATTTCATCACATCGTATAGTCCCATTAAATAAACTCATTCTTTTTTTGACAACCCTATTTCCATAGAAATTGTTAAAAAACTTAGAAACGTTATAGCTCTGAAGTCCTGCACGTTAAATGTTCCAATTTTTCACAGTAAGACGCTACATGACTAGAGTGTATTTCGGTGGTAAAACAAAATGCTAATGTCGTATAGAAAAAATTATATAATTTATTTTGCAAAATTAAGAAAATATTTTTTTTTTCGCATTCCAGCGAAAGCAAAGACCTGTAATTAATACACAATATTATTAAAACAACCTTCAATTTATGGTTAATTTTAAATAAAGCGAGAGTTTGTTATTTTGGGAAATATCTGCAAAAAACTTTTTGACAAAGTTCATTGACCTTTCAAAAAAACTCTCGTAGCTTCAAAATTAAGAAATATATTCAAACTGGTGTTTTATATTATATTATGTAACAGTTATATCCATCAGAATTTACAATAAAAAGAGGATGTCCGCTTTTGAAGCAAAATAATTAGGGCATGCAATACCGGTTTACCGGTTTCGGTTTTACCGGTAAAACCGCCCATTTTCGCGATTTTTAATTTACCGGTAAAAATAATATGTAACCGGTAATTTACCGGTTTTTACGTTTTTGTGATAATATATAGCAATTGTTCATTTAACGTCAAATCTTCATTATGTAGCCTGAACATAGTGTAATATTGCATACATTACATATTGTAAGAGTGTTAAAGTTGCTGTTTTTTAGGAAAGTAAACTTATGTGGCTCCTTAACTATCTCTAGGTTAGATACATATCTTCATTCTCATCTTAATTTATAATATCTAAACAAATTTTATTCATTCGGTTAATCTGAATTTCCTCATAGCTGTCAGTTCCTATTAGGTAAAAATGTAGCTTATGCTTATTTTACTTACTCTATGACCTTATTGAGCAAGGGCTTTTACTTCACCACCATGCGGACAGCTCTGAGGACACGGTGGAGCACACATTCTAGGTGTGCACTGCCTGGGAAGGGTACCGCGGTGTCGTCGTCGAGCCAATAGGCAGCGACGACCTCTCGCGTCTGGCCCTGGTTCAAGCCATGGTCCGAAGCGAGAGGGAATGGGAAGCCGTCGCCTCCTTCTGCGAAACAGTCATTCTCAGTCTCTCCCAGTCAACTCGAGAAGGAGACGGTGGAGCGCCTGCGAGTTCGCACCTCTCATCCCAACCACTGTAGTGGACCGAAGACACCACGGGCGCCGTGTCGAGAGACGTTTCCCGGCCACCGTAGGCGTCGGTCTGTGGACGGTGAGTTCGGGTGGCTCATCGTTCCTCCGTCTGCATAGACAACAGACCCGTGTCGGCGGCCCGAGTTGTTCCACGCGCAGGGCCATAACCTGCCGGGGCTGCGGGATTGTTCGAAAGAGTTACCGCGACCCTGGTCCATAAAATGCCCACGATTTCCCATAAAAAAGTGCTTTCACTTTAATGAAAAAAAAGATTTTTTTTTTCACGGTAATTCTTAGCGTTTATCCCGTCTTGTGACGGGGTCCACTTTCCGTATCTCCTTCTTCCACTTCGCTCTATCCAGGACATCTTCCTCTCCGAGTTCGTAGATTTTCATGTCATTCATTACGACACTCAACCACCACCGTTTCGGAATGCCTCTGCGCCTTTGACCGGGTATATTGAGATTGAGACAGACGACCTTATAATGGTCGCCGGAAGACGCTGGATGCAGGTCGCTTCCAACAGGTATCTGTGGAGATCAAAGGGGGAGGCCTATGTTCAGCAGTGGACGTCCTATGGCTGAGATGATGATGATGATGATGATTGAGATTGAGTACACAACATTGGCGATGTATTCAGGTTGTCTCCTTTTTACATGGCCGAACCATCGCAGCCGTTTCTCTTGCATTTTGTCGATGACATCGCGTTCGGATGGTACTGACATGTTTTTTTTTACGGCCCACGTCCCAAAAAATGTTTACCACCTTATACCTTGTATTTTTAATTATTTTTTGCTTTTGGACTAACCAATCTTATTGATATAATATCACATTAAAAAAAATACAAAAATTACCGTTTTACCGGTTTACCGGTAAAAATATTTTAATTACCGAATTTTTACCGGTAATTTTTATTTTACCGGAATTGCATGCCCTAAAAATAATATACTGTGCGCTGTACTGAACGAACATTTGATTTACAAAACACTCAGTGTACCTCGCGCTGGGGCCCGATTCTCCTAAGTTAATAATGTCAAAATCGAATAGAAATCGAATTGCAATATGATCGCAATAGCAGTTTTAACCATATCGGGCACTAGCTTCTGCCAGCGGTTTCACCCGCATCCCGTGGGAACTACTTCCCGTACCGGGATAAAAAGTAGCCTATAGCCTTCCTCGATAAATGGGCTATCTAACACTGAAATAAATTTTCAAATCGGACCAGTAGTTCCTGAGATTAGCGCGTTCAAACAAACAAACAAACAAACAAACTCTTCAGCTTTATAATATTAGTATAGATTCTGCTACTAATAAAAGACCAATCGTATTCGATTGACATTTGATTGGTGTGCGATTGGTCTGCTATTTTGGTGATTTTGGTCTATACGGTAGTTTGCTGTACAATCATTTTGCAATCGTAAATCATTTGCAGACAAAATGATTCATTATTGAATGATAGAACAAGATAAAAACGTTTATTTCAAAGAAAAAATAGCGGAATGCCACATACGCTTCAATCGTAATCGAGTCGGGATTGGATCTCAGTCAAATCGAGTCGAACGTCGATCGATCGTCGCTTAAGTAAAATTAGGAGAATCGGGCCCCTGTTTGTCTGTTTGCTCACAACTCAACCATTGACCTACCACAGAAATAGTCACCAAAAATACGTATATAATACTGTATGCTACAACAAAATACTATCATAGGTACAATTTTCTAGTATATCATGGATATAGGGAAATTGTAAGTAGATCTGTCAGCTAGGTATAATCAGGGGCCCGATTTTCCTAATTTTACTTAAGCAACATACAATTCACATTTGACTGCGATCCAATCTCGACTCGATTACGATTGAAACGTATGTGGCATTCCGCTATTTTTTCTTTGAAATAAACGTTTTTATCCTTTTCTGTCATTCAATAATTATTCATTTTGTCTGCAATTGATTTACGATTGCAATATGATTGTAGAGCAAACTACCGTATAGACCAAAATCACCAAAATAGCAGACCAATCGTAAACCAATCGAATGTCGTTGGAATACGATTGGTCTTATATTAGTAGCAGAATACCCGATATGGTTAAAACTGCTATTGCGATCATATTGCGATTCGATTACTATTCAATTTTGACATTATTATCTTAGGAGAATCGGGCCCCTGGAATTTCATGATACCCACAATACATCGTATTATCTTATCGTTAAAAAATCTTGTTATTATTTCTGTCCTCAATGACTGCAAAAGATGTCCAAATGCTAGTTGGGACCCGCCAGCCTCATGCGGCGCTACTCATGCGGCGCTACTCATGCGGCGCTACTCATGCAGCGCTACTCATGCGGCGCTACTCATGCAGCGCTACTCATGCGGCGCTACTCATGCGGCGCTACTCATGCGGCGCTACTCATGCAGCGCTACTCATGCGGCGCTACTCATGCAGCGCTACTCATGCGGCGCTACTCATGCGGCGCTACTCATGCGGCGCTACTCATGCAGCGCTACTCATGCGGCGCTACTCATGCAGCGCTACTCATGCGGCGCTACTCATGCGGCGCTACTCATGCGGCGCTACTCATGCGGCGGTACTCATGCGGCGGTACTCATGCGGCGCTACTCATGCGGCGCTACTCATGCGGCGCTACTCATGCGGCGCTACTCATGCGGCGCTACTCATGCGGCGCTACTCATGCGGCGCTAACCGGTTGATGAGGGAACTTCCTGCACCCGGATAGAAAGTAGCCTATATGTTAATATTGATATATCAGCTAAAGTCGTTTTTTTATGTATTGAGCGTAAAGAAGGAAAAACATTAACAAATACGCTCACAAAGTTTCGCTTTTATAATATTGTTGTGATGTGATAGTGAAATTATTTACTAAGATAATGTGTACAATAAAGTAATATCACGCTTCATGCTTAACAAAATAATTTTAAAAAGTCTATAAGTATTATTTGGTCAGAAGTGAGGAATAAAAAGGCACATTACTTAAATATTAAATATTTTATTTGAAAACAAACTTATTCTGTTTATGTATACATATAGTTTTATGTTTCACATACATAGTCTCGTATCATACAATCGTAGTGTCCATCTCTACTTAGATCAATTTTATTGTAAAACTTTGTATCTATTTCATATTTACAATTATTCTATATAAAAACATTTTATTATGAATGTTCGTCATTTACAATTTCCTATCAGTTATACTAGGTACTTAGGACTAAACGTTTGCAAAACGCCAGAACAATATTCTTAATGTAGTTATTATGTTGTTTAGTAACATTCTTAATGTAGTAGTCGGCGACGACTCGCGCGCCCCGCGGCCTCACTCGACTACTCATGTTCTACGCGCACTGTGTATGCTGCGTATTCTTACAATCTGTACAAGCAAACATGTCTGAAACCGTTCAGTTTACATGGACCGAGGCTGAACATGTAACTTAAAATAAATATTTTTGAATAAGTGAACTCAGGCAGGGTTCGATTGCTGGTCGCCGACACCGGCGGCTGTCGCTCGCTGCGGACACCGCGCGGCGTGACGGGCGCGAGCCAGCTACCGAGGGCGAGCCTAACTGTTCAGCTTAGCATTCAAAATGCATTACCTAATTAGTGAAACACATTGTAGAAGTAGAGCAGGGCCACATTGGTCGCCGCCTCCCCACACCAACGAGTACTCTATGTAGAAAGTATTGAATTATCCTTGTATATTACATGTCGCTCGAGCGTGGCCAGGACCGGCGCAAGTCCCCAATATTATAATATAATTGTACAAAATAAAGTATGCGATACATTTAAACATGAAATGTTAAGCCTGAGGCGCGCCACGCGCACTGTACTGTGTGCCGAGCGTGACACTACCACGACTAGACTAAACCTGGATTTTGGATGTTATTTATTTCATCATGTCAATCGTAAAAATATCGATGGTTGGTAATTGAGAGTACTCATAGACTAAACAGTCGGCCGACAGTTGGCTCGATGTTTGGAAGTTTTTTAAAAGAAAATCGTGAATTCAATCAATGTTTATAAGTCGGTCTGACACCGGTCAAATACCTGATCATAGTTATATGCGTAATACCAGTAATTTGCGTACTGAGTTATGTGCCCGAACAAACTGTCGGCTAACTAAAAGTTTGTAGTGTGTGGGCACTCACAACGCAAATTACGTTTTAAATCAAACGCGCAATCTGATCAGTGAACAAATTCAGGCATAACAACAACACATAGTATTATTTTAAGTCTTCGTAACATTTTAATGAAAATACAACGATCAATACACTCTGATATCTTAATTTTATTTTTAAAAGTTTTTATTTAGATCCAAAACTAGTGAGTGCTTAATGGCACATAATAATTTGCTGGGCTTTGATACTCCTGAGCGGCGCTAGTGATGCTGGACAGGCTGAATGTTATTGATGTATGTCGGTAGCACCCGCGCAGACAGCACGCGTCCGGCGCGACCAGCACCGCCGCCGCCCGGCGCCGCGCCGCCCGGCCGCCGCACTAGCAGCTGCGGGCTCAGGGCGCGGAGCGGCACAGACACCCGCCTGCTCCCACCAGCTGACAGACGTCAGGTGAGCAGTGACGCGACACCGCGCATTACCAAATGGAGTCGTGCACTCCAATTAAACGGTGTTACATATATATAAACTGTATCTCTCTAACGACAATATCCTTAAATACATTATCTTAATTATTAAAACAATAAATATATTTACAATATTCAGTAGCAACCGACGCTATATAATGTTGAGAGTTCAATTCTTTATAATTTCTCTATCCATCGGTGTGCACTGTATGTGCGAGCTTGTTGATGTCGACAGTTCGTGAGCATGAATCACAGTGACTTGACACTACGCATATTCCGCTTTTCATAAAAATCTTACCCGGATTTACTTAAGTATTATCGAAAACTAAGTTTTCGCATTAAAAATTTTGAGTGAAAAACTTATTATCGCGCATGAGTCTGTGAGCGTGGAGTGCGGCAAGTCCTGGCACGGCACTGGCGCGCCTAGCCGGCGGGCGCGCGCGATCAGCTGGCGAGCTGCGCGCGCAGCAGCCGCGCGTGCAGCGCGCACAGCGCCAGCAGCGCCGCCATGCAGCGCGCGCTGTTGGACAGCCCCGCACTGCCCGTCTGCATGGCCGCCGGCCGCTCGCCTGCAACACGCGCCGCGGTCAGTCGAGGCGGGGAGGGAGGAGGGGGGCGCTGCACACACGCTACTACACTCACCGTTGAGCACGTGCACGCGCACGGAGGCGACCTCGGCGTTGGAGGGCGAGCACGAGTAGCGGCCCGAGTCGGCCGGCGCCGCGTCCTGCACCAGCAGGTACGACGTGGTGGCGGCGCCCTTCTCCGTCACCACGGACACGCCGCCGCGCGACGAGTCGTACGATATCACCTGCTTCACACATAACAGCGCGCATTGTTACCCCTGCTCCCACTGACTGAGCTGTTCCACGACTCCTTATGTTCGCTATTCCGAATATACAAATAAATAAAGAGGTATTTTATCGTGAGCTTGTATTACTGTCGTCACAAGAGACAACCTCTGTGAATCAAATTCTCATTCTGTTTAGACATATAGTGAGTCTCGGTGGAGCGAAGGGCCTGTGAACCGGCAAGCCCCACAGGAATTCCGTCTAGTACCCATTTGCTATATACGCATCAGATGCCAACATTTTTATACCTAATTCAACGAATTATGTATTGTGTATACGTATGTATTGACTTTAACTTCCTCGTTGATCTAGTTGTCGCTTAACGCGATTGCTGTACTCGAGGTCTCCGGTTGGATTCCCGGGTCGCTCGGGCCGAAATCACTTTGTGAGTTTTAGAAATTTTCACAAAGCAGCGTGGTGTGTGAAAGTGGGTGTGTTGTGATGTGCTAAGTCTGAGAGTGTGACGTGCCGGGTCCGGCTGTATAATAATATTAAACATTTGCATTTTATTCAAATAAAAGTTACTGCAGCTGCCTACACGTTGTGGATGTTACTGTAAAAACCCGAACTAAGGTAAATCCTAAGTTTTTCCAGTAAAACCTAAGATTTACCGACATGAGTTGGTATATGTAAGTATTTATTATAAAGGTAGGATTTTTTCGGACTATTACTATTCGAATTCAGTATGTCTGCGCCATACCTACGCCTAGTGATTTTTAATAGCAACAAGTTACACTTTGATGTGATACTATCAAATAATTATTTTTTTTGTTTTACGTTCACCCGCAAACTTTTTATATTACTCACTTCTATATTGTACACGGTTGCGTCGCCAGAAAATCTATAATTTCATTTTGTAAAATATCAAGAATTCAGATTATTAAACCTGTATTGCGAAGAAACTGAGGTTTTCATTATTAAACTTCCAAATGTCCACCACTGGACATTAATTGGCGACCGTGACAGGACGGATTTGCAAAAATTCGGATCGACTACGAAGACAAAGGAATTCTCACTAAAAGGAAATCTACCAAAGATTCATCGTGGAGGACTACAGACGCAAGAACACTATAATAGAAGACAACTAAGCCAGCCAGGTCGGTCAGAAGAACTCGCCGCGCCCAGCCTTAGCTTCTACTCCGTCGAGGTTCACCGTCAGCCTGCCACGTCAGTCCGAGAATTTCGTCAACATCTGCGAGCAGCTCGTGTACCTATCAGTACCACAGCCACCAGCGAGGACCAGTGCAGCCAGAAGCAGCCGTCTCGCCTATCAGTTAAGTGCCATTCCTACGATTTACCCTAATACCTGAACCCATTTTTCCTATCGAAAAGGTCGCTGTTTGGTACACTCCACTTGTGTATTTCATTAGTTTAACAAAATATCTAGCAATTTTAAGGCTTATTTCAAGTAAACAATCAGTAAATCTCCTAAAATAGTACAATTAAAATCCATAATTTATTGTCAACTACCTACGTAATCATTTGTAAAATCATAAATTCATTAAAATAACAGTAATTTCATGAAAATAAGTTCATAAATAAATAATACTTGAGTATCTAAACACCTATTAGTAATTACATTCCCGATATTTTCATTCTGCTAGGTAATCTGAAGGCCTAAACTTAGCCACCCTCCCAATAGTGCGTGTCATTATTCTAGTTCACATTATTTCAAATATTTTGGCCGACTATTCCAGGGAATTCGGCGCCGCCCGACGTTGACTACCGCTAGCCGCGTTCGGGTGACGAAGCGTCTGCGCTTCGCCACGCGCCGCGCCGAGCCGCCGCCGCGCTGCTGCCGCGCTGTTACCGCGCTGCTGCCGCGTGGCTGCGTTCGGGCCCCAGGTGTCGCCGAGGGAGTATCAGATAAGAGTTGAACATATAACTTTATTCCTTCATTTTGCATTAGTGTGTTACTGTTTAGATTACTCAATCACCTATAATACTTTCTTAAGTACTAGTTTGTCGTTTGTTGTTGTTACATACTATTAATTAATAAACAAAATGTCTTTAAGCGAAGATAAAGACAGTAATGCAAAACAATTGAAGGAGCTATTTGCTAAACGTAGCTCGGTCAAAGGTCGTTTAACGAAATTTAAAAAGTATTTAGATGTAGTATGCTCTTTAAAATTATCAAAAACCCAAATTAAAGAGTTAGAAATTAATATTGATAAAATACGAGCTATGTCTAGCAAATTCGATGAACTACAGGCTCAGATTGAGGTTATTAATTGCGATAATATGGACTCTGAGATTGATGAACGTGATGGAATTGAGCAGATCTTCACCTCACATCTGGCAATTGCTGAAGAGCAACTTGACAAGTATAAGACTACTTCTCACTATTCTGATTCGCACAATTCATCACAATGTCATCACGATCAGTCAACTCATTGTCATCATGTTGATTTTAAATTACCACAAATACAAATTGCAAAGTTCGATGGCGCTTATTTCCGCTGGCTTGAGTTCCGAGATACCTATTTGTCGCTTATTCATAACAATGAGCGTATCAAGCCTATTCATAAGTTCCATTATTTGGTATCGTATCTCGAAAATGAAGCTGCGCGAATTATTTCTAATTTAGAGATTTGCGAAACTAATTATGAAACTGCATGGCAGCTTTTGTGCGATCGTTACGATAACAAGCGCCAGCTTATAAATCAACACCTCAATTCATTGTTATATTTTGAATCGACACAGCAACAACACAAACGTGAATCAGACAAATCACTGAGGTTTCTAGTTGACCACGTAACAAAAAACTTGCGAGCATTATCAAGCTTAGCTAAACAAGATGAGCTGCTTGATATGATAATTATCAAAATTCTTATACCTAAGTTAGATAATCGTACTGCTATGAAGTGGGAAGAACACCGTAATAGTTTGTCCGATCTCCCCACTCTAAAGGACTTCAATAAGTTCCTAACTGATCGCGCTGATGTGTTAGCAACTATGTTCCAAAACAAGTCTGACACACCCAAGGCTACACAATCACGCCAAAATAATAATAATAATTCTCGTAGCACTAAGTCGTTTTCATCTACAGTTCAGAACACCGGCTCTGTCACTAAGCAGTGCGTTGTCTGTAAAGGTGACCACTGGATTTACGACTGCCCTACATTCCTAGCGAAGAGTGTTCAAGAACGACGAGACGAAGCATTTAAGTTGCACTTATGCTCCAATTGTTTACGAACTGGGCATCGTGCACGTGATTGCAAGTTGGGTCCCTGTCGTGAGTGCAAGCGTAGACACAACTCACTCTTGCATTTACCTAATTCTAACAATGCTAGCACAGGTAATACTAGTACAGTCAGCAGCAATAGCACTAACACAGATCGCGGTTCAAGTGAAATATCAGTTAATAATTCGATTAGTGATAATTTCGTAGAAAATCATATTCTTTTGTCAACAGCCATGGTAAACGTTATCAATCCTCAAACAAACAAGCAATTTCGAGTGCGTGCTTTATTAGACTGTGGAAGTCAGTCCTCATTTATTAGCCAGTCACTCATGAACAAGTTATCATTACAGGTATGTACTATAAATACTATAAACGTTATTGGTATAGGCAACAACTTAGCGGAACATGTAAATAAAAGTTGCATTGCCCGATTAAATTCATTTAGCAACGACTACAGTGTTGTACAATCATTTTATGTGTTGAACCAGTTAACAGGTGCTATTCCTAAACAATCTATAGATATTAGTCAACTTAATATCCCACGAGACATACAGTTAGCTGATCCCAATTTTAATCAGCCTTCGGCAATAGACATCTTGATAGGTGCGGACCTATTTTGGGACCTATTAGGATGTGATCAGCTAGCATTAGGTCATAACATGCCCAAGCTACGTAGCTCAAAGCTAGGTTGGCTAGTCGCCGGCCCTATTTTTCCAAGTTTAAGGAATCGTTCGTTACCAAAGAGTATTCCGTGTCATGTTTCAATCAGTGATAGTGACGAATGCAATAATTCCGATATTAATTCTCAATTAACAAAGTTTTGGGAACTGGAGCAAGTTCCAGATAAGCAATATTTTAGTAAAATTGAGCAGGCTTGTGAAGACCACTTTTATCGTAATACTTACCGTTTAGAATCTGGCAGATTTTGTGTTAGGCTGCCTCTAATTGATAGTCCAGATTGTTTAGGAGATTCTTACGCAATGGCCAAGAAACGATTATTGTATTTAGAAAAACGTTTCCGTAAGAATCCAGAATTAAAGTTACAATATTCAAATTTCATTCAAGAATATTTAGAGCTAGGCCATTTAGAGGAATGTCCGATTATAAATCCCGTTCCATCCTATTATCTTTGCCATCATGCAGTGTTTAAACAAAACAGTGAAACGACAAAGACACGTGTTGTCTTTGATGGATCGGCACGAACTTCCTCAGGTTTCTCTCTGAACGACCTACAGATGGTCGGTCCCAATGTTCAAGACTCAATCTTTTCTATTTTGATTCGAGCTCATCAGTACAAATACATTTTGACAGCCGATATTGAAAAATTCTTTAGGATGGTTGAACTAGATGAAAAGGATCGTAATTTACAATTAATACTTTGGAGAAGTGATGAGTCAAATCCTATCAAAACTTTACGTCTAAAAACCGTCACTTATGGTCTCGCAAGTGCTACATATTTAAGCACCAAGTGTTTGTCAGTATTGGCAGAGGATTGCGATGATCAATTTATAGGTAATATTATTAAACACGATCATTATGTCGATGATTTGGTCACTGGATCCAACTGTGAGTCCGAGCTGTTATACATTCAGCGCAAGGTGTCGGACACTCTAAAATCTGCAGGGTTTAAACTACGTAAATTCAGGTCGAATTTACCAAGTATTTTGTCATCATCGGTCATTGATCAAAATGACAAGGTTAGTTTAAGCGGATCCACTAATACTTTAGGATTAAATTGGAATCCTAAAACCGATACTCTTCAAATATCAATTGTAATTCCCAACAAAGGTGATGTAGTTACCAAGCGATCTATACTGTCTACATCATTCAAGATTTTTGATCCTCTCGGTATTCTCAGTCCATGCGTGATTATACCTAAAATGTTACTTCAGTCCTTATGGCTCAATAAAAAGGGCTGGGATGAACCGGTTAGCTCTGATATTTTGGAATCCTGGAACAAGTTTATTAACAACTAGCTTCTGCCAGCGGTTTCACCCGCATCCCGTGGGAACCTCTGCACGAACCCGGATAAAAAGTAGCCTATAGCCTTCCTCGATAAATGGGCTATCTAACACTGAAAGAATTTTTCAAATCGGACCAGTAGTTCCTGAGATTAGCGCGTTCAAACAAACAAACAAACAAACAAACAAACTCTTCAGCTTTATAATATTAGTATAGATTTAAGTCTTTTATCAGATCTACAGATCCCGCGATTAACGCTATGCGAAGCTCCTAGTTATATAGAAATACATACCTTTAGTGATGCTTCCCAAGTCGCTTACGGTGCATGTGTGTACCTGCGGTCACACAACTTAGCTGGTGATGTAAAGGTTAACTTACTGTGTGCTAAGTCTAAGGTGGCGCCGTTGAAGCCGACGACAATACCGCGTCTGGAGCTTTGTGCTGCTCTGTTGGCTGCAAAATTGTGCAAGACAGTTACCAGTTCTCTACGATGTGAGGTTGATCGTATCATTTATTGGTGCGATTCTAGCGTTGTCCTCAGCTGGTTGAATGGTAATTCTGCAAAGCTAAAAACATTTGTAGCAAATACCTCTAGGGTTGCCGAGATTAATGAACTTACCGATAGTTCGTCGTGGCGTTATGTGCCGACTGATCAGAATCCAGCTGACCTGATCTCAAGAGGCGTAAGTCCAGATCAAATTACCAATCTTAATTTGTGGTGGTCAGGTCCAAAATTTCTAATACAGCCTGAATCTGATTGGCCCTATTTAAATAAATTAATAAATGAAACAGACTTACCTGAGATGAAATCCACTTCCGCTGTTGTCCAGGAACCTGTAACAGAAATTCTAAAAATAGATAAATTTTCATCGTTTCTAAAATTAAGACGCATATTTGCGTATGTAAATAGATTTATACATAATATTAGACATAAAAATCCTAAAGATAAATTATTTGGTAAATTTAGTGTTACTGAATTAGAATCATCCTTTACTAGCCTATGTAAAATTGCTCAGCAAACTTCATTTGCTGTAGAGTACAATATTTTGTTAAAAAATAAAAATTTAACTAGCAAATCATCTCTCTTGTCACTTTCACCCTTTTTGGATGATGACAAGGTGATGAGAGTCGGTGGTAGAATAGAATTATCAAATTATAATTATACTAAAAAACATCCCATACTTTTACACGCCTCTCATCCACTCACCAAATTATATTTCAAACATGAACACTTACGGAACATGCATGCCGGGCCTCAACTGTTGCTGGCCTGTGTAAGAGAAACTGTGTGGCCTATAAACGGTAGGCACTTGGCCCGCCGCACAGTACATGCCTGTGTCAGATGTAGACGTATTCAAGGTAAAACATTAACTCCCATGATGGGAAACTTACCTGCACAGCGCATCACACCTGATTTTCCATTTCGTACTGTTGGCGTTGACTTCGCTGGTCCGTTCCTCACGCTAAATAGAAAGGGTCGAGGTGCACGATTAACTAAAACCTATTTATGTTTGTTTGTATGTTTTCGCTATAAATGTGTGCACCTGGAAGCCGTCAGTGATTTGTCCAAAGACGCTTTTATTATGACATTACGCAGATTTATATCGCGACGGGGCAAGCCAGCGGAGATATTTTGCGATAACGGCCGCAACTTTGTTGCAGCTGCTAAGGAAATAGGCAATTTTCTTAAAACCAATCATGAGCCTGTAGTTGATTTTGCTACCAATGAAGGTGTGAAGTTTGTGTTCTCTCCCACGTATGCTCCACATTTCGGCGGCATCTGGGAGGCTGGCGTTAAATCCGCGAAATACCACTTAAAACGCGTTATGGGAAACAATCATTTAACGTTTGAGGAGATATGTACCCTTTTCACACAAGTGGAAGCTGTACTCAACAGTAGACCTTTATGCCCACTCTCCCCTTCCCCTAACGATTACCATTTCCTAACTCCCGGTCACTTTCTGATAGGGCGTGCCTTAAATGCATTGCCTGGTCCATCGCTCGAGCACGAGAACCAGAACAACCTTCAACGCTACATGAAGCTTGAACAAATATATCAACATTTTTGGCAGCGCTGGCAAAGGGAATATGTAGCAGAGCTACAGCAGCGCTCAAAATGGCGTACTAAATCAGCATCCCTAAAGGTCGGCGACTTAGTTCTTCTCCATGAGGATAATGTCCCACCACTCAGTTGGCGAATGGGACGAGTCAGCCGCCTGTTCCCGGGGACCGACGGAGTCACGCGAGTCGCAGATGTGCAAACTACCAGAGGTTGCTTCAGGAGACCTCTCACTCGGATCTGTCCCTTGCCTACATCTTTACCGGATGAAGACTGATGTAGTTGAAAGGAGTCTTTCAACGGGGGGGAAGATGTCTGCGCCATACCTACGCCTAGTGATTTTTAATAGCAACAAGTTACACTTTGATGTGATACTATCAAATAATTATTTTTTTTGTTTTACGTTCACCCGCAAACTTTTTATATTACTCACTTCTATATTGTACACGGTTGCGTCGCCAGAAAATCTATAATTTCATTTTGTAAAATATCAAGAATTCAGATTATTAAACCTGTATTGCGAAGAAACTGAGGTTTTCATTATTAAACTTCCAAATGTCCACCACTGGACACAGTACATGCTAGGTTTTATCAATGTGGACTGGTAAATATTGGTTTTAGGAATAAAACAATGATAAATCAATTTATCGCCATTTGTTTTAAGTAACCATTAGTCAAAAACTTACGAAAAATTCTAACTATTTAAATAATTTTTATTTCGAAGTTGTATTAATAAAAGTATTGGGGATGTAGATGTGGACTTAAACCTACGTTGTATTGAATTGAAATGGTAGAAGTCCGAAAAAATCGTGACTTTATAATTAATTCTTACATTTACCAACGCATGTCGGTAAATCTTAGGTTTTACTGGAAAATCTTAGGATTTACCATAGTTCGAGTTTCATAGACATGGCATCGTGCTACGCGCGCTACGGCGTAGCACGACGGTCTACGAAGATTGCTACGTAGGGATTTAAGTTCAATTCGCCAAAGCATCCAAAACTCTATTGTGGAAAAAGATAATAGACACTTAAGATACCAGGAACCAACTCAAGAGGCAGGTAGAATAAATCGATGTATTTCCGTAGTAGGAAACAAATTGTCATCGATTGCTCAAGTAATTTTGGAAGTATTCACGCAATTTGAAATGATACTGAATTAGAAATGGCAGAAAGAGCTATAATTATTTATATCCCCGTCTTGATATGTCTGTTGGTTCCCAGGCACATACAACTATTCTAACATACATACTTACTACAAAAAATCCATGTGTATAATTACTTTGCGTCCGCTCACCTCGTCCTCGTGGTACCAGAATATGTAGGCGGGCGGCTCCGGGGAGAACTGGATGAGGCAGGTGAGGTTGATGGTGGAGCCCATGTCCACGTGCAGGTCGGGCCCGCCCAGGATGCGCGCCGACGGCACTGCAACACCACAACCAGTACTCAGCACTTGGCTTTGTGAGGCTTCATATGCGGCCACTGTCACATAATGTTAAGATGTATATAATAGCAGTCAGTACATAAGTAAATCTGTTGGTATCCGCAGCGTGAGGTAGTGCTGACCCGGCGCACAGGAACACTGCGCGACAGGGTCGTGCTCCTCCACCATCACAAGGACATTGTTACGCGTAAGCGGTGTTTAATTTAAAGATGACTCGTTTAGAAGTTGATGCGCCGCCATATTTCCATATTCGTTATTGTTTGAATTTGTGTCGTTTTTAAATAGTTATGATTCGTAATATATTTGTCAGCGTGGAGTCCTCCACTCGACGGTTAAATTCGAGAGAGGTATAAATTATGCAGCCAAGTGGCGGCCCGGAGGGGGAGGGAGGGGGGAGAGGGAAGGTTCGAGTGACACGTTCACAGTTCAGTGTCCTCATTAAGTCGGCTGAATGCACTTAGTTTCAAGTGCACGCCCCACTGTCGCCGCTTAACCCTGAATAAACGCGTGAATCTACTTAATTAGGGGCTGAATGCAAATGTCGGCGTTGAGGTCCGGTTCCCGCGGTCCGCTGTGTGTGAGTGTGTGAGTGCGCCGAGTGTGCGGGCCCGCGCCGCGCCTCACTCCGCGCACCGTCTTTATGTATTATCTACGCAAAATGTTTGATCACGCATTCAGAGAGCAACGTCAGAATATGTGCGAAGCGCTGTTTACTCATCACTTGACCCGTTTGCCTCCATTTCTATAATATTTATAAGTAAATCTATACATATAATAAATCTGTAAAAAAACTGTGTCTGTACATTGAATATATTAAAAAAATAACAATTGGGTGGGGTTTAGAAACAGTAATGGAGCACAAATCCAAAAAAAAAAAATTGTCTGTATGTCTGTATGTCTGTTTGTTTGTACACGCTAATCTTCCGAACTACTGAACGGATTTCAATGATTTTTTCTTTGTTGTATCAGTATTAAGCCTGGTCAACATATAGGCTATAATTTATCTTCGAAACTTGAAGACCTGATGCAGAACTCCAACAGACCAACAAAACTATAAGAGATACAAAAATGGTGCCATGGCAAAAATTGTTTCGTGTGATGAGCATTTTCAGCTGAGATAATAAATTTTAAGATCTGGAACACCTGATGTGGAACCCCAAGAGCCCAGCTTCTCTGTACCATATACAGGTATGACGTTTTAGCAAAAGTTGTTCAATTTGATAGGCACTTTCTATTGACTTATACAAATTGAAGATCTAAAACACCTGATGTGGAACTCCAGGGGCCCAGCTAGACTATAGCATAGACGTATAAACATCGAAGATCTGGAACACCTGATGTGGAACTTCAAGAGCAATACTACACTTGAAATTTATAGAAATTAATGTTATGAAATAGGTATCTCGGGACTACAGAGTTGCGAATTTTTGGGAGACGAACGTGGGGCCGAAGCCAACACGCTGAAGCCCTTTTGAGACAAATTTAATGAAATGGTGACACAAAACCGACGATTATCCCTTTATACACTATAGAAATGAACACAAAGACAATCCCCGGTAGACGTCGTTAAAAAAAAAAGACAATCCCCGGTTTTGTGCTATACTATTGCTAACTGTGGATGAAAACTACTTGGGCTATTGTGATGGGAATGGACTAGGAATGGGGAAACTACGGGAACTATGGCACCTGCCGATGACAATGTATTAGATACATGTAAAGATGGCAGGTGGAGACTCGCCACCTCACTTACTGGGCCCCCGGGAATCAGTCACTGGATAGCAACAAGAGGGCAACAGGGACATCAGCGGCTGAAGTGTGAGGATACCTCGGCGGATTTTAAACGCAGATTACGCGCTCCCTGTGAGTCATTTACCACGAGGCACCTATCCTCCGAGCAGGGCTACTAACCCTGCTCTAGCGACTCCACTCTGGACGGCCAAGCCAAGCCAGAGGCGTGAGACCTACCCCCATCATGGTTCACTCCGACCGGCCGGAGATGGGGGACAGTATACTTTCTCTGGAGAACTCGGTATATTTAGCCCCGCGGGGTCGCTACTCCCCGTCATCAGCCTCAGATGTCCTGCGATGCTTATATCTCATTATTATTGTCGTTATTATCTCAAGAGCCTTTGTCCCAATTATGTTAGGGTCACGATGCAACTAAGTACCAGTGTTTTACAAGGAGCGACTGCCTTTCTGACCTCCACAACCCGGTTACCCGCTCAACCCAACACCCCTTGGTAAAACTGGTTAGACTTACTGGCTTCTGACTACCCATAACGACTGCCAAGAATGTTCAATGACAGCCGGAACCTACAGTTTAACATCCCCTCCAAATAACGGTCATTGGTATCCAAAATATACGTAGAAAATACATACGAACTTAGATAAGTTGCATTGGTACAGGTACTTGCCTGTGCAACCAGCGGGCCAGCCTCTACCCACTAAACCACCATGACTTCCACTAAGTCACCACGACTTTGTCATCTCAGTAATATTTAATGTTTTTTACGTAATAAAACGTGTAATATTTTACACAACTTAAATGCGGACTAATTAGAATCACTACTTTCATCCCTAAGGTCACGTCTATTGCGCTTCAGTTCTCAGCGTTTTGTTTAGTCTGCTGTGCTTTTGCCGTTGAAGTACAAAATTTTAATATATGGAACGTTTCTAATGGTTATGGGTATTCCGTTGTTTTCAAGTCAACGGGCCCTTAAAATTCAATATCAGACGATTCAGATCTTTGATTTTGCTGACCCCGTAGTCGCTGGCATAAGGGACAGGATCCGCGTACGAAGTCGCGGGCAGAAGCTAGTATATAATAACCTAAGATTAACTAAATAGTTTGTAAGTCATTGCATATTAAAATTGTATTGCTGTGCCCTAACAGGGTATCATGTATGTACCTCTATATTCTATAACACCTATGTAATACTCATGGTCGCAATACATATTTGAAGTTTAATTGTACAATGAGTCTACAAATGGATAGTTCTTATATAGATAGTTAGCTCGAGCCTGTGAGTGGGAGTATATTTTGGCCGGTTCTCGCTCTGTTTGTACGCAAGTTGGATAGGAGTCTCCTATCTATACTATACTTCGCGACACTTACTTCAGAGTAACAAATTGAAAAATATTGCGTCCCACGACATTAGTACCTTGATAGGATGATGTTGATATGACCGAAATTAAATTGTCCTATTGAATATGCACCAACAACCATTCAAAACAAGGAGATCATCAGGTGGGCCTGACGTGCACGCGCAGGTCAGTGACCGCAACGTTCAGCAGAAGTGAACACGTGATTGTATCGATATTGTATTATTCGCGTAATATTGTGATGGCGCACATTCATCGTGATTCCTATATTATACGGTCCCATAATTGAATTGGATCGGGGCGCTCGCGACCGCCGGCCGCGTGTCACGGGCCATTTCAGTTAATTCTGTACTTTATGAAGTCATATTTCGTGGACGGCCGAGAGACGCCAGGAGTGGGAGGAGGGGGTGCTCACTCACTTGGCAAGACAAAGAACATTTATACCACTTTGTGTTACTAAATTGATGTATTGAGCCCTAATTTTTTGCGATGTGTTACGAACCTGAAGCGTGTTGGTTTACGACGTCATGGGAGGTTTAACCATCGCTTTACGATATGCTTGGAGTAGATACATAACGTTTTATAAGATACTTGAGGAATTTGAGGATAACTGATTACATCAGAAACGTGTCTGTAAATGGTCGGCACACGGCGATGCGGACAGTGGTACGGAGAAGCAGGAGCAGGGCAGTGCTCAGTCAGCAGTGCAGTAGTGGGAAGCACCGCGCTGTCGGCCGCAGCGCTCCGAGCGCCAGGTTTTGCTCGCTTCGCTTCGCCGCTAATTGCTTTAATCGCTCGCTAAAGAGCGAGCGATTAAAGCAATTAATCAATGAGAACAAAGGTTGCATTAAGCTGCGCCATGAGGACGATTACTTGCGGGTGTTATGGAAGCCGATCTTGTGAAGTGATATAATATCTTTCAGAGGCGGTTATTGAAAGTGTCTGTTCAGGACTTTAGTAATGTTTTTCAACGTCAGAGGAATATTATGAATGAGGGAATTTCGTTTTATTCGTCGTCCTACACGTTAATTGGTTAACTATTAGTATTTGTCTACTGAAATATGTGCGTTATAGGCCTGCTCTTGGGAAACCTAAATATACAAACATACACGTCTTTATTGAAGATCGTTGATAATCAATTTTAATTAATTGCGAGTTTCATCAAAGGGCTCATTAGATAGGAAAATATGGTTTAATAGCCGATGATGATTATCGGATTCGTGACATACCATGTATTTTCTGAGGAATCATGAAGATCAGCTAATATAAACAGATTGGTTCGTCTGTGCGCATCAGGTGACCAGCAGAAAGGATTGGCACGCGCGTAAATGAAGGCTGACCGCAGTCAATGGCCGCGACGAAAGAATTGAATCGCATGGCGGGCGCTGCACCAGCCGCGGCTGCCGAGCTGGCGCGTTGCCATCGCTTCTGCACGCTGCTACTGCCATCCACTGCTACATCGAGCCAGTTACACGAGGAACGCAGCACGCTTCACACACCGCACACTACGTACTACCGTAGGAGATCGTCACGGACGGCACACTGCATCGCTTGCAGATGAGAGCACGCTATTATTGTGCTAATCTTCTAAAGGAGAAACTGATAAAGTCTGTGTTTGAATATTTTTCAGGCGCTAATGGCTAAATATACCTACATCAAAATAACATTTAGGCTTTTTTCATCCTGGTACGGGACGTAGCTTCCTGAGGAAGCAGATCAAATATCTCGCGGAAGCTAGTGTATTATATAGTTTTTACTTAAGACTCAGTATTAGTCAAGAGTAGTAACTCAGTTGGGCTGTTTATTAAACCTTTGCGGTTAGTTTAACGTTATCACATAATACGCACATTTGGCTCAGTCGTCACGTGGTCATCAAGTACTCGTCACACTGACGCCGCTACTTCGCACCGGCTCTCATACTAACATTGTTTGTTAACTTGAGCATGAACATCACATAACACAAACACTCTGCTTGTTTGCATCGCCAAATAACAAAAATAAAATGTGAAGCGTAAACATTGAAAGCAACACGCCGAGTTCAAAATCAAATCAAAATCAAAACTCATTTATTCAAACTTGGCTGCAAAACAGCACTTTTCGAACGTCAAAAAAAGTTACATAAGACAGCCCCCAAAACGCCCACCCTTCACCACTTCCTATGTGTTTGTGCTGGGAAGAAGAAGTGGCGCAGCAAACTCCCCAGCAACACATGTCTGTCTGTAGGTTAAAAGAACCTTTCAACAAAGTACAGTGAGTATATTGCAGTATGCAATACGCAATATTGTTATAAAATAAAATTACATTTAAAAATGATTTATAAAATCCACCACATGCTAGCTAGCACTCACCCAGCAGCAGTTGATAATATTATGCGAGTTGCGACACTCAGAGCTTCACAAAATAAGATTAAGTTATTCCTTAAAGTAGTTTATGGATAAGCAAGTTGAGTAATCGACGCTCGCCAGTCGACAAGGACGAGTAGACCTGAGGTGTCTCGCTGTAGGTGTGCGGACTGTCAATAGTTGTCAGCCAAGTCAGACGGCAGAGTATAAAAGTGCAACCATTTACAAGATGAGCGGTACCGACGGACCACGGCGGATGTAATCCGACGCCAATAAATCAGCGGAACAAAACGCTCCAACATCGGCGAGTTCAAGTACAATGATAAAAAACTCGGCGATGTATCATCTATCATATTTTTAAAGTCGCCTGTCGGGAGGAAATCGCTCCTCGCCGGGGGAGTTATTGAATTTCCAATTTTTCACGAGTTTATTTGTGCGAGTAGTTGGCGCCGCCCGACCGACACTCTGTGTAAACAAAATGTAAGCTGTAAAAACAAAACGGCATCGATCGCACAACTCATAGATAAAGTTTCAATTTAATTGAACCATTCGTTAGGTAACGGCTGACATTCACGGAAATCGTTTCTCTACGGTTCGTATACAATTGAAAAGTTTCGTTGTAGCCGTGTGTTGTGCCCGAAACATGCCGACCAATTAGCGAAGCGCTAGTATAGCGGTGTATATTTTATGTGGGTACACAGCAATTGTAATATTTAATTAAACATTTATTATGTACCAATACAAGTAGTTAGTGATCATTCATTACTATAGCTTGACAGATCTAGCACAGTGACGCTGTGGCAGTATGACACATCAGCTGCCACAGATGTGAGGGTGCGCGAGCGGCGCGGGCAGAAAGCGCGCTGTGTGCGCCCGCCCTTATTAGATAAGGCAGCGCGTCGTGTCCCCCGCTGCAAGCTGTGCCGAGCGAGGCAACCAAGCTTTCAGAACATATCGCCTAACATTTGACGAAAATCTGGAATTTAAACCGCTTACTTGCTTTATCTATTTACTACCCGCTCCGGCTTCGCATGGGATAACAGTATTTCCCCACTATTTAATGTATGTTATTATACATATAAACCTTCCTCTTTAATCACTCTATCTATTAAAAAACCGCATGAAAATCGGATGCGTAGTTTTGAAGATTTAAGTGTACAAAGGGACATAGGGACAGAAAAAGCGACTTTGTTTTATACTATGTAGTGATTTACATTTGCAGTTTCTTAGTATTGTTAACACGACGGTTTTTTAAGTCATAACTCCCGTCATTGATAAACTCTCTGCTTATATCAATTATCTTATATCTTTACCAATACAGTGAAAGGCTCTGAAACTACTCTCCAAGTAATTTAGGCTATATTTTATCCGGGACGGGACGCGAGTGAAACCGCGTGTAGCAGCACTATCACTTCTACACTTGAAATTGTTTGTTTGTTATGTTGTGTTATGTTGTATGTTGTGTTATGTAACAACATACAACAAGGTTAAGCAATAAAACCGACCGTTCCCGTTGGCTGTGTTTATTGAACTAAAAAATATATGTTATAAAGTAATCGCGCCCGGCCCGCGATGTCAGCAAAGTTACAAGTGTCGAGCTTGCTCGTACATGCTGCCGATTTAAAATAAAAAATAAAAAAGATGATTAAAAATTAAACTGATACATCTAAACAATGATCAAAAGGCGATGTCGCCTTATCAACTTTACTATAACGTGCAGCTTGTACGGGCTTACAAATATCAGCCCTTATCTCACTACAACCACTAGATATGTCTTCATTGCGACGAGTAGGTTCCCGCTGTTCCAGTTGCATAGTTTGTTCTTGTCGTCGACAGCGTCGCGTTATTTTGATGATACTCCAGGTACAGACAGTCACTCCACAAATAGTGATAAATCCATACATCACATAACTATGGGCAACGGTGTGATTGGCTTGAAGACTTAATGTAGCTTGTTGGTCTTTCACGTGTTCAATTTTGTTGTGCAGCATCTTAAATTGTTCGTCGTGGCTCTCCATTTGCAAATGTAACAGGTCACTGCTGTTTATTATGACATTGTGCGTGTTTATTACTGCTGCTTACACACTTGATGAGCTGCTTTTTGACAGTGTTCAGACCGCCAAGAATCCAATATCTATTTCGTAGGTGTGCAAGAGTCAATCTAGCGCCACCATGTAGTGTAGCTTCATGTGCTTGTTTGATTAACAGCTCACACAATCGGTTATTGTTCGACAGAATTATCGGATGTTTCTGCGACCTGCTTAAAGCTGCATGTTCTAGTCTTCCGCCAATTTTTAAAATCCCATCTTTATCCAAAATTGGGTTCAGATTTAGAATTTTACTTGTTGAATGAACTTGTTTATGTTTCTGTAGAAGTCCAATTTCTTGAGCAAAGTCGCTAAGTTGTACAGCTTTCATAATAATGTCGTGAGCGTTTCCTATGTCCCTTGTTGTTAAGTGCGAAAGTTGTTTGACATCTGTTTTATTCCGTGTATTGTTTATAAATCGCAATATCCAAGCCAGTACTCGGGTTACTCGTGACATAGAGCTATGTTTGTTTAGAAGTTCCTCCACAAGGACATATGTTTTCTGCGAGGAACATACGACCTTTTCTGTTTTCAACTCTTCCTTTGTTTCAGGTGTTTTTGGTTGTTCCGGTAGCTTGTTATTTTTCAGCCATTGCGGGCCCTCCCACCAAAGTGTGTGAGTTAGTAACTGTGAAGCGAATAGTCCTCTGCTGGCACAGTCTGCAGGATTTTCTTCCGATTTCACATATTTCCAGCATGTTGTTCCCATGATTTCCTTTATTTGGGCTATTCTGTTAGCCACAAATGTTTTCCATCGACTTGGATCACCCCGGAGCCAACCCAGTACAACCATTGAGTCGGTCCATCCAAATACCTTGGCAGTCTGTACCATTGTTGACTCTATGACCTTTTTCATAAGTCGCGATAACAACAAGGCACCGCAAAGTTCGAGCCTAGGCAGAGATGTAGGTTTTTTAAGTGGCGCAAGTTTTGTCTTACCAGCCACTAATTGTATGGTTGTTTGACCACTTTGATCGCATGATTTACAATAGATAGCGCAACCATATGCCTTTTCAGATGCGTCGCTGAATCCATGTAATTCCACAGACTGCGTTGTGTCTCCGATCCAGCGAGGTATTGTTATGTTTCGAATGTTTTGTTTATCTTGTTCAAATCGTTCCCAATCCTTTTGTATATTTTCAGGAAGGCCGTCGTCCCAGCTCGTGCAAGACATCCATGCTTGTTGAAATAGGAGCTTTCCTTTTGTTGTTACCGGAGATAACCAGCCTAGCGGGTCATATTGTTTTGATAACTCCGATAATAATAAGCGCTTAGTGATAATTGCTCGTGACTCATTTGTTTTTGTTGGATGAAATGTAAATTGATCTGTTCTTGGGTTCCAGGTAATTCCGAGGGTTTTGTTCGACTCCGCGTGTTTGAAGTCTAACATATTTAGACTTATCAAATCTTCTGTTAAGTTTTTAAGTATTTCAGGTGAATTACTCGTCCACTTGCGAAGTTTGAAGCCACCCCCTGCCAGAAGGTCGATCAGCTGTTGTTGAGCTTGCTGTGCTTCATTTACGGAATTACTACCCCCCAAGAGGTCATCCATGTACAGTCGATTGTTTAGAAGGTCAGCTGCTAGGGGATAGTTTTGCCCATCGTCCTTGACCAATTGTTTGATAGTTCGCATGGCTAAGAAAGGAGCGGCCTTTGTTCCGTATGTTACCGTGCACAGCTGGTATTCGCTTATGGGAGCCGTGTCCGATTGCCGCCACACGATTTTTTGAAGGTGTTGATCAGCTTCCTGGATGTTAATCTGTCTATAGAATTTTTCGATATCAGCTGTGTAGACATACTGATATGTTCTCCACCCCAGCAGCAGTGTTTGGAGGTCTTGTTGCAGATTTGCTCCAGATTCCATGAGTTGGTTCAAGGTATGGCCTGTTGTTGTCTTGGCGGAGGCATTGAAGACAACTCTAAGTTTTGTTGTTGTTGATTCTGACTTATAAACACCATGGTGAGGCAGAAAACAGCTAGGTTCTTGCTGTATGGTACACATCTTCATATGTCCAAGGTTCAAATACTCGTCAATAAATGTTTTGTAACTTTCAGAAAGTTCTTGTTGTTTGTTTAGACGTTTTTCGAGTTGTTTGAACTGGGCGATCGCTTGTTGTTTGGATGCACCCAGGTTTTGTTCAAAGTTCGGTTTCATAGGAATTTTGACTTCATATCGTCCATCAGATCGTCTTGTTGTTGTGTTTTTGTAAAGGTTTTCGCAATATTCTTCTTCAGACGACAAAAGTTCTTGTTTGTTGTTTGTTATCTCCTCCATTTCCCAATATTGAGAAATTTCGTCCAGGTTATTGAGTATCGCATAGCAATTAAATGTTTTAAAGTTGCCTAGCAATACCCATCCGAGCTTGGTTTGTTGGGCAATCGGGGCTTCACTAGGCCCGCGTAAAATACCGTCCAAAACTATTTCGGCATAAGTTCCTGCGTCTAGAAGGACATCGACCTCTCTTGAGATGTTATAGTCGGGGTCCGCTAAATTAATGTTTTGCAGATGCGGCCAGTGTTCTTTTTCGAAGGAGTAGTTAGGAAGGTTGCCCAGTATTTTAGTCATAACCAAGGCTTCTGTTGAAAATGCGTAGTCGCCATAAATCGACTCGCATATAAGGTGCACGGTGCCGTGGCTCTGATTGACAGATACCCCGACCCCCGATACCGTTGCGTTTTGTTTACGTCGCTGCAATCCAAGTCGCTGAGCTGCAGCTTCCGTAATAAGATTGATTTGGGAGCCCTGATCCAGGAGACATCTTAGTAGTACATAAGTCCCATCAGAAGCTCTTATTCTCAGAAGTACAGTAGCGAGTAAAACTTCGTTGTTTCCCACGGCGTGATTCGCCTTATGGTTATATGATGAGGTTTCATTTGACGGTGTCATGTCGGTCGGTTTCATTTGACCAATTGTTTGCGCACACCCGGTTTCATGTATAATGTCATGCAATATGGTGTGATGCGATCCGGCTCGAAGGACCAGAAAATGTAGCAGCACTATCACTTCTACACTTGAAATTGTTTGTTTGTTATGTTGTGTTATGTTGTATGTTGTGTTATGTTGTTAGGTTAAGCAATAAAACCGACCGTTCCCGTTGGCTGTGTTTATTGAACTAAAAAATATATGTTATAAAGTAATCGCGCCCGGCCCGCGATGTCAGCAAAGTTACAAGTGTCGAGCTTGCTCGTACACCGCGAGAAAACATCAAATGTGTTATATTTATTTAATGAATCCTCCTCTTACAACGCAAGGTTCCATTTCCTAAGTTCATAGAAATACAACATGAAATATATTCAGCAAGTACGCAGCAGCCAGTGATAATATGCCAAGATCGATCTCCTGAACTTTGGAAGTTAAATAGAAAACCTGAACCTTATCTATCTTCAGAGACTTCTGTTTGTTACAACATCATATTAAGATATGACGTTTTGATTGATTACTCTTACACTTAAGTAAACTAAACTTAACTTTTAAGTTAGGCAGAGCACAGCTATGCTCGTCTGACGAGAGAGCTCCGAACTGGTCTATTTCAATGAGAGTAGCAACTGAAAATCCTTCTGTAGATTATTGAGTGGTTCCAAAGTAAGTATTGCGACCGCCCGCGAGACGTCACGTCGCGCACTAAATATGTGCAGTGTCCGGCAGCGTCCGGCGGCGTCCGGCGGCGTCCGGCCGGACACGTCGCGCATCTAGGTCAATACTCAGCTTAAATCCAGTGCGCGCCTCTTCTAATAGCGTGCTGAATAGATGACATTCCGACTGGTGCCGCTCGTCACTTATTAAATTATACATAGATGTATAAACATGTATGTATGCGTCGGTGTCTGCAGCGATAGTGTGCTTGTGAGGAGTGGGCGTCGCTAGCTGCTCTACTTTCATATTAGTTACACATTCAAGTTGCTGCGGCTACTTCTCCCAAGTAAAAACTCGCATAAGTTTACTTGCTTTACTTTTCAAACCGCTTTGATGTGCCGGTGTCGCTAGTAGTTAATGGCTAGTTTATGTTCATTAATATTTTATGGAACTTTGTAAGTAACTGTAATGTTTCCAAAGTTGTTACATACTTGTACAGAAGGAGTTTACTTCATAGTTATAACAAGTGTCTACGTTTAGGTACTCGTATTTGCTTCCCTTTTCTAGACAACAGATAAGTGTACTGTGTAATTGTTAGCCGACGATAGCGCCATTGTGCCGGTGTTTGTACAATCTACTCCGCTTTTCGGAATCCTAGGCTACTCATTACACATACTAGCGATCCCGTGCATTTCACTTTGGACCTTATGTCGCAGTGATAGAGATATAAATAGCGAGTCTCGGTGGGGCGACAAACGCGCTCGTTCTGCAAATTCCTCGTTATTAAATCTCGTGACCGTAAAAACAAGGTGAAGTAGGTTTTCTTTGCACCCCGCAGCCCCCGCGCCCCGCGCCCCTGTCCCCCCGCGCCCGGCCCCCGCCCCGGGCTCGCCCGCTGCCGCAGTTTACACGTCGCCATCGTTTTGTTTCCGTGTATTCAATCCTTGCGCGCCGTGTCTTAAACGCGAAAGTATTTTAACGTACTTTACGGCAAATAGAGCAAATTACGCCTGGTTATGAGGTCCCTTCAGCTTGATGTGGGCGTTCCGGCGGTGTTGCACTTCTACTGGTTCCTTTAAAAGTTATATAAATAGTTGAATGTAGAAGCCTCTCTCCGGTACACTGCTGACAAACTTCACCAGTTGCAGCTATCGCCACCGTCTCACCACAATCTCAAATCAATTCTATTCAGTATATTCTTGTTCAAATATCTTGGCGATATTTACTTACAATACCATGCAGGGGGTAATGCCATGGTCATACTATCTATTTGGTATATATATCATAATAATATCATGTTCTCGATAATGGTTGCCCGGGTAACTGGGTCGAGGAGGTCAGATAGGGCAGTCGCTCCTTGAAAAGTACTGGTATTCAGCTACATCTGGTTTTTAACTGCTTCGTTGGTCTAGTGGTCGCAACCGCTGCTGCTGTGCCCGAGGTCTCGGGTTCGATTCCTGGGTCCGGCCGAAATCGCTTTCTGGGTTTTAGTCTGGAAGTTGGTGATTGATTCACCCGTGGATTGGAGAGCACGTAAATGTCGGTCCTGCGCCTGATCTCTTGCCGGTCGTGTCGGATTGCCGTCCCATCGGGCTGCGAGAGTGAAGGAATAGTGTGTGCACCTGTGTCTGCGCAAATGCTCGTGCACTATAATATGTCCTGCGCAGCTGGCTGATCTCCTGATATGAGAACAGCCGCCGTGGCCGAAATCGGCCGTGGACGTCATTACATCCGGTTAGACTGGAAGCCGACCCCAACATATGTAGTTGGGAAAAAGGCTCGGAGGATGATGTCCTCGATAATGACCTCATAGATACTCATATGACGAAAATTAAGCAAAATTAAAAATTTTGAAAAAACCCCCGATGGTAAAAATCTTATTTGAAAAATAATAAAATAACTCAAAACCCCCGACTTAACCCAATTATATAGGAATATCCGTCGGGAGCTGCCATTAAACCAGCTAAAGGATTCTAGTGTCGTGAATACAATTATTGAAGAATTGTAGATGTTTAACGATGACATAAAATACACTCAATTAATTGTTGAAATTTCATATAGAAAAGGCAGCCCCCGACGGTTATTCCTATATAATTGGGTTAAGTCGGGGGTTTTGAGTTATTTTATTATTTTTCAATAAGATTTTTACCGTCGGGGGTTTTTTCAAAATTTTTAATTTTGCTTAATTTTATTTCAGACTTTTTAGAGAACATATACGAATTATAGTCTATATAATATGTTATTGCAATATTATTTTGCACCGATATTGTAGCGCCCTCTAGTGAGTTACAGGCGTAATTTTTATTATATGGGAACATGCATTAAGCACGTACACATTGCTGATGAAAACAGAATTGTAATCGGACGTTTTGATTATATTGTAACATTGTTTGGCACTAATATTGTGGCGCCCCCTAGTGATTAATAGCCATGACACCTATCTAAGAACATGAACTCATCGAACACAAAACCGTTATTGAAAACCGCATCAAAATCGGATCATTAGTTTAGAAGGTAGGTGGGAACATTACTTTGCTCTTTTGCACTAATATTGTGGCGCCCCCTAGTGAGTTACAGCTATGACACCTATCTAAGAACATGAACTCATTGAACACAAAAACGTTATTGAAAACCGCATCAAAATCGGATCATTAGCTTAGAAGGTAGGTGGGAACATTACTTTGCTGTTTGGACTAAAATTGTGGCGCCCCCTAGTGAGTTACAGCCATGACACCTATCTAAGAACATGAACTCATCAAACACAAACCCTTTATTGAAAACCGCATCAAAATCAGATCATTAGTTTAGAAGATATGTGGGAACATTACTTTGCACAAACGCACACACAAACACACAAACGCACATCTCTCACCCTAAACGCATATACCTGCTCCGTTCCGTCGTGGGTAAAAATAATAATCACGAAAAGACTTACTACTAGTGTTATAATTATGTACTACCTAGTCGTCCAGGTGTTAATTCTTTCCGACTTCCCAAAACACTAAAAAGTAAAAAAAAAACTAATTTTAGGTGCATCGGCCTAGAAGTCGGTGTCTAATGGATGTCCCTGAGTTAATTTTGCCACCGACTTCTATGCCGATGCACCTAAAATTAGTTTTTTTTTTGCTTTTTAGTGTTTTGGGAAGTCGGTTATTTTTTTTTGTAAAAAAGTTTATTGGTGGCTACATATTGTATGTAACTCGCTGAACAGAATTAACACCTGGACGACTAGGTAGTACATAATTATAACACTAGTAGTTTTTTTTTTTTGTAAAAAAGTTTTTTATTTTCAGCTTTTCAGTGAAACGAATAAGGTCACTATTCCACATAACTGGAAAGTTCTCATTGATACGAAGAACATAAGCCCAAGCACGAGGTAGTTTTCATTTTCAGTTGTCGAGCTCCCTCGACCTTCTCTGGTCTCCATCATCAGGTCAGCTCCAAACCTTCACTGTTGCAAAGGTCTCGTCAATACAAATAACATAAGCCCGAACACGAGGTAGTTTACAGACTGAGTTGTCGAGTTCCCTCGACCTTCTTTGGTCTCCATCATCAGGTCAGCTCCAAACCTTCACTGTTAAATAGTGCTATCAGACATACATATGAGTGTCAAGGTTTAACCCTATGTATGCTTACAACTTTCGAAAGTTGCCCTCGATTTCTCAGGGTTTCCATCATCAGATCCCTGACCTGATGACTATGGAACCAACAGGCAGCTATTCCGCGTCGAACAAAAAAAGAATCACGTAAATCGGTCTATAAACCTCGGCGTGATCGATGTACATACATAGAAAAAAAAAAAAAAAAAAACATACCGGCCGAATTGAGAACCTCCTCCTTTTTGGGCAGTCAGTTAAAAATACATAATTACGAGAACATTTTAACTGTAGTAAGAACCGCCAGTCCTCGGGGCTTGGGGTGGTTTCATCTTAGTTCTTACTCCTTACTGCGACAGAGGTAAATAACTGGCGATGCGGATATAACTCGTTAACATTTTACCAGTTTTTACTCCGCGTACAAGAGGGCAGACGCTTCTCGGAGGAATGTCACTGAGATTTGTTGTTATTTCAACGATTTATTCTCTTAATGGGGGCAATTACGCGATTGTGTTGTTTGCTATATTTCTGCAGAGCAAACTGTGACTCTCTGTGACTAAGCGCTCGTAGCATTAGCATCTGAGACAAGAAGAGAAGCAGAAGTAGTTCGCAGCATGTATAAAACGTGCGCAGTGCAACGCTATTACCGCGGCAGCGCGCCAGTCAGCGGACGACGGAAATCCAATAAACGTTTGCAGCACGTGCACTCAGCGCGTTCACTTGTTCGCGCCTCGCACGACACTCGCACCGCACTCGCACGACACTCGCATGTGCCTCACACACACACGCCAGTTTGATCTCAGAGCCGGCTGCCTTACCGTCCCAGCTTTCTCACAGGATGATTGTCTGTCTAACAGCCAGTTTCTCCATCAACAGTAAAAGCCAAATTAATGTCATAAATTAAAAGTAACGGTCAAATTCGTTTTTTCACGATTTTAACTATTAGTTTTGCCTTGAAAAACTAATTTGACCGTTACTTTTACTTTATGACATTTTTGTTTAAATCTTTTATTTAGAGGCTTAAACGCTGCTGCGTTATGCCAGCCTCGGTTTAACACAACTTAAATAAAAAAAAAATAACAAATAATAAAATCTATATAAAAATTTGAAAATAAAATTGACTTTGGCTTTTACTTTTAATGAAGAAACTGGCTGTAAGTGTGTAACTAGTAAACATTTAAAGTAACCTATATAGCCTAAGCTCTTGGTCACCACTAAAGAAACTATAATAAAATGGTCAATGTTTAGTTTTATATTTCATACCGTAGTCAGTGCGATTTTACCCGATTGTCAGAAAGGGTTTCGTATGTTTTTAATGTGTTTTTAATAGCTGTAAGTGTTCTATGTGCCAAATAAAAGCATAGCGCATTTTCTTTTTCACAAAACACGAGCGTTGGGAGGGTTAGGAAATTCGATGCGTAAGATGCTGAAACTGCAAATAATAAGCTTTCAGTGTCCATTGAATATTTAAACAAAGGTTAAGTAATTATAATGAAAATGAATTTGAAATATTTTTGTGATTGATTCTATGCTTTGTGTCCATTGTAAATATTTAGTTGTCCGGTGGAGTCGCGGTCGCAATGTATGGCTCGACACAGGCGACACCGGCGACACGGTGCGCGCTCGCGCGTGCTGTCGCGCTCGGACAGCGGCGGCAGTGCGCGCATTGTGCGCTACACAATACTTTTGGCATGCATTTGGTTTGGTTTGACGGCGGCTTTGTGTCTAGCGCGATGTGCTAACTTTTGTGTGATTGCTTACACCGCCTGAATAGTGTTTGTTGTAGGAGTGCGCAAGTTATTTCGCGCCTTCTGTACCTACTTACGCTTCGCGCAATAAAATATGTGCTATGTTCAGTTAAGACTAAGTTTTGCTATGTAATTTCACAATTCGCACAGGGGTAGAGGTATGTTATGTTCGTAAAGGCTGTGACGAGCAATACCGGTGCGGGCGCTAGGCCACGTTTTTCTGAACTAAAATTGAATCTCGCGTCAGATAAGCGACGTGCTCGCCATGCGCCACCGGAAAACGTTTGGCGTGCAATAAAAACTAAACTCGTTAGATGCGCTGACGTGAATGTCGTTTGAGTCGCAGCTGGGGAGTGTAGCGGCTGCAGCCGTCAGTGGCACAGCGTTGCTTCACGACGAGCTTCTCATTAGCAGATATTTTGTTTGGTTTGTGAATTGACGATGACGAGTTGCTCGCATCAAGACCCGAGAAGGCATCAGATAACACCAGGTTTATTGCGTGTGCGGATCTGTCTTACGCTCATGTATCATAGTGACCACGAGTTCGTGCAAACAAAAAATACTTCGAACAGAAATAAAACAGTAACGCCGCACATGAATTTATTAAAATTAGGTTCAAAAAGTTTCGTACAACACACAACTCGACTGCGTAGTTATGTCGCGCTGAGAGGAAATAAAATATAACATTATCAGTAAACCCATTTCACGGGTCGCTTGTCAAAGTGAAACTCCCGACTCGAGCCTGTTCCCCACTCGCGCCAGTCACTCGCGCCAGCACTGGCGCTAGTGCGGCGCTCGCACTCAATAATAGACTCAATTGAACACGGTTCAGTAGGTTATTAGATTCATTTCATGCCATATAATATAGCACTCAGTAATACATAGGTACAACTTTCTGCGAGTAGGTAATAGCTACCTACATACGAGTACCTACTGTTATATCGGGATATTATACTCAAAATATAAAGTTAGATGAATAATACCGACGTAAATACATTTATTCATTAATTTAATTGATAATGATTTCAAACCATTGCTATATATAACTTAACAATTTCAGCATTAACCGGTTGTAGCTGGTTGAAATCAATGAAATCAACTTGCGAAGCAAAAGAGAATATCGTATATTATGCTTATACCACTTTGTTTTAACATTTACTATACATAACTTGTGTGTCGGGGGCAGCGCCGGCCGGTAATGGGCCGTTATTAGAGTTTTATTCCGGCCACTAGTCGGCACACAGATACTGCGACACAACAATAAGGGACTCAAATTACGTATTTATTCCCATCCGGAATTCGGCCTACATTCCCCAGCCGTCCCTTTATGGGCGGAACGACATTCCCGTCGTCCTGAACCTGCGGCCAACTAGCTCAGAGGCTTAGACAAAAATGAACGGGATCAAGTAGACGAGTAATTGAAATCTGGCGAGTGACGACGCCACACCGCCAGCGTGATCACCCGCGCTCTGCCAGGAACAACTAATATTATAGAGACAACAGTCTGTAGGCACTGTTCCACGGTACATTGGAAAAACTAAACTCGTTTGATGCGCTGACATGAATGTCGTTTGAGTCGCAGCTGGGGAGTGTAACGGCTGCAGCCGTCAGTGGCACAGCGTTGCTTCTGTGTTACCTAGTTCGGGTGGTTCCTATGCTTAGAATTAGAACTGTTTTTATTTTATTATTGCCTGTATGTAGATATCAGCCTAGATTAACTTAGTTTATCCGATTGTTATTTTTAAGTCAATTTGTTTTTACCTCAACATCTGAGACATTTTAATTACTGATTCATGTGATCTATGTTTTTTAAATTTTTTATTTTATTTTTTATTATTTTATTGGTTAGATCGCAAAGCGCTGTCCAGTCACTGGATACTTTTAGCTATTTATCTGGATTAGCTATTTATCTTCACAACCAGATTGTCCAGGGCGTTTGTTTGTAACTGATAATAATGCGACATAGATGTTTGTTTAGTGCAAAAATATTACGCTATTGTGTAAGCACTGGATATTCATAACCGGATAATAGCGCAATAATACCTAACAACGATATACGATTAGATAACACTTTGTCTTCCACGTGTTGATTTAACATTGATTGAGGTTATCCCTGTGCAAGATTACGTTGTTATCGATGAGAGCGTTGGCAACAACATGGGTGTTCAGTCCCGGGGCCGGGACAGCGGGCGGGTGACCGCTCGGGCAGGGCGCGGCGCGGGCGCGTAATCCCGCCCTCACATTACGTCGAGCACGGCGCTGATCCCGCGTTTATCCGCGGGATTTGATAACGTCACCTAACTGTATGCTATACGTGAATTATTTACATAATATCGTAGTGAAATGTTGTGTATAGGTATTGTTAGGAGCCAAGATATAGCAACACTCACGAACCTATATAAGCAACGTCACACCGTTGACAGGTCTTTTTTTTTGGTCGAGTGTCGTCGCGGCGGTTACGTCGCTCAAGGGACGTGAGACATTAATTTTCTAACTTTCGTACCTCCTTATATTTTTTGATCATTTGTATGTTAATTTAATGTGTGATGATTGTTATTTTGTTCCTTAATTAAAAATAAAGATTTGAATAATTTGAGTCGTGTGATGTGTTGTTTTTTTTTAAATATCCGAGCTTCTGATTCCTAAAATCAGAAGTGGGATAAAGAATAGCTTCACTCGCCCACTAGATATCCGGTAAAAACATTTAAGGAACAAAATATCAAAATATTTTTCTACTCGCAAACTTTTACTTTTGGTTTTCGACATTGTTGATATTTTACGTGTGTGATACCGAATCTTTGTGCCCGAAATGCCGAGAACTCATGAACGTCGTCGATCACGAGGTCGATCTCGACGCGGTTCGCGAGATGAGTCCCCTACTAGTAAAACCGAAGATAGGTCACGCCGTAGATCATGACGGAATCGCCTTCGGGAACGTAGCGACTCCGAGGGATATTCGTATTATCGCCACGACGAGGCTCGCGCCTCAAGCGCTCTCGGATCCGAAGCCGCGTCCACTGTGACCATGCTCGCGGAAGCTTTAAGATCTTTGCAGCCTGTTAGGTCACATAACTATTACGTATCCAATTTCGATCCGAACCTACACGATATTGACGCATGGTGCGAGGAAGTGGACCGAGCGGCGGTCGCGAACGGTTGGAGGGACCATGAATGTTTGTCGCGAGTAGCTTCCTGCCTTAAAGGCGATGCAAAAGTTTGGCTCAACGAATGGGTCACCAATGATCGAACGTGGTCAAATTTCAAACTTGAGTTTAAACCCCTTTGTCCCCGTAAACTAGACTACGCAAATATTTTATTCGAAACCATGAACACGACATCCGACAAATACACGACATATGCGGAATATGCCCGCCGTACCTTATTACGCTTAAGGATAGTTAAGGGTCTTAGCGATGAGTTACGAACTTTAATTGTCATACGCGGTATTGATAACCCACAAATTAGAGCAGCAGCGGCAAACGCAAATCTGGCAACCGAAGAGTTAGTCTCGTTCCTTTCAATTTATGTGAAACCGAGTCGCACCAAACCTGATTCTCGTGGTACTTTGGCAAATAAATATCTGTCTTCGAACTCATCCTTTGAACGCGAACCCAAGTGTTACATATGCAACCGGCGTGGACACGTGGGTCGCAATTGTATCAAAAAGACTCGCAATGAACCTAGTGATAAGACTAACGTAAAATCCGGAACACAAAGTTCTGCGACCGACACCACTGCCCCTAACAAATCCGAATTACTGCGCTCGTTTTGTAAGAAAAGGGGGCACACAGAAGAAAAGTGCTTCGCCAAGAACCGCTCCGAACAAAGGAATCAGCGAAACGTTAACTTCTGCACGAGTTTCGCAAAAAACAAGACAGACATTGTAATGGCTGTTGTCCAAGGCGTCCCCATGGACGCGCTCATAGATAGTGGAGCCCAAAACGTGTCGCTAATTTCTTCTGATGTTCTGAAGCACCTATCTTGCCAAGTTAAACCAACGCACTGTGTTCTCAAGGGAATAGGCGAGCGGGAAATCGTAGCTTCTTCATTCATTACGGCTAATATTGAGCTTAGTGACATTTCTATAGAAACTGACCTAGTGGTAGTGCCAAAGTCATGTATGAACACTTCTCTTATTATTGGAACAGACGTCCTTAACCGGGATGGCGTCACGTATGTACGCAGTAAAGACAGACAGTACATCACTCGAACTAACGACACTCCTGCTTGCGTAAACGAAGTCCTACGTCTCGACCAAACGTTAGTCAATTCCCCTTCGCAAGGCGCTCTGCGCGATTCCCTAATGTCTGTGATTAACAAATTTCGAACTTTTTTATCACTGGTACCGCGACCAGTACCTACAGTTACAACGGGTTACATGGAGATCAAGCTAGTTAACCACTCCCATCGTATACCGACCGTACAAGCTCTCTTATAACGAGAAACTTATAGTACGCGAAATAATAAGAGATTTATTAGATAAAGGCATCATCAGGGAATCACGATCGGAGTACGCCAGCCCCATAATACTGGTGAAGAAGAAGGACGGGTCCGACCGAATGTGCGTCGACTACAGGGCACTTAATCGTGTTACTGAGAACGAAAGATATCCTCTCCCCCTGATAGACGATCACATTGATCGGTTGGGTCGCTACACCTTCTTCAGCAGTTTAGACATGGCTACTGGTTTTCACCAGATCAGAATAAAAGAGAGCTCAGTTCATGTGACAGGATTCGCCACACCAGAAGGGCACTACGAATTTTTGAAAATGCCATATGGTTTGACGAACTCCCCGATCGTATACCAACGGATAATAAATCAAACCCTTCGTGAATTTATCAATGCCGGAAACGTGCTGGTTTATATCGATGACGTCCTCCTGCTAAGTAACACTGCAGAGGATGGCATCGTCTTGCTCGAGAGAGTCCTACAAACACTCACTAACTCAGGCTTTTCAATTAAAAAAAAATGCTCTTTCTTGACAACCGAAGTCGAATACTTGGGTAGGTCGATAAGTTTTGGTCAGGTACGACCGAGCTCTATGAAAATAGCGGCATTAAAAAACTTCCCAGCTCCCAAAAATGTCAGGCAGTTTCGACAATGAGGGTTTTTGAAATTTTTTCTGCCACCGGGTGGCGCCACGTATGCGTCTGGTCCAAACAGCTGTCAAATAGTATAGAATTGTAGGTGCCGAACTTATTGTTTATTGAAATTCTGTTATATTGGAAATGTTATTGATTTTATTATGGACTACGGTCAGAATAAGGTTTCCGAACTAAAAATTGAGCTAAGAGAGAAGGTGCAAAAGTCACTGGTACTAAGGAAAAGCTTGTTGAAAAATTTGTTAACACAATATGATTTAGTTTTTTTTATTTACTCAACCGCAATAGTAAAACAATAATGCAGTGCTTTAATTATAAAATAAAAAAAACACTAAAATCGTTCACTATTCATAGTAAAGATAAGCACTTTGACAGTTATCTGGACCTGACGCTCGGTGCTGCCACCTCGTGGATTGCCATTTTAGAAAACCCTCATTATTAGGACTGGCAGGATACTTCCGCAAATATATTAAAAACTACGCAACCAAGACCGCATGCATAGCCCATTTAACTCGAAAAGGAGTAAATTTTCATTGGGCTGAAGAACAGGAACAAGTTCGGCAAGAGTTAATACAATGCTTGACTAGTGAACCTGTTCTCACGATTTTTAATCCTGAACTTGACACTGAAGTTCACACAGACGCGAGCTCCGCCGGTTATGGAGCAGTACTTTTACAAACTGACACTGATGGTGGAAAACATGTGGTGGAATACTTCAGTAAGGTTACGCAGGGAGCAGAGAGCAAATACCATAGCTACGAATTGGAAACGTTAGCGGTCGTGAAGGCCTTGCAGCATTTTCACCATTATTTGGTGGGTTTGCAATTCAAGGTCGTCACAGACTGCAACGCCCTCAAGTCTCCGGAACGCAAAAAGGATCTGCTGCCTCGCGTAGCTCGATGGTGGATTTACCTCCAGGATTTTAATTTCTCCCTTGAGTACAGAAAAGGAGTTATGCTTCCGCATGCCGACTACCTCAGCAGAAACCCAGTCTCCACCATAAATCAAATAACACGACCCCGTAACTGGGCGCAAATAGCGCAAAACGCGGATCATGAAACTAGAGACCTTATACAGAAACTCTCAGAAGGTCAGCTCGACTCTAGTCGATACGTCCTGAAGAATGACCTATTACATTACATATACACGCCAGTCGGTGAAAAAGCTCGCCTTCTTTGTTTTATACTCAAGGGCCATCGACTCAGCCTTTTACGAATCTTCCACGATGAGCATGAGCACATTGGTGCTGATAAAACTCTACACCTCATCTTGAAACATTTCTGGTTCCCCGGGCTCCGCCAATTTGTATCTAAATACGTCCATTGCTTAGTATGTATTTCTAAAAAGCGAGTGCCTCGGGCACCGCTACAAAACATCTCATCCTGGTCAAAACCCGAAATCCCTTTCGATACCGTTCATGTCGATGCCCTAGGACCACTGCCAGAGTTAGAAGGTTACAAATTTGTTCTAGTATTAGTTGACGCTTTTACAAAGTTTTGTATGTTGTACCCTATCTACCGCCAAGACACCGGTGAATTAAAACGCGTCATGTCTCAGGCCGTTTCCCTATTTGGAGTTCCCAGACTGCTAGTTACTGACAGGGGTAGGATGTTTGAGTCTACGGACTTTGTGCAGTGGATATCCGAACTGGGTTCAGACCTGCACTACATAACTCCTGAAATGCACGGCGCGAACGGACAAGTGGAACGGTATATGAGAACCGTTCTTAACATGCTTCGTATCGAAGTGGGGCATAAGAACGCCTCCTGGTCGACCACACTTTGGAAGCTACAACTAGTACTAAATATCAGCAAGCAGAAAACCACTCAATCCTCAGCAGTAAGTTTAATGATTGGTACAGACGCCTCTACTCCAGCCATACGATCGTTGATACGGGATTTAGCTATGAGTACTCCAGATACCAACAGAGAAGCTCTGCGGGAGATGCGTCGAAGTCGTGCCAGCGAACTGATGGAGAAGAATCGAGAACAGCAAGACGCCTCAGCCAACCAGTCTAGACGTCTACCGCGTGAATACAAGGTTGATGACCTAGCTTTTGTTATAAAGTACTCTCAATCAACGGGCAAATTGGACCCTGGGATGCGAGGACCATATAGAGTGACCAAAGTCCTACCTAATGGTCGCTACGAACTTAGACTACTCGGTGGAAGCTGCGGGAAAACCACTCAAGCAGCCTCTCAATACATGGTGCCTTGAAAAGGAGAATGGTGCCCAGAAAGTTGTGCCGCTTTCTTTGAAAGTGAGTAAGATGAACTCATTCTTTTTTTGGTTTCAAAAGCGCCACTCTCTATGGCGTTAGTCGCCGAACATACGGGTTAGTCCCATCGGGTTAGTCCCATCGGGTTAGTCCCAACGGGTTAGTCCCATTGGCGTTAGTCGCCCAATAATGGGATGTGTTCCCGCTTGTTAGCTGCTGTGGTCACGTATAAGGCAACGATGTAGGATGGTTGGGACGCCTACTATCTTATATCATTAGCCATTTTCCTGTTTCATGTAATTAAGTGATCAGCATTCATGTGCTATTTTGTGTGAATAACCATCACAAACTCTTTCAGATGGCGATACTGACGAGGCCGAGCATAGATCAGATCACTTGGAAGATGGAAACCCAGCGCCCGTTTCGGTTGGGCTATCCATGCCGAGCTTAGACGAGGAGTTCGAAACAGTACATCACCCCGCTGCAGCTACACCACAAGAAGTACAAGTCGAGGACGACTTGCCGTCAGGAGATGCCGTGTTAGGAGCCAAGATATAGCAACACTCACGAACCTATATAAGCAACGTCACACCGTTGACAGGTCTTTTTTTTTGGTCGAGTGTCGTCGCGGCGGTTACGTCGCTCAAGGGACGTGAGACATTAATTTTCTAACTTTCGTACCTCCTTATATTTTTTGATCATTTGTATGTTAATTTAATGTGTGATGATTGTTATTTTGTTCCTTAATTAAAAATAAAGATTTGAATAATTTGAGTCGTGTGATGTGTTTTTTTTTTAAATATCCGAGCTTCTGATTCCTAAAAGTATAGTATACTTTGTTTTGCCCTTCTTGTTGATAATATTCAGTACACAGGTACAAAGACAAGACCAAAAAAAATTAAATACAAGCCATTTGAGATTTTGAAGACGAGATAATTGCCCATAAAAAAATAAAATAATAGTTATTTGTTATACAAGAGTGCAAAGTTGCTTTTTAACCGCGGGCTCAATTTTGATGACCGAGCAAGCGAAGGATTCTAAAATTGAATCACGAGCGTAGCGAGTGTTTCAATAATTAGAATCCTGAGCGATAGCGAGGGAATCAAAAGAGTACAAGGTGAAAAATCTTTGCACTCGAGTGCAACACGTAACTTTTCATCCCACCTCATCGAGGAAATTTCTAAACTCAAAAAAAGAAAATGGCACGCACGTTACACATGGCAAATTAAGAAGATGTACCCATTAAAATTTATTTATGCAAAAACTCAGTTTAAAAATGTAATGAGGTTTAAAATCGACCTAAAAACAATAAAAAATAATAATTTCATCCCACTTCATCGAGGAAATTACTTTAATGCAAAAAAACAAAATGGCGCGCACATATGAGTATCAAATTAAAAAGAAGTACCTATTAAAGTTCATTTATTTGAAAACTCAGTTTAAAAATTAAACGAGGTTAAAAATCTATGTAAAAACAATAATAAAAATTACTTAATTAATTGAATAATTATTTTAAGCAGTATTTTATTTGTTTAATATGTATTTGTTTGAAAAGTCTTATCAAGATTGTCACAAATGGAGTATTGCACACGATGTTCTAAATTCAAATCACTTTGCCGCTCTAGAGGATAAAAACGGCTTTTGCGCTCAGATATCAAAGGGTAAAACTACTCTTTCCGAGATGGTGGGATGAAAAAACTTTTTATTGCAGATCCACGAGTCCCCAGAATGTTATTATTACAGCATGAAAAAAATTTTAACTAGTGTTAGTAACAACTGATAAAGAATGTGAACAATAAAAACATACTTTATAAACAACTATCTATTTCATGGCATGGGCTCTGACCCAGTGCTGGACGTAACACGAGTCCAGTCTATCCGCTATAACGGCCAGGATGGTGTTGGTGCTGGCGCGCAGCCTGCAGAGCGCCGCGGCGTATCGCTTGCGGAGCGCGGTGTGAAAGCCGTCCACGTGCGCGTCCGCGAACATGCCCGACGCACTGCACCAGCGCGGCAGCCGCCCTGAACGCGTTATTGTACTGAACTCTGCGCTCAACGAACGTTGCGTATATCGAGCCCACAGGCTGCAACTGTAAAATAAAACGACGTACAGTGCGCTCTAAAGAGAGTTATTTTAACACTCGCCGCACAACGCTTGAACCTGTGAGCTATCATATTGCCTCTGATGGTGGTTACATAGGTGTTCCGTGACCATGTGACCAAGATATTTAAAGCTGGTGACCACCTTCATCAGTATTCCGTTTAGAGTAACGGGAGGAACCTGCTCCGGTAACTATGTGCCCGCCTTATATATCATGAGCTCACTTTTTAAGACATTATATTTGAGGCCATGTTTAGCCGCGTAACTTTCACATACGTTAACGTAGGTGCGAGCGAATGTTGTTCATAACATTCCGTGGCGCGCTCACGTTGTGACCTCGTCGCCTCGTCGCGTCGTCACCTCGTCGTCACAGTATTTGTAAGAGACTAGCTGGATTACTTATTAGAAGATCAGGCTGCGATGTAGTCGCCTGTAGGATCATGTTCGATAGTTTCTACAAGAAAGAAGATTGTGTTATCACTTCAGCTCACAATTTTCAGTTTCCTTGTTTAGAATTTAGAACTCATTTTCCTTTTTTTCCCTAGAGAGATTTGATGAAGGATGTGTCATCTCGTCGGTGTGCGGTCGCGAGGTGATCACGACAGACTCGCGATCCAAGTTAACATAGTTTGCTGAGTTCACGACTGCCACTGCACATAATTATGTGAAAAAACAATATGATATTGATAACTGACGAACAAATGTTTGAACTTTTGTCTTCCAATGATAGTGGGATGTAGTATGTTTAGCGATATTAAAGACGCGTAGATTAGCCAGTGGCGCGGTGGCCGGGACAGGTCGCTCGCAAATGAGTGGCGTCACAAATCTCCCCGACTTATGCATGTTCCTGAGGCTGACGGTGACTAATGGAGTTTTTGCGCTCCGCTCGCTCGCCGCGGTTACATTACCTAGTGTGGGAACCAGACCTAAGATTACAAGTTCTGCATAAAGAGGGATGACTGAGGTAAGTTTAGATTTTTATAACTGACTTTGTAAGGCCAGACCTAACCATAATTGTTCAGACTTCTTGGTCATCTCCTCATTTCTTTCTTTTTCCTGCCATGACGGGTTTCACTTTTGTTTTTTCTTCACTTCAAAAAAGTCCAAAATATTGGTATCGCGCGCGGTTTGTCGCGCGATCAAAACCAAAACCATGAAAATACCTTGCTAGAAGTGCTGACCGTTAGTGCCTGTATCACCCGGACTCGTGGAAAGACATTACAAAGCAAGTGCGGAGAAAGTTTCCCGCTGGCCGGCCGGCATCGAGTGCCCCGTCGTTGGCAGATTCTTTCCCGTCCACTTCCCTGTTTCCCAGGTAAGTTTGTCTTTTCCAATCATATTGAGAGTCACGGGGTTTCAACGGGGACTTCAACGGAGATTGCAGTAACGCCAGTAACTTCTCCAGCGAGTACCGTCCAATAATGTAATTGTGCAAAGAGACGTGTGTTCACACACGTGACAGTTTAGTGATACCGCCACGTTTGAATACAGCCTCATATGAAGTGGCGTATGATGGCCCGGTGCTAGTCACAGTGAGCAAGTCCGCCGGCTGACACGAGAGGCGCGCGTCGCCTGAGACTGAGTTATCGCGTACATTCGTCAGGCTGAGGCGCCTCCCCCACCCGCGCTCCCCTCACACGCCCGCTGACGTTATTTAAGAGCACACCATTTTAACGATTTCATATTTTGCCAATGGCTGGAGGCCGTAAATTCTAGGCATCCACAGGGATTTGTCCGTTTGAGCAGTCAACAGCTTCCTAGGTTGTAGGTCCTCCTGTATCGTACGGTCGTACGGCAATCATTTGAACCGAACACTGTGAGCTGGAACACATTGTTGCATACATTGTTAATTTTTAGTTCACAAGTGAATATACCTATGTAACGCTTCAAAAGATTTATTATAGCAAAATGTTCCCGAAAGTTATTAATGTTGCCAGAATTTCAGTTATAAAAATAACTAGAGTCCAGGCTTAATTAAAACTTTGTACCTCTAGGATTTTATTTAATATTTTTTACTTAATTTCCCAACAGAGAAATAATAGGATGACAATTACTAGACGTGACTTTTAATCTGTGGAGCATTGTCACATACAATTGGCTATTGTGTTGGAGTGAGCAGCGGTACTCAACACTCGGTTTTGTCAGATTCAAATGTATTCGTAGCGTTCACTACGCCACTGAATTTGCGACCACATCAAACTTAGAGAGAAATTAATTGGTGCGCAATTATGTGGCGTAGTGCGGAGTGATGCGGAGTGGGACTAAACGCTATGAAACGTAACTGCTCATGTATGTGCGATATCTTCGAGGCAGTGAGTGACGCCGCACACTGCGCTCGTGTCAGCGTTAATACTTGATGCGCCGGCCGCGACTGTACGAGCCGACATGTTGGTTCATTACCGCTTTTATTGCGTCGCGAGGCCTTGGAATCTCACTTTTGTGTCGTAATCTGCATTAGAAATATCATCATTAAGAGAATGATGATATTTCTAATAATCCCAATTTATTTGGGGTGTGTTTTCTTCTTCCATACTCTTCTGTCTGCCGTCCTCTCACAAGTAACGTTATTTTTGGCCATGTCAACTTTCACACAATCCATCCATCGCTTCTTTGGTCGTCCCTTTCCACTATATCTATACAAATTCATGCTCATCACCTTCCGCAAAATTACCAGTATTAGTTTACCAGCATTCATATCCTCGGTTCACGGCACCGAGAAATTAGCCAGGAATATTCTTGCTTCAACAGTGGTTGATTTTGAGGTGCCGTACATAGCCGAGGCTATGGATGCATGGAAAATTATTTGCCCGAATGAAAATTTACCCAGCAATCCGTCTTCCCAGAGACAGTGGGATGAGCCGCTCTGCAGAGTAACCCGGAATAATTTAATAGAAACGGCAATTACTCCTGCTGAGCGAGCGCGCCTACTGGCTGTGGGTAGGTGGGAGTCGGGACTTTGGCTGCAGGCACTACCGTCGTCAAACATTGGCACCATGTTTGACGACACAACTTTCCGCCTCGCTACCTGTTTACGTTTAGGAGCACCGTGCTGCTCCCCTCATCGCTGCCACTGTGGTGAGGCTGTCACCAGCCTCGGACACCACAGCCTGCCGTAGTGCGGGCTGTATTGCGCGGCACGCAAATATCAACGACATTATACGTCGAGCTCTTGTTGCCGTCGGGGTGCCAGCTGTACTAGAACCAAATGGCTTGGCACGGGACGACGGTAAGAGACCAGACGGCATGTCGTTATTTCTTTGGAAGATGGGTAGGCCTTTAGTATGGGACGCAACCTGCGTCGATACTCTTGAGCCATCCCACCTTCCAAGTTCTGCGTGCTGTGCTGCTGCTGCCGCTGCGGCTGCGGAGAACCTCAAGCGGCGGAAATATAGTGGCCTTGTCGGCAATTATATTTTCGAACCGTTTGGGGTTGGAACCCTCGGGTCGTGGGGTCCAAATGCGCACACCCTATTTAAAGATCCGTCTAGGCGGCTGGTTGACGCTTCTCGTGACCAAAAGGCTGGCTATTACCTCGGACAAAGGATCAGCGTGGCCATCCAACGAGGTAATGCTGCCAGCCTCTTGGGTACGCTCCCAGTTGACAGCGAATGAATTTTTTGATTCTTTTTAGATATAGTGTTTTTTTTATTGTTTTACTAGGATAGTTTTTTTTTGTGTTGTAAATATGTATGTTAATAACTATGTAAATATCACCTTTCTCACAACATGAGAAATATGAAAATACATATTGCGATTAAGCAATCATACCACACCACATCTACACTACTGCGCACTACACCTGCATGGCTGTATGTACTCAATATTTATGTAATGTTTCATGCTATCAATTCTACAACCCATAAAGCAGACTTCTAGCTCTTAAATATGTATGATTGCAGCTAGTCAGGTGAAATGTAGCGCAAAGCAAACGCCGCGAGTGAATTTGTATTGGTGCATGTGCTGTAAGTCGCGCAGACGAACAACTTCTCTGCAGATGTAACTAAGCCGGAGTTATGCTTCCCGCCACTGCAGCTACACTTGTATACTTTATATATAAATATTTATTACTCTTCTGACGGCGAATAAGGCATGAAGACAAAGGTTACTGTTGCTTACATACTGAGGCGGCACTCGCTGATTACATTGTCCAGATATCCGTAATACAATAGCTGTAATGTTCCAGTACAAAGCTAGTGAGATGTACGCGGCGTTGCTCCTCTGCAGTCGCCGGCACTGAGTCGTTTGTTCAGCAGTTACATCACAGCGCTTCCTCCGCGCGTCACACAGCTCGCGGACGCGGCTAAGCATTCATTGTTTATTCAACAATTACTTTGCAGTTTCCTACGAATTCACTCTATAAATTACTAATTTGAGTACCAATTTTCAATTCAATTCAATGCATCCGTATGATGGTGACCAACATAGCTACGTTGGTAAGCGTCTCACTGTGTCACCGACATTAACTTATAGGAGAGATCGCCGCAAAAACCGGATAACGAGGACACAAGTTATCTAAAAGCCATACAAAAAACTTTGCCGGCGTATATTGGAGTCGGCTACTAGCAAAACTTTTCCCTTAAGAGCGGCGGCGGAGGAAGCGCGCCGATCATATTTATTACATCTAGCGGCTGCATGAGCTGCCCCGGCTCAGGGCAGCAAGCGAAGCGATGAGCGCTGTTGAACAATGATTGCTATGATTTATCTTAGATCCACATCTCGTGTAAATGCTCACTCGTGACTGAATCACATTCTTTATGTCTGCATGACTCGGTGTGGTCATCTGCGTTTATTATTAGTGTTAAATAAATAACAGATGCATAAAACAGCAGCATTAGCAGCCGCGGAGGGTCGTTGAAACACACGCATCAGAACATTACGCCTAGCATCGGTTTCAAATGTTCCAGAATTAGTTCGTGCATTAGCATTACATTCAACATCAAACGTTTTCAACATAATTATCAGTAGAGCGCGAACATTTGGAATCGTTAATGCGACAATTAGCCGCATGTGTCCGCGACTAGTAGCCGCGGCCGCGCGGTCGGAGCGAGCGAGCGGTTAATAAGGTGAGTGAGCGCAGTGAGCACTCGGAGCGTTGCGCGCGACGTTTATTCCGTCTGCGGGTGATTTACATCGCGTCGATTACGTTGTACAGCGTGTTTTAACTGCTGGCAGCGCGGCACACGGTAAAAATTGAATGTTATGTGTTTGCCTGTTTTACGAGTGTGCCCGCTGAGTGTGCATATTGTGTGTTCGATAGTGCAGTGTCAATCTCAGTAGGAAACTTATTTGACTGGACTATATTTCCGGTTGGACTGGAACCTGACCCCAACATACTCGGGAAAAGGCTCCGGTAATGATGATGAGGCAATGCAATGTGAACCGTGTACATTACAGGAAAGGCGGTTGTCTGTGTGTCGACTAGCGCGGTGTTCGTGTGTGTCACGTCGCCAATCAACGACATTGCTCAATTATATAACGAGACATGGCTAATTGATATTCCTGCACAGATTCCACCACTCAAATTATAATAATACACTTTACACCGAAATATTATCTCCGCATGCGCAAGCTCGGATGTTCGTGAGACGACACGCTACGGGATACTTCGCTCTAACTAACGTTTTCATCTAGCCCCAGAATTGTAAAACATTTCCCGATTTGAAGACTGGCTGGATTAGGAGTCTCGAATACCTATTTGACTACTTAAATAGTGAAGAGATAGTAACTAGTGATGACGACCGCCCGCCGACTGTTCCTGCTGCGCGCACGGCATCTGAGTGTAGTATGTTCTATTAAACAATTACTAGGATTGTGTTTCATCTTGTGTTGGGTCAATGTTTTTTCTTTCTTTCTAATCTCTAATGCGCAAACTACAATATAGGCGCGTGAGCACATACTACATATTTACTAAACATATTGAATGATTTTTCAAAAGTAATTCCTTCGATACTAGGAACGACTTTTCAATTCAGATGACTACTTTCAGTTCCACTGTAAGTGCTTGAATCACGTTCTTAAATCATTTAACGCGGGCGACGTGCGCGAAATATCCAAGCGAGCGAGCGCGAGCGGCGCCTCTCCTCACCTATAAATTGATATTAAAAGCCCGAATTAAAAGTAAATTGACTAACTGGAGGCTCAACTACTGTCGCTACTTGTCGACTTCATTTTGCTCTGTTTATTTAATGTTTTTTGAAATAATTCCCTTCTGTCCAGTCGTTACAAAACTTTATGGGCATATTCATCGTAGTAGGTGCTCAAAGTAGGTGCCTAGTAGTAGTTCAACAAGGAGTACATAGCGGGAATACATTCGTGTAGAACACAAGGGAGTATATAGGATAATCCCATGGGAATGCAGACAATTGGTGCACACTACATATCGAGGAGTAACGTGTACCGTGGAAGAAGTGTGACGGCAAAAGTAAAAGTGTTGTAAGGGCGTGTATGCTCGCAGTGCCCACTAGGAAAGATCAATTCATTGCTGTGTTGAGAGATAGTTCAGTACCTACGCTTAAATTAAATCTTAGGTTTGATTACAATTATTTTACAGTAGCTATTTAAAACTAGCTTGAACTAGCTCCTCCCCTTAAGTGAGTTTAAATTGTGCAGTTATTTCAGCTCAGTCAAGATTGAAGAGCTTTGAGGAAACAGTCACAAAGTTGTGTGCTATCAGTGTCCCGGGACACCGCACTACCCGGAGCGTCCGAAACTACACATAATCCCGGAGTATCGTAGCCGCAGCACTATGCTGCCGGGCAAAATGTCACCCAGTTCATGTTGTGTATTGTGTATTTAAAACTGTTTGTATTTTCGACTCTATACTAGAGGTAGTATCATGACACAGGCCTAGAAAACTCGCTTTTCTTCCTGAGTTTTCTTCGGTCTCTGTCTCAAAGTGGTGAATAAATGATTAACAAATTGCTTCTTAACCAGAAATGATTATCTTTGAGGAGGCCCTAAGAAATGCTGTATTCATTGTAATCCCCTGTCCGGTGTCGTGGAGGGGGCGCCTATGAGCCCCTAACATGACCTCTAATAAGATTACAGATTTAATGCGGGTCGTAAGGGTCCGCCCGATCTGTGACCCCCTGAGCACTCGCAGCAAAAATGTACCGGAGGTGCTATTAACATAATTACCAACGTTAAATATTCAGCTCAGGTGCCTTGCAGGATATGCGCCTCATACATACACACTATCTACCATTCTACATGATATGACTAACCAGATGTAGCATAAATGCTTAAAGCATGCCACGGCGCATGCCAAATAACTTATCTATTTCAAATATGGGTGAATTTGAACAGGTCCAAGAAAATCTTCATTTCCGTGGATTTTTTATTCTTCAACTTTAGAACAAGAAAAAATAGTGTTTACTCAAGTTTTTGAACTAACGAGATAATTAAAAAACTAACGAGATATACAAGATTAAAATTTTCATGCCACGTCGATGAAACATGCATGCACGGCAATGAAACATGCGTCCATGGCAATGAAAGAACTTTTCACGTCGGTTGTTTTCAAACAATCTTTTTCTTTCCTTTCTTCCGATAGTTTCGGTTTAGGCTTCTAGGAAGAATCAATCCATTATTATGTTTATAATTAGACTGTAGTATATGTGAGTGAGTAAGTGAGTGTGTGTGCGTGTGTATGTGGAGGTGTGTACGGGTGTGTGTTCGTGTGAGTTCGTGTGCATGTGTGAGATGGTGCGTGTGTGCGTGTTTGAATGTCTATCGTGTGATGGAGTGTTAAATGACAGAGAAAGTCGAGTGGTGTGTGTGTAAGTTTATCATTTTGTGAGGTGAACGTGGAAATATCTTTTTGTAGTTGACTGTATAGTACAAATTGATTTTTTTCTTAATCATGTCGTGGCGATGAAAACATAAGTCACGGTAATGAAACATGTGGCCACGGCAATGAAACGAAATTGTTTTACAAGGCATGGCAATGAAAATTTTTTCATGGCCATGTATTTTTTTCATTGCCATAGCAAATTTTGACCACGGAAACCACGGAAATGAGAGCGCGGCGATGAATATCAAGGCTAAAACATCAAAATACTAAAAATCTGTTCATAATTCACAGTAATTAACACGTCACAAATAAACATAAGATAAATGGCATTGTATCGAATGATCAATTAAGAGGACAAACTTATTCAAACAGAAGTTAGACCTATCCACGGCGATGAAAGAAAAAATGTCCAGTAGTAAAAAAATTGAATACTTACATTTATGGCGCGAAAACGCAGGCACTTGCACACGTGATTCCACGTTGAACACTTGACGTCCACTAATATGCAACATTTAGCGCAAAGCGGGAGGGACGCAAAACGTTAGAAAAAGCAATATTCTCAAATATGTTTAGGACATGGCGATGAATGGTAGTTCTGGGACAAACTATTTTTTATTTACCATTTGTTGTATTGTTTAAATATTTGAACAAATGTAGTCCGTAACAATACTTTAACTATTTACGAATCAAATAAAAGTAGGTTTTAATATATATAACTAATACATTTTTATCAATAAGGTCTAGTACACATCAAGGTGACGTGTGGACAGACACGGCAATGAAAGATTTTGAGGTTTAATTTTTTTTTTGGAGAACCAATTAATCCTATTAACAAAATATTTAGTGCTACACATAGATTACTATTTCACCTACTTAGAAAAAAATATTAGAATATTATAACCATGATTTTTAGTACCGATTTCATCGATGCCACGCAATTTTTGGTCCCGGGAAATTCACCCATATACAGATTCTAAATGACTATTAGCAGCTTTCGCATGCGACGGTTATTGCAATCGTATATGTAGATAAATAAATAAAGAAAATGTCATTGTAATGCAATGATTTTAAAGTATTTCCCGCCGGCGAACCGCACCGAGGCGCGTAGGCCGCATCGTACGCATCGCACGCCGCGCGTTGCACGCAGCACACGTCATATAGGTAAGTCATTAACCAACTAACTTATTAGGATACTAGCCGTTTTCCTGCGGTTTCTCCCGCGTCCCGTGGGAGCTTCTGCCCGCACCGGGATAAAATATAGCCTATATTACTCGCAGATAATATAGCTTTCTAATGGTGAAAGAATATTTAAAATCGGGCCAGTAGTTTTTGAGTTTATCCATTACAACCAAACAAACAAACAAACAAAGTTTTCCTCTTTATAATATTAGTATAGATGTTCAATGTTCTATTTCCGCTATTTACATCAAAAACTATTTCAACAATACCTACCTACTCAGATTAAGTGATGTGGTGACTGACAGTTACATTGAATGACTGTTACAGAAGTAGTGTAGAGTAACTGAGCTAGTAGAATCACTACTGGGCCGCCAGCATATCAAGTATTTAGAACCGTTTCATTGAATATTTCCCTTGAAAGCGTGACATCGCACGTAATTACTTCCTCCCCCGCCCCCCGCGCGGAGCTGGTGCGAGCGCCGCTGTAAAGTTACACGAATAAAAAACGTAAGTACGCCTCGGCGCGCCAACGTTTGAAGTTTATAACCATTTGAATTGATTCATTTCACGGACTTTCTGTATGGCCGAGCCAACAGTAAACTCGAAGAAAAATATGAATTTCCCCCGCGATTCAGTCAGTCGGAGTAGATTTATGTATTTGTGCAAGTGTGAAGCGGCGTCTTGTTATTGGCGCTGCTCGAACTTGTAACTGCGACCTTATCGCAGCAGGACGCGGCGCCACGCCACACTGAATGTTCTAAATTACAGATTACGTAACTCAGTCTTCTCTAGTACAATACGTAACAAATGGACACACGTGCCCGCGTCACCGATGACGCATAATCGAGCGCTGTCGAAGGAAATGAGTCGGTGGGACTTCATAAATCACGGATCGGGACTGGAATGCTAAGAGGAGCTGTAATGCGAAATAGACGTCAGTTATTCCACTTTGTACATAGTGTTATGTGCTTAGACATAATCGATACCTATGTTTAAAATGTGGACATAGTGCATGCTGGTAGTGCGGCCGATGATACATAGCTTATTATTGCTGTGCTATTATATCTTGCTGCTCCCTGCACTACTGCGCACTGCACTGCCAGCGCGTCTTTATATTGAATGCTCGGAATTCAACAGTAGGTATTATAGAGGTACACATTGAAGAGGTTTTATTTAGTTGCTTGGTAACGTTAGTAAAACGACACACTTTCATAAACAAAAAGAAGTAGATGTTAATGAAACGCACTCAATATAATGAACTACCATAAATAATGACCAGCATCAACGCGAGTAAAGTTGTTAGTTAGCAGAACTCAACAGCAGCTATTAGTTAAATCAACGAGCACTTCCATGACCAGTCAGTTAGTAACAGCAGCAACCTGTAGGTACTCGTAGTACGTATAATCATCGGCAGGGATATTGAGCCCTCACCTTCACCTGCGCAGAAGCGATTTATTGGTTTATTGCCTTATGTGTACAGTGCGCAAAGCGATCCCCACTCTTCCGCCGAGAGCTCAATATCCGTGCCGATAACTATACTAGTGGAAATGCTGCCACACAGCCAGACACTTCAATAAGAATTTCGTTCACTTGGACGTGTGTGAAATAGAAAGAAGCGATTAATAGAACGTACAAAAGTGACCCTCGTCACTGTAACACTTAGCTTCGGAACAACATTTCTATTTAGCTCTTGTCGCCATAAAAATAACATATTTACTGCCTTTACAATATCGAGAGGTTCTAATTAATTCGAGTGAGTATTGAAGCACAACAGTAGTGTCAGTAGTGCCGGCAGCAGTGCTCGCGTTATGATGGCGCTGAGCCGCGGCCTGGCGACAGATGAATCTTATTTAGTGTCTGGTCGTGAGTGGAGTACGCGCCGCGGTATAAATCACGTGGACGTTTTATAGCATCCGTTGTTTTTCCCGCGCTAACGAAGACACACAACACACATTCTGGTTAGTGCACGCGACACGCGACACGCAACACGCGACACTCGGGGCACAGACCTGCGTCGGAAAACATCCGCTGGTATATCTCGTCACAATCTGGCGGAACACAATAATATCACGTTAATCATTTGCTTCGTCACACGCGACACATATAATAATCTTCATAAACGAATACTTCGGTTTGGTAGATCTGAGCTTCAGGTGTTTAGTCGGCTGCTAAGTCTGTCCGTAGCTCGCTTGTCGTTAGTTATCTGTATTGGTGTAGGGATCAAAGGCGGCGTCTGAACGCGCAGATGGTAACCGGCTGTGATTGATTTGTAGCGAGCGGCGCCGGCAATTACCCGGCCTCCCCCGTGTTGTTATTCCAGCGCTGATTGACTTGGCGCTACTTCTCCGTTTCATTAAACATTACGAGATTCAGAAGTTTACATACAACTACAAGATAAATACCTTTGTTATGTCAGAAGGACGCTTTAATTAACATTTGAGCAATATTGGAGGCAGAGGTACATAGCAGGAGTATTCACACTGACAGTGGGAGCAGTGTGCGCGGTACAGTTGGCGCGCGGCCAGGCTCACGAGCCGCCGCCGGTCACGCTGCTGTGACGCGTTTATTTGAATAAATGCATGTTCACAACTTTTGAACCGTAACTTGGGTTTTGAGCTCCATCAATTTTACTAAAAATATCGACTGAATTTGTGAATACTGAACTGGTATGAGAGCGTCAACGTGTACACTGCAGGCCGGGACTTGTTTGACGCGGAGTGTGCAGTGTGTGGTGAGCACGTGACTACACACGACAACATATCGCTAACAATTGACATGTTAAGAATACAGTTGTGTCGGAGGCTTTCATAGAAATCTAATCGAACTTCATAGAATATTCGCTGAACCTGTCCTAGTTTCAATGACAAAGAGGACAAAATTAACAAGTATTGGTTTCCAGAGAGCGAATACATTAACGTTTGTATTTAGTGAGTAATGAATGTTAGCTTAGTTTGTAGCGCAGTCGCGGACGGCCATACAGCATCCCACTTTTATCTCCGGATTTACAACAAATTGGTGTTTTGGGCGCGCGAGCTACCCGATTAATTCAAAGCACGCCCATTCGCTCCAATAAATATGTTAAAATGTTCCGTGACAATGGCTCGGTGCCGATTTCGCATCGCATTTTCGAGTTGCCAGCGTTTGTTGAAATTGTTCGCGCCTTCCCCGCGTCCCTCGCCCCGCGCCGTTACGTAAACAGCGTCCACGCGACTAATCCGACAGATCCGACGTTACACAAGACGACGATAAAGCATTCACGACGGAGCCGGAGACGCGCGACGAACATGATATTATGTAAATGTGTGATAGTGTGCTACTGACCGACGACGTGCAGCGTGACGAAGAAGGAGCGCACGGGCTGCGTGGACACCTGGCACTCGTAGACGCCGGCGTCGCGCTGCTGCGCCCACTTGATGTGCAGCGTCCAGTCGTCCGTCTGCGCCGAGTGCGTCGCCTGGAAGCGCTGGTCCGACGTGTACGTGTAGCCGCCCACCGTCAGGATGTGCAGGTCGCGGTGCCGGATCCACGACACCTGCAACACAACGCAGTGCCTATAGCGTACCAGTACTCCTCTTACTATTTTATACATTCACCAGCTTTGATGAAACTATGCTGAAAAGGCAAGGTTAGCTATTATCTAAGTAGAGCATATACTTGAGCATCTGTCGGTCCGTCACGATAACTGCTACTGAGTTTTTGGACATTAACAAGATCAATAAGGCCAGCGGCAGCAGAGCTTTCCTTGCAAACTGTTGGCGCGTTCACTCGTCCATTCACTTAGTCGCTCAGTCGTTCACTTGCTACAGCTATTTTTAGGAACATTCATCAAAGCTAACAAAAGACTTTCGGCTGTGGCGGCATTCATCACGCTCAAACGTCGAGAAACCGAGCCCGATCACTCAGCAAGGCGTTATTGAATGTGAGCTCAAAGGGCACCACGTGGAGCACGGGGCCCGCGAGGGGCCCGGGGCCCTCCGGGGGACCGGGGGCCTGTTTGAAGTATTTTTTGGCATTAATATTCGTCGGCGGTTGTTTTAGGCGAGGCGGCCATTGGCATGCAAATCAGCCGTCTCTATGAAAATTGCGAACGGCTCTTTATTACTCATTCCTTTTATTTACTGTTGGCGTGTAGAGCTCCCGGTTTCAGCTCTTTAATTATCTCGGGTGCGTTAAAACTCCCCGTTTTTTTACTTAATTTACCCGTTGAAATTCCTAGTACATTCGGAACTGATATCTGATTATGCGAGCCTTTTTCTTGTTAGCCCGTCTGAACAAACCGGCTTATCTCAACGTTAAGAGCTATTGAAATACCGGGAACGATGACGTCACCGGCGCAAACCTGCCATCCATTATAAACGGAGATAAATTAACACTAAAGTTACCGTTTTATTTGCACGTTAGTGTGCGTGACGACGCGACGGTCACTGCGTGGTAATGATATTTTTTACACAATATCAGATCTTAAATGTATGTATTTCAAAGTTTTAGTCATGATATTAATGTTTGTGTTAGTCTGTATCTAGTGTATGTTATGGGTAGTTACCTGAAATAAAGAATATTTAATTTAATTTAATTAATTTGTTGATTCTTTGAAGAAGGAAGTTGGTGCTATTACAATATATACTTTTGGTATAACATAACGCACAATCGGTATGAGTTGGTCAAAGGGTCTTAGAAAATAAAAAAACCGGCCAAGTGCGAGTCGGACTCGTGCACGAAGGGTTCCGTAAATTACAGTTAAATCAACCTATCTCAAAAACTATAAGAGATACTTTGATCAAACCAAAAATCGTTGAAAGAGTTAATTAGCATGCATCACCTCTATTTTTTTTAGAATTTTATACCCCGTAGTTATAAAAATAGAGGGGGGGGGGACATACTTTTTACGACTTTGAGAGCTGATATCTCAAAAACCGTTCACTTTAAGAAAAATGTTTTTTAGAAAACTTTATATCATTTTAAAAGACCTTTCCATTGATACCCCACACGGGTATGTACATCGAAAAAAAAAATTTCATCCCTCAGTTACATGTATGGGGGGCCCCACCCCCAATTCTTTTTTTTACTATTTAGTGTCATATTTTTGTAGCGGTTCATACAACACATATTCCCATCAAATTTCATCACTGTAGTACTTATAGTTTCCGAGTAAATCGGCTGTGACAGACGGACAGACGGACAGACGGACATGACGAAACTATAAGGGTTCCGTTTTTGCCATTTTGGCTACGGAACCCTAAAAACGCAACATTGTCTAAAAGTAAGAATGTAATAAGAAGTCGGTAGTGCGTCGCACTCGGCATACTGAGCGATCTAGTCTAGGTTGGTCACAGTTCACTAAGTGCTGGCGAATTATCCGCGCATTGCTATTAACTTGCGTTCACTTATGTTTTTTATTAATGTAAGTTTGTTGTAACGTGACGTCATCAAGTTACTTTGAGTTTTTCAGCGTCTGCGGTGAGATTGAACATAATGAATACACTGGCTAGACGCATTAATTTGGTTGACATTAGATCGCAACAAAGGTACGAGCGTTATTGTTATGGTCTTGTTTAGATGTCTGTATCTAAGGTCTTATTCTTTTAGGTTTACACGATGCAGTTCTCTGCAAAATTATATTTACTGCACATAACATAACACAATCTACTTTATGCTGAGTGGAATAAATATAATTTCATAGTTTAGTTATCAAGCTACCTAACCTTCCTACGTTCTCTCGTTACTTATATGATATTACGTAGATTTCGTGTAACTAATATTCTAGGCGGTATCTCACTGTACTAGGTATGTAGATACATTACAAACTTATTGCTGTGCTCAGTACACCTGATAAGATGTTCAGAGTGATGATACATTTGGACGTGTAGTATTGAATGTAGGTCAGTCAGTGGCTGTAGCGTCAGGTCTAATGGTCGGCAGCGGTTACCCCTGCCAGCATTACTGATACACATCAGGGAGTGACACGTACCGCGTGCGATACTCGCAGCTTTGTAACACTCGTCTGCATTCTGATAACTTGCTAACTGAGCGCTCATTCCGAGTTTTGTAACTTTACATCATTTGAATACTACACTTCCTTAATTTGCCGGATAATAACGTTTACACAGTTCGCGATTGAGCGCGATTATAATACGGCCAAGAACCGAATGCTGAAGTGACATGTCGATGGTCGGAGAGTACGTGGGCGGCGCTCGCGATAACATTCCTCGGCTGCTTCACAAATACCCGCCAGTTAAGAATACCCGCCGCTAATTAATTTGTCAGCTTTAATGAATTAACAATACGCCTTCAGCTGCGACCTTCTACGGATCTATTCATTTTCCATCATTAGTCAAAAGGGTCGGACAAGTTTATATCTAAGCGGAGCGTGGGCGTGGACCAACGTTGGCAATCGTGGCCTACTGCGAGTTTGCGAATAAAGTACGGTCACATTAGCGTTTAGTCGTATTTACGACGAGCTCGATATAACCTGTGTGTTAACATTAGCTGAATGGGTGGAGCGCACAGGTCAATGTCAACGGACCGTAAAGTCACTCCAAAATAAAAGTGAAGGTGAACCTTACCGAATGCTTTTACATAAAAGTACACGCGAACTAAGTACACACGTGTACACACGATGTGTTGCGTGTACTGTGACACGTTACGCTCAATAAGTGTCAACACGTAGCGAGTCAGTGCCGACTGATATCAGAGAAAATCTTTTTTGTAGAGCACGCTGACAGCAATTTGAATATTGCAAGTTACTACAAAACACGTTAACCGATGTCTTGAAACGTAGTATGTAGAACCAGTACTAAAATTACATCAATTGTCAATATTATGATGTGTCGTTCATGTTTATTTATTTATTGTTTATTGTTGGCTACTACAATATATCGGTTACATACAGTTTGTATTGTAGAGGGTTACAAAAAGTTTGCTATTGATACTCCGCTCGCGTGTGAGACATCGTCGTGCTGCAGCAACCTGTGTGTCGCGAGCACGGCGCGTGTGCCTGGTGAGCACGACGCGCGAGTCTCGCGAGTACTGCGGTATACAGTATACTCGGCGTCACGCGTTCTGTTATTAGGTTACGTTCCTCCGACGATACGCACAACTGAGCCTCGGATGTGACGAGAATTTTATGATTTCTTATGTTGTACTAACTCTACAGTAAGTAATATGCATAACACATAATAACTGGCAAAATGTCTGCTTTACGATACAAAAGTTGATACGCTGAGGTCAAAAGCTGATGCCACCCAGTGAACGGTTACTACATTTAATTATAAAAGTATTTAGTATAGATATTGAGATGCTGGGATTCCGGAGTAGGAGGGTGTAGTTCAAGTAAGCATGGCTTGTTTAGCTAAGTCGGGTGACGGCGAGATGACGGTGCTGGGTCGGGAACTGAATAATATTATGTGCTTTGTTCGTGGTTACGATACAATACGAGATGGTGTTCATATAGCCGTGACAGTACGCCTCGAAGCGTTGCCGCTAATGATTTTAAAATATTTTATACATGGAGATATTGCAGAAGCAACACCATTAAGTGATATCATGCCATACGAGTGTCGACACCGCGCGAGATCTTGTTTTAGTTGTATTTAAATATAATTTAGTAAGGGTAACCATATTCCTGAAGTATTTTTAGTTTTAATTTCCATGTACACATAGTTCTGTATACCTAGAATGTGGGTATTACCCGGTATATATCTCTCACTACGTGTGGGAGCATCGCGCGGCTCTCGCCGGGAGATCGGCTTCCAGCCCCCGGTGGCATACTTTATGCACTTTGCAAGATTTCAGTTTTAAGTTCGCTTTACATATTGTTTGTTCAGTTTTCAAACTGATAGTGTTTCTGCGGTTTGTTGGTATTATTGTCTTATAGTTTTCTTCGCAAATTGTAATTAGTTTTCTTTTGTTGTTGGTGCCATGAGGTTTTAAAGGAAGTTCGAGTACAAGTTTGGAGTGCAGGGACACAAGAAGGTAGTTAACAAGTGACATGGAGGCGATATCGTCAGTCCCGGGCGACACGTGCTCCCTAACTACACAGCGTCGTACGAACACGCAGCCAGGCAAGCGCTGACAACCGCCGCAGAATACTAACGTGTCGCGTGTGTGTGCGTATGTGTGTGTGGGTGTGTACACACTACCATTTGCTATTCAAGAAGTCGTCACTCGATAAACACTGTGTGCTCTCCGGTGGGAGCACGCGAGGGGCTGCTGATGTTATTTTCAAACAACACTGTAGTAGTTATTGGTTATTAACAATGGGGCCACATTATATTTGAGTTCACACCCTTAAATAAAAATGTTTGTTCCCTTAGAACTCACCCAGATCTTATTAATAGGACACCCTCTTCTAAAACCAGTAACTTCATTACGATATGACAGACACACACAAACACACACACATCACATCAGCACCACCGAGACCGATATCTCTTCTCCTAACTATCAAAAAAACATAATGACATTTGTGTCAGCGGTTAACCTTTTCAAAAAGTGTGACATCACGTGTGTCATAACGTGTGACACGGCGAGCACAAGCAGACATGATGGCAACTATATGACCAGTTTGTTCGCGGCTCTGAGATAAACAACTAACAAACATAGTCAAAAAACGAATTTATCTACTTCTGTAAGTATTTATAAATATGCGTAGGTGTTCAACCTTGTCCAACACTTCTGTTCACTGATACGAGCTACTGAATAAATAAAGTTACTCAATACTTGGACAGTTGAGCGCTTGCGAAGAATATGCCTGACTTCAGTAGTTGATAAACAATCGGTCTCTTTTGAAAACTATAATGTATGTGAATCTTTATATTAACATATCCGCTTTATCAATTTTGTTAGAGACGATATGTGGTGTAAGAAAAGTCTAATAATAAATACTTTTATGATACATTACTGAACTGAAACTATAAATATAAACTCTAATATTAACTGATAACATCTATCTTTACGGAAGGTTTGTCACGTTCGTCAGTAAAACGTAAAACTGTGAGGTTTAGCGCGCCGTGACGCTTTATGACTGTTACGTTACGCATGAAATATTATTATTTTAATAGTGCTGCCAAGTGTAAGAACGTGCCCGAACGCCGTGCACTTCAGCACTCACACACACGCACATCCACACACACACACGCGCGCGCACGCACACACGCACGCGTCGAGCTCTCCAGCTAGATTGATATGTTTTCAAGTGTTTAGTTTGGTGTAAATGTTGAAGTAGTTACGCAAACTACATTCGCAAGCAATGTTTGATTTGATTTGTATTTATTGAAAAAAAGTGTTTCATGTGGGGTTATATTTGATATTAGTAAATATTTGCGTTTGCGTAGTGAAGTATGTGTAAAGTCGGGTATCCACTTAGGTTCGCCATGGTTTGCGAACACTGTGTGCTCCGCGAACGTGAACGTGTACAGTGTACACACTTAGGCTGCAACATCAGTGAATAAACTGCGCTCCTCTTTGAGTTCGCGCATAAAACCGCTTCCCGAGCGCTCCGCCGTGCTCCGAGCGTGCTCCAGTCGCGCTCCGCGATCACGACGTATCCATTATGTTTGGTTTGCCGAGCGGGCGCGAACCACGGCGAACTTAAGTGGATACCCGGCTTTACTGCTATGTTACACCCTGCAAGCACTGACATCATTTCATAAGCGAGCCTTTTGCCGGCTGCATAGTTTGTCTTAGCAAAACGTTGATAGCCTGTAAATTGAGTGGCACATGACAAAGTAAATTACTTGGTCCGAGAGTGGGGTAACCCCCTTTACCCCTCGCCCCGCGGCTGCCGGACACTGCGCCGCCTTCACTCAGTGTACACGACTGTTACTGTGTCCTCGGTGAGGGTTCAACTATTTGCATGACATTCCCAACAGTGCCCCCCCCCGGCGCTGAAGATCGGCGAAGTATGCGTGATGTCATTAACGGAGGTTAACTGCACGTTAGCGCGGTGTCACGCCGGTGTCACGCCGGTGTCACGCCGGGAGCCTCCTGTCTAACTACCAGTTAATTATAACGACACTCGTTTGATTTCGAGTCGTGTCTCTATCTATTGAACTATACACGAGATGAAGTACAACGCACTGTTTATTTATATATATTTACATTAAACTGTAGGTCCCGGCTGTCATTGAACATCCTTGGCAGTCGTTACGGGTAGTCAGAAGCCAGCAAGGCTAACACCAGTCTAACCAAGGGGTATCGGGTTGCCCGAGTAACTGGGTTGAGGAGGTCAGATAGGCAGTCGCTTCTTGTAAAGCACTGGTACTCAGCTACATCCGGTTAGACTGGAAGCCGACCCCAACATGATTGGGAAAAGGCTCGGGGGATATTTGGCGTATTGCAAATTCTAATTGAAATATTGAATGGTCACACCAACAGCCATGTTACAAAGGGGTCCAATGCTATATCAGTTAGGGTTTATAGATCGTTTATGAAAGAAATAAAGTTTTATGTTAGTTATAAATGTTATTGTTTAGTTAAACTATTCATATTCAGCTTTATATATTCGGTGACGAAATACACAATAAGCTCAATCACAAAGTGAAGTGGAACATGCTCGCACTCTGTGAGCTGCGCCCGACAGACTGTTGTGTTCGTCGCGGAGTGCCGATACATTGCAGATTATTATATCATTTTTTATCTTATCTATGTGTCAAAAATGTTATATTTTTGGTTTCAGATATAATATCTTCTTTGATTCGACTTAATTTTTGTTTTATAAAGATGTCCACGTAAATTGTCACTCAAAAACCTCTTTAGTAAAATTGCGAGCTTGAGGTCTTAGCCGCAATGAGAAAAACCCCGAAACAAGCCTCAGTGGGAGGAGGGAGGAGTGTGCCGCGGGGTAATCGACTTACTTCCGCTTCCGTTATGGCAAGTCGGATGGCTCGCTTTTGTAGGTTTTACTTTTGAACTGGCGTTATTTCTGCTAAGTCTGCATACTGTTGTGTTATCTAACTCACGTAGATGCGAGGTCATCTCAACGAGTCGCGACCTTTGTTCTCACCTGCTCGTAACGCAAAACAATTATTTTGTTTATCTTGTCTAAATGTTAGCCCGTAGTATATTTAATTAACAATGAAATGAGTTAACTAAACAAATCAACATAAGTATTAGAGCAAATATAAATAACATTACAAACAAATAGCGTTTAATGGAATGACAACATTTATTTAGTTATGAAGCAGTGGCAGTGTATCGGCGGGAGCTCATCGTCCATGCAGAATGTTGTGTAAGCACGTTACTGAATAGTTGACATGATGACATCGTTTGCATGTAACATTCGCTAAGATTGCCGCTCCCAGCCTACGACTGCTACGTTTGGCTACGCGTCTACGAGGGGCTACGGCGTAGCTCGGTTACGAACTAGTTGTGTTTATTGAAGAGCGCGCAATAATTCCCGAGCTCGTGTAGTCCGCTACGCCTAAATTACTTTACTACATACTTTTTAATTCATTTTATACACAATATGTTTATATTTCTTGTAGTAAGGTAAGGTAGTAAATGACGATGTAGATTATAATACGTTAACCAAATACATTGTCCAGATTGTCATAAAAAATCTTAATTATAAAACATTGCTCACATTAATGTGAATGTAGTAACATGATAGTGTCAGGTCATGAGTCTTGTAATGAAAAAGCCCGAAACTGTCGCTAACCCTTTGTAAACGTTTAAACTGGTCAAGTGATAAGACAAGAGGTTCTGTGGTGACCGGGCGACGGCGGGGTGAGGTCGCGGGGGGAGGGTATGTGGGGAAACCTAGTATATGGAACATACACTACAGTTTCAAATATAAGAGCCAAACTTTTATTAGTGGCTAGCTAGACGTATGTATACATTGCTGAATTAGCTATTGAGATTGACACATAACCGGGGAGGGAATCTAACATGTAATGGGTATGACGATGTCGATATAACCAGTGTCTCTGTATGGTAGCGAGTCGTTATCGCGCACAATGCTGAAGTTTCAGTAACGAATGAAATGAGCGAAGCCTTCGATTGTAATGCAAATGCCTCGGATTACGTTCCGCCGCTACGCACATTGCTCGTCTCGTTACACCGACTTATGTGGACTTCATCTCACGTCAATATATTTTATTTATAGTGACACAAAACCCTTCATCAAAGTAATACGTATGATACGACGCCAGATATTATTTCCAGGTGAAGAGAAGTACAGTATGTATTTACTGTACTTCTCTTCAGTTTATAAATATTTGGTTTAGTGTGCAATAAAGAATAAGAAAGAAAGAAAGAGAAGCTGAGCTACAAACAGTGCGCGAGATTCATTAAACTATAATGAAGCAGTGCCGGGACAATCCCGGAAAGTCGCGGGATTCCGTGTCACGGGACTGGAGCTACGCAAGTCAGTTGCGGGAAGCGCCGCCTGGCGCTGAGCGTAGCCACCGCAATACTGCTTGATTGCGACTCGTAGTCTCTGCTACGATGTAGCCACGTAGCCGCCGCTACGAAATGACGTAGCCTGGCGTAGCCGTTTGCGAAATAGATTGCGACACTTAGGTTTGTGTACATGTCTGTCTGTGTGCTCACTGGTTCCATCGTGTAAGACGTGATGCATTGCATACATTATAAGTTTCATCAAATGACTTTTTAAATGAAGCGAAACAAAGGAATGTAGTTATTGGAGGTAAAGTTAAAACATGAGTGTGTGAGTAAATACTCGCTCCATAACTGAAATGAAGCGCATTTTGATTGTCTTCAATATTACTACAGGTACTTATTTATCATTCGCTCTTACATTTTGTGAGCTACGTGGAAATGATTATTGAATTTAAATGGGGGATAAATGTTATACAATTATACCTTTTGTTGCATCAATTACTATTAAGTACGTTTTTCCATAAAAAAAATTAATGCTACTTTTGTTTCTTTTAGTTATTGCGAAACAAAACGTCATCACTTTACACAAAATATTACATAGAAGCATTGTAGAAAAGTCCCATGATCAGCTGTTTATATGTACTTCAGTACTCGACTACTGCTTGACGCCAGTAACTGAACGTTAACGATGTCTCAGCTGAAGTCTATCAATAAGCAAATGTTTCAGCTGCACTTGCTTCGAGTGTCGTGACGAGCTGCACAGGCGAGCTGCACAGGTACTCGCGAACTAACTTCATTAATTACTTACAATCTTTTGATTTTGCTTTACTTACTCATTATAGTGAAGAAAAATCCACGACACAAAGAAGGCAGGGTACCTTCTCTTTTGTCAATTGTTTGATAATTGCATCAACAGCTGGAAATTAATCCCATGTCAATGTGGTAAGGTTTAACCCGGATTGAAATAAATTAAGTCAATAATACTTTGTAAAATATTTTGTTATTCATCAAAGACGTTATTTTGTGTCAGCACCATTAATAGCGTTTGTAGACGTTTTACAAAAACATCACATTAATGAGCCAGTAGCCCGCCGGGGTCACTACAGAGCTAGTATAGCTCGCGCCGCGGGGGCGCCCGCCGGGGTCACTGACCGACACTAACTACGTGTGTTGTCGACCTTACGCACTTCGCACATGACACCAACTGAATTAGAGAACTTACTGTACCGTAAAGTCAAATATGTAAGTAGGTATGAATAAAGGGTGGCGATAATTCAATCTCAAACACGTGTATGATGAATGAAACCATTTTTAATGAAAAGATCTTGTTTTTACTTGTAAACAACTTGTAGTGTGTAGCCGACCTTACTCCCGACCTACCTATACATGTACTTAGTACTAAGCTTAGGTTAATCAGTTCAGTATAATATACACCTTAGATATAGCAACACGTCTCTATCATTTCATCACCAATAACTCCCCACATTGCAAACATTTTCTCGTGGTCTGCTTTGTGCTGACCTCAACGTTGGGCTCAGGTTCTAACGTAAAACTTTGTATTACTTAAGTGATATGGTGTCAGTATTGTAATGATGACATCACCTGACACGTGGCGCCGCGTGACGTCATCACTCCCGCGCCGCGGCGTGTACACGCATCATTATGTTTAATGTTACGGTTATGTATGTGCGTTCATATTATATTTTTAAGCTTTACAGGCGGAGCTTTTCTATCGGTGAAACTCTTTTTGATAATAATGAAAGTAGGAAATATATTCAAACATTGTTTGCCTGAGTCCGTAATAATGAAACACTTGATATTGCCTGCAGTTGGAGCAGCAGCAGATATTGGTGAAGCGCGAGTGGCGCCTAACGAAGCAGCGCCACGCAGAGCCTGAGTGGCGGTAGTTACGGATGACGTTGCTTACTTATACTTAACTTAGCTGATGAAACAATTTATGTATTTTCGTTATTATGTAATGTAAAGTAAACCTACAATTTTAATTTACTTGCCCCTATAGTGTATGCTAATGAATGCTGCTTAGAGCGCTCGTGTCGTATGAACCTACCACAATGTGCTACATCCACGTAAATTCAGTATGTTCATGTGTCCGTGCACCGACACAGCGACACGGAGGTAATCCCCTCTTAATTAGAGACCCTCGTTCCTCTGATGCGCCAAGACACTGCTTCAACTTTTAATAGTCCCCCCCCCGAACTTGACGCTATACTGACCTTGTGTTGCCTAGTTACGAGGGTAGGGCGCGCCGGGGGGTGCGCGGGGTGCCGGGAGGGGGGGGGTAGTGGTCAGCGCGACATTAATCTCCATCCCTTTGTTGTGTATGGTTTTTAATCGTGAGTGATGTTTTGTTGACAAGGAAATGTGGTTAAGATGAGATTGGCCCCATGTTATGGTATGTTACAGGATCAAGGTGATTAAAATTGACAGCTACGAAATAGATGAAAAGCAAAGATAGAACTGCTGACACCGGAGTAAGTGAATTTTCTCTAAGTCATTACCGTACTTTTAACCCAACTTGCCATCGTTTCACCAATAAAAACAATACGAACAATTGTTAACCCGAAACAATTACAAGGAACCCATTTCGTGGATTATCGTATAAATATAAAAGCAACAATATGAAGAGATAAAGAGCAACACAAAGGCGGCTGGCAACACCACGAGAGGAGCCATTTCCCTTTTTAATCGAACCATTAATATTTACGACGCTGAAATATTTCACTCTCATTTCAAAATACGTCGTTAATCGCTGGCCTCGGGTCGCGTTGTGCTCTACACGTACAGTAAGTACATACGGGAACATATTAACATAAAGCCTCTCAGATTAGCACTAATGTTGTTACTAGATTGGAATACAATAAAAGCTCTTATGGTCGCTGCACACAGCGGGCGGGGCGCGGCGGGACGGGACGGCGACGCGACACAATGTACTAGATCGTCGCGTCGCGTCGCGCCGAGCGGGACGGCTCTGTGTGATGTCGTCCGTAATATCTAGTACATTACAACTGCTCAGCGTCCCGTCGCCGTCCCGTCCCGCCGCGCCGCGCCCTCTGTGTGCAGAGACCATTAATTATATTAAGAACATTGTTATTGAGGCTATGTAAAACGCTATTGAGCAGATGATTCTTCTGTACCTCTATATTTTAATTTTTTGCTGTTTTCAAAGTTTTCTAAAACTGCTGTTTATATTTGTGTGCATTTGAAATATTCATATTCAAATAAAAAATCCCTCACAGTCCCGCACTCAAGCGTCCGTGACAATCAGATGAGATAGTGTACATAATAACAATACAATCAGGGTAGATACAGCGTTGATGTAATATGTATTGATGGCTAGTTTTCTTGGACACAATGCCATTATGTATTGGCGTCTGTGACACATGTCAGTTGTAATAAAACACGCGGCTATCAGCGGCCGTCGGCGCGCGATGAGATAACTTGTACTCGTTAGCGCACGCCGCGCCTGGAACTTTGTCACACCAGTCACATTTGTGCAGCACACGCATTACGAAGGTAATCAGTATGTGTGTGTGTGTGTGTGGGTGAAACCAACTTACGTATGTAGGTACTTAGCAATACCAAGTCAAAGTCCGTTCTATTGGCGCCGACTGTTAGGTCAGGTTAACATGTGAGTTTCTCGTGCGTAATCTCATGGATTACCTCAGCATGTGATTTAAAGGTTTTATGTACAACCAAAGCCTCAACTAAGTCCAGAGCGTGAAAATAAATTCGTTAGAGTTGCCAACAAGAAGCCCTTTTATAGCATCACGTTAAATTGCGTTAAATACGAAGTTGTTTTTGGTGAAAGTGCGCACGTGTGCCGCAGTCGGGAAAATTTACAAGTTTTGGATCCTCGTGAAGGGCTTCGGTAACGCGCCACGTGTTACAGCTTTCAGCAAGTTCACTTCATAACTAATACACGAGGAGGAAGATATTGTGCTAAATATAGAATAGAGGCGATTACTTCATCTTCGTGGAGTTTACTTAATCTATGTGTGTACATATATATTGTGTGTGCATGTAATCCTTTCTCAATCATATTCGCGTTTGAATAATAATCGATATGGCAACAACTGTAACGTTGTACGTTAATGTCAACGTTTTAAAATACTTGCCTTTTGTTTTTAATCAAAATATTAATATAAGGTGGGTAGAAAAATAAATAAATAAATGTAATGTCTACCTACGGTTGCGTTTAGAAACGCGTACAGTTATTTGTTTCGTTAATTAAGTATTATTTATTTCTTTTACTAAACTGATTAACGTATTTTAAAATTCATATTTATTATAACAACTTGGGTTTAGAAATAAAAAATTGTAACTTAGTCAAAACTTAAAAACAAACAGTACGTAGTCATTATCTGTATCGGTGCAACGGCAAGTTGAGCCAAATTGGACTTCACGTCATTGTGATATGGTTTCGATTCTTTTACCTGAACTGCTGTACCAATGCAAATCGGATTCGTTCGCTACTCATTCACGGGCGTGTTCCGTGAGTTTGGTTAGCTGCTTTAGCGAACCGACCATTTTTAAAATATCATCACAGAAGACACACGTTCACGCGCTCCTTACAAGGACTCACTTTTGCCAGTCCTTAGTGCGTGACGTTAATCGTGGTCTTAACGGTTTTATTTTATAATTTTGAAAACATATTTTTCAAACTTCGTTTAACTTATTCTCTATATTGTAGAATCAGTGCATCTCCCCGTATTGGGTAAGTGTTGAACAATTCGTGTAATTGCTACCACCCACCTATTGGGTGACCGTTGGCAAATGACTTGCAGATTTCATCTTTTCTTGCTTTGCACATTGAAGCATCATTAGTAGCCTTTTTTTTATCATCATAAGCAGTCAGGGTTATTCTTTTCATTTGCTTATCCCTGCATCTTATTTTTTTTTATATGTTTTATACATTTTTATATAAAATTACATTTCAGCTGTTCTCTGTAAACTCCGATTCTGACTGTGAATTTGCACACATTCGCCTTAAGCGCACTGAGCTTCTGCTTCCTGCTTCCGCGGCAAACACAGTCAGAGGAGGACAATCAGAAATGGACATTTATTTGAATGGACGTAAATTCCAGGGTCCAAAGTTCGGGTTCAAAGTTCGGCTTAAACTCCGGGCCACGGCTGATCCGTTGGCCGAACGTCGACAGGCACCGAGAGGCACCGTGCACCGATTACCCTCTACCATACTGCATCACCATCTGCGGGTCGTCCACCCTGAAGCGCCTCCTCGGCTGAGCGTCATCAACGGACTTCTCTCCACGTGAAGCCAGGACAGTGCTAGCGCGCTTTACCTCCATATAACGAAATTAATTTTGCTGACGGGCATTCGAATCGCGACCTTGAAATAAATTCTTATGTTCACAATGTGGGGTTTAATTTAAAATCTAAACCGTCCACACAATAAACGTGACATTGGCGCCCTTTTCGTGGTTTATATATGGTCAGTAATTTTTTTTTGTTCTATGGAGGTAGTAGTGTTTTTTGGTGTTTTGTGTGCGTTCTTTATGTTTTTTAGTTTTGTGAAACGTTTTTTTTCTTTTGGTTGCATAGTAACTAAGGTGTACGTCACATTTGTTTTGTAATATGTAACATTTTAAATATTAATCAATGATTGATATTATCAAAGTGCAGTCAGTCCTAAACTTGACACACACTAGTACAATTGGCCGTTAATTTTGTTTTTTTCAAATTTTTTTTTGCCGTCATTATAGTTATTGTAAATTACCCACTGTTTCTTAAATAAAATTTTGCTTGGTAGAATGTCTTGCATAAAGTACTATCAACGGCATAATTTGGTGGACACTTAATTTTTATAAATTTTTTTTTTTTGGTTACTACAATTTAATTTTATTACATCTTCAGTACAATTGACAGTGTAAATTAATACTTCATTATTGTTTTTTTTTTTTTTTTTAAATTTTTTTTTTTAACACATTATTTTTTTTATATAAACGGTTCAATCATAAATGTATGTATTGCAAATTATAATTACAGTCGGCAACATTATTTGTCGCTTTTATTAATAATAAATTTGTTGTGTATTTAATGTGCGTACACATTAGTTACGAAATTTGCTTTTATTTTTTTTGTTGCAATTTTTTTTTTTTGGTTGCAAATTTTTTTTTTGTTTTTGTCTCACGCTTATTTTCATTAACATTCTTCTCCGTGGAAAAACAACCAAGACGTTACTTAGTTAATTTAAAAATTGTAACAGACGGAGTAGTTTTTTTTTAATTTCTAATTGTTTTTTCACGTTATTGAGTTGTTCAACATTCACCCAATCACTTTTCGCATAATTTTTTTTTCAATCTTTCTTCGCTATGGCTTATCCAGTTAAGTTTATGTCGCTTCAAAAGGCTGAGCTTGAGTACGAAGTCTCTATTAGGGGTGAATCTCCAGCTACTACAGTGCAGGAGTTGCGCAAACAAATTGCTAAGTGTGGACCATTGTTTCCTTCGGAACCCTACTGGTCGACTGGCACGATGGGGCGCACGTTTATCAGCCTTTAACTTCGTTATTAAGCACCGACGTGGTGTAGACAACGTCATTCCCGACGCTTTGTCTAGGAGCGTACCAGTTAGTGCCATTGGTTCTTCCACTTATGTGGACACTAAAGACCCTTGGTACAAAAGTATTTACCACGGTTGCCTAAATGACCCTTCAATCTGAGACGCAAGTTTGCCGAATTTAACGTTGGAGACGTAGTCATGAAGCGCGCTTACTTTTTAAGTGATAAGGCAAATCGGTTTTCGAAAAAGTTAGCACCGAAATTTATTAAAGCTAAAATAATTGAAAAGAAGTCTCCCTTAGTTTATGTGCTTCAGGACATGTCAGGTAAAAACTTAGGATCTTGGCACATAAAAGACTTAAAATTATTTGTCTGCAATAGATAATATTTTTTTTTTGTTCATCAATTTTAACTATTCAGTATTTTTTTTCTTCAAGTTATCTTTTATCTTAAATTTTAGTTCCCTCTCGCTTACTTTTCCACCTTCACTTGGAACTTCTATTTGTAAAGTGTCAAGTAAATAAGAATACTGCCACTTATAACAGTATGCAATTGTGCGTCAGTTACCTATTTTAATAGATACTAAGAGTAACTGCTGCTGGAGTGTGTTTGAGAGATGTATGAATGAGTGTATTTTGGAAGAATAAACAAATAGTTTAGCAACATAGTTCGAGAACATGCGGATTTTGTCATTTTTTTAGAGAAATAACAAAATCCTTGACTGTGCGCGGGGGTATTGTAACGTTGTACGTTAATGTCAACGTTTTAAAATACTTGCCTTTTGTTTTTAATCAAAATATTAATATAAGGTGGGTAGAAAAATAAATAAATAAATGTAATGTCTACCTACGGTTGCGTTTAGAAACGCGTACAGTTATTTGTTTCGTTAATTAAGTATTATTTATTTCTTTTACTAAACTGATTAACGTATTTTAAAATTCATATTTATTATAACAACTTGGGTTTAGAAATAAAAAATTGTAACTTAGTCAAAACTTAAAAACAAACAGTACGTAGTCATTATCTGTATCGGTGCAACGGCAAGTTGAGCCAAATTGGACTTCACGTCATTGTGATATGGTTTCGATTCTTTTACCTGAACTGCTGTACCAATGCAAATCGGATTCGTTCGCTACTCATTCACGGGCGTGTTCCGTGAGTTTGGTTAGCTGCTTTAGCGAACCGACCATTTTTAAAATATCATCACAGAAGACACACGTTCACGCGCTCCTTACAAGGACTCACTTTTGCCAGTCCTTAGTGCGTGACGTTAATCGTGGTCTTAACGGTTTTATTTTATAATTTTGAAAACATATTTTTCAAACTTCGTTTAACTTATTCTCTATATTGTAGAATCAGTGCATCTCCCCGTATTGGGTAAGTGTTGAACAATTCGTGTAATTGCTACCACCCACCTATTGGGTGACCGTTGGCAAATGACTTGCAGATTTCATCTTTTCTTGCTTTGCACATTGAAGCATCATTAGTAGCCTTTTTTTTATCATCATAAGCAGTCAGGGTTATTCTTTTCATTTGCTTATCCCTGCATCTTATTTTTTTTTATATGTTTTATACATTTTTATATAAAATTACATTTCAGCTGTTCTCTGTAAACTCCGATTCTGACTGTGAATTTGCACACATTCGCCTTAAGCGCACTGAGCTTCTGCTTCCTGCTTCCGCGGCAAACACAGTCAGAGGAGGACAATCAGAAATGGACATTTATTTGAATGGACGTAAATTCCAGGGTCCAAAGTTCGGGTTCAAAGTTCGGCTTAAACTCCGGGCCACGGCTGATCCGTTGGCCGAATGTCGACAGGCACCGAGAGGCACCGTGCACCGATTACCCTCTACCATACTGCATCACCATCTGCGGGTCGTCCACCCTGAAGCGCCTCCTCGGCTGAGCGTCATCAACGGACTTCTCTCCACGTGAAGCCAGGACAGTGCTAGCGCGCTTTACCTCCATATAACGAAATTAATTTTGCTGACGGGCATTCGAATCGCGACCTTGAAATAAATTCTTATGTTCACAATGTGGGGTTTAATTTAAAATCTAAACCGTCCACACAATAAACGTGACACAACAACTAACAACGCTTCTTGGTTGCAGTTGAAGTAACATACAATCCTACATAACTGAGAATTATTGTTAACCTAACCAAGTCACGCTCTGCTGTGATTTTAACCTTTAGAATAACTACAATGTTAACTCAGTGTAACAAGAAAATACTAGCAACGAAATCATCTGTAGTGTGACCGTCACGTGTGAGCGAGCGTCTTCACTCCACGCGCTCATCACTCATCACACAATGTCACGAAGGTTAAGTGTGTTTTTAAGATTTTCATATTCAAATTGTGTGAGTGCGGAGTGCACCTTACCGCCGCTCATAAGTCGCGCTAAGCCCTCGACAAATCACGCGCCATTCTATTCTATTATGACGCAAAAATAACCTCTTAAGTAGAAAATATATTGTTTTATCTCGCACTCTGCTACATTGTACTCACTTCAGCTTAATTATAAGTGAATTTAAATTTATTTTAAAGAATTTCAATATCGCGAAGGAGTTTTTTCTAAGAAAACTGTTTCAGTAATGGTTTTATTTTAAAATTTAAGTTTTATTTAAGGATGTAAATTAGATGTGCTATTCGTTTAAAGACATCGTTGACATCGGCTATATCGTAGTAACTTTATAACTACTTATTCGATTGGTGCTACGACTACTAGCGGTTAGTATCTCAGAACGGCCAATATGTTCGTATAAAGAATAAAGTTCGGTGACCTTTCCCGCAGATGTGTTATTTATATTGACGCTAGGAGTGCGTGGCGCGGGGACGGTTGTCTCAAGTGGCGCCGCGACGCTCCGCACGACGCACTCACCACTCTCGCAGGTATTCACTGCTTTCACACTTTATATACCGTGTCCTGGGACAGCTCTTCGGAAATATATAGATTTTGCTCTATTTCAGACGTGAGGATTTATAAATTGGTCGAAATAGAAATCTCATTCCAGAGGTTCTGTATTTACACATTTATTTATCACAAGAGAGTAAACGTTAAAATAGTTTTATAAACATTTCAAATAAAACGTGTATGATAATGTAAATATAAGTTAATTCTTTTGTTCTTGTTTTAATAACTTAAGTGGAACTATCCTGTACAGCACTGTTAACAGCACAATAACATATTGTTATGTGAAGAAGTGTTTCTGTAAGTACTGAATAGCAAGGATTATATCGAAAGCAAATTGAGATGTAATAGAATAAATTGAGGTAAAAAATCTTTAAAAACAGGCTTTTATTTAAATGCGCTAAAAAGAAAAAAAATAACTTTTACTGTAACTTTACTGTCAACTTATAACGACATTTCAAATTTGACATACCTATTTGACACAATTTATACGTTTTAAGAGCTTGTCGCGAGATTTAAGTACTCGTATTTACTTTCTTAGTAAAATCGCGACAAGCTTTTAAAACATATAAATTGTGTCAAATAGGTATGTTAAATTTGAAATGTCGTTATAAGTTGACAGTAAAGTTACAGTAAAAGTTATTTTTTTTCTTTTTAGCGCATTTAAATAAAAGCCTGTTTTAAAAGATTTTTTTACCTCAATTTATTTTATACTTTTTAGTTTTCACCTGGTAAGTACCTAAGTCTGTTTGCACTTTATTCTACTTGTCAAGCCCTGTCATTGGATACCCATATGGATGGGATTGATAAAAATAGGTTATTCACCATTTTGTAGCGGCGGCCATCTTGGATTTTTATCTCGTAAAGTGCAATGTGTTCTACGTGTCAATCCCCTTCATTTGATACCCATATTGTATAGGCACCTTAAAAATAACTAGTCCGCCATCTTGTATATTTAGCCATGTTGGATTTAGGATGACGTCACATAGCTTAACATGCATTGTCATCCAAACTAAACATGTATGCAAAATTTCAACTCAATCGGTTGAGGGCAAATGCCTTAAAATTGAGTTATAAAATTCCACCCGAACACACATAGTTACATACATACATACATACATACGTACATACATACATACATTGCAAGTTAAATAAAAGCTTGTAAAAAAAAGATAATAATAAAAGGCGTGCGATGTGTATCAAGTGTAGTGACAAACAATAAAAGTAAACAATGTCTCGGTGTGAACCTGTGTGTCAGAGATTAACACATGTGGACCCCCCATGAAGACCCCCAGGAGCCCCGGCGGACAGGCATACCTGCAGGTAGCATCGACATGAGCTCCGCTTTATATCACAAATTATAGGTTGCTATAGATGCGAATTGGAAATAACCTCCCCTCAGTAGGAGCCTCGACTCTCAATAAATATATTTCACAAGTTGTTTGAGTGCGGCCCACTGAGGGAGTCAATGTTCTTATTGCTTTCCTTAGCGTATATTTTACTATGGCTGAATTATATTGGAGGAATACTCGCGCCGATGTACCGCAGCCGGCTCTACTTTATTACATAACAGGTACTTCGCTCACGTACACTGAACTAAATTAGATAAAGATATACAACTTTCTCAAGGTTCAAACGTAAATGTTCCGACCAATAAACATAAACTAGTTCTGCCTTTTTCTGATTACTCCAACATTTCAATTTGTAGTTTGCTCATAAACCGCCGAATATCTCGCCACAGTAGAGAGAATGTTTTTTGTTGTTTTTGTGAACGTTGAGCTCAATCAGTTTTAAGACTAGAAAAGTTTCACTTGTAACTTGTGTTTTCGGAATGGCGTTCCTATTCCTCCTTTTAGCAGATTACTTTCAAAAATGAAATGAGTCGAGTCGTCGTGTTTGTCTGTGTGTCACTTCGCGAGCGTTAACACTTGCGACTGCAGGCGACGACTTCAATTTATTCTAATTAATGTGTAGAAGCGAACAAAGAAGTTCTCGCTCAACACTCGCTAACTTTGTTTCAGTTTGATTAGTAGCTGTAAGGTCAATCAGACTGTATGTTAGTTGAGCAGCCGGCGGTCAGGTTAATTCGCAGGCAGTTAGTGTAATCTAGACGCAGACACGCTTGACATGAGGGCGAGGTCGCGCGGAGGCACGCGCCGCGGGGACAACACATATTACATACTAACGTGTCAAGTGTCACATTACCTTAACGCTGACCGCACAGGTTTAATATCGTTATATTACCTTAGCGACTAGGGATGTACTCTGCGGCTGTGAGACTACACATTACAGGTTCTCGCTATGTTTTCTTTCATAACGTCCGGCTCACACCTGCAGCTTCGTAAACAGACGTAATCCTTTGTTTTTGTTTAGCGGAACTTGTAATCAATTACGTTGGCGTGAGGGCACGGGGTCGCCGCGGGTAATGAGCTCGTAAGATAATATCGAACAGAAACAAAGTGAGTAATGTCCCCCGGAGGCGCTGATTATTCACCAGGGAATGTCTTCATTAGTCCACGTGAACATCATCCATCTTTATCATCGTGATCTTTTTAACCGAAACGAGATGCGCCTAAGCTCCCTAACTCATGATTACTTATTGCAATATGTGGTAATGCTAATATTGAGTGCCGATCTAGATATTTAATTTTATAGACTCTTCCATCAGCAACTGATTGGGCATCAGCATTCAACTGTAAGTTACTCTGTGTAAACTTTCACCGTTATCTCTTTAAAGAAATACATTAGCGAAAGTTTCACACGAGAGCTTCGGCTTGTGGCATAACAAATAGGCTTCCGATATTCAATGTAACATGAGCACACAGTGTGTGACGTGTAGTGACGTCACTAACGTCGGGTTCACACTCAGCGAGATACCGATGAGCCGCGATTTGTTTCATGTTTATGATATTTTGTTCCTGTCGTTCACGGACGCTGAGTACTTCGACCTTGATGTAGAAACAAAAAGGCTTTTTCTTAAACAATATCTCAAGACATTCCTGTCTCGCTGCTTTATGCTTGCTATTGTTATAATCCGGGTCAGTGCGCCTGTAACGTGCTTCATTCATAAATATTTAAGATTTACCTTTAGGTACAAAACTTAGTTTTTTTTTACCGATTTCAGAGGTTTTCAGTTCAGATGTTTGTAAGTTTTTTCATTTACATTCTATTTCAATACTGCAGTCGTAAATAAACAACCCAATACAACAACAGTTTTATGATGTCCCAACATCGTACTTATTTGGCCAAAATTAGCTGTTAAACAGACGCCATTATTATCAACAAGTTTCCTCATCTTCTCCCTTCGACAATGTTCTCAACAGTCGCCAGCTATTTGTGCAGTCATTATCCAGAAGATGTGCAGTCTCCCGCCATTATCAGCTTGATGACGTCATTACTATAAGGTGCATGCTATTTGTTCTCCTAAAAACAAACGCTGGCCATCTCCTCACACGACAGGATTAATGACACGTCGAGCTCATGAGCCACCAGATCTGTCTTCATTTACCAACGACTGGCGTGTCACTGTATACACAGTGTGTATGTATGAATGGCTGTTACAATGTAAATAAAGTAATGTTAAAGTATCAGTCTGCGTGAAGCGTGCGGCACGGCGGCGGCACGGGAGCGGCACGCAGCCAGCAGCGCGGCGTCTATTGTTGCCACATAATGCTAACATTACATTTTCTCGTTTTTTCTTTAAACCCTACTTAACCCTTTGAGTGCGGGAGTGCTGCTATTGTTGCAACACTGCAGAGGATTCGTTTTTTACTCGTTATTATCAAAGCGATGTACTATTCTAGCTGAAGGCTCACTTTCTTGTAATAAGTAATAATACTTGATCATATTCTGTGTCATTAACTAAATTGGCTTTTAAAGTTTTGAGACATGTTTCTGTGGAGTAATGACGCGTGTGAGCGTTATGACCGGGTAATGTAGTCGGCGATGTGTGTGACACTGTGATTATAACGCATGTTATGGTGTCGTCCTGTCCGCTATCTGAACACCCTTGAAACATATCGCAGACGTGTCGAGAAAGGGTACATTACTGTCAGCATCGTCCACACTGGTTATATCTAAAGGTTGCACGCGTAACACGCGGACTGCTAATGTAACGTTAACACATAATTCGTCTCAAATTTCAGTTGGCGACCCCAGATAAGTTATCTGTTTAGGTCGCTCGGAGGTCAACGGATCGCTTTTTGTGCTCTCGTGTCAACAAGATTAATTGGTCGCGATATCCGCGGCGTGTGTACACATGCGCCTGTGTGCGACACACATACACACATGCGGCGCGTCTCACGGAATTGTTTAGCAGAAGTAAGCCGAGTTGAGCGCTGAATATTTGGACTGCTTCATGAATATAAATAAAACGAATCGTTGACGTTTTATTTCCAAGTCGTAACTTATGAAACTGTTGGCTTGATTTTGAAATGAATAACTGTAGGGATTAATTAGAGAGTTACGCAAAGCTTTGCTACGGCCCTACGTTTGCTACGAGCAATACAAGTGCTACGCACGCTACGAACTGCTCGTAGCGGCTGCGGTGGGGACAACAAAAGTGCGGTTATGTGCGCGCCGCAGTACTCCTAATGGCACGTTTAAAATAACCGCACTACGTGTTAATTTTAGATTAATTAATGCTCACACAGCGCGGCTTCACGGCTACCGACTAATTGTCAGAGTATCAAATGCTGTGGCCCTCTATTAAACAAATCGCTTGTCTAGATCAAAACAAACACTGCATAAGTCTATTATTTTGGTGTTGTATACAATACAATGTAAATGTAGGGCATTGAGTTTAAATAATCTACTAAACTCGTCGTAGCTACATCGTTAGAACTTAAACTCAAAGTAACGAAGTGAATGTTAACTTTTTTACCAAACTAGGGGCGACCTCCCCCCTGCCCCCCTGCCCCCGGCAGTACCCCGCGGCGCGCACAAAAAACATTACTTATCTGAACAATGTCGCGGCGAAAATTACGTGTTTTGGTGAGATGGAGCGCCGCATGCATCGCGGACCGAACACACTCGTACAAGTGACTCGGCTAACAGTTTAGATTGAGGTTTCTGTTAAATCTCATATAGCTAAGGATCTTTTAACGCATCGTATCGCATTAACTTTGTTGTTTTATTGTCGTCCAACGAATGGCATCCTTAGGGCGGTAAATGCTATTAATATATTGTATACGGACTCCTTTATATCTGTAGGTATTTCACAACTCATAAAAATGGTTCCCTTGAATTTTTTTTATTAATGTTATCTAAGTGGTAACAAGTCTATAAAGTCCCTCAAACAGTAGAACCCCGCAGTCATCGCTGGAAGACACACAAACTATTACGCAGTTACTATAGGAACGCAAAAACTGCGGGAAGTTTTTTCCAGATTGATGACGCGATGACAGCTGCAAAACGTGAAGCCACGTGTCACAGTCCCGCGGAGTCGAACATAAGACCATATTGACTGAATTGTGAGAGCACACAACTAGTAAACAGTAATTTTTCCATTAAATAATATATTGATGTTTAGCTTCTATAAAATAAAGTACTATTTTCATTTTACAAAAATACTGCAGTTTTCTCGATATTGAATGCAGTAGTTAACGTCAGATTTTCTTTTAGTTCTGAGTGGACGGTACAGTTAAAGTAATAGTATTTATATTTTCAGTTCATTCATTTCCATTCAGTGAGCGGCTACAGTTTATTTACTTGTGCACTGAACTGACAGGACCTCCTCAACTAATATTTCAAAAGAGTACTTTAATCTTATGAAGAGTTCAATACCGTCGTTTCTACAAGTGAAAAGTGTTACTTAAGAGTAATTGACAGTTCACTTACATATGATGACTATTATCAATCACATGAATTAAAAGTGACCACGGCTGGTCAAGTCATAGTGTTATGTTAACCATTCAAGCGGTTATCAATCCTAATTGAAGCGGTTAGTGTCCATTATCGCTTGACAGGTCTTAATCCGACGTATCTGTTTGTGTCTCAGGTAAGCACTCGGAAGGATTATGCAATCACTCAATTGAGTTGATGTTGTTTATGAAAATGATCCTTGTTTGCGTATAGTTAGGGTTGATTTTAGATTGCAGTACATCCATTGCTAATTATGATTAAAATATGAGTTGATCTGTGCGAGGGCAACGCGTAATGGACGGCTGCTGAAGGATTAATCACGGAGGTGCCGAGATATTACTCGTGGCTTCATTCTGTACAGCTATTATTATGACGAATAGTTGAACATAGAACAGAATAAACAAAAGAATTTCTTCAAAACATAAATAGAAAGAAGCTTCGTCTAGCTCCTACTGACTACATTTATAGCAACAACAAGCCCAAAATAACCTATCAGATAATCCATAGTATATAATTGTATCGTTTCTACCGTTCACGTGCAGAACCGTCAATTGCACAGAGAAAGAGTAAAGATACCAGTGAGTAAGAGGATACACTGTCAGATCTCGCCGCTAACACCCGCGTCAAAGTATTTAATCCTCCTTCAGCTGCGGCGTGTAATGAAAAAACGACAAACACCAATGGGGTAGGGGGAAAGGGGGATAAGGAAGCCATTACACAATGAGGACAGAAGGACTCGTGCGTGGAGTCTGCAGGCTTTCTTGTTTGGAAGCTTTAGCTTAAGTTGCAGCGGTGGAGGGACAATGTAAAGGCGTACCTAGTCTACACAGTGAAAGTATTCTTATGATGATAATGGTCAGAGAAAATAATTGGGAATTATAACTACCTATATCGATGGCAGAACGATATATCAAGTGTGTGTCTGCGTCTGCCGCGTGGTGCTTTTATCTCAAGTAGTTATTCGACCGGCGACAATGTCAGGGCATCTGTTAGTGATGCCGCGGGAAGCTCCCCCTCGCGGCCGCCTTTTTGTTTACCAAAAGTAACCTCATTACTTATAATTTTCAGTTTTAGTTGCGTAGCTTAAACATGGCTTTTATTCTTAAAAAATCTAGATTTAAGATATTTTTTAAAAGCTCACTTCAAACAGATTTCAAAGAAATATCGCAACAATTTCCTGCATTAGCCAGTAATGAGACACATGAATGTGAGCAGTGAGCGCGTAAAGTGAGCGCTAACTAGCAGTCGGCAGTCAGCAGCGACTAGCAGTGTGCAGTTGTCCGGCTGCTGCGAGCGCTGTGTGCTAATTTGAGGAAACATGATTACGTTCGCGACGGCACCCAGGCGCTCGCTTTAATGTTATCACTAGAGATGTTCACAAGCAAATTCTTTACATTTCCTTACTAATGTGACGGAGAGTGTAAGTAACTTGCAATGTAAGAACGAAATGCCATGCGTATTGGAAGAGCTACGGCATTGCCAAAATAGGCATTAGGAATATGAGTTTATGATATATACGGTTTTTCAATATTTAAGTGTCAGTCAGCGCCTAAATCTGGGTGTCAACGATGCAGTACACCCGCCGCCTCCTTTGTCCAGCATCGCACGAGTCCGGGATTAGCGAGGACACCACCGCCTGTGTGTGTAACCGGACACCCGGACACCCGGCCCTGTAGTCCGGCCGTAAGTCGGAGTGACGCGGTCAGCTGAACTCCACTTTAATTCAACTCCGTTGGTCGCCACCGTGATATGCATATAAACAGCATATTAAAATGCTCATAATTATATTAAACGTGACACAAAGTATCAACTGGAAAGGTTTAATTATTGTGAAACTTCAATGATAATTTATATTTGTGTTCATTCCGCGTCGGACTCTCAGTTAATGACTAACTTTCTATTCAAACATATCTGTTTCCCTTTTTGCAGCAAACTTTCCGGCGAATAGCTTCAACGTGGCTGTATCAACGTAAAGGATGGGTTTTATTTCTATTAGACATGAATAATGAGTACCTCTAGAGCAACAACAAACAGGCGGTGTATATAGAGGGTAAGCTGGCAGTCTGTCGGTATGTTAACTATGGGTCAGGTCGTTCCCGCAAGGCGTAAATATTTGAAGTTAATGAAGAATTCCCGCGAAGACGGAGCGCCTGCGATTACGGCACACGTTGTAGCGCGCGTGACAAATGGCGGGCGGCGCCGGGCGGCGGCGGATAGCTATCGCGTGACAGTGAGCTCGCCTATCGCTCGCTGCGGTGTGATGCGCGCCCAGCCCCGCGGTAAGCGCACGTTTCCGATATACAACCAACTGATCATTATGTGCAAGTTTATGTTACGCTATTTAATTACACTTTTACTCTTACATTAAATAAATTTATATTAGTTAATTTTGGACCTTGTGCGTTATATGAAGCAATACTCCGCGATCCCACACACGAGACGGGTACAAGGTAATGAGTTGGATTGTAGTTAGTGATGATGACAGTCGAAATCAAGCGGAGTTACGTGACACGGTGACGGAAACTAAATGACCGACAAACAAGCTGTTTGTAATTCTCAGCACACAAAGTAACTGCCGCCGATTTATTATTATAACTTCAATAATAAATAGAGCAGGGCTTGGTAAATATTCAAATTACGAGAAAGGTTTCGAGTCGTTTCTCAAAGGAAACCTAATGTGCGCCATTCAGGGCGGACTATATTCGGCATCAGCGCGGCTGAGTCTACAGATCAGGTTTTGAGAATTTTACTACATTCTCTCTCTGTTAGCCTTATTATTTTCATTATCAGTACCTACTACCTATACTTTGGGCGAAATATAAGCAACTTTAAGTGCATTGTTTTAGTATTCATTGTGAGATTTTGTTATATTAACTAAAACACTGTTCACTGGTTCACAAATCTTTACAACATTGCAAGTAGAATTAGAATATCAAGTGATTCTAATCACGAGTAAGGAACCGCAACGAGTTATTTATAGAATTCACCTCTGTTGAGCAGGATCACAATCCCCAGTAACCCCAGATATTGCCTACATTTGTATAGAAAATAAAAAACTTTGCGCCGTTCGTGAATTATACGGATCCGTCGAGTTAGCGCCGGGTTCCCTCATAAAAAACTTTGTGTTTGCGTGCCTATTGTCACGCAGTAGGCACAGTCAAAAGGTCCACATCATGTATTTGCTAACTAATGCATTTATTTAGCAGTTCACCACAGTGTGTAAGTATATTGAATCTGTCGTGTCACTTTTGTGTTTGGGACTTTACACACTTTGTTATAAAACTGTAGATCTATCTAGTTTCTCGGTATTTATTCAACTAGCATGTACAACTATAAGCAACTAGTCCGAAATTATTCGTGACACTGTAGCGGGTACTAAGCTGAAGGTATTGTTGCTGATTGTGGTATGGAGTGGTAGTTCTGCACGTGTCAGCGCGGGGCAGCTCTGCGGCTTGCTTAGAGACCCTATTGTGTCGGCGCGCATTGTTCACGCGCCCGCCGTACTGCCGCGTACCGCCGGGCCGCACGGGGCCGCACGGGGGCCGCACAGGGCCCGGCGTTTTGTTATATTTTATTTATATCACGATCTCTGGCTCCAGTTCCATAGTGTACTCATGTACTAGAAGGCACCAGACGCAATAAATACTTAACTAAAGTTATTTTTTGCGCACAATAATATTGGCCTATTTCTTATCTACGAAGCAATCTAAAAGGTTTTATTCCACTGTAATGTCTATACAAAGAAATTGTATGAATGGGCTGTATCTCATATGGCCTTTGATTGAAACGATTCAATATGTGAGTATGTCAAGCGTTGACTCATAAATAAGTGATTAATTTTGTACTGTTGACCCGAGCTGTGGCACACGTGACGCTCTGTCTCGGTGGTTACCGTCGTGTGTGCTTAGGACTCGTCTGGTCGTCCGGCGTCCGGCGGCGTCCGGTCCGGCGGGCGCACGTGGGACCGGCGCCGTTGCCCTACTACAAACAATACCGACAATGTCGACTATTCTAGGAACCTTGGTAGTTAGGTCATAAGGTTACCTGGATAATCTCTGTTTGTTGCTATCGCCAACTGCCTCTACACAAATATTTGTGTACAGTACATGTTGACAACGTCGAGTTCTAAGAAGTATCAACATTTACCCAAAATATGTTCTGACTATAAAGGTAATCGTGAGATAAATAAAATGTCCTCAAGTTTGATCCTGAGGAAAGTGTAGACTTTACGTGGATGAATGTGTGAGATGTTCTGTAATATATCGCACATAGTGTATGCTGTATATGAAACGCTCGCGGAGTAAGCGCGACGTGACACTGCGGAGATGTTAGGATAATATCGTCCTCGGCCCGCGACCGCGCATACTTACGCCGATTATGAACGTGCCGCACTAAATATATAATTGTATCAAAGCTTATTTACTTTAAACTTCTTCATTAAACTAGTGCTTGCTATAAGTTATAGAAACTTGTTCATTTTATTTACTTTCTTAAAATGTCTGAGTAGTTTTTGCTACTAAAAGTATAAAATCTGTTAGGGCTCGAATGAAAATAAAGACTGTAAATACATGGGTTTAAAATATCATCATCCTCCGAGCCTTTTCCCAACTATGTTGGGGTCGGCTTCCAGTCTAACCGGATTCAGCTGAGTACCAGTGCTTTACAAGGAGCGACTGCCTATCTGACCTCCTCAACCCAGTTACCCGGGCAACCCAATACCCCTTGGTTAGACTGGTGTCAGACTTACTGGCTTCTGACCACCCGTAACGACTGCCAAGGATGTTCAATGACAGCCGGGACCTACACTTTAACGTGCTTGTTTAAAATAGAACGTGCGTGTTTAAAATAGAAAGTCGATATACATATTATGTCGTAAGAAGTCAAAGTTATTTTAATGAGCGGTGAAGTTTTGACATAGTTATCAATGTTATCAGGTAACATAGCTGGTCTAGGTATCAGGAGAGCAGTCAGAGCGAGCAGGTCGCGACGGAGTGACAGCATGCGAGCGAGCACTAGTGACGTCACGCGCCATTGCGTTCACTACTAATGTTAATGTTCGAGAAAGTCGTCTGTTTCAGTACAAACTTACTGATTCGGCATTAAGTGTACTTACCGCTTTCCTGTTACCTGCTAACCTTGCTTTGTGGTGTTTGTGTAAGGAATCGTGTTTAGTTAGGTTTTAATTGACATAATAGGATTATAATTTAAGCAGGTTTTAAAGATTCTGTTGACAGTAAATGATTACCGAAATGTTTGTGAAATATTTGTACCTCTACATAAATAAGTAAATCCAAATCAAAAAACTAGTGCCATAGTTTGTACACGATAGTGTTTACCAAATTGGTGATTGGTCCCTTTCAGCTGCACGTCACGACAAGCGCGAACACACAAACACTCGGCTAAGTATCAGCGCACACAGTGTGTCGAGAGTAAGCAGCGATGTGTATGCGAGCACTCGCACGTACGTGCGCTACTGATAACGCGGGAATAAGGTAATAACTTTATTAATCTGGATTCGCAAGGCAGGTATCTCTGTTGAATGCAGATTTTACACGTTTAATAAAGGAAAAACAAAACGTGCCATAAATGTTAAACCTAAGGGGCCTTGTTTTGAATCGTACTGTAAAAACATCTCGTCAAACAGCCTTTTCTACACTGGTGGATTTTTAGAGCGATTTTTAACACCACTTTTGTGCCGGCCGTTTGCTGTCACCGCCGCGCCTTTGCGACCGGTGTATGTCGCACCGAAAAACCGAAAGGTAAATCCACCAGTGTACGGCTGTAAAAGATGAACGAGTTGGAAGATAATTAGTTTAATAAATCATGTTAGAGTAAAGGCCTGCGGTACCCAGTGCACCGATGTGATAAATGACTAAATTGAATTAGGTGAGGAGCGTCGGCGGCGCCCATCCCGCGCAGCACGCAACTCATGCATTACTCGTGCATCGCTCGCGTGGCGTGTCGTGCTCACACCTTACTGTTCACTGGCGCAGGCTTGTGATGGAAGCTGACAGAATGTCACCCGCGGTATAAATATAGCGCCCTGAATACCGGTCATTATTCGACTATAATATGATTATATAATAAGTTAACCATTTACTGGTTTAAGTCTTTGGCTGTTACTAGAATTATGTTATTGATATTTGTGTTAGATTAATAAAACATCAGAATATCTCGTACCTACTTACTTATTATTCATGAGAAAATCGATTATATTGCGAGATGGTTACTTATATTTACTTAACAAAGAGCCGTAAACAGTAAATATCATGTGAAGGTGAAGGGCTGGCACAATACGTCTCCCGGCGACCGCTACCCTCAGACCTGACACTTATTGTACGCTTGCCGATGACGTCACCAGCCCTCCAGACAAACTAAATTTATACCTAAGCACGATCATTATTAATATAATGAGTGCAACCTTGTGTCTCTCAGATCACTCATCTCGTTTGTTGCTTGACAAAACCACTTAATATAAAATTTTCCAGTTCAGTTGATAGTAATGTCTCGAGTTAATTTCAGTAAACTACTTTATAAATTACTTTTCATGTGAAAAGTGACGCGAGCGCAGTGCATGCATAGCAAGTAGCTTATTAATATGTATACTCGTACGTGTGGGTAAAGGGATTATTTATATTAACAATAAAGGTAACTTTAAATTATGTTCGTGCAGAGTTCGCTTGATGGTTTCATATTTACGTTTTCTGAGGCTTTTTCATTTCAGCACTTTCAAGAGTTCACGTGAATTATGAAAACGAAACAATATATTTATTTGTAAGGTGTATGTGTTCGTAAAGCTAAGATCTGCACGAATACGATATTGTAGGTAGCTGTAGACAAGAAATGATCTGTTTTTAAAACATTATTATTAAGCATATTTTAATAGCAAAAGAAATTAATTTGCTACCCTGTAAACAAGACATCAATATATCTTTCTGTATCGTTAATAGAGACATGTTGTTCAGTCCACCTGTCCGCGACAATACGAACGTTTCCGAGGTTTATGTTCGTGTTTGTCAGTCGCGCGGCGTGACGTCACACGCTTTTAACATTATCTACAAATTGGATCACAACGTCTACCCGCACATTATATTTTACTAGCAGCTTACCGAGGGGAAACTTTGATTTCTGATTGCGGGACTTATTTGAACATAGTTTGACAGAGTTCTTGCTAGCTTTACGAGTAGATTTACTTGAATGATATGCAAAGGCAAATGTGTGCTTAAATCTTAACCCTTTCTTTATGTTGACATGGCAGGCTCCTATTAATAGACTACTCAGAAAGTATTAAGTAAGAAGTGAACCCACTATAAATACCGCACGCGATGCAAATGTCAGTACAGGGAAAAAGTGTAAAATTAAAAATAAAGTAGAACATTTAAAGTTGCGCCAAGTGCAAAGTAAACACGAAGTAGTGCAATAAATAGTTTCGCGAAACAAGCAATAGTTTAACATGAGGAGGAAGTGAGTCGTCAAAGTGAGGCGGGTGTGCAGCGTACATTGCTGGGTGTGTGGGCGGTACCGGGCGCGCGCGGTGCAGTGGGCGCGCAGTGTGTGCGCCGCGGGGGAGCGCTCGGCTTACACGCGACGCGCTGTAGGGCTGGCACTGTTGCACCTGCATGACCATTGGTCAAACTGTCCCTTGCTAGTGCCCGTTCTCGCCGAAAGGCCGTAAGTGAATCTATCCAGGCGTGATAATTGTACATTTTTACAAAAAGTATTGCTGTCTCTATTACGTCTTCAAAAACAACTCCAAACCACGTTGAAAAACCTCGTAGTTTACTGCAAAAAACCTTTGAATCTAGAATGTAGAATCTAGAATGACCTTTGGTCATTCTAGATTTGCAAAAATATACACCGGTTTATCCGTTTCATTCCGGCATTCCAGGGTTTCATCTGCCACATCCCATTTCCAGCATCAGCTTCTCGTCAAGTAGAAACATGAAGAGAACTCGTCAAGACAAATTCAACGAGCCCAAACTCGATGCGTTTACTAAAAGGCAGTTCAGGGTTACGTCTCCTATCTTCGTGCCCTAACAGCAGACCAGCTCAGTGGTTCCAGAAGACATTAGTGTTTCAAATTTCAGATCCCACATATGCTTGCAAGTAAACTGAGCGTGTTACATTCCTATCACACCTATCAAACGAGCTGATGACCTTGAAGACCTGAACCGATTTCCACCAAATATAGCTAAGAACACTCCCAAATGACATTCCTTTCAAACAAAAAAAAAACCGCATTACAATCGGATCATCCGTTTGGGAGCTACGATGCCACACACACACATACACACACACCGACACGTCAAACTAATAACACCCCGTCGTTTTTGCGTCGGGGGTTAAAAACACATTTTTTGTGAGATGATATCAAGTCTGTGAGAGACTTTGATCTAAAGTAACGTTGTTTTTTTTTTAACTGTAATACTATCGGTACTACAAAATGACATTACGTGATGTGCCAACATGCTTACTATTCAGCTGAATTAAACTAGTTGAGTGCAGTGTAGCAGCCCTGCGCTCGCTGCGCCCGACACCGACTATTTATAACTGAGCTTTGTTTCTCTTTACCCACTGACGGGAAATGTTCACAATTATATCTGAGCCTCCTCCCACTGGCTTAGGCCTATCTCCTACAATCCTATACTTACTATCTGTCTTAAGAAGAAGAAATATAAGAGTAGAAATATAAAAAAAAGAAAAATATTAGGTAGGTGCTTATCGTAATAATCAACACACAATCATAATATAATAATACATTATCATAATATTCGAGCGCTCATTTTCAATAAATATCCGCTCATGAAATTCACGCTTGACGTGGCCGTTATGCAACACCTGACGCGTAGCGGCATATTTGCTACGACGTAGCTTGCGTAGCAGGGATTACGTAGCACTTCGTAGCGTGATGTAATGCAGCTTAAAATGAGCAGTGTTTTTGTTGTGATTGTAAAAACATGTATACTCACTGAGATACTTCTGATACATAGTAATATTCACACTATTTTATTTATTTTAAGTTACTTTATTCAAGCTAATATTGCAGAAATTGAAAAAAAAAAAACAATTTGAAGCGCGGGGAATGTAATAAATCATGGGTGACATATTACATACGCACCGCACTATAGTGTAACAATTTTCGCCTCAATAACATAAAACTGTGATAGTTTAGCTTGTCCATCTGAACGACGCGTGACGGCGCGGGCGACACCTCGTTACACCCGCACTAAACACCGAACAGAATATATCAAGAGCGGACACCTCGCTAAACTATCTGTCACACGAGTAATGTATTGCCGCGCGACTATCGCTGCACACACACAAAACTATTACTATTTATGTACTTTAAACTGCGACCATTCCTCACGCGCTGAAACACACGGGCGCACAACCCACACCCACAAGCTATGAACTTGCTGCTAAAATGTAAAGTGAATGAATCAAGCTGCTGCGGATGCTATTCATAAACAATAAATAAAGCGTGCGAACAAACGGCGTGTCGCGTGTTGTCAGCGTGTCATCGCACAGGACATCGCTCGCGGTGAAACAATTTTCAATTTATATGCGGCTGGAAATAGCGCGATTTCTCACGTGTGTTTTGTAAAGAAATGCAATTTCGCGTGGAATGAGCGGAATGTGGTGTTTGTGCAGAGAGCGGCTGCTGCAACAACAGACGCGCAATTATTGAACTGCCGCGCGTGCCCGCTGACTGATCGCCAAACTAGTAATCAAGATACTTGCGTCTCAGCTTTAATTCTATATCTTGGAGATTATTCCTTTAGCTTGTGTCAGTGCAGTTTGCACTAGCGTGCGGCGGCCGCGTCATTAGTCTTGCCGCGTGTGACGTCACCCCCGTGATGCGAGTGATCTCGTCTGATGACTGATTGTAGTCGAGTGCCGAGAGTGAGTGGCAGACGTGCCACGCCTGTTGTAAATAGTTCTCATATTAATAATACTTTTGTAATTAGCACAATTCAGCAAAGTTATTTATTAACAAAGTTACTTCATCTATTTTGTACGACCTTTTTAATTTGTTATTAAAATTGTGCTGAGAGTTGGCGCGGTAATATGTTGGTACCTGAATCTCCTAGACATTTAATGAATCTTTGTCAAATAAATAATAATTTTGCATTATAACAGTTCACAAAACTAGCTGGCATACTGGTCGAAATATAAATAAATCTGTGAGTTCTGAGACTGCATGCAGCGTGAGTATATTTGCGCACACATAGCCCGCATGAGCGGCGGCAGTCGGCGCTAAGTCGCTCGGCACACGGGTGCACGTCGCGCAGTCGTCGCGCTGTCGTCGTGTGCCCGCACTGTTTAGTGAGGAATGCGTTTGTGAAGTAGTAGAGAGAAAATGCCTTGTGACTGGAATTATTACCGAACCTCTGCTGCACAAAGGAATATATAGGCATACACAATACGCATGTTTATTAAATATCTGATTTATCTAAAATGTATTAATAACATGAAAAATATAAGTCAATCAGCAGTTTTGCTTATTTCTTCACATTGAATCAACATAACTCTTTGCAAAGCTTTCATAGAGCACAACTCGTTAGGGATCCATTATTATGGGCACGTGTAAACAATTCCTCGAACATGTTAATTGATAGCGAATAGAACATCCTATGGGAATTTATTACAAATAACTGACATCATAGATGAACAAGGATTGTTTTGTTTTGATTTGTCGTATTATAATGAACAGTGTGTTTGTATTCCAGGGTACAGTGATACATGGTTAGCAACTGATGTGTATGTGAGACAATGCGCCGCGCCATCGTGTTCGGGGAATGCATTCTATGCGCAAACACCATTGTACGTGCGACAACTAGCTAGAAATTATATCAATGATGTATTCAGTACTCGGACTAACGGCCATCAGATAGATAACTATTAATTTGTGATATTGTGCCGGTAACTCGCTTTTCATGGATATGTTACAGCCATAGTGATTAAATAACATATTATTCATAATCACTGGTCATTATATATAATACCCAAATTAACTTAACAATGTGATAAATTAATTACTTTATCTGGATATTATTCATAATAGCTGGTCAAAGTTAGCCAAAGTAATAAATATGGTAGGTATAACCAACTTGGTACTGACTAATTCTTAAAAACGGTTTAAGTTATTGTCGACTTTTTTTATGATACATCAAATGATTCCTCCCGCTGTAGTTTAGCAGCGTGAAACAGTATCAGACTGTTAGAGAATTAAGCCCACTGGGGTTTGCTGAATCTTTTCGAGGAGCGCGTGGAACAACGCGCCCGTGTCTTCTAAGAGACAGAAGGACGATGAGCCACCCGAAAGTCACCGCCCACAGGCCCACGCCTACGATGGCCGGGAAACGTCACTCGCCACCCGGCGCTCGTGGTGTCTACCACGTCCATGGCAGCAGCTGGGATGAGAGGTGTAAACTTCTCTAGCGTCTGCATGAGACGACGGCATCCCATTACCTCTCTCCCCAGACCATGGCTTGAACCAGGGCCGGGCACGAGTGGTCGTCGCTGCCTATTGCCTCGACGAGGACACGGCGGTGCCCTTCCCAGGCAGGGCACACCTGGACTGTGAGGTTCACCGTGTCCTCCGGGCCGTCCGTATAATGGTCCGAGCCACACCTCAAAGAGGGGACTTTTCGCTAATAATACGGCGTGCCCTGCTCTGGGCTAACTAGCCTCTTTCGAATTATATTAAGGTCAGCTACCAGACACTTTAGTTAGTTAACATGAAATAATAATCTTTACCTACTTGTTTTATTACATTATCCAAGTCTACGGAGATATTATATAAAATTGCTAGTTAATGTGATTAATTCTGTGTCAATTATCACTTTATCCAAATTGAGTAGATATTATAAATAAAAGCTAGATAATTGTATATAATATTTAGACTTATTACTTTGGCTGTAACAGATATACATAGAACTGTCTTTCTCAATCTGAGTAGAGACAACATTTCCGCCGGTTAAGGAAAATTGTAACGAGGAATAATTAAGTTTTCTTCCATGACGTCACGTCAGTAAGTTTTGTTGAAATATAGTCAAGATAAAATAAGGCATTGAATTTTTTGTGTAAGGCAAACGCCTAGGCTAATCAGTGCTGGTATGTTAAAACTGCTTTCTACAATTGAATTCTGTCAGTTCGGCATTAAAAGTCAGACTACACTACCAACTAGACTAAAAACATAATTTTCTTCGTTATGAATGAGTTTAAGTTCCTCATCGCATATGTTAATGGTACATTGAAGCAATTTATTTCGAATGCATGGAGTCACTCCATGGACGTATGAACGAATCGTGTCTCATCCGGACGCAAATTACTGCTTTTATTAGGTGCTAGTCTCTCGATTTTATTTAACTATCCGAATTAGTGAGGTTGCAATACATCTGAATACTGCATACGTGACGAAAACACTAATTTGATGCGCTTTAAAATTTACTATTTGTTCGTATAGAATTTATAGTCAATGCCGAAGATCTATTAACTTTTATTAAAAGAGAAAATAGGTAAATAACTGACCTTTAAACTCTCAATAACTAGTCTTCATATTTATCAATAATATTTTTCATTAGAACCAACATTTGCTGAAATAACTTGACATGCGTTAGATTGGCGACACACGAGCATGCTTATGAATATTCGAGACGTTCAAGAATGTGTGATAAAGTTTTATTAGCGATGATACGAGATCAGACGCGACATGTGTTATTGGGCAGGCCGGCCGCGCAGAGGGCACACCGCGCCGCGCCGCTCACGCACTGTGTCGCGACGCACAATACATCGCGATAACGTATGCTATTTATATCGCAAGGGCGACAGCCCTCACTACTCAATATTTCACCTCATAAATAACATAGTAATTGAAATCTCTTTGATCAAATATTTTGCACTACAGCACGGAGTAGGTAATTTCACATGAAACGTGAGCCTTTTCATAAGAGTGTGCTCGCCTAAAGAAAGAAATATGACCTGAATCCTTTAAAAGGCAAATGGATATTCGCTTTTTTATCTTTTATGATAACTTTTAAGAGTCGAATCTCTTTGTAAATACAGCGCTGTGAAGTGGCCCGGCTACAGCTGCTGACACTAATGCCCACGTACGTAGAAACTGCGTTCTCTAAAAATGTAAAACTATGCGAACCCGGTTATCCGGTTATCCAATTTGTCGTCGAATCGCAGAAGAGTTCTCTCTCTATTTTACTTTGCCGCCACAATTTTCAATTTTGTTTGCGCACGGCATCCAAAACGGCAGTTTAAATTTCGTTTTCCGAATAGAATTTTATTTTTTAAAATACGCCCAAGGAAATCCGAGGTGCGAAATCAGGGATTCGCTTTGAAATGCTCGAGTGTATTTGGCGAGTGGCTTGGGCCCGAGGAGCGCGCCGGGGGGCGGGGGCCGGGGTGCAGCGGCGCGTGCAGCGCGCGGGGTGCACGACTGTCGCGCCGCTCGCCGGAGACGCCTCAATAGTTGTTTGTTCAGGAACCACGATTCAGATCTTTGCCGACTTACTTTTGCACCAATACTTAGAGATTTCTGTTGTCGACAATAGAGCCGACATGAATGGATTAAAGCTCAGTCAATCGCGGTTGTCTATTTAAAGCGAACTCAAGGGAAAATTCCGGAAAAGTGCCGACACAATCTGCTCTTTATCGAATGCTAGAACCTTATCTACAACAAGCGCCTCGTACAACGTGTATAGTGTAATCCTCTAAGAGCGCTAACAGACTCACTACCACCGGACAGCTCTAGATTTAAAAATCATCAACAAACGGCAATCTGGCAGTTATAATCCGGCACCATTAGTGCAGTGCTGGTGGCGCCACCTGGCGGGATCAGCTGGCGGCGAGCGCGGGCGGCGCCGGGCGGAGAGCTAGCGTGTGTCGACTTAAGCACGAATGAACACGGCTTTGTCTCCAGAACATGGCTAATGACGTTTGTGCAAGGATTATGCTTTGCGTAAAATGCTTGCTTACGTACGTCTAGCAGTTGCAAACACAGTAGGTACTGCTAACAGGCATATGTAAAATTTTTTGCTGAATTCGATACTATTTCAGCAATACATAGAAGTACTCAGCACACATTTATATAATATAGAATGATTCCTCCCCTATATTAATAATAAATATATCTATATGAACTCCACGTCCAGTCGCGCCTTTTCGTACGTCGATTGATTACCGCCACCGCAACATTCACTTCTACGTTCACTCTGTTTTCACGGGTTCTTCATTCATCTTTTCCAACTCTATTCCCTGTTTTCCAAGCAGCTATAAATAATCTTCTCTAGTTATGCCTACTGTACTCTTCTAAGGAGGTACTTGTTATGTTAAATTATAGATACTCGTAAAAATGTATTCAAGAGTGAACTTTTGACGAGATGTTTGTTTGAATCATAATTGATCGTTACACACAATGTATTCAGAGCGGGGACGTGGAGTGCAAACAGCGTCTCGTGTGAGCACGTCACCCGCGGGACCGTCTCACCGCCAGCACTCGCAGCCGAACAAAAACCTCTGTCAACAACATTACGTGGCCGCAGCCTCCCCGGCCCCGAATCTCTTCACTATATATACTCCTCTCAATATGACGGAATATATTCATTCACAGACGTCGAGCACAAATCAAAGAAATGTGCTCCGATGACCACTTTGTGAGCGAAGGAAATTATTGGTCCATTGTGACCACTTTATGTGAGGTTTTTTGCTCGTAACCAATATGACTTATATGGGACTATGCCAGATAAACATTCATCTTAGTGAATGAAGTGAGCGCGGCGGCTCAGTGGGCGGCGGAATGACTGCACACTCACGGCGGACCACTAATTACATATTAACAAGCCGAGCTCGCGCCCGCTGAACACGAACAAAGCCGCACAATGTGCCGTCCTCGGGCGATGTCGAAACACATCATGTTACAAAATCTCCGAAAGACATTGCCCATTTCTGGAATGTTATCCCAGGCAGGACTACAGCTGCAAGCGAGTTGGCTTACCATTGAGCAACGGCTCAAATCTCTAATTAGCAGCGGCTGTGTCGCTCCTTACATTCTGCAGCTCGTGTTTTTGGGTCATGATTTTTTTATCTTACTACTTTTAAGGTTTTCGTTTCACATTTCGTTTATGAGCTAACAATGCAAAGAGCTTATCATTCTTCATACAAAGAAAAAAAAACAGTCCAATTTTGATGCATGTCCGGATATACATTCAGGCCTGGTTTATGATGAAACAATATAGAGAAGAGCCACCAGATAAAAATACCTATGTATGATAGATATGTATTGCAGATGTTTCTATCGATACACAATGTAAGTCTGCCATAAATGTAGGCACACTGGTCGTCGGTACGTATGTAGATGTGGTACAGGCATTCACACTTAGTGTTGTGATAAGTAGCGATGCATATTCGTGTGCCATTGCTGAGCGATCGCAAGACGTACCGGCTGAGTTCCGAGTGACGTACAACCGGACTAACGAACCATTAGCATAACAAAACACTTCGCGTTCCACTGCGGGGCGCGCGCGGGCGGCGCGGCGCGGGGGGCGGCCCGGCGCGCAATGCACGACAAGACAGCCGACGCTATTGTTGCCCAATTGTATTCAGGGTAATAGGTGCGGGAATCTGAGCCGCATTGCCTGCATACTTGTTCGCACAAACGTCGCCGCCGCGCTATTTGTCGCTAGTGCTGTGCCGTGCTCTACCTGTCTGCTGTGTCGATATCGATAGTCCGAAAAAAATTGCATGGTTTTTTGTTTTTAGCATCTTTCCATTCTATCTCCTCAGTAATATTCTTATTAGTACGTAACAAACAGCAAACAAAAACGATTTAATTAGTGACTAAGTAATTAATGCATGAATGAAATGACAACGCTTTCATAGTAGGTAAAGTAAAGACACCGCATGTGTCATATTAAGAAAATGCAAGCAAACAAGAAAGAAATCTGTTTCATCGTTTAAGGAGATCAATGGCGCCGACTGAAGTCTCGTTCATGTAAGTAGAGGTAAGATGAGCCGGCGCGCTCACACCTCAGTATAAATGTATTACATAAATCAATAGCCGATACTCGTGCTGATAGCGAAGGGTCGCAAATGGAAATCGGCCGCTTAAGCCTTCGCTACATGTTGCGGTGAAGGAGACCTCCTTCATCCTACCGCACCACCCCCGCCCCTCACCTCCCCGCAGCCACACCTCGGCTTGACACTACCTGGCGTGAGGACTAGGGCTTACTGTATTTACGAACAATATTAAATGTTAGACATTGAAGCGCTGATATTCAGCCAGTTGTGAGGCGGCTTCATATACTGTAAGACAATAGCTTTCCTTTATATTCTACTAGTCTGCACTTATGCTTATTATATTGTTCTAAGCAAGGATTTATTCCTCATGTGATTTCATTGAACAATTGCAGTCTTCGATAAAGCTGACGTTGAGAGTGTTTGATTTTATTTCTACGATGTGAATGCCTCATGTCAAACAGTCAGCGAAAAAGTAAAGACTTAAAATGTGATTTTGTTTTGTGTGTTCGATCTACAGCTCTCCTGTGCAATGCAGGTAATGAAATAGGAACTGAAGCGAGCGTATGCTTGCAACATTACATCCACACTTCTCTTTAATATTTTGAATGTTAAACTGTTCATTTAAGCCATTTTGAACTACAATAACAAGTTTTATAGCAGAATATTGTTTAATATTTCTGTGAAATTAAAAATGTTTGAGGTTGAATAAAATGTAACAGAAATGAGCCATAATTTGTATTTTCACGAATAAGCCTTTTCGTGCAACACTCATAATATAAAAGGTATTTCTTCGGAATAATTAAAAATAGCTGTTTATCTCATTTTAAGCTTTAAATTCTTTGCCGAAGTCATCGATCGATCTCGCAAAAATAATTGGCAAATTTGATTATTTTGTAGCCAGGCTAAGCTAATGTTTGTTCTAGCGTTTACTGATTTTCCTAAGTTGAAATCTGTTCACTATATCACCAGTTAGCTAGATAAGTGCATATTGCATTTATCTTGCTATAGATATTTGCTTGAGTGGCGGTCTCGGCGTCTCAGGTGTAGTGCGCACGGAAATGGAATCCCGCAATACGCGCCGCTGTCCGCCGCTGTCCGGCGCTGTCCGGCACACGGACGGTATTGAAACCCGGACACACCCCGGATATCGGAATTCACATATAATTTTTAGAATGAATTACCTTTCTATTTACAACTACAAAGATGTTATTACATGTGGTTGTGTTAGAAATTTAGAATCAACATGAGTAACGTGGGCTGTATCTCAGGTGGGCTGCTAATGAAATTCCGCGGGTTGTCGGGCGCCTGCTGTCCACCAGTGTCCGACACTGCCCAACACTATTACGTGCGTGTATTAGGGTTCATTCTGGGAATTTGCTGCACTGAGCTCGGCTTTTGTTTCGGTCATATGGAAAAATCCTATAACACGGTGCTTTGCGTCGCTGAGCAAGGTCGATGTTAACATATAATAATATGTTTGTGAGAGGCCAAAGTACGAAGATACCAGTAATTTGTTATCGAATGTGATTTTTTGATAGGCAATATAGGTACTACTATGTAAATTAGCTGTTTCTATCCGCCTTAGATCAGAGCAAAATCTCATTATAATCCACTCCTGACATTTTTGCTTATACATAAATCGAATACGAAATATTTCGATAACCGAAGGGAATTAACCTTTACATCCTGTGTACTCTCGTGAGTACACACACACACACACACACACATAGACGAGTGTGCGTGGGAGTACACAACTTCCCAATACATACTTCAGCTTGTTACACTTTCATTTGCAAATTGACAATCGAGTAACTTGGATTGTTATCGGAATTCGATTTTGTTATTCGAAAAGTTCATGAAAGTATTTAAAGCTTTATAAGAATCTTGCGTATTTTATTCGATAAATAGGAATGATATAATTCCACTTCAAATTATCAATTCAAACTTAACAGATATTTCTATTTGTTGTATCTTTCTTAATCCTTTTCGAAATAACTTCTACACAATAAAAACAAATAGTCAACTGCCATAAGACAACAAGTATATCCTTAATTTAAAATGAAAGCAATTAGTATTAGCGGCTAATCGTGTGGAATCCAGCGAGAGCCTCGCTCGTCGCAGTCGGTTATTGAATGATGTCGATACTAATCCGGTTTAGCTTTGTCCAAGATGTTTCACGTCACAAAGTTTTGCCAGGGTTCAGGTAACAATGAAATGTTTTTAACGTTTAACGGAAAGAGTTGTCTTAGTCCGTCATGTAATACAAGCATAGCCGTGTGTACATTGCATATACGTACTTTTGTTAGGTTTATGAAATAAAACGTTTGAAGTTGTATGAACACGTATCATCTGGCGATGTTGAAAAGCAATGAAACATCTTTGAATCAGATAAAACGCAAAAAAACATCGTTATACGAAAGTATTGAAGTATAACATGTTTAATAGAGTCGTATCAATAACCGCTCGTCTAAATCGCCAGTTGGAAAACATCGCGGAAGTGGGAATGTCGGAATAACCGTATCATGGCGGGCACTTACTCCGGAACGATAACCACTGCTCAATGGCACGTTACGATTTTGTGCAATTGGCCACGACAGTTAGTGGAACTACGGAATCATTACAAGAGTACCAAATATAATGACTAGGCTTTAATCACATGTAATCATTTTTATATGAAATTCACATTATTTACTCTAATAAATATAAAATAAACTGAAAAATGAAATTGCGCTAATTCTCCATAAGATGGTATATGCGTTGTTTTTCCTCGCGTTAAGTAGCCAACCGTAGCATTGAGGCGCGGATGCTCGCGGAGATTATTACCCGCATTAAAGAGTTCTACATCTGATGATAATCAACCCCCCCCTGCCCCCCCGCGCCCCTCATCGCCGTTTACACCCCCATACTTGTTGGTTATTGTTTTTGTTTCGCGTTCATCTAATTATCGTTATCAGCGAAGCCCTTTAAACGTGTTGGGGGTCAGCTTACTGCCTACTGCTGTGAACAAATATTAGTTTGTTGTTCTGCGAGTTTAACGAGCCTGCCAATAGAGCCGATAAGCTGCAGATAAACTCAAATTTTTAGTACTTAAAGGAGGGATAAGTGTTTATAAAATGACTGTAAGAAGTTTACCTATAATGCTCTCGGCGTGTATGTCTATGGCATTTATTTAATAATTTGTTTGTGTTTCCAAAAAATCTATCTCAAAATCGAGTGTTTGTATAATTGGTTAACTCGATTATCGTACTCGTGCCGAATTCATTAGTCTAGGAGCAGATTTGGGAGTAATTCAGCCGGATGGTGTACCAGACTCGCTCGGATATGATTGTTTTAAAAAGCGATAGGATCGTCGGTAATCCGATTTGTATGTGAGTGTAGCCTCAATCAACAAGCACGGGGGATATTGCTCTGTAATGCTGCGGGTTTCATTCACGGCCCAATGTTTGTTCATCAGTGTTACAATGCAACATGGAGGTAAGTATGGAGTATGCAGTGTGTGGGTAGTAGAGAAGTGCTAGTCGGGACAGTACAGTCAATATTTTTTCTGCTTTTATAAAGCAAGCAAATTATGTACTAGCAAGGTTTAAATTAATTATCTAAGAATTTATTTTGACGAGATTTTAACAAAATATAAGTAAACGCCGGCGCGGCATGAATCCACTGCATGAAAACTCTTTTCTTAGAAAAAAAGTGTGCTTACGGAATCGCTATGAAGATTAAAATAGTTTTTGATATAGCTATCGCGTTTTAAATAAATACATAGTACTTCTGCACATGACGTTGCAGTACTCGTCCAGCGGCAGGTGATAGGAGGCAGGTTGTCGAACTTTATCTCGTGGAACGCAATCGTCAGCGTGTCCGAATGTGCGTGAATTTTCACTACCCTTTCAATCTTGTTTTATTTTCGAAACAATAACATTGTCTGTTTATTTTGTTACAGATTCGAAAACCCGTGAAAATTCAACAATACACGATCAAGGGTTTAAAGAATATTGTACCGGAGCTTCTTCATTGTTATCACACCGTTTGGTTTGCGTTTGCAATGTCGATTGATACTGAGTAGTATGCTACCACAACATCACTGAACTTAGACACATCAGATAAATTGAAAAATTAAAGTTTGATATCTCAACTTTATACATTACTAATATCATAATCAAAGTACCTATGTATAGTATAACATAACAGCTGCCACCCATCGCCTAAACAAGACAGATATTAGCTTCAACAAATTAAGATAAAGAAAACCTAGTTGTTAGTAAATAATATGTAGTAGCAGCTGTAACTGGTAGATTAACAGCAGTTATCTAATTAATTGTTAGCAATTATATACGGAGCGTCACGCCGATACCGGCGTAATGTTCTCCATACATATTATAATCTTGTATTAAGTTCATATTAATTACACAAGTACATATACGCAGTATAGCAATATGCAAATTAATTAATTGTGTTAGCGTATATGTGTAAGTGGCTTCGACGTAGTTCCGACGAATATTTAGGCGGAGAGCAAGATCTAACAATTGAATTAGTCTGGATTGTTACCAGAATTACATCGTATTATTACGCCTCCTACGACGTACAACATTATAATGGGGAACGAGCTAGTGTCTACAATACAATCAACTACGAATTTGAGAGCCTTATAACTGAACAGATTTTTATAAAAAAAATATGTACCTATGCGGAAGCAGGGTAATGAACACGGATCATAAATTTTAATGCATTACCCAGCAAGGAGCCGAACGTTTATTCTGAGTAACGTGAGCGGGTAGACTCGAGTACGAGGATCAATCCTTCCCTTTGAGTGAGCGCTGTGGACTCAGCTGCGAGGACCGTCAGACGTCGTCAATATTCAGCGTCCACCATTAGGTGTTTACTCGGCGCGCTCCGCTCGGCAATCAATGCAAATCCCGTTCAGAAACAATGGCAAAGAATCTCTCCGTCCACACAAAGCGCCTGACAACCAGTCGTTAGCGCCAAGCACAGACGACACAGAAGGACCTCTCACTACGAGGAAATCACTTACAATGTTATCAGTGGGTGCACTTACAGATTCAGTGATTCGCTAGTTTGCTCTGAATGTACCAGGAAGTCTGCGGAAATGCATTTTCGCAGACATTTTTTATACAAAAGATGACATTCTCTCCCTTTCATTCATTTCATTAACATAAACATAACAAACTTTCTAATCCTACATCCCTTCCTTTGCACTCATTTATTGAATCGTCTCTCACAAGTGGTTCCTCTGATCTCTCGCTGTGAGTTGGTTATAGTGAAAAACATCCGTATCCCAGATACCATCAATTACTTGAACAGTCTCGGAGGACAAAGCTTTTGTTCCGCGCCTCTGAAATAGTTCAATGTTCAATGGGGACTATCTCAGTGCTACTTCATCTTTTTTAGCGAAGACGCCGATAGAAATCTAAAGTGATTATTAGTTTCCGGACGACGGAAATTTTAAGTAATCGAGTTCTCTGCGAGCCGAGCGCCTTTGTCTTACAATGTACTACTTTGATAGAAAAATCTTTGTTCAGGTTATTGTTTTACACGAATTATGATTAAGAAAATGAGATGACATTTTTATAACAATTGTAGTGCCAATGTAAAGCTTGTCGCTAAGGAAAGTGTTATACTTTTTTTTCTGAAAAGTATTTTCTTTAAGTGTAGCTACAGATATAACATTTAGGAAAAGTTAAGCGGTCCTTTGTTCGAAAATGTTAGCAGCAGCCATCGTTTATGTGTGAGCTGGCTTTGTCCCAAGGTTTAGCGAAGACGTTAGAAGCTGGCACGCCATGGCTTCTGTAAATATAAGTTTCCATTGATTTGTTCGTTTGAGTTGGGCTCTTAGGGCCGTAGTTTTTCAATAAAACCTCCTATCAGAATGTGGGTCGCACATACGTTAGACAAACAGCTCACGACTAATATTGACTCGCAGACTCGGGACTATGAGCGCCGCCGGGGAAACCCAGCTTAAGTTTTGGACTTATGAACCAAGAATAAAATATTTGGCCTTACTTTATATTTATCTTCTTATCTATAGACACAGGGCTTATTATTTATTACTCTCCCCACGCTAAAAGTGTCGTTATATTCCTAAAGCAGTTTAGCATCAAAGGTTTTCGCGAACCCTAAGCGATCAACATTATCGATATACCCAACAACAAAAGGGTAATCTTTCCATTATAATAAAATAACATGTTTTTCAAAAGATAAAGAGGGTGAGTAAAAATAAACGCAGTTACCTTGTTCCCGAACCTTTTGTGTCGATATAAAGTAGTTGCGGACCTTTCATGTTGGTCGCCAATATGCTTGCCAATATTTGTGATACCTTTGATCCGCAACTTTGCGTGGAACTGGGTTAGCGGACCAATAACACTGGATCTGCATCTTAAAACTTTTTCTATAGTGGGATTTCCTTTATGTAAGTTGTTTCGCCGCGGGTCTGCTCTTCGTGAACTTAGAATTATGGTACTTCACGAATATCGGTCAATATAAAATTACATACGTTTCTGACATTTTGCTGCTCCTTTACTCAAAAATGTTTGCTTACCTGCAACAAATAGAACAAAATATGTAGTTAAACTTTTGGAACGAAGTTCCTTATCGCGCGTTATGTAAGGGGGCTAGACGGAAAAAATTCTTACGAAAAGTTGTCATGACACTTTTTGCTATTGTAAGCTGTGCGGCGTCGCATGTTTCCCTGTCTGTCTGTCTCTCTCTCACTAATTAATCGAAAGGAACTTAATTCCATCCGGGTGTCCCTCCATCCGGGTGCCCTTGACACCTCTCAAGTTTTCTGTTTCACTCGCAGGTATAAATGCGCTTTTTCATCATTAACATTATATTGTTTCTCGGTAGTTACTGAAATTTCCATTTGTATTGTGTGATAATTATACATAAGACGTACGTATTTTAATTCGCTGTTGGGGAAAGTGAGTGAGATCCATTTTTCCTCATTGCCAGTTTACGGCTCACGCGGGACATCGGAAGCAATTTTATTATCTGCGTCGCGTCATAAATGAAATTGCAATAAAATATTGGTGTTGATGAAATTATTATTTGTTTTTGTAAGTATCGACACACTTATTGATATATTGTGGCATATAGTGTGTGTGTTTGTGTTCCTTGGTATTACCGAGCGTTATCTATATGCTACTGTATAAGGTTGCACAAGTGAGTGACGTTACTGCACCATGCATTTGGCAAGTAAAGCCATAGGACTGCCCTGACTCCGCAGAGCGGCGCCCTTCGCCACTGTGGGGCGTCACTCGCTAATAGATAGGTTTTATTTCATCGAGTGTTGGAGCGCGTCCAAGAGCTGTTCAACCTTTTAATGTCAGAATTGTTGATTTGCACGCTCTAATCGTTAGTATAAATGGGTCACTCGTACGTAAGCAGAATGAAAAATGGAAATACATGAGAGAATCGGTGCAGCGATACTTCACACTAATTGAATGGCGCCGTTACTTATTTGTGAGCGGACTTCGATCCGGTTGACGGCGGATTAAATAATAAAAGCGAGTGGCCTGCTAGCGGGAACTCTTTTAAATTCAACATTTGCATTAGAACGGCGGAGTTTTAATGCAGAAATATTCCGGAGTGGAACGCGCACAAAGGACAAATTGATTCGTTTCCGATTCGTGCTCGCTGCTCGGCGATGAAACACTCGTGCCGGCGCCGTACCACCGGCCCGCCCGCCTGCCCGCCTACACACCGACACGAACATAGCTGCGATGTAGTTAGTAGATTCGTTTACTCTGTATTTACATGTTTATTATTTTTTAATCTTAAAATACAACCGATTGCATACAAAGTAGCCTATAACCGTAGAAAATATTCTGCTTTAATGCTATCACTTATCAGTTACTTTTTACTCCAGAGTCGATTAAAACTCAAATCCAGTCGTCGAAAACTCGATTAGTGAGAGTGATAAGCGGCGCGTGCTCGCAGACACCGGGTTATGAGTCAATTAGTCGCGAGCATCGAGTCACGTCGCCGCACGCCACTCGATAAAAATCCCCCATTCTACACGTTAATTGGCAGGACGTGGGAACACGACTCACAAATCATTTTTAACTAATTCACAAACCCACACCACACCCCGCTTTCTGTCGTAATCATGTAAGCTAAACATTAATGTCACCAATTTCAAATTGAAAGTTGCGCAAATAATTTTAAATGAAATTCAAAACCATTGAACGTGTAATATAAAGTGTGGTTTTTGCAATTTAGATACCACTGTAGTTCTAGTACTTAAGTATTCTCGAGTCATAAAACACTTGCATTTAAACGTTTATGTTAGAAATTACGTTTGACATTTCGATTCAAATTCTTTAACATCGCAGACTATTTCAAGATAATACCTCTATTATGCTGTTAGTCTGAGTACTTTATTAGCATTAAACATATTGGCTTATATATCCTAAGTATATACATACATAAGTCGGTGGCAAGTTTTTACATTTAAATAATAGTCTAAGTGAGAATAACATGAGTTAACAATGGTAGTGTTGAGAGTATTGGAGTAGGATTTTTGAATGTAATTTGATCGCGCCGTTGCATGTGAGCGGAGACGCGGGACGTGTCGGGCTCCGGGCGCCTCGGCACCCAGATACCAAGTCAAAGGACATACTGATTCAATATGAGAGCCGGGTCATGCTAGTTTGTATCGGACATTTTATTACTTATAGGTTTATTGTATGATTGCTAAAAACGTATAAGATTTGTTACAAATACACATTTGTAACTAAATCAATCCCCTGTGCGGCTGTGCCCTATTTCTAGCTTTAGGTGAATTCTGCTGATGGACAGTATAGAAAGCTGTCGACATGCGAAGGACGGCTGCAATGTACCGCATTCAACATTTATTAGTTGAATTCAGCAGCGAGCCCGAAACTCTAGAAACTGATTCAGAATTGTAGCTAGGTGGAATCTAATTCCGGTACATTTGGTCCCGGTCGGGCGGGTGACACGTTAAGTGGTCCCTATTATTGTCACGGCGCACATTTGCGTGCGCGATACATTTGCGTGAAACATGGATCGTTTGTCATGCACAGTGTCTCGATATCGCTCGTTCTGGTGATGGATCGCCGCAGATATGGCCGCAGCCGCGCCGCGCTACATAAATAAACTCGCCGTAAAAAGGACGATGCTTGCCGGAATAGCCACTAAATAATACTGTCTGTGTTACTGATGAACACATGCCAATGTTTTGGGTATTATGACATCATCAAAATGGTATAAAATTCGTTTCCACAACAGGTATAAAAATTGTGCATAATGGAAATATTGTAATTGCATAGGTAGTACGTCAGTAACACGTGTTTACACTGTTGAACTCAAACTGTTGTTGGCGTAATTCTATTTCTACACATTTAATATTTTCAATTTGGCATTATGTACCTACGAGTGTCTGTACAGATCGCGGCGTCGGAAAATAAAATTCCAACGGAATGAGTATATTGGTTTTCAAGATTGTTTGTACACATACACGGTGTATGCAGTGTGTGCGTGTGTATGTTTGTTGTAGAAACACTAGTTTTGTTCGTCTCGCTAGAATTGAAGAGAAACATTGTCAGCGGTTGCTTGCGATTGCTGCGAGAAAAAAGACGTGCATTTGTTGGCAGAGTACGAGTCGCGGTAGATACATAAATTGACATTCCACTGGTCTCTGTGGTGTAACTTTGTTGCCCAGAGTGAAATTTGAACTTCTGAGTTCATAAAAGTATTTCTTTACTTACATTGTCTTGTAAGTAACCACAATTTAGAGATGTTTCACAAGCGGTAAAGCCATGCCGCCTCTTACAACTTATATGGGAATTCTCAGCTATGTCCCTATAACAACAACCTGTGTCTTAGTGCACAGATTGGCAATAGTTGGCAAGTGAACTGTCTGAGTGCACTCAGGTGACACAATGGCGTCACAGGCCTCCTGTGACGTCACACAAACATCCCTCCCCTTCCCCAGTCAGAGATAACGTCCTTATCACACAGCTAACGTATTACACTGTATGTCACGGCGTCACCACATTCCTGCAGCATTCCTGCGAGCTTATCTCACATAATGTAATAAAATATCCGTGTATGTATGTATAGTGGTGCGGTTACAAGCCGCATGTATGTGAGCAAAGTTAGCTCGCGCCACACCGACCGTGTTCACGTTAATCCATAAAATTTGACTACTAAACAATTATCGGCTTTTAGCGCCGCTCCGGCCAATCACACTGGTATTGTTAGAGTCCAACGTATGGTCAAACGTTTGTCATATAGCTGCCAAAAAGTAGTATATTGGCCATGTTTTAATGCGATATTTGGAGACTTTTATGAGATTTTATTTTTAGTATTTATTCGGGAACCAAGAAATATTAAGAAGTTAAAAGCATAAATAAATAAGTATCAACATTTGCGCAACCCTGCCAACGTTCCCCACAACCAACAATGTTAGCAGTCGTGTTGGGCGCCAACTCCAATAATTGTCGGACATTTGTCGTTTTAATTATGTAGGTAGGTGAATACCGGGGAAGTTGATCCGCTCTCGTTATTTCCCCCGGGTGCGCCCGCGACGCCGGAGGATTAATGTGCCGTATCGGCGCTGGATCAAAATTGTGGAAGCTGCCATAATTGATGAAGTTCACGGTAAGATGGCCCGAGAGGAATCTGTCTGCTTTCTCATCGGAATCAAAGGATTATTTTCCCCCAAAGTCTTGAAGGCACTTGGAATGCTTACTAACATTTTACATGTGAATTTGTTTTCTGTGTTTTTTATATATAAAACTAAAATATCGGGTACTTGACCTGTACTTGAACCTGACGACTGTTAAATTTAGTTGTACCAAGAATGAGTATGACATTTCGGACTACAAAAAAAAATCTTAATAAAAAATATAAAATAATGTTGTGTTTCAATGAAAGATCTTGTCAAAGCGACAGGTTAGAAAAAAAAAAGAAAATGAGTTTGTAATTCTATTTAAGTCAGTTGATAGTTTCTGTCAGCGCGCAATTTAAGTTAAACTAAATCTGAAAATGAAGTTAGCTCAGATGTAAATCTGTCTCGGAGCATAAATAATAACTTGAGTAAAGGATTGTAGGTTCGCTCACAATTTCACACATAGCTAAACATTTATTTAGGTGGAGCTAGTGTGTTGTGAAATTGGGCAACAAGTCTGTTGCGGGGCCGATAGCCGCAGAGCCGCGTGGAGTCTGGAGCCAACTGTAATCGATTGTACCGAACATTCTCACCAAATACTGTGTTGTTTATAACTAACTGTACCAAACTCTGGATGAACTGTACGACAAGAATTCATTCTAACGAAGTTATTTTTGTCAGCTTTCAACTTATGTTGTTATAAAATCTGGTGACTTAACATTACGATCTCACACATTCTATGCGACTTAGTGACGACGTCCTGCTTTTCATACGGTATTCTTGATCGGCTAGAGTAAAAGTGCGGCCGCGGCGGCGCGGTGTGAGTGTGCGCCCGTCGGGATCTCGACGAAATGGTTTCACGCGGATATTCCTAGGCGTTACGTACGTAAGCTAGCCGCACTCCACCGATACACAATATCCATATTCCTTCCACACAAATATTCCTCTATTTGCGATACCATTGAAACTTTAGCTCTTAAATAAAAGTGGCTTATTTCTTTTTCTTGTATGATCGCCAGGGGACTGATGATTTGTTCGCTTTTGTCCTTTATAGTTCTTAGAGGTCCCGGGAGATTAATGCTCCATGTGAGCTGTAGGCTGTTTCAATGTTCAAATCTATACACATTTGTTATTCAATCGCGGGGGAGTCTATTCATATTCTATTACACATTCTCCGTGTGTTTTGACGTAGAGTTCAGTCATAAACTGATTGAGCCTTAATTTATCTTTCGATGTATCAACAAACCATAGTGTTGGCGGAGTTCGGTTTATTTAAACTTTCCAATAACCGAAGTGATTCATAATTGACGAGTTCCGTTATAAAGATATAATATCTAACGTTTCAGTTATAAAGATGTCGCTTTATTGAACAAAATTTTATAGCGAGTAAAATTGAGTGGCGTTACTCGTAAGAATTATGGTGATGAATAACTGAGTCATCGGTTACGAGTGACGCTTACTTTCACTTTATTATTCTGTTAGTACTCGTAACTAATTTGATATCTTGCCAAAGGTGAGTGTTAAAAACTGAAAATTCGCATGTATTTTAATTCGAATGCTATGTTATTGAAATGAACTATCACGGTTGAAAACCATCAACTCAAGTATAATTGTGCATGTAATATTTTTGGTCAAATATTTATCAGTTTAGCTAGTCCTTTTATACTATAACATTAAACATAAATAAAGGAGATTTCAATATAAAAGTAATATGTTTAAAATATTCAGTAGCTGTTTCTTTGATACATATTCTATCAATCATCTCCCAATTCATTGGAGATTGTAATACCGTAGTGATTGGTATTGGCTGCTTGGCCTGCAATATATATACTTACTAGCTTCTGCCAGCGGTTTCACCCGCATCCCGTGGGAATCTCGGCACGGACCTGGATAAAAAGTAGCCTATAGCCTTCCTCGATAAATGGGCTATCTAACACTGAAATAATTTTTCAAATCGGACCAGTAGTTCCTGAGATTAGCGCGTTCAAACAAACAAACAAACAAACTCTTCAGCTTTATAATATTAGTATAGATTCGCAAAAACTGAACAAGTAGCAATAGTTTAATTTATTGAGCGCAGCGAAAATATTGTGTTAGGATAACTGCGTTAGACCCGAGATGGCAGCTAGCGGCGCCGGGCGGTGAGGGTTTCAATATGTGTTTAGATTGAAATTTTGAGTATATTGAGAGCTTAAAAATTATATAATGACGTAGATATCAATTATAAATAAGTCTCTAAATCCACTGAACAGATTTTGTTACGAATAGAAATCCATATTATTTAAATTTGTCCTGTTTCGAGATGTAGTTCCCTTGGGGTATTCCCTTGGTTATATTTCGTGAATCAGCTAGTTTGCTATATTCTAATTTTAGTTCTCGCAGTTAACCTGAGTGACCCCTGACCGACGCTCTCACCTGCAAGGACGACACAGTATATACTCGCGAACACACAGTCACGGTCACACACGCTGCACCTCCGCGGACTTACCCGTGCGGTGTGCTGCAACTGTACCCTTAGAGGATACTGGAGTGTCATACCCCTTCACCCGCAGACAGCTTTCCCAACAAATCTACTGCTGAACGAAACTTGCAAAACTATGTTTTATACAAGGTGTTGATTTGCATTTGTGCCATACTTCAGGAGGAGGACATAAAATACGTAAATAATCGATTGGAATTACAGTAGACGGGAAATAGTTAATATGCACTGCTTTTTTTGTCATTGTAATGTCATAGTATTTCAGAAGTAATCCAATTTTATGAATGAAATTTATGAATAATCGTTGGGTATGTTTTGTGTTTGCGTTTGTGTGAGGGCGCAGCACGGTTTTAAGGCCAGTAACACACGCGCCAAGTTTAAATACGGCTAGATGACATTGACGGATTTTCAAAAAAAAATTAAAATCAAAAATTTTTGTACCAATTTTCTTATTGATTTGGGTTGAGAATCATTAGTATAATTACGTCCTTGACTATGGCACGGATGCAAATCAACAGCTTGTATTAAAGCTGAACACTCTTTAAACATATACCCGCACGTTATGCTACCAGTTTAATATGATTCAGATAAAATGAGGCAAATATGGTGTGATCAATTTAAATATGACCTACAATATCAGATATTAAGCTCGCATAACTGAATATTGAGCACGATGCGGGAGAGTGCGCTGTTCAACGAACAATTAATTGTGGCGGCGTCACCCCCAGACGACCATAAAAACTACACAGGAGTTACCAAGTCAAATTTAAAATTCCGCAACAGTGTCACACCTAAGGAAAATTTCTTACAAAAATGTGACTTGATCTTCGCAATGTTCCTCGTGAAAACTTTACGTGTTCGCTATGAAAAGTGTTCAGTTTAGGGTATCGACAGGTCTGTGTCGGGCAGGCAGTCGACACTTGGCCACTGATATAGGTTACAAGGCGAGTGCATGTATGCAGGGAACCAGGTCGACACAGACTCTGCGGCCGTATCGATTGGCGGCGCGCGCACCTCGCTCGCGCGCGACACTCTCGCCGGCCTCGCGTCCAGCGCCCCGTGCGCGCCGCCGCCGCCGCGCCCGCCCGCTGCGAGCCGCGCAATGGACACGCTAATAGTGGATTCAGATTTGGAGAGGTCTGATCATGTTCAATCGGAGGGAGGGTGATGTAAAGTGATTGTGTGCGGACGTCGAGGCGGGACGGCAGTGTAAGATGAAATAAAATTAAGTTCGGTTGTAAGGCCGGCGCTCGATTTGCATCGGAATCGAATGTTTCTAGCGTCGATTACTCGTCGAGTGGTCCCGTCCTCCGACTATTGCGGCTCGATGTCGTCTGAGTGCTGATTGCGGGAATAGCAAAGAAACTTGCGGCAAATTGATTCTGAACTTCGCTTGGTTTTAGCATTCAATTTGCGACGTATGAGTTGTGTGACGTTACGGCGACGTCAGCTGAACTTGTAACTCCACCACTCATTCGCGCTAGTGGCGGAGGAATGCTTACAAATGCATAGCTATTCTCAACTTCAGTAATAAAACATTTTCTTTGGCTTATCCTCAGCGATGCCGAGCAACGTTAACTTCCCATTTTACTCACACATAAAATAAATTCCGTACGTAAGTACACATTATTGGTAGCGAATTTCTCGTTTTCCAGTGCTGTGGAAATTAATTTCAGTGCATTTTCGATAAATGGAGCCAGACGAGAAGGTGGAAAAGTATGGCGAATAAAATGTTGTTTGATTCTGTCTCCGAGGAGCTTACTGATGCAACATTTTATGTACGTCGCGCCGAGTGGCGCGGCACGAGACGCGGCGGCGCGTGTGGCCAACTGCTGCAACTGATACATATACTACAATATAAATATAAAGTTATAGTATCTTGAGATTCGAAACGAAATAACTTCGAAATAACATACTACCTATATGGAGAAAAAATGTTTTTTTTTTTTACTCGTCACCTCAAGTGTGTAAAATAATGTAAGCACTTGCACCATTTGACGACCTCGATGGCGCAATAGTCACCATGCCGGACTGCCGAATATGAGGTCCCGGGTTCGATTCCCGGTTCGGTCGACATTTGTGTGATGAGCATGCTTGTTGGCCATGGTCTGGGTGTTTATAATATGTATATGTGTAGCTATATGTAGTTTATCAGTTATGTTAGCACCCATAACACAAGTTAATTAATAACTTAGCATGGGGCTAACCAACCGTGTGTGAAAAAGGTGTCCCGACGTTATTTATTGTTGTATTACACAAGCGTCGCCTTGTGCTACCGTGCTACACATCAAAAGCTTAAGAAGCAAAAGTTTAAGAAAACATTCAAGCTTCGGCTATTAATATACAGATGTTATCTGGCGCACATCCAATAGTTAGCTCCTTACCGACTCCACCACGTAGATGTCATACACACTTTAAGATATTCACAGAAGTGAGAATTCAGCTAAAGGAGCACTTTCTGGTGGAGTCGAGTTAGTGGACTCTCCTACTGCCTCTACTCAGCTTTACGTAGAAGGCAGTATTTAGGAGGAAGGTGTTTGCTCAATAATACAGGTACATAGGATAAAGGAAGTGCAGAGCTCTATCAGGCAGTTATCCGCAACATAACAAACATCATCCATCATGCCGCAATACTCAAAGCTCAGCGCAATTTCATGGAAATATCTCAATTCTGTCGATGTAGTCCATAGAGGTAGTGGTAGACTTTAGCTGCAGTTTACAGAGCGAACGTACACGGCGCGTAATGGCCGGCGACGTACCGTGTGCGTGCCGTGTACGTGTCGAGTGCGGGCCGTGTCCGGGCCGTGCCAGTGAGTCTAGCGTGTCCCCTACTACCCTACTTGTGCCTGACAGGGATGCTGGGAGACTATTAACGGGAAATGATTTGCTTCTAAGTAAATTGGTAGTGTGTGTCTTGCACTGGATTTGTGCTTTGTTAGCTCAAACTTGTTAGGGAATTTCAATTTGATAATGTACACAGTATTATCTTAGTTGAGGTCTCCAGCTTTTTAGGTATTCGAGTGATAAACACATTGGCAATATGTGACAGATTTTATTGTTATAACTTCACATTTAGAGGTAGTAATGCTTGAAAAATAAACATTGTCAAAAGCTGGTCTGCAAAAGCAAAAAAAAAAGGAAATCTTTGCAGTAGTCACAGTAATTTCACACATTCACAAGTATTCCGAGTGCAATAATGCCAATGTAACACATACGTGAGCCCCCGGGGGCGCCGGGGTCGCCGGGGTCGCGGGCCCCCGGGTGTCCAGCCGATAATAATTGTACCCCGAGCCGGATATTAATATTGTGCAGTCGCGTCCGCCATATGCAAGCTAATCGCGCTATTTGAATAGCAATGTGTGTCGGACCGCGCGGGAATGTCACACAACCCGATTGGGAGTTTATACGACTTTATTAGCTTTCAAGTGGCTGCTCTACGTTGTTCGTACTCACTTGAGCACATTACAAGCTGTGCTTTCCTAATATAGAATACCTAATTTTCGGTTTACAGGGATCTTATTTGCTCACTATGGAATGTTATCGCGATGGGTTTTGACAGTCGCCTCATCTGTACTAAGCATCAGAAGTGATTTATTCATATTCATGAGTCAGGGTTATCAGATGATTGCTAATTGCATTTATCAGTGCTCACGCAGCTGTGACGTCGCAATTCAATTAATTAATCAACATTGCTTGATTTTTCATTTTCATTTATGAATTTAAAGCATCCGAAATGACAGACATTTGAACTAGAAATAATTAAACTTGATAGTAAATTTGTTTATTGTAGATATTCTTGAAAGTCTGTAAGAAACGGAGCATTCACCTTTTATAGAGAGATGTAGAGCTGTCTCGAGGTGTTGGAGATATCATTACTCCCCTCCTCTCATAAATCGGCTCACATTTGTCGCTTGTTTTAAACGGCCATTTAGATTAATTCTGTCGCATTAAGATTACCTTACATAGCACGCTCGCGTCGTAAACGTTTTTCGTGCGACATTAGCGGCGCGACTCGCGTGCGGCGCGGCGGCGGAGCCAGCGAGCTCCTCCTTGAATATCTTTCCAGCCCATAAACCGTGGTAATGCCACAAATTGAATTGCCTGGCGCTGTTCGTCGCGCGATTATGACGTCACTCACACGTGCAACAGTGACGTCACCCCATCACCCGCTCGCCACATTATACGAGGACATTGCACGTACACGAGCACTTTATGAAATGGCGCGTCCCGCGTCACGGCACCTCCTATACGCAATTATAAATGACAAATATACTATGAACCGCCCGTCAGCGTCGCTTTGCAAATACGAGATTGTATTCGTATTGGAAATTGTTGCGGGGATTTCGCACTTGAGTTGCGATTCCGTTAAACTCAGTCCAAGTAAGGCGGAACACGAGTTATGTTAAAGCGAAACTTGTGCCGCGGACTCGCTCAACGTATAATATATAAACGTCACATTGTCTCGGATTTATAATTTGTTGAGTCGATACAAATTGCAATTTCGTCAGCCGGTCGGAGGCGAACTTGGAACAAGTTATTGGTTGGCGCGAACTTATGTTTGGTGGAGCGTTCACACCGCGCCCTGCTCGCCCCACTACTCGACTGTTGGAAAACCTACTTGATAAGTTTTAATTAAATAAGTTCTCGAATGGCGGCGGGATTCTTGTGAATCCAATTTATGCATGCAGTTTCACCAAATAAAAACTGAAATTGGATTAATTAGGCAAAGAAAGTTGACGAACTAGTTGAACTGAAAGCTTTCTAGTACGTGCTCGGCATTTCAGTTGATTTATTCAAGTTACGTAGTGCACAACTAGCAGTATTACAGTATTTACTTTCCACATTGTAGTGGCCTAACATTTGATATATCTGGGAGTGTCTGCGCCGTGTTCGAGTGAGTGGCGCGAGTAGCTGTACTGCGCCGAGGTGTGCTCCACTCTGAAATATGACGGCCCGCGCAGGAATTCCTTCACTGAAGCAAATACAAAATTAAATTCGCAAATGGAGCCTTGCTGCTAGGGCTACCGTGAGAAATTCCGCCAGATTGCTATTTCCTGCTTCAAACTTACTCCTTTGGAGGTACATAGGAGAATCTTTTGATTTCTATGTATATAAAATGGTGTTCTAGAAATTCAGAAGTTAACCATTGCAACTCATGAAAGTGTTTGAGTTATTCCGCACTCACAACGCAATACCAGAACAGTGAGGTCCGGAACGCTGTGTGCGTGGCAGCCCTGCGCGGCGTCTCCACGCAGCTGTTTACTTATAGCAATTAACAGCTGAGCAAAAAGCAAAGAATCCCGGTTTATTCGCTCCACTCGCAGTAACGCAATTAAACGCTTTGCAGCGCTCCAGCGCTCCGCAGCGCTCCAGCGCTGTAGCGGATACTGTTACGTATTGCCTCATGTTTGTGTTGTGTGAGCCGAGCCGAATAATACAGCGATTTCACTAATTACACGTATTATTAAATTGTAGATACGCCTCCGCGATGGAGATAATCATTTTAAATACTGCCTTGTTACACTGTTGGCCAGTTATTTTTCTGAAATTGAGATTTCTCATTTATTAAAATATTTTAAAGACAAAAATTATGCTGGTCAATATCATGTTATAAAATTTACTGAGTGAAATATTTCAGTGTAATTATACAGAGTCACGGTTTACATACAACAATAGGAAGTAAATCTGTTACAATTCAATACGCACAATGCTGGTTAATTGCTCAGTTTGGTTCCACTCGCAACACACCATTACTCGGTCATAAATTAAAAATTAAGCGCCAACGTCCGGCCGCCTTTATTCGGCAATGCTCGGCAATATTCGGGTATATTCGGCATCAGCGCAAGTGAGTTAAGTTTCATTGCTCATTTGGCGAATTGAGGGCTGGTTTACGACAGCGAGGCGAATGGCCGCGCACCTCTTATGCCTAATCTTTATGTTCGAATAAAACGAAGCACTAAAGGCAGCTCCAAGGACACAGGTAGGCAGGAGGCAGCAGCCAGGAGGCAGGAGGCAGCCTGTGGGTAGGTACAGGTAGTACATCCGTCTGTGATCGGAATTAGTTCTCGTTTATGACCGTCAGCGATATTAGATGTTGCCGATAGGACGCGATTCATTGTTTACTATGGTCGCCATTTTGTATTGTAGCTGGATGTAAACCGTACAATCGAAAAGGTTTGGTTCGTTTTTGTTATTTGAAGGAGAAGAAGGAGAATAAAAATACCCGATCATTCAACTTGTTTCCAAGTTAAATTATAATAATTTTGAGAGGAAACAGTTGAATATATAGTTTTATATTGTTGAATTTTATATAGTTATTCTCTGACCTTAAAATATTTAAGAAGACAAGACAAAGAAGTGACTACTTAATAACAAAAGTTCGGCATGAATATTAGTTACAATTGAAATAAAGATGAAACTTTAGCTCGTAGCAGTTATCTTGACTGTATGAAATGATCCTTTAAGGTTATTTTATGAACGCTTTAGTTAAATGTCGCCGTGTCAAGTAATGTTTGCAGTTTATGATACCCGCATGTAATACAAATGTTATATTTTTACTGGCACAAGCGAGAACATTGGAGCGTTTGTCAAAATTAAATGATATTTTAGTGCAGTGCGCCCATATTAAAATCGCTTATCATAAAAATTAATCTCTCTATTTGAATAGAGACTATTGACGCTACGATAACGTTAAATGTGTAATTTCGTGTTTAATATACAGTTTGATGTAAATATTTATTTGTACTATACTGTATTTGTATTCAATAAAATATATCGACTCTTTATTATCAGCTGTTCACTTTTATCTACATTAATAAATATACTTCCAAAACTAAGGCCTAAAAACCAAATAATCCTAAGCAAATAAAAAATGGAACTGGAAACTGAATTTTGACATCCGATAACCTGAAATCAGTGTGCGGGACAAGACAAAAAGTCGTCACATGACGTTCCCGTAGCCTTTGAGTCCACAGAGTAGCGAGTAGCCGGGGCGACAGTTTGCTGCCTATCTGGCGCTGCATCCATGCGGGCAACAAGTCGGCGCCGACGTCCCCGGGGAACAATAAACTTGTGTCTGCGTTAATTAAATGCGACCACCGGCAGAGGTTATAGTCTTGTACCGATGTTTTATGCTGCTCGTTTGTGTTATTGTGTGTAGTCGTCTGATATGTGAGTGGTAACATATTTATATGAATGTCTGTTTGTTTGTGAAACCTTAGTGGAGATTAGAATGAAGTGTCGGAATATTAGAAGTGATCTCTTTGAAAGGGGATAAAACCGTGGTACACGGCTACTATAATAAACATAGCACCGTAAATATCTAAGAACAAGCTCCGTAATATACTTCAAATTATGAAGTGTTTAAGAAGTTCCTCTGAGAAATTCCGTAGGTATGATGTCTAGAAATGCCAGCGCAGTACTTTATTGGAAAAATATCTTCACCATACGTTAGTTATTTGACATAGGTATTAGAACAAAAGAAGCAATAACAACAAAAGCGCAGAAGCAAGGAGTGAGTCCAATTAAAGAGCAGAGTCGTGTAGCGAGCGCCACGGATATCCGCGTTAATTACGACGAGCAGCCGACCGCGCCAGCCTATGCCGAGAAGGCTGGCAATGTCACTGACGAACTCCTGGCGAAATAACAGCGCTTAGATAACGCAAGGAAAAAGCTGAAATATTTTATCAATCTGGACTAAAAAAATACCCTTTCCTATGTTTTTTCTTGGAATAAAAATACGCGCAAAAAACTTCCCAGCATAATAAGAAATGTAGATGGATAGCCGTCATGATATTTCTATTTACGGAGTTTGCTACGGCGTAGTCTGTTACCGCTACGGCGTAGTCTGGTATCTGCTACGGCGTAGCAACTACAACATTTTTCAATTCGATTTTTAATCGCAATAACAAATGACGAATAATGTTGAAACGAACTTATTATACTGAAAACTGTAACGGTTAGAAATATTCTTTTTAAAACCGTGCGGCGTCCCTGACAACAAATACACAAACGTCTTTGTTTACGATACTCGTATGTGAGAAATAGTAATTGTAACAATGAGTAGTTGTCGTCAAGTATGTCTCGTCACGGTCGTAATGTTTAATGTTCTGATAACTTCGACAACTGACCAAGGTTTAGTGTAGTCGTTAATTAAAATGGTTATGTTTGAATACAACAAACATGATGTTTCTTGAACTAGAAATGAAACATAGTCCTTAAGTATGTTTGTATATAACGCTCAATTTAACTTTAATCAGTAATTAATATTACGTTCACAGTTACATTTAATATTTACAGTTTAGTTTCACATGCTGTGATAAAATAATTTGATATTATATCCCCGAGGAGCAATAAACTACAATGTTTGAAGAGCTCATGAATACGCGTCGTATCGCTGACAGTTTAATTTCGTGCTCATACAATACTGAAGCATTACGTTCAATAAACTTTTACTCGTAGCAATAATAATGCTTTTATAAACAAATAAATATAAACGTTAGTCTGTCTGGAGGCTGTTTCGTTTAAATAATAATGTTTGGAGCTATGCTCTGGGCTGTGGGTACGCCCGACGGTGACCATTTTGTGACATATTATTTATTTATTTATTGAATTCTTCATGCACAAGTTTGTACAATGGCGGACTTAACGCCATTATTATAAGGAATATATATGAATATCCTTCAATAAAAAGCACTATAATGATGGCCAATAAAAAAAAAATATTCTTACTTTTTTACTGTATAATATGACCATCAATACCGTATTTTAGCATAAAGTACGATATACATAAACAGATGAACAGAGCTAAGTTGGTTTTAGGCATTACGCCTTAGTGAGTGGACACGACGCATCCCCCGAGCTGCATCAATCTGACGTGATGTGAGTGATCTCGATGGATGCTGCGAATGAGATGAGTGACAAATCCGACACGCCATGCTCTCGCCGACGCGGCGACGCCAGCCGACCGACGAAAATAACGTAACAAGATATACACAGATTTGCACCATTCTAAGAGGTATGTTGTGGCATTTTGCTGAACGGATCTATCGTTTATTTGGTACAGCATTTTCATTTTGAATATTTAATTTGTTTTAAAAATAAAAGGTATTTTTGTAAAAATAAAATCTATTTTTAATGTAAGTTTTAAAAAATCTGTTTTAAAATGTGTACCTATTATTTTAATTGAAACTATTTCTACAAAATATACGTACTGATATTATTCCAAAAAATCTGCTGTCTATGTTATTATAAAAAATTCTGATCGAAAAAATAACAAAAATGCAATATAGCAAAATAAAAATTGCAATGTAAAATATGCGCTAAAATACTACACAAGCGGAATTTCTCCACACTAAACTAAGTACATAATATCAATGGATATGTATAACCATGTGGTTGGATATCAAGATCACAAGGCTACTACCTCTACAGGACGTACATATTCTTTCCCAAGAAAAGAATCAAAGCTCAAGCAGGTAATTTTGAGCACAATATCGCAGGTACCTGCGGGAGGTTTCATCCCTGAAGACTGGCCTTAAAATAAATTAATCTGAGATCGACGCTGTCAATGCGCTCAGTATTGGTGTCAATAAGACGAAGCTGAAGCAAAATAAATTGTATCGAATGATCGCGAACAATAGCACAAATAACTACACTCGGCAAGGCGCGTCGCGCGATGCAGCGACACTTGACGACTATTCGACATAAATAAATATTGTATAAATTGAAAAAGTGGATTTAAGTGACCATATTTCTATTGATATGACTCAAAATCCACGAAAAAGAACCTCAATATATGTAAGGTTCAATAGAAACCTTGACTCACTCGTCATCAACAGTTAAAATTATTTATTAACTTTTACTGAGGTAGCGCTCAATATAATGAGGCACAGTTTCCTCGGCGGAGTCTATTCACAAAGCAAAAGGTTTTTATAATCAATTATGATTCTCATACATCAAAAGCGAAAATTTTCCACAGCGGCCGCGTTTCAGCTAACGCGTTTAACTGGAGTATATAAATAAAAGTAAATAACGAAGTTGAGCGGGACGAGTAAATTAAGTGGCTAATAGATATTGATGAACGCGATATGATTTATTGGAGGGGCAGCTGCTGAGAGGTACATAGCTGCTGATGATACATGTGACGGTACAACAGCCATCACACTGGACACCAGGGACCCTCCAAAAGTCAAAAATCCTCGTCATTTGTAATAGAAACTTTATAGCACCAGGACTACAAAGTGTAGCTTTACGACGCGGAAAAAGGTCTCTTCAGACAAGTTTTCAAGGCTTCTCATAAAAATACTTTGGGATAAAGTATCTTGTAGAGAAGTGAAGTGGGTACTAGAAAACTTGAACTAGTTAAATGCGAGTTTCTTTTGTTAACGATATCCAGCAATACATATCCACATAGGTACATATAGGACACAGAAAGCATTGTTTCAACTTGTACTCAAGTAAAGATTGATGATAATAACCGTAGACACAGAATTTAACGATACATATACCCCCATACTTTACCGCTTATGGTATTATCGTATCTACACTGCATTTAATGTGAGTAGGAACAGTGCGAGTTCGACTAATAGATTATTTAAATCTGCCATAACTTACAGCGATCACGCAAATTGATGACTGCGGGAATCAATGTTCGCGCCATAAAGAGCGCTCGCCGCTGCAGCACATCTACATAATACTCCAGCACTCGCCTGAAGACCTTGTAATGACATCCGCAATTAATATAAAAAGCCCTTCGCCCTTCTAATGTGGAATGAATTGCTTCTGCCGGAGCTTGCGCCGCCCTTTCCACCCACACTCACAAAACTACTTGCGACCCAAACCTATCTTACGTGCCCCCGAATAAAGCCCAAACTCGTAAGATTCCACCGCAAATATAAAGTTGTGTCCTGCAGTGCTTTGACTTTTCACTCCATTCCACAAACGTTTTTATTATTGTAATGTTGGATCCCCATTTTCCGTTAGTCACATTCCGGGAATAAGTTTAGTTTTATCTGTTATGTAGGGCGGCCTCTTTATGTCGCATACGCAATGAAGCCGAGTGCTCATGGTATCGTGCGCGATAATCGTAGGGCTGCGCTGTAGCCCCGAGATAAGCTCAATACCACTTCAAAAGTATTCCAGCCAGAATAGCTTTAAAAAGTTAGGGGTAATATCGCTATTTATTATATAACAGCCGCACAATGTAGCCGTTTATAATGATGTTGGTAACGCCCAAACAGTCGGGGAGATGCTTAGCACCACAAACATTAATTGTTATTAGTCTGGGGGCAGTTAGAGGTTAAAGTAAGTTAGTCCTTCATTTGTATTATTACCTATGCTAGCAAACACTTTTACTGTTATATTAATAGATAAATCTCAACTTAATATGCAAAGCAAGTATTGGATAAAACAACAAGCATAACACGTTATAGTGTAATATCAAAGGAATGTTCGACCAATTGAATCCGAGCGGCTCTAATTACCGACACCCCCGTGATGAAGGGTTCGCACGCACACGCCATCACTCTCACACCTTACACAATACACCCTCGTATGAACGAGACGGATGACACAGGTAACTACAATTACCACCAATATGAATTTACATTGAAACGTTTGGACAAGTTATACTCGGACATCGGAAGTCGTTAAGAGAAAAGTTAAACTTGATAGGTAGCTACTTTTACTAATAAATATGTCCTTTTTAGTTGAACCTTAAATTTTTTATACTGTATAAAGTAATTATCTAAGGAAAGTTCATTATGTTTAGCAGTGGGCGTTTATGAGCCAGGTCTGAAGTATTTTTACTGTGTAGGTAGTAAACACCGCAAATAGAAGCATTTTATGCTTCACGGTTAAGACGCGTTAACTTTAACGTCATATACGCTTTTAAATTAGCTGTAGAAACTTTATCTGTATTTAGTATTATTCTGAGAAACATATTTCGTGAAGCAGTAACATCAAATCATTTATAAAGCTGTCTCGTTCATTTGTTTTTATGTAATTTCTCCATTTGTTAGATCGTGCGGTTCAATGTCACGACGACATGCGAAACTGTCATCTGAGTGAGCGAAAACATGCGCAAGATGAATAAATTAAAACAAAACACAGAACTAAACGAATTCGGAAGTAAATGCCTGAAAATCACGCAGCTTTACGTAATTATACACAATTAATTAGGTTTTACCTGGTTTTGATTAGGAAAATTCGTATTTCCTGATTATTTTATTTGCAATTTTAAGAAGTTATGATGATCATGAAAACAAAACAATCCTGATGAACAAGTTCCGTTCATACTTAAAGTGAATCTGTGATATGATGTGAAGTGTACGGTGCGAGGTGTCGCCGACAACACTCGCCGCTCTCCATATTTTTCGGGGCACACATTAACGTCGATCCGGAAATTATTGCCGAACAAAAAACAAACAACTCTTAGTTTCCCGACACGTAAACACTGCGCTCTATCACGATCCCTACATCCCATCTCCATGTCAACTCACAAACTAAAATCAATCTTGCCACCACGCAATAAAATACCTATTGATTTGACGGCGGGTGGCGCGTTTGTCTCTCTCGCTGGTCGCAGCATTTATATTTAAGGGGAGCTACTTCACTGGGGTATTTGCATAAGTTTGTTTATGAAATTCTCGTGCGCTTTGTCAGTCGACGCGACTGCCACTTAACTGGTTATCATCTGTTTATTCAAGGGAATGTAACGCAAACAGACTCGATGCAGATGCCAAGTGTTAATTGTTGCTTGGTTTCATCTGCTGGTCTGTTTCGACGAGCCAATGACTGTACTATAATAACGATTTAGAAATCCATTAGAAAATCTGTTTTCTCTGAATTTAATAACGTCGAGAGAGTCAAGTGTCACGAGGCTGTTTATACGAGTACTGCAAACAAGTGTCGCAATAAGCATCGCGTACAAACTTGTGTATGTTTGCGAACCCTTACCTACTGCAATTTAAAACTATGATTAAACGGCGCGGCACGGCTATCCGGAAGCTCGTTAAAAGTTGTGCACAACGCAACGCTCGACCGCCGTTTAAAAGTTCCACCTGCCGGACAGCGGGCCGGACGGCGGCCGGCGCCGGACGCAGCAGCCGGACGAATCACAGTCAAACAAGGTTACGCGATACGCATACGCTTAACGTTTGAGATGTTATGCAAATGTGTGTGTGCGCGTAATGGAATGAACGCCACAATTTGTGCCGATTCAGTTAAGTGGGACATTTGTTTTTAAGGTCGTTCCGGAGTGGGCCACCGTGTTCAACTTCCGATAATGGCTTTCAAATTAAGGCGCTTTGAATTTGTGAGCATTCATTAATGTAATGTATTCATTTTATGGCACCTGGGTTTGCTTTGTTTACTGTTATATTTAATTTTTATCTACATCCCTATCAATATTTAATGCCAATGTTTCGCGTGAATATAATGAATATTTTTATAACATTCCCTTTTATTCTTCCCTTTTTACGCGTTAATCTCATTCAGGCCGAAGAGCTTAATTAAACAAGTTAAATCTATTGCTTAAGTAAAATGGGGTAACATTAATTTAGGGAAATACTTTTTAACATCCAATCCGCGGACATTTGAAGCGGGAATTATCCCGCAATAGGAGGCCACGACATAAATCCGCGAAGCTTAGCGCGCCCTCAAACTACATCCCAACAAAAAGTCCAAGGGATGGCTCTATTAATAAAGATTATCGCGAGGCGCCTAAATAATGTCGGCGCGGGCTTCTGCGTGCGTCAGTGACCGCGGCCGGCGGGTCGGGCTGCGGACACAAGGCACGTTGTTGCGTTGCAACACAACACTACAGTGCACTCTTAGGAACAGTAATGGCAGTTTTTGCTTGCTTTTACTTGAATATTGTTTTAGGACAGGCTCGTGGCGCCGCGACGTGTTATCCGGCCCGGATACGGGGCTTAATCCCAACGAATTTATGTTTGTTTGGTGCGGTCAGGGTTTGGCCAGGGATGAGTGGACTTTTGGCAATCCTTTAGTGTAGCTTTACGACTTTGTAATGGCTCCCACATATTTTGATGTTCTTCAAATTATAATTTGATACTGTTATTTCAGTCTTAAGTGACATTACTTGAGGGATATATTTATAAACTAAGATGACATGAAAGAAGACGATAAAGGAAACGAAAACGAAATAAAAAATGTCGATTATTTTTTATTTAAACAAGCATTTGTTTTGATACAGCAAAGTAACAATGTGTTAAGAAGCAGCGTGTGATACGAGCGCGTAACATACGGGTTATAATACGCGTGAGTAACCCGTATTATGACGTCACCGCTCTCCGCGCGATCGTAACCGTACTGACGGCCGTATTGCGATGCCATTCTAAGGATTATTATACTATTATGATGTTTATAAATCTGATCTTTCACTCGTTGCCTGTTGTGCTTACATCCGCTGGTGATATTATTTTTATTATTTATTTCATTTCATTATATTGTATCAGATAGGTTATTCTGCGATTCACAATTGGAAGAACATGAATCGTCTGTTGTAATAACTGGTATTTTTTTTCTACATTGGTGGTTTTTTTAACATTGAAATTTTTATACGCATGTAATCTTTAATAGCATAATATAAACTGTTTTTTTACTTTAGAATTCAATATCAAGTTGTACGTACTATTCTGAAAGTATTACTTGCTAGAAATATAACAATGCTGAGTGATACGATATTTATTTAGTAAATACATTTCACTAAAATGTTGATATTTCTAAGAATTCAATTACTTCACAAACTTATAGAAACCATATAATTTCATTTCTAGAGAGATATGGTCATTTCTCTATTATAATTTAATATTTTATTATAAAATACTTTTACTAATACTGAAAAAGGTCTGAACACGATATTATGTATACGTATGATATTATGTTTGCTAAAACATACAAGATAAAGTTCTAAAGAACCTAAATTGATCTCACCTTATCCCAACGTCGAAATAACTTATCTCGTTAATTATAATTATAAACTAACGATTCATAACAGATGCTGATTAACGAAATCAGTTTAAACTGGAAGTCACCCCACACCACGATACGTTACGTTAATTAGGTTATTTTATTAATTACTGCTGTTCTCATAACCACTGATTAATGATAATGCGATGCGTGATACTAATTGTTATTACGTCAAATTTAATTACTAACCAGAAGCTGCATTACAAAGTAACTACCGAGAGATAGTCGAGGTAACTAATAAATGGGTTTAATTCATACATAAATACTGTAATAACTTGTATTAACTATTTGTCTAATTCTACCCGTAGCTAACGTGCGTGTGATCGCTCCCAAAAAGTGTTATGCCATTTTCGTCAGAGTTTACGTTCTGTATATAAATAGCAGAGTGCTAAATATTGACTTACAACTAATGGAATACTTATGATAAACATGAATAAACAAAATGGTAAGGTCACCATTCCTATTCAAGTTATTCCACGCTTTCGATGAGACAGATCGAATGGCATTTCGTTTATCAAAATCAGCTTAGCAGTTTACGTAAAAACTCGAGCGTCACATACATTAAACATGAATTCATGAGCTTCAGTTATTATTCTCGTGATCGGTAAAATAGAGAAGAAAATGCCGTCGTTACAATAATAGAATTCGTCGGGTATTGAAAGCAATCTTGGGTTAATCTTACTTCCGACGTCCATTACATAGCTCTATCGATATCTGGAAGACATTGAAATGCAGATGAGTTAGTACCTGCCGGCTGACGAGCTCGTCATATCTCGAGGAGACAGGCTCAATAGCATCAACGTTGATTGATACCGATTGATTCGGCCGTCCATCAGTTCTTACGATTGAACAAAAACATTGGATTGGTCCTCGATCATTTATCGCTAGAAGCGAACGCATTGACGGCTCGTCAATCAATCGTAGCGACAATAAATTGATTGTATCACGCGACGCACATAAATATTTAGCGAGAACTGATTGCAGTGCAGTGCGGCTATAGTTATTGCCCAGAACTGTGGCAGTGATCTGACCTGGCAGTTACCGTGGTATGCACTGCGAAGGGCATGCTCACTTATCATGTCACAAGAGAAAGCATACTGATTAATCTAATATATTTTCAAGATATACGAGAATTATGATCTAACTAGTTTCTGCCAGCGGTTTCACCGGCATCCCGTGGGAAATACTTCCCGTACCGGGATAAAAAGTAGCCTATAGCCTTCCTCGATAAATGGGCTATCTAACACTGAAAGAAATTTTCAAATCGGACCAGTAGTTCCTGAGATTAGCGCGTTCAAACAAACAAACAAACTCTTCAGCTTTATAATATTAGTATAGATGAAGGAATTGTTAAAAAATGAAATATGACACTTTATTTACAAGTGATAGAAGAGAACATCTAGCTATAGTAACCGCGTGCGGTTTCGACGTCACCTTGCTATGAAAATATCATTTATTTTAAGAATGGATGGAGTGACAAACAACAAACAAGTTTGTGACAATTTAATTCTTGAATGTTTGCAAGTATCTACAGCGGGAGGTTTCAATATTTCCAGTTCTTTACAAACAAACACCGGTGACTTCCAGCTGAGAAATAATTTCCAAAGATATCATTCAAACATTGTTGACCCAGTTCACTTTATATTCACGTAAATAAAGTTCTTACCTGAAGCGACAGACATCTCGCCACTTAATAAAATTAACATTGAAAATAAAATTAATAATTTGCTCAAGGTAATTAAGACGTCTTAATTATTGGTAGCAGTTTGTATAAGAATTAATTAGTCGGGAAAATATTCTTTATGTTAAGATAATAAAATACTCTCGTTATATTTAGCTTTTGTGTCCCAAATCTCTTGCTTGGCATAAAAAAAAAAACTATCCGTCTGTGGTAGAAGCAACGTGTGCGTAACAATATTCGCGTTGTTTTTGTCGACAATTCAGAGAACTCTGTTTTTTTTTCTAAAGGAAAAGAGCTTATTATATTTTCGCAGAAAATAAACCTGAAATGATTTATCTGGCGCGTATAAAACGAGGTTGCAAAAACAATGCCTACAACAGTACGACGTAATAAACATAAAAAATATTTTCTGTAAAACAACTGAAAAAATGAAATACACAAAATTGTTTTGACCAAAACAAAAAACTGTTGTCGTTAACAAGTTGGAATTATTATTTCATGAAATTGTCACTATTGTTTCACTGAATGACAGCTACAGGGCGCTCCGCCTCGTTATTGAAACATCGACCCACTACATAATAGAGTTTAAGTCTAAAATTGAATGACACTGAAAGCTCGTTACTGTTGAGTTTTAAATGCAAAAGAAAATACAGCTGAAATCATCTTTGGTCTTTATTATCGCTCTGCTCTGAGAATACAATTTCTTTAAATGTTGAGACGTATCTGTCTTAGCCAGGTGAGTTAATTAATCTTTAGTTTTTGAAGTATTTTCATTTAAATGATTCTTGTTTCTGTGTTGTAAATACTTACTATTCTTGCTGTCTTAAGATATCTTCTAGATGTTTTATGCGCTTACCTGAAACAATAAACGAAAAAAAAATGTTAATGAAATACAGCACACGAACAATTGCGGGTAAAGATTACACGCGGCTAAATTGTCTAGACTGACGGGATAACAAAAACAAAGCAATAAAAATGAAATTGCACCTCGAACCCACTGTAGCGCGTAAGCAGTTGCGAGACGAGTGCGAGGTCACGGGTTCAAGCCGCACGATCTGCTGCGAACTCATTTAGCTTAAAAGAGGCGAAATAAAATAACTAATATTCGAGCACGCGTCCTCTTCTCGAAACATTAATTATCACAAAAATAAACTCATTTCAAACGAGACATTCTTCACGAGTTAATTTCTTGACGCTCAACAAAATTACTGTAAACTTACAGAACGAGATTACACTAATAATAAATATGTGCTCATAAATCATTAACTTTGTTAACAAATAGTATTAATCATATTTTTGTTGAGGAGACTTAGCAACGTCGTGATCATATTACGTCTTACAGTTAGCTTGTAGACAAAATATGATAAAAAATGTGTAATACTGCTCATGGCGACTGTCAAGAATATATCATTAATACGAGTAGTAACTAGTACGTGTACTGTACGCAGGTCACGAAATATTTTTTTAAATAAAAATAAATATTTAAGGTTTGGAATATTAAAATATTAACAGAATTCAGTAAAAAGAAAACAATAACGCCAGTTATATGCGCAATGTATTCAAATAATATTCTATCGCGTCCGAAATATTGAACAAAGGCGAATAAAACCGGATTATCTGTATCATTTGCATACACACACTATTGGATTTTTAACGGTTTGAATTTAGAAAATACTTGTTACACAGAATACATAACTGGTTTGTGTATTTTTTGAACATTAGCAAGATATATCGAGTGCAATATTCACCGAGCATGACATAGCCATTGCAATATGCAAAGTCGCCCCAATCAGTGGACCGTTGGATATAAGTCTCTAATATTATTCTTAGTCATATAGTTTTTCTCATAAATCACCCACCTTATCTTTCAAAAAACTAGAAAATAAAAAAATAGTTACTTACCTGTCAACCTACGTAGGTGGTCCCGGTCATATTAGACTGAAATAAAAACGTGGGGCCCATTAATTATTGCTGTAGTACTTTCTTCTAGAGGTATAATAGGTGTGGATTGTATCGACTTACTATAATCGTAACTGGAGATTTTGACAATCAATAATCAGCCGTAGCGGCTTCACCAGCGAACGCCGAGCTCATGATCTACCAAAGTATAAAGATATGCTTTGCCATAGGTAAGATTTCAGAGGGGCCCCACGTTTTTATTTTAGTCTAATATGACCGGGACCACCTACGTAGGTTGACAGGTAAGTAACTATTTTTTTATTTTCTAGTTTTCAGTGCACATAAGATAAAACCGTTTAACTAAAAAGTTTTTTTACCGATTTTTATTTTCTAGTTTTTAGTATTTAATGAAAATGCCTACCGAATATTCCTCATTGTATCTAATTCATTTAGTGCATCGTTATTACACGGTCTCTTACCTGATAATTTATTACAATGTAATAAAAAAAAGTCTATTTTTTTTTAACGACGCCAAAAATCATCAAGTGACCCCTCCCTGGGTCAGCAGCGGTAAGGGAGTGCCAGACTCTTACTGACTAAGAACAGTTATTTTTCGTCGTAGGCCATTTATGTACCAGGGCCACGGTAACTCTTTCGAACAATCCCGCAGCCCAGGCAGGCCTTGGCCCTGTTGGGCCCCGCTGGGTTGCTGACAGTATTCTACTTGTGTAGCCCTTTCATTTGATACCCATATTGAGGGAATTGATAAAACCTACGTTATCCGCCATTTTGTACCGGCGGCCATATTGGATTTTAATTTTATATAGTACATTGTATTCTACTGGTTGAGCACTTTCATCTGATACCCATATTGATGGGATTGATAAAACCTACGTTATCCGCCATTTTGTAGCGGCCGCCATCTTGGATTTCAATTTTTTGTAGTATATTGTATTCTGCTTGTTGAGCCCTTTCATTTGATACCCATATTGATGGGATTGATAAAACCTACGTTATCCACCATTTTGTAGCGGCCGCCATCTTGGATTTCAATTTTTTATAGTATATTGTATTCTGCTTGTTGAGCCCTTTCATTTGATACCCATATTGATGGAATTGATAAAACCTACGTTATCTGCCATTTTGTAGCGGCCGCCATCTTGGATTTCAATTTTTAATAGTATATTGTATTCTGCTTGTTGAGCCCTTTCATTTGATACCCATATTGATAGGATTAATAAAACATAAATTATCCGCCATTTTGTAGCGGCGGCCATCTTGGATTTCAATTTTTTATAGTATATTCTATTCTGCTTGTTGAGCCCTTTCATTTAATACCCATATTGATATGATTAATAAAACATAAATTAATGTCGGCGACGGACTACGCGCGGCGAGCGAAACATAGACCCTCGGACACGGGGGTCTCAAGTAGTGGCAGGCAGAGCCATCCACAGTTAGGCGCGCACCGGTCTCCTTCCTTGAATTGTAAATATTTCGTAACTTTAAGTGTCTTGTTTACTTGTTTTATGTAGTAATATTATGTTTAGATTAGATTAAGATGTTATTATTTAATTATTATGTGCCATGTTTTACTGTGATTTATGTACGTATAAGTGTTATGTTGTTTAAGTTTAATGTGTACCTTAACAATAAGTTAAGATGTCTTATATTTGTAAATAATGTTGGAAAATAAACATATTATGTTGGGGTGGTTTTATTTAGTCAATGTTTAGGATACCTAGAACTAAGTCGCCTGCAGCATGCTTTGAAGGGCCTCGCCCCGCTGCTGCTAGTGGTGAAAAGGCGGCTTAGTTACAGGAATAGGCGACCTGCTCTTCACCATGGGACGTGATGAGCAGGGTTAGGGAATCCGGTGAGTACCACCACCCTAGGGTAAAACGCCGAGGGGTGTCAGCGCCAGAGAGCCAGGACACAACCTCGTGACCATGAATGGGTCAAAGGGTGGTTGGTACATACGGATCACAGCCATGTGCTAAGTCTCCAAGGCCAAAGGTTAGGATCACCACTTAGGTTTCCTAGATTAGGTCTAGCCTAGAAAATGGTGAACCGACTAAGAGACTTAGCATAGAAAACTAGGTAGATTCTTATGGGAATAATATATATAACGTAATGTATACGTATTAGAAACTAATTATAATTAAAATTGGAATTGTAACTAGAATAAATACATTGTAATATAAGAATTTACCTATGTATGACAAATAAACCGCCCACAACCGGGCGCTAGTGTTGTTTCAACGCGGGCCCACGACCCGCTCAATAAAAGGCGGGCCGCGGCGCCCATACAGTCAGTCATCATCGAGCCTCCGTTGAAGCAACACGACGCGTCCGGACTGTTGGAACCAAGAAATGCTCGTGTTTTATTCCTGAAATCCTGATCCCGAGAAGGCGTATCTGTGTGACTTCGTGTCAAGTTCTTCAGCGCACAGGCAGGGTGCGCGGGGTGCGGCGTAACCGGCGCTTTAACATCTTCTTCACGTCGCATCAACTGGGGAGACTGTCCCCGCCGCCGACTACTATCTTCGGGAGGCGATAACAGCTGGTCCTTCGAGCCGGATCCTGCAATCGAAGAACTTAACATGCCAGTTACCAGGTCGCAAAAGAGCGTGCCGGTGCGGCCGCCGACGCGTCAGGATGAAGAAGCACCCTCATCGGCCACGGGGGGAGCGACGTCGGAAGAGGCGTCGTCCGCGACGGCGTCCACCGGTACAACGGGAACAGAAGAAACATCAGCGACAACGTTGACGGAGACTACGGCCACCACGGATACGACTGTGACAACGGCAGCGTCGCGTCAGAAAAAAGCGACTGCCAAGAAGGCGCCACACCAAACGCCGGAAGTCGGGGAGGAAGAGGCCACCTCGAAGAAGCCGGCGGGCGCAGGTCGTCGGCCAAGAAGCGTCAAGTCAACGAGTTCAGCAGCAAGGCGCCGCGAACTAGAAGCAAGGGAAGAACTCGCGCGTCTGGAGCTGGAAGCTGCCCAGGCGGCGACTAAACTAGCCCGCGTGCGCCTAGAACTCGCACAGTGTGAAGATGACGACTCAGATTTGGAAGTAGACAACGAAGAGAAGACCGCCCAGGTCCAGGATTGGATCCAGACCTCAGTCCTTAAGGACGGCGCCAGAGAAGAGGCGCGGCGGAAAAGCCCGGAACGACCGGCCAAGAAGGTGCAGCAAGTCACGGCCAAGGAAGAGGCCGCATCGGGAAGCGCGTCGATGGAGGTGCAGACGCTCGCCGCCGCCCTAAGGGACGCTTTCGGGAGGAGCGGCGCAGCAACGGCACCGCCAAAGTATCTTCACGAACTACCGATGTTCGACGGCAGCAGCAGCGAGTGGACGGCCTTCCGGGTTGTCTACGAAGATACGGCGCCCCTATTCAACGAGGCACAGAATATGGCGCGCCTACGACGCGCTATACGAGGGGCAGCCCGGGACTCCATCAAGAGTCTACTGTACTCCGAGGCGGCACCAGGTGACGTCATCCTCGCGCTCAAGAGGAGATTCGGCCGCCCGGAGGCGCTGGTGCTCGCGGAGTTAGAAAAAGTGCGTGCGTTACAACGAATTAGTGATAACCCGCGGGACATATGTGTGTTTGCGAGCCAAGTAAACAATAGTGTTGCGGCAATAAAAGGTCTGAAAAGGCCACAGTATTTGTGCTCGCCCGAAATGGTAAAACAGATTGTTGACAAGTTGCCCACAGTGTTAAAGTTTCGATGGTACGATTACCATGAAGGTGCGGACTGCAGTGAACTTTCCGACTTGACAATGATCAGTGAGTTCTTGAACAAAGAAGCGGACAAGTGCGGTGCGTTCGCCAATAGTGAAAATGTCAGTGTTCGCCGAGTGCAACGACAGTGCACAAACCACATGGATTGCAGTGATAACCGAGTGCAACGTCAGTGCACAAACCACATGGATTGCAGTGATAACAGGAACACGAAAAGGAACCAGGTATGTCCACTTTGCAATAACACTGATAATGATCACGCGCTGCAAGAGTGTCGCAACTTTCTAAAGATGTCGGTCGATGACCGCTGGGAAGCTGTCAAAAAGTCGAACATATGTTTCAAGTGTCTGAAAGACAGACATAGAAAAAGCTCATGCAGGAAGCCGCCGTGTCGAATATGTAAACGTTGGCATCACAAGTTACTTCACAGTGATAATAAAGGTGCGCACGACGAGAAAGTCAAGGAAATTTCAACTAACGTGGTCGCACCTGTGCACACTATGTGCACTACACGCGCATATTTAAAGATGATTCCGGTTGAAATATATGGGCGCACGGGTTCTAAAAAGATAATGGCTTTATTAGATGAAGGCTCTACCGTCTCACTGTTAGATGCCGAGGTGGCGACAGAGATAGGCGCTAACGGCGAAAAGGAGGAATTATTAATAGAAACAGTAGGCGGTCGATTAATAAGGCATTTAGAATCTGAAAAATTAAATGTTAAAATTCGAGGCGTTCACCAAAATACGAAACGACTTCTAGAGCGCGTTAGAACCATGGATAATTTAAAGCTGGCGCCGCAGTATATTGATAAACATAGAATTAGTGCATGTAAACATTTGAGCAAACTTGTACATGAATTATGTTATACACCCGAGTCACCACAGCTCCTAATTGGCCAAGACAATTGGCACCTCATAGTAACTCGAGAGGTCAGGCAAGGTCAGCCGGGTGAACCAGTGGCGTCGCGTACTAACCTAGGCTGGGTGCTACACGGAACCGACGCGGGCGCAGCACGCCCGGTAAACTTCATTAACACGATATCACATTTAGTTAATAAAGATGAAGAAATGCACGAGACAATTAAACGTCATTTCGATATAGAATCATTAGGCGTGACGCCTAGGCGGCCGTCCACAGATATAGAGGCACAGGCCACTGACATATTGGAAAGTACGTGCACAAGACTAGAAGACGGGCGGTTTGAGGCCGGCCTATTGTGGAAACGCGACGTCAGGTGTATGCCGGAAAGTTACGCATCTGCTTTTAATAGATTGAAAAATGTAGAGCGCAAACTAGATAAAGATAGTCATTTAAAGAAAGAATACTCTGCTCAAATCGACCACCTCATAACAAACGGTTACGCAGAAAAGGCGCCGACATGCGCTGATGAGATAAAAAATGATAAGCAATGGTACTTACCTCATTTCGCGGTGACGCACCCGGTAAAAAAGAAAATAAGAATAGTTTTCGACGCCGCCGCCAGGTCGCGTGGCGTTAGCCTAAATGATGCATTGTTGCCGGGCCCGGACTTATTAAAATCGCTATTTGGTGTTTTACTGAAATTCAGACGCGGGCCGTATGCTGTCGCGGCCGATATTAAGGAAATGTTTTTACAAATAAAAATAAGGGAAAAGGACCGCGACAGTCTACGCTTCTTATGGCGAGGCGACAATAGAGAGGTAACGCCCACTCAATATAGAATGACTTCGGTCATATTTGGGGCGACGTCGTCGCCAAGCACAGCGATATATGTGAAAAACAAAAACGCATTAGAACACGCTACAGAATACCCCGCCGCGGCTGAGGCAATAATAAACAATCATTATATGGACGATTATTTACACAGTTTTCATTCAGAAACAGAGTTCATAAGTGTGACGTCACAAGTAGATATGATACACAAGAAGGCTTGTTTTGAATTGCGTGGGTGGGCGTCTAATAAACCGGGGCTCCTGCATGAGTTAATCGACACGAACAGCGCTGTAAAAACGGAAGTGGACCTGGGTGAAAAGGAAGAGAAGACGCTGGGTCTGCGCTGGTTTACAACTTCCGACAAATTAGGTTTCAGGGCTAACCTGCGCAACACACCGCAGGACATAGCGTCGGGCATACGCACGCCCACTAAGAGAGAGGTAACCAGCGCAGTGATGTCGACTTTTGACCCGTTAGGTTTGGCGTCTCCCGTTTTAATACAGGGAAAAAAGCTACTACAAGACATATGGCGCAGCGGAGTGTCCTGGGACCAGCAGATCAGGAACCGAGAGGACGTTGCCTGGAGAAAGTACCTGCAAGACGTGAAGGTTCTACAGGACTTACAGATTCCTAGGTGCCTGGCGCCACACTGCACAGAAGGGGAGCTGCATACGTTCACAGATGCAAGTGAGCAGGCGTATGCAGCTGCAGTGTATTGGCGGACCAGTACTGCAGACGGCAGAAACCACACGCGGCTGGTGGCAGCTAAAGTCAGAGTCACACCGTTGAAACCCGTGTCGGTACCGAGACTAGAACTGCAGGCGGCACTACTTGGGAGCAGGTTGGCGCGCTCGGTAGAAGAGGAACTAGATTTGCAAGTCGAGCGAAAGGTCTACTGGACAGACTCCAGCGTCGTATTGTCGTGGATAAAGACGGACCCGCGGACGTTTAAGACGTTCGTTGCTCATCGGCTGGCCGAAATTGAAGAATCAACGCGCCCACAAGAATGGCGCTGGGTGCCGACCGCACTTAACCCCGCCGACGACGCGACGCGCGACGTCCCCGAACACTTCAATGCTAATCACCGTTGGTTCACAGGTCCCGACTTCCTTGCCTATAGCGAGGACAAATGGCCGGCCAGGCGGTCATTTAAGACCGAGCCGACCGGTGAAGAGAGAGCAGTCGACGCGGTAGCAACGGTGCAGAGCGTCGTGCACACAACACCCGACCCGGCGCGCTTCAGCGCCTGGACGCGCTTGCTGCGCGCGACAGCGCGCGTGCTGCAATTCACGCAACTGTGCCGACGACGCGTGCATGTGCACGCCTGCCACGACCCCGCCTGGCGCAAGGCGGGCCCGAAGCGAGCGCCTACCCGGGCGCCACCCACCGCACAGGCGCCTAGCACACGCTTTGTGCCACTCGACGCAGAACTGCTGCGACGGGCGGAGCTGCTACTGCTGGCGCGCAGCCAGCACGACAGCTTCGCAGACGACCTGCGCAACCTCCGGCTGCAGCATCAGCTGGAGCGAGGCAGCCAGCTGCGTCGCCTTGACGTGGTGCTCGAGGACGGCGTCATAAAGCTGCGCGGCCGCATCGACGCTGTGCAAGGCGTCAGCCTTGCATACAGGCGTCCACTGGTGCTCGACGGGCGCCACCAGGTGGCGCGCCTCATCGTGGCGCATTACCATCACCGGTTCAATCACGCGAATCACGCCACGGTGATGAACGAGCTAAGGCAACACTACTGGATCCTCGGGCTACGGGCAGCGCTGCGTGCTGTGCAGCACCACTGCCAGTGGTGCAAGCTGCGGAGAGCGCAGCCACACGCGCTACCAACGGGCAACCTACCTGCGGAAAGGCTGGCGCATGGGTGCCACCCTTTCACGTGCACCGGCGTCGATTACTTCGGCCCCATGGTGATCACCGTGGGCCGACGCACCGAAAAACGATGGGGCGCACTCTTCACGTGCCTCACCACAAGGGCCGTGCACATGGAGCTGGTGTCATCGCTGTCAACAGACAGCATGATCCTGGCGTTGCGACGCTTCGCGGCGCGACGCGGCATGCCCCGCGTTATCTATAGTGATAACGGCACCAACTTCGTGGGGGCCAACAAGGAGCTGCAAGACACGATGGCTGCACTGCAGCCTGACGTCACCGACGAGGCCGCCAAGTTGGGTCTTCAATGGAAATTCATCCCACCTGGCGCTCCTCACATGGGGGGAGCATGGGAGCGTTTAGTGCGCTCGATCAAGGCAGCGCTAGACGCCACGCTGAAGGAACGACATCCCAAAGAGGAGGTCCTACTTACCCTCCTCTTGGAAGCAGAGCACGTCGTCAATTCGCGGCCACTCACTCACTTGGCCGCGGATTGGCAAGAAGAGGCGCTGACGCCAAACCATTTCCTCATCGGGCGCTCTTGTGGTGGAGCACGCATCGGGAGCTTCACAGACAGCGAGCTAGTGGGACGCCACACCTGGCGTACTACGCAACGCCTTGCCGACCACTTTTGGCAAAGGTGGTTGCGGGAGTACCTACCCACGCTACTACCGAGGAAGATCAGCGGGAGAGCCTGCGCTACAGATCTGCGCGTGGGCGACGTAGTGCTCATTGTCGACGGCACTCTTCCACGGTGCACTTGGCCGCGCGGCAAGGTCGCGGCCGTGTATCCTGGTCCAGACGGCAGAACGCGCATCGTGGACGTGACAACCAAGGGCGGCGTGCTACGACGGCCTGCTACGCGTCTGGTGGTGCTGGTGGAGGCGCCGGGAGAGTCGCCGAGCCAGGAGGACGGTGCTACGCACGAGGGGGAGACTGTCGGCGACGGACTACGCGCGGCGAGCGAAACATAGACCCTCGGACACGGGGGTCTCAAGTAGTGGCAGGCAGAGCCATCCACAGTTAGGCGCGCACCGGTCTCCTTCCTTGAATTGTAAATATTTCGTAACTTTAAGTGTCTTGTTTACTTGTTTTATGTAGTAATATTATGTTTAGATTAGATTAAGATGTTATTATTTAATTATTATGTGCCATGTTTTACTGTGATTTATGTACGTATAAGTGTTATGTTGTTTAAGTTTAATGTGTACCTTAACAATAAGTTAAGATGTCTTATATTTGTAAATAATGTTGGAAAATAAACATATTATGTTGGGGTGGTTTTATTTAGTCAATGTTTAGGATACCTAGAACTAAGTCGCCTGCAGCATGCTTTGAAGGGCCTCGCCCCGCTGCTGCTAGTGGTGAAAAGGCGGCTTAGTTACAGGAATAGGCGACCTGCTCTTCACCATGGGACGTGATGAGCAGGGTTAGGGAATCCGGTGAGTACCACCACCCTAGGGTAAAACGCCGAGGGGTGTCAGCGCCAGAGAGCCAGGACACAACCTCGTGACCATGAATGGGTCAAAGGGTGGTTGGTACATACGGATCACAGCCATGTGCTAAGTCTCCAAGGCCAAAGGTTAGGATCACCACTTAGGTTTCCTAGATTAGGTCTAGCCTAGAAAATGGTGAACCGACTAAGAGACTTAGCATAGAAAACTAGGTAGATTCTTATGGGAATAATATATATAACGTAATGTATACGTATTAGAAACTAATTATAATTAAAATTGGAATTGTAACTAGAATAAATACATTGTAATATAAGAATTTACCTATGTATGACAAATAAACCGCCCACAACCGGGCGCTAGTGTTGTTTCAACGCGGGCCCACGACCCGCTCAATAAAAGGCGGGCCGCGGCGCCCATACAGTCAGTCATCATCGAGCCTCCGTTGAAGCAACACGACGCGTCCGGACTGTTGGAACCAAGAAATGCTCGTGTTTTATTCCTGAAATCCTGATCCCGAGAAGGCGTATCTGTGTGACTTCGTGTCAAGTTCTTCAGCGCACAGGCAGGGTGCGCGGGGTGCGGCGTAACCGGCGCTTTAACATCTTCTTCACGTCGCATCAACTGGGGAGACTGTCCCCGCCGCCGACTACTATCTTCGGGAGGCGATAACAATTAATTATCCGCCATTTTGTAGCGGCGGCCATCTCGAATTTATAATGATAATGAATAAACATAATTGTATTGTCACCAAAATCCAAAGTGTATACAAAATTTCAGATTAATCGGTTGACAGGAAGAGGGTGAAATTTGAATTACTAAATTTGACCCAAGATTATATAAAACAAACGGGGTGAGCTGAATAAAACCATTTAAAAATGCTACATCCCATGGTAGGTACCTTATAGTACATAATGCTAAGCTATGCAGAGGCGGGTAGCTCGGCACACAGCTTCATTGAATCCGCGGCATTCATCGTGCGTGATGACGCCCGTGACGTCACCGCCGCGCAAACACTAGCTTTGACTCGCCGCCACGTCTTATTTACACAACAAGGACTTACTCACTTCAATTATGTTGCCTTCATCGTTCCAAATGATATGTCGTCAAGTGGAATTTTAAAAGAGTAATATTTTGGGTTTTGACTAAACCCAGCTTCGGATAAAATATTTTATATTCTAGATTTTCAGTTAATCCTAGTTATTTCAGGAGCAGTCATAACTCTTGACCCAACTATTTCAATCAATATTAAACCCCAGTGATTTACATTCCAATTTATAATTGAAATAAAATTTCATTTCAGTTACCAGCTCAGTTACCTCTAGTCTAGTTATTTTCATTAGTATTTATGTGGAGAGGAGAAAACTAAAAATGTAATATTTATTAGAAGGCAAGTTATTGAAGAAAGTCGTGTCGTAGCGTCTGCTTTGAGCACGAGCTTATCTCACCTAATTACTTTAAGTAAACTCCAAGTAGACACAGGTTTTGCTATATTATGTACAAAAGTTTTTCAAATGAATCTATGTGTGGATGTTATTACTACACAGTGGGTAAAACATGCTCATCTCTCAATGTATGTATTCAACATCTTTGTGAATTGTATCATGATTTGAACTCAAACAAAACATCTCAAAATAACTGAAGAAGTGTGAGTGAGCTCTGCCGCCGGCTGGCGCTAATTATTCACAGCCTATAAGAAAGGCTCCTTTCAGGTCGCGGCTTAATTTATTAAGATTTGTATGCACGCCGCCAACTTGCCGGATATTATGCTAATCCGCAGCAATGCACCGCACACTTGTCGACACGTGTTTGGGCACATTGTGATGCTAACTCAAACAGGAACGCGTTGATTTTATAATTAAGTCACGTAAGGAACAATCGCTGCTGGATGTGTCTGTAAATATTCCAGCTGTAAACCGACAAATCCGTTCTGAGACTAAAACAACAGCGCAAGCTTGTTATTCCGTTATTTGCAGACAAATGAATTAATCTTATTAATTCCCCGCTCGCTAGTGAGACACAAAACATCCCCTAACACATTCACTAACAAATAATGCAGGGCTGCGCAACCACAAAAGAATAATACGATTACACGTCTGAAGCGCTGCCCTTAAGTAATGGACGGCAAATTAGCCCAATAGCTACAATTATGTGCGGCCCCGCTCAGCCCCTAATCATGTTTGTGCGCGCGCTGCCCAAGGAAATCGTCTTCTATTACATTTGCCTATAATGAGATTTCGCCAAAGATTTTTAACATTGACTTTGCCTCTGCGACGGCTTTTATTATGAGGATTATCGAAGGCCCCCTTGAGCTCCCGAAAATTTAATAATGGGAAAAGTTTGGGGAGCGACGACACGTGGACTCAGTCTTTGAACCGACGACAATGAATTTGTATGTACTCTCAAGTGATATTTAAATTCATTTTCGCCAAGAGTTTTCTATAGGATAAAATGATAATCCCCTCTGACGGGAGCGAAGACCATAATAGACAAACGGGCCCTAACAGGATGATGTAGACTTACTAACTGAAATTGGCTTCCAACCAAGATTTGGCTCAGCCGATCGGATCGCCTAACGGTCGCTTTATTTGAGTGCGGCGTCGAGCCTCTTCGTATATCTCGCACAGACAGTTCCCACAAAAGGTTGTCAATATCGGGAACCCTTTGCGGACTATAAACTACAGCGGCGCTTACAAGGGGCGGTATATCCTCGCTAAAGTGGAAGAAATACGGCGCTTTGAGGGGTGACAATCAGGCGCTGTTACGGGCGTTCTTGCATCAAATATTCGGAGAGGAATCGAGTAGCGCGCCACCTGGCTGTACATTGCTTTTTAGATTCGCCACTCCAGAATTCAAGGCTCGAGAGAGCAATGAATAGTGACGCGGCGCTATGTGCTCGCTGCGCGGGCGCGGGGCCGGGGCCGGGGACCGGGGGCCGAGGCCCGGGTAGCCGGGCGCCCGCCGCCAGGCGTCGTCGCTCGCTCGCCGCTGAATATTTCATGCTCGCCCGATGTAGCGTCGTCGATATTTAATGCTGTAGGTGTTCGGACGTCTGCAACTACTCCGAAATTACATTGACATATCGTCGGAACTTTTCCTCATTTATTTATGCTAAGTGACAACATTTGTAAGTGCTAGAAAATGTTGGGAAAGCAACGGAGACGGAAAATTCAGAGCTTCTAACGTAGCGCGGAATTAGTGCTGTATTTGTTGAGACATTTATCAGAAGTGTAAGTTGCTTTACATGGAGAATAAAAAACAAAAATAAAGGGAACTCAGGTGCGTCCGATGACAATTGGTTTACCTTGCGGCGAGTAACACGCGGGCTCCGTGTAATGGAGCTGGTGGTCGAAGGGCGAGCGAGTCGCTCTCACGTGTGTCGTGTGTATTTCATCCGGTCGTGTTGTTCCGCGGGGACTCGACGTTATCTCGTGCACGAAAGTCATATGGAAAAGATAAATCATTTGAGCTAGTACGTCAGTGGCAGGCGTTCTCGGAAATATTTCTGTATCGTGAAGCATCTCGACTAGATTTAAGGACGGTTTTGATCTCCGTGTTGAAGAATTTAGGTTCATCCTGTTACATGAGCATGTCCTACACTTAGCATGTGTCTAATGAGATGAAATAGTGATGAACTTCAACACAAATCAATCCAGGTCAATCCATTTCATGAAGTTCATCAAGTTTAAAAATCAGTCCAAGTTTGACAAGATGTCACAGTTATTTCAATTTCATCCTTGTACCATGATCTTCACTGTACACTATATAGTACAATAGGTAGCTGATCTGAGTCAGAACAGTGTCGCCCCCTGGCGGATCAGTGCGCTCGTAACGCGGGTATTGCTCGGGCTCGGGTTTTGCTCGGGCTGGGGGAATTTACACAGATCTGGCGACCCAAGTTGTAGGCTATTCCAAGGAATTATGTGGCCAGTTCGCGGGACTAGGATTTGCTATTTGCTATAGATACTTATAGATTGTAGCGAGATATTGGACTGAATACTGACAGAATTGAGATTCTACTTCGAGTGTTACTTAGGCAGAGTTTTCTATACTATGTCTTTATCTCTAAATATTCTATTTATTATATGTTTCTTACTTACATTTGATTTTTTTTGTACAAAAGAAGAACTTGAAAATCCCTCCATATGAAACTATCACTTTTAATTACCCTATAAACAGCATGTGTGTAATATACAACTCCCAACAAAAGGCGAATCGGAACAATGATCTCAAGGCAATAGCCCCATAAGTTGATTTGATTAAGCATGTAACACATTGTTGTTGGCTCTCACGTCGAGTGGAAGGGCGCAGCACCCTCACGAGAGGGTAGTTTCGTCGCCTCGCGGTTAACTTCACTACTTGACCTGTATCAGACCTCAGATTACACCCGGGTTATGGCGGGAAGACCTTTGCGTACAAGGGACCAAGTTAAAGGAGGAGGTGTCAATTATTTTGTGAAGTACGCTTCGGAAATACTTTTGTGTTTATCCATCGAGTTTCAAATCGTTTTGGAAGTCTCAACATTTGCAAACTGTCACTACCTTTGAAATATATGCATGATTTTATTATTAAGTAAAATATTAATAATGGGTATTTGTGTTGTGGCAAGATTTAGACAAGCTATCGTCCAGTTAATGCCACTTGCTTATAACTTGCGTCTCCCAGGACCACCCAGGGCGTTGTATCCGCAGGCCTAATGCGCACATTTACATAAAGGTCTGACCGGCCGATAGCGACTTATTGTTTACCACTGGACGGACCATTCGACATTCAAACATGACACCTTTTTGTATTGCTGTATTTTACTGGAAACGAGAACATGTTGCAAACAAAATTTCTGTATGCTATCACTACTATTTTATTGCAATTTTCTGGGAAATGAAAAGTAGCTTTCAAGAGCAACGTACAATCTCTACATATTGCTAAATGACGAAATTATTCTACTTGAGTTCTATGAGAATTTACTACAACATCAAATTGTAGCTACCTACATGGTACATACCAACTTTTATTAGTCGCTTTGTCCCAGAAAGGACCATTTCGGGCAAACTTCACCGTGTTTAGGCTATAAAATACGAGCCTGTGTCGAACCCCGATCGATCTAGTGCTGGACGCAGCTGGCATTCTCCGTCAATGAGCCATTTAGCTCATCACAATATCACTTTTATTTTTATCGATATAATCAATATCGACATAAAGGGTTGTGCTGTGCCTCGATAACAATTGTATCAATGGAAACAATAGACTATTTTGTAATTGAATATTTATTTAATTTGCTAGTTAAATATTTGATGGTGCTAATTCGTATCTATTAGTAGTAGTTCGCGTCATTGGTTTCGTCAATAGTGTTTGTTTGATTGCGGTGGGAACAGCAGAGGTGTCCATTGATGACAGACGTGAATAAATGCATAGTTTTGTGATTAACGCGCACTGTTTGCTCTGTAGGGAATTTGTTATTCATCCATTATTTATTCGGATGTCAAATAAAACAGATTAGTCCCTCATCATATACTAGTTTTGCTATAATAAAAAGAATATAAACCTAACTGATAACTGAAGGTGTCAATCAGTAAAAAAGCATGATAAAAAAAGAGATGAGAAGAAAAATACAGTATTTAACTTAAAACCCGACAGCGAATTATGAAAATCATTTATAGGTTAAGTTTATAATTCAGATTCAGATTTAACAACAAGCCGTCCAAAAACCAGTAAATCCTGTAAAACCGGCGAAACAATAATTAATCAGTTATTACTGTTGAGTTAATTACTGCGACGGCACTAGCAAAGAGGTTTAACGTTTGCTCATTAACTAATGGCGATCACCGGCGACGTGTTAGCTCGCCATTTCATTTATTTCCTACTAATTTGATTCATTTAAATGCCGCGAATTATATCCGGGCCCAATATCAAATTACTTACGGATGTTACATTTCGATTTACATTCGGAATCCGAAATTTTAATTAAGTTAATCATTTGTCTACGGATTTTAACGTTATTTCATGATATTGAAGTTCAATTGTTTTTGCGGATTATACCCAAGTGTTTCGGTCAGTTCAGTATGTTTCTCATTGTCATTTAGCCATTCTGTTAGGGTTGATAAAGGATATTCTTTTTATAATCTTTACGAACATGACATCAGATAAAATTCCTTTATTCATTAATTACATTTATATCGTTAGAGTTATCACATAAGAAAAGGTCCTGCAAACGATTAATTCTCGATATACAATTTCTAAGAACGCTCTATGTATTATCTTATATTAATTTATTACAAAAACTACAACATTTTTATGTCCCATTGTGATTCTAATCAGCATCAACTGCTTGGTGAACGGAATGCATTGCTATATAACACATTAAGGTGAATTTACATGTGAACAGCTTCTCCATGGCATCCCATTTGAATGGAATTCCGTCAACTGAGGGCTTTATATCGAGCACACACTATTGCTGTGAGCTAATCTCCTAAGTACCTCCGATAGTAATGCTCATCATTTTACGACTTTTAATATCCTGCTAATGTTATGAACGCGAAAGCTGGTTTATATGAATGGATGTTTGTTTCTCTTTCTCCCAAAAACTGCTGATAAGATTGTGATGAAACTTGACGGTAATTATAAATATTTCGTAGGCTACTTTTTTAAGCAGTTCACAGATGAAACCGCTGGCAGAAGCTAGAACTAAAATAGATATAGTTAAGTTGATAATATGTAAGTTTTACTGACGAAAAGCTATGTTTAGATCTGAGATGTTTGTTTTTCATTAGACGTTATTATGACCTATTATGTATTTGAAATAGGTATTATAAATAAATTTCTCAATTTATCTATTCCGATTCTATCAACTTCAAACATAAATTATTCAGAACATTAATTATGTGTAATTATGAATTCGATACCCTAATTAACTATATTAAAATCTGTGCTGACTACAATTTATAAACACATACTTGTTTTATCTACTAGGCTACTGTTTACTACGAATTTTCACGTATAATTCAAAGCAAACAGTTTTCTTAAGAAAAACGATATTTTTTTTCGGTGAACTTGGGCCAAGAGCTTCTTAAATGCATTCCAATGTAGTTATCAGCACGGATATTGAGCTCTCGGCGGAAGAGTGGGGATCGCTTTTCGCACTGTACACTTAAGGCAATAAACCAATAAATCACTTCTGCGCAGGTGAAGGTCAGGGCTCAATATCCTTGCCGATGATTATACACATAATATTTTACTCGTTCACAGTGAACAATTATTCAGTACCTACAGTTTATATACTTATTAGAGCACTCGTGCCGACTCTCGCCTAGTGGCTCATTAATAATGTGTGTCCGTGTATCCGATTACGCGTACATTAGAATGCCCAGCGCACACGAAGCTAAACTCTTCGGCACATGGGCTGTGACGTCACGGGCATGCAGTGTGTGCTCAGCTGTTTATTAGCTTGCACAGTGCGACTGCAACTGACTGCAGTACATTGCAGTGCTATGAAATAATTAGTGCTTTTAGTGCACTGCCTAATGTGGTAGTATATCGATTGTTATTTAATGAAGATGGAATATATTTATGGATAGTTTTAGCGTGGTATCGACTGCTTTTTCAATTCACTGTTAATTTGGTTGGGAATGTTTTTTTGCATGTCGAAGTCATGCAGTTTTTATTCGACATTTTCATGATCAGTATAACTGATCAAAGTTATTGTGATTTTAAACGTTTATTCGTCCTTTTAGTAGGTACATTATTAAAATATTCAAATTCAAAAATCATTGCTGCTAATCTAATATTTAAATTTTGAACTGGATTCATTCGACCTTGTCCCAAGTATTTCAGTCAGCATTATATTTACGCGTTACTTAAGAGGTCTCCGAGTATCAGATGGAGGCTCGCGTGAGAGCCTGCAATGGAGTCAAGGTCAAGAGGGGAGTGGGAGTGGCTGCATCATGGCACATATAGTTATACCGGAACAGGAAGTCATGGTGTGCGGGAACGTTTTCCCTTGCTTTTACTATGCTGCAAGTAGGGCTTTGATGTTCGTTTTATGTGAATACTGAAGTAAAATATAGGCTGAGAATGTAAGCGTTCTCAAAAGTCGTGGTGGCCTCGTGGGTAAAGAACCAACCTCTCAAGTATGAGGGCGCGGGTTCGATTCCAGGTCATTCAAGTACCAATGCAACTTTTCTAAGTTTGTATGTACTTTCTAAGTACCTACCTCTATATCTTAGATACCAATGACTGTGTTTCGGATGGCACGTTAAACTGTAGGTCCCAGCTGTCATTGAACATCCTTGACAGTCGTTACGGGTAGTCAGAAGCCAGTCTAACCAAGGGGTATTGGGTTGCCCGGGTAACTGGGTTGAGGAGGTCAGATAGGCAGTCGCTTCTTGTAAAGTACTGGTACTCAGCTGAATCCGGTTAGACTGGAAGCCGACCCCAACACAGTTGGGAAAAGGCTCGGAGGATGATGAATGTAAGCGTTCTCAAAAATAGTTTTTAATTTTATTTGAAAAAAAGTTTTATTTCTGGTCTGAATAAATGTAACATGCAGTCGTGGTCACATAATTAAAGACACCCCCCCGACTCGAAGTGAAATAAATAGTAATGGTACTGACGTGAGCTTAAGCACGGTATAAAATGTAATGTAATTATTATTAAAACAAACATTACATTGTGCTTTTTTTAAATTAAGGACAAAAAATATTTTGTTTCTTTAATACTTTAGATATAACGCTCTATGGGAGCTTTATTTGTTTATTTTTTTTTCGTAGGCCTTTTTATGTGCTAGGGCCGCGGTATCTCTTTCGAACAACCCGCAGCCCCAACGCTCTATGGGAGCTGAACACTAACTTTTGTAGCGGATACTTGGCTGGTCAGCTAATTAAAGACAGTAAAAGCCGAGTTAAGAAAAAAAACGAAAGATATAGAAATAGTCGCCATACTTTTGTTTAAAGTGAGCAAAATATTTATGAGAACTCAAATCAATACATACCTCTAGTATAAAACAAAGTCGCTTTCGCTGTATGTCCGTATGTATGCTTAGATCTTTAAAACTACGTAACGGATTTTGATGCGGTTTTTTTAATAGATAGAGTGATTCTTAAGGAAGGTTTGTATGTATAATACATGTAAGTACCACGGGCGAAGCCGGGGCGGGCAGCTAGTTAGGTAATAATTGAGGTTTCCTTCATTAACAATTTTGATTTTAGTCCAATCAATACGACTAAAACAAAAATTCTGGTAAGTATGTTGTAGGCTTTTTTAAATAACGTTTTGTCATGCGGATTCATTCATACCACTTGAACTGTAATAAGGACATGGTGATAAATTTATTATTAAAGATGCCTTGTTAATAGCACTAAAAAGTCAAGGTTTGAGAACAACTGAAAACAGACTTTACAGTGGTGTTATAAGGAAATAGAGAACCATTCACATTATTCGGTACCGTTATTTTCGGAATCATCTGATGCTAAAAGGACAAAAATTGTGTCTGCAGAACTTTAAGATGACAGCCGGGTCGGGAAGCTCGGTACTGCATGTGTATCGGAAGATGTTGCTTTTGGAAAAGCGCCGCGTGTAGTTGGCACTTTCTATCAAAGGTGAAAGTTGCTCTGAACAAGTACTGAAAAATGATTTTTTATCTGATAAAACAAAGGGATTTGATAAATTAAAAAAAAAAGATTTTAGTCACCTCCAAAACATGTGATGGAACTAAAGTATGTACACCAAGAAATTTCTCAAACGTAGGAGGCGATAATGTTATAGTGTGGGGCTGCTCGCCACTGCTTAGTGTAAGACCCTTCAGAAAGGTATTATTAAAAATAGGCAAATTCGAGTACTATAATATTTCAGAAATAAATATATTATTATAAGCTAAGCATAATTTACAGGTCATTAGGACTTTCCAAATTAGAAAAGTTCTGAAAAACACTGCAAGAGTAGTAAAAATGACTATTCAATCTGGCAACTTATGACGGTTTTGGTTTGGCGTATTGCAAATCCAATGAAACAAAAACTGGTAAAAGGCTAAAAATACCATGGCAATAAGTCGTACATGGAACATCGATCAATTTTACACAGATTTTAATAAAGCATGGAAGAAAATTCCCTTAGCGACTTATACAAAACTGACCGCTTGCTCGTTCAGGGATGTCGTACTGTTATTGAGGTAAAAGGAAATAAACCAAATATTAATACTTATTGGAATGTTTAATTATAGTGTGGGGAATGTTGTTCCAGAAAGGTAACTCCAATAATATTGGAGTGTCTTTGTCTTTAATTAAATGGCCAGGCCTCGTTATGGATTCCGAGATTCGGGTAAAGCGAAAAAAAAAAACTAGGTGCGTTGGATTATTGAATATAGTCATTAGTTTTAACATTTCACAATGACCTCTTAAATATTTTAAAATAGAAAAGAAAGTTCCAATGGCAATCAGAAAAAAGAAATACAGATGAAATGCCCCGGTAGGTTGCGATTCCAACAGTGTCTTTAATTAGGTGCCACGACTGTATATATGTATATTCATAAGCAGTATTTTTTCTATTATCTGAAAGGTTCTATACTAATCTGTAGGTAGACAATTTCATTGCATATCGATATTGCAGTGTAAGTAGTCGGATCAGGAGTTATCGAAGTGCTATCGGGACACGTTTAATCGCCAAACTTGGAGAAGTTCTTCTCTTAGTAATTCATGTTAAGTGCTGCGAGATTCAAACTCATAAAATCTGATAAGTTTTTGAATTACGTGGTAATAACGGGTTGAATATACCGAATACCTTCATTGTGATTTTGGCGGTATTTCGGGACCCATGACCATAACCCTAGCCGGCACGCCCCTACCAGTTTGCTCCGACTTCCGGTACCTTGGTTCACTCGTCCAAAGTGACGGTGAGGTGAACAGGGACGTTACGCATCGGATCAATACGGGATGGATGAAGTGGCGACAGGTAACTAGCGCTATTTGTGACCCGCGGATGCCCCTCAAACTGAAGGGCAAAATTTACAAATCCGTCATTAGACCTGTCGTCCTGTATGGATCGGAGTGTTGGGCATTGAAAAAGAGGGACGAGAAGAGAGTGCATGTAACAGAAATGAGAATGCTGAGATGGATGTGTGGTGTTACAAGAATGGATAAAGTGAGGAATGATTACATTAGAGGAAGTCTGAAAGTAGCGCCAGTTACAGAAAAGATGAGAAGTAGAAGATTGTCGTGGTATGGACATGTAATGAGGAGGGATGATACGCATGCAACAAAGTGTGTGCTAAGTATGAATGTAGATGGATGGAGAGGAAGAGGAAGACCTAAGAAAAGATGGATGGATTGCCTGAAAGATGATATGAATAGGAAGGGAGTGAGTGTCAGTATGACGAGTGACAGGGGAGAATGGAAGAAAATGACATATTGCGCCGACCCCAAGTAAAATTTGGGAACAGGGCAGGAGAAAGAAGAAGAAGAAGAAGAACGGGTTGAACATTTTACTTGTGATCGGCCTTTTGTTAGGATCGTGTTATTTGTTTACACTGTAAAAACTATGCATTGCACAATTTAAAAAATATTTGTGTAATTTAATTTGTCACACACAATAGAAAACACCGACACGAAACAACAACTAGAAGCAGAAATATACATAGTATTCTCCGTCACCACTACAGGTTCTGTACAATCCAGCGTGTTTGTCTGCCCGCTGCAGCGCTTTGTGCGCGCGCCGGCGAGCGGCCGCAGCGCTGCAGCGCCATACGGGCCAACACACAACTTACCACTACTTACACTTAGTTTGTTGTGGATCAAATGCTCACAATCCATGCTGACAAAGGACCACATTACATTCAAACTTACTTATTATAATAGTGCTAAGGCTTTTATAAATATTGATCTGTTTAAAAATATATATAGAAGTATATATAGTAGGCTAAAAAGCTTGATTTATAATCGCTTTACAACCAAAACTGTTTGAATAACTTTATAATTAAAGTGGACGCAAAAGTGATAGAACGTTTAGTTTGCGTAAATTATGGATCTCTTTAAATATAAATGTAGGTTTTTAACTTAGATAGTGGCACTATAACTTTATTACTAATTACTTTAAAGTACTTTGACCTTATGACTTACGAGTCTAAAACCGAATTCGTAATATTATGTTAATTTTCACCTCACTAGGTAAAGCGTACATATATAATAAATTATCCTCCAAACTACTCTAACTAAATAATGCTTAGCAAATGGCTACCTACGTAATATGCTACGGCGTAGCAGGCGTAGCGGTGACGTCACGGCGTCGTAGCGCGCCATTCGTTGTTACACTAGATACTTGAGCACTGGATGCTATCGGCCTATCAGTGGCAGTCAATCTTCGCGCAGCATCCGTCAGTGCTCCCGCGATATATCAGGATGTTATCTGCTGGGTAAATGATGTTTTTACATCAGCTGTAGCCTCCTGTATTCCGGCCTTGTCTTAAACTCCTAATGCTATCATCAGTTTGGGTTTGATATTATGTAAGGGTAGGGTTGGCTACCTCAAAACTAGTACACAAATTAAAGATATTTCATTTTGAATGTCTGGATCGAGTAAAATTTGGCAGTGGCAAATTTGTGGGAAGTCTTTGTCCAGCAGTGGACGTCTTTCGGCCGACAACAAAAGCATACTTTCAAATAAAAGGCAATCAAAGAGTTATATAAAATGTGAAATAGTTAATGAGTACACAAGTGATTGTGTGCTCAGCGACAGATTAAGCAGTAGGTGTAAACACGCCGCGAGCTGTCGCGGTACATCGCGTGTCGCCTCTACATCCCAACTCGTTCATATTAATGAGTTTCATCTGAACTATATTTGGAACTAGCTATCAAATGTCTACCTATCTATGTATATTTATTAGATGTACGCTCGTTGCTATGTACTGTTTTAATAACGGCTTGAATTTATTTGAGGTTATGATAACTTCATTGATTCTAAATTAGTGAAATCACTAACGTCAAAAAAAACATTCATTCAACATTCATTCGAATTTTGAACGTCATCTTTTTTAGGAAGTCGGTTAACAAAACCTTTGGTCTTTAAGTTCGCAAAACATATCCCATTGAGTCTATTACAAAGTTATAACAGAAATAGCAATTAATTCAACGTCTATCGTGGCTACACAAGTGAGGTGTCAGCCCTGGTGTCGCGACACCGCAGACAGTGTCGGTCGGTTGCGGCGCGATCGCGAACATTCATCTTACCTGTGTCGAGTGTCGGTGTATTATTGCGACGATTCCGCGCAATCACGTCGCCGCCATGTAGACATACACCTTTTCTTATTTACTAGTGTACAACATTTTATATGTGTGTAATAGGAGTTTACAATATTTGAAATGTATTTTGTGACTCATTTCTTACAATTTGAGTCAAAATGCTGTCATAAACCCTGGTTTCTTGTTTTACATCTCCAGAATAATCATAATACTTTGGATAATAAGTAGGCAATTCTCCTCGGAAAAAATCACTAGTATTTTGGGCCTTATGGAGTTATAGAAGCACTATACTATTAATTAATCTAATACCCATGTATTAATACAGTGCACGAGTATGTATAATAGAATTTATGATATTATCGCAACAAGTATTGAGTAGCGTGACGTTAACCGCGTCTACTGCCGGTTACTGTAACTGAATTACATTGTTACTGGCTCGTGTCTCCCGGGAACTCGCAGTTTAATATGTTCACACACACACGAAGGTCGCACCAACCAATTGCTAATTAATTACACATTACATTAAACATACACTGCTCTGAAATTGGGCACTAAGATTTAGCAGATCAATTTGCTAGATTGAACATTACTAGGAGGTAACGTGATGCTTGGTGAAACTGGTTTCTGTCTTACGTAAACTGTTTTTCATCTTGTGCAAAATCGAATAGGGAAAATGCTCATCAAAACCAATAATTGTGTTCAAATGTTTTGGTGTCATACAAGTTTTGAACAAAAGACGCGCGCGTGTGATCTCGCGCTCGTCGCGAACAAGTCGCGATGACAAGTAATTAGCGAGTACGTTTGAGCCTCAACAAATAGGGGCAATGCATCATCCCGGGACCCTAATTGAATATGTTATGTGTATAGGGCTGATACCCTTTCCACATTCCATGTAGGACAATTTTGCCCCTTCAATTTGAAAATTTACCTGGAATTGTTATCTAGAAGATCTCAATATTAGTATAATATTTAACATTCTGTATATTTCCAGTGTAATCGGACATTTAAAATAACGTAAAATACGGTAGTCTATATCTACTTGAAAATAGATATTAAGCTGCCTCGGAATGTCGATGTTTTGTTTCTTGATTTATTTGAAACATGACATACACAACCAATTTTGTTATACAGCCTCTAAAAAATCTAATTTTTACATAAATAATTATTGTCTTAAGCCAACAGCAGCAACCCTGTGTACACCGCGCGACGCGTTGGAACTGCTTGAGGAAGTAATAACGCGCCGCGACGAGACAACTTGCGCGCACTTTGTGACATTTGTGTTGGGCCAGATCGCGCATTATAAACACCCTTATTTAAGGCTTTATATTTTGTCTACTATGTGGTCTTTAGGTACAATGATGGATCAAAATTACAGTAATCCTAGGGTAACTTGTTTCCAGTACTAGGTAGCAATACTTACTTCTATTAATTAATATTTTAGTGAATAGTCCGATGAATAAAAATAAAATGAAAAGCAAATAAATGAGGCGCGTATTGGCGCTTCGATAACCGGCTAACCTGTTAAACTAAAGAACTACAATAAAGAAAGCTTTGTTTTCTGAAAGTGTTTCAAACTGTTGATTAAATTATTTATGAGCGCCGTCCGCTCCAACTTAGGGGTCCTTTATTACAAGCACTGAAGTTTGCATATCTACTGATGAATTACTGCTTCTAGAAACTGAATTATATATTTTGGCTGAGTGCTAATGTGCTGCTAAAACGACCTCCAGTGTTTCTGAAAAGAGCTGTTCTAATTATCAATATACAGTTGTTGGAATTTTAATATTCTAGGTATATCCAAAACTAAAACTATCCGTTTCATTTGAGATATCCTGAATGTATTCCATCAATATTCAAGGTTTCACTATTCGCCTAAGAAAACTTATTTGCCATTTACTTATATTTGTACATCACACGCAAATAGATAGAAGACTTATTTAACACAATAGCGCAAAGATATTCGATATTGGTCGTATTTTCGCCAAAACCACTTACAATACGATCTCCAATTCGGCGATAACAAAGTAGCAACAATATTTCAATCAGGCTCATCTCGTAAAGTGGACAAACACATCCATTACCTTCCAGAAGCTTGGAGAAATATCATAAATATTTGAGCACAAACACGGCGGTACATTGCCATACATCAAAGGGCTGTGTGCCAATACATGGCCGGCTCTGGTGACCTTTTGTCTTCCACTGCTATAATATTTATGGAGGAGGCTTCTCGTCCGAGGAGCTCGTAACCAACGTGACGCACATGCAAGGCCAACGTTTTCTTGAGCTGCTGTAATTCCCAGAAAGGTTGATTGCTCATGATGGACTACGTTTTGCCGCAGTGAGACGTCCGCTAAATGGCAAGAACGCTACGTATATTGTTTGGTAAAGTTTTCCTGAACAAAAAATAACAGGGAAAATGGAGTAATATTCTTGAAAAACACGCAATTACAACATATAAATAAAAGTACATACATATTCGGTTATTTCTGAAAGATTAAACCATTTCCTAAGTGTCGATAAAGTAAGTCAAATTGTTCTTATCCTACTAACCCACTTCCCAAAACCGAAACCGCCCTACACAATTATCCCTCAAACCAACAAGGGACAGAATCTTCCGGCACATACTATGTAACATCAATATCACAAGACACTCAACAATAACACCTGTTCCGCGCAGTTGAGCAGAAGGGGAGCGCTCGGCACAACTTGATTGGCCGCTAAATGAGTTAGGGGCTAATTTGTCGGCCGCCATTAAATTGTCGAGCGCGTATGACACAAGTTATTGTGTACTTGTGTGTTTGTTACTATTGTCTCTTTGATGAGTTCGCCAACTATTCGCTGTTACGGCTTTGCGTCGAGATTCTAGCTGCGAGTTTGCTTGGAGATTTGTTCGTTAATAGTTGTGTAGAAAAAGACGATTCATTTTTATTTACGGTATTTCTATTTACTGATAAACGCAAAATTGTGTCGGGTGTTTTTCCCAAATTCTAGATTCACACTGTATTATAATAAATGAATTATATGAAGAAATTACCTACCACAAATTACCTAGGAAGAGAAATGGGAATGCTATGAACTATTTATGTACGTTTAACCTTTAGGCATATTTCGGAAGAGTTCAAAGAACGGGCTTTTTAATTCCCGGATGAACAACAATAGTCTGGTGTTCCGGGAATGACTCCGGTGATATAGTCAGTCAGGGCGACGCAGCAGATTATAAACTTTAATTAAACGCCGACGCGCGGGTAATCAATGCGTCGCTGAAATCTGCCGGCGAGAGCACAGGCTCATCTTCATGCCCTCGAATTAACATCAACATTAACTTTGTCACTGACGCAACAGTAAAACCGGCCAAGTGCGAGTCGGACTCGTGCACGAAGGGTTCCGTAAATTACAGTTAAATCAACCTATCTCAAAAACTATAAGAGATACTTTGATCAAACCAAAAATCGTTGAAAGAGTTAATTAGCATGCATCACCTCTATTTTTTTTAGAATTTTATACCCCGTAGTTATAAAAATAGAGGGGGGGACATACTTTTTACGACTTTGAGAGCTGATATCTCAAAAACCGTTCACTTTAAGAAAAATGTTTTTTAGAAAACTTTATATCATTTTAAAAGACCTTTCCATTGATACCCCACACGGGTATGTACATCGAAAAAAAAAAATTCATCCCTCAGTTACATGTATGGGGGGCCCCACCCCCAATTCTTTTTTTTACTATTTAGTGTCATATTTTTGTAGCGGTTCATACAACACATATTCCCATCAAATTTCATCACTGTAGTACTTATAGTTTCCGAGTAAATCGGCTGTGACAGACGGACAGACGGACATGACGAAACTATAAGGGTTCCGTTTTTGCCATTTTGGCTACGGAACCCTAAAAAGCTAACATTTACATAAAATTGGGTCAGTCTTCTTAGAGGTTCTTGTGTAGGCTGTACCTAATTACTTGTCATTAATGAGGTCATATATTAAAATCCCATCAGATGCTGGTGAGAATTGCTTTAAAAAAAATACCTAGCTTGACTTATTAATCGTTTGCACACACATTTAACATCAGTTCTTACAACTATGTAACCACTTCAAGCTTCCAGTCACAACTCGTGTATTTCTGTGTTCTCCCCAAAGGGCCTCTTGTTTACCTCCGAGCTACAGATCTTCAATCCTCATGCAAATTCTTACCCAAATGCATTTAAATTATATGTTTAGAACCACTGGTTGACTTCTCAAAGCATAAGGTCAAACAAGGTTGAGATACTACGTGCCTGGGGTATATTAAAATAGTTTCTACTAGCGGCTGTACGTGAAAAAGGTATCACCTGACTTACATTGCTACTACTTTTACCACCTAGGTAACTTCTTCATGAAGAATTAAAATCTTGCACTCCAGCTGACCATCAGACCAATAAACTGTTTACCTATGGTACTGTTGCACTCCTTTTATGGTCATACATTAAAAAACAATACTAGATATATTAGCTAGGTAATTTCTAAGCCAGTCAGTGCCTCTGGACCATTGGGCTTATAGAATATTCAGTGTACTTCTCAGGCATCGTAAACCGCACGTAAGTACAGATGTGCGCAACAAATTTTTATCTCCGCTCGGCTACACGACAAAGTAAACACGAGCTCAACTAGAATTCAGCGCTTGACCACGGACAGAATTAAGTTTGTGCGACAGTATATCCCGGCTGCTTTGCTGTAATCCCAGCGCTGGGCAAACGTCCCACGCCGGCGCACTAACTTCGCCTGAGCTTACCTAGATTAGAACAAGGCGGCTAGCAAACAAGCTTCTGTTATGGCAGCCACGAGAAAATTCTGAACTTTAAGTAGCTCACAATAAAAAGAGAAAAATCTCTAGCTGAAGGTTTTCATGCTTAAATAATGTGTTGATGACGTCACACTGCGCCAATCTGCCTTGATGAAAACTTGCGAAAAAACCAGGTGAAGGTTTTTAGTGCAATTTGACGGAAAAATTGGAAAGCATCCATCTTTCTCGGCCTGAAGTGCTGCCGTTATTGTAATTTTTATGCTAACGCGAATAAAATATACGATGAAAGTGCACTTAATGTAAATTTCATTGATTAATATCTTGATCCTTGCCTAGTATTGCAGTAATGTAACATTCATTAAAATATTCCACGTTTTAAACTGCGGAAAAATACAACATTAACGAAACAGTAAGTTAACCAAGTTAAAGCATTAATTTATTCAATATCAGATTAATTTTATGAAATTAATCAGCATTACGAGATTATTGCATTTATAATTTAAATACTTCCCCGCTGCACCACGTCGTATTACATTCGGCCGCACCTACAGACCACTGGCTACCGAATGGTCATGAGAGATCTTTCTTATGAGTTTATGGCATGTAATCAGGGAAACCGTTAATGGATTACTCATAAATGTACTCACTTTATATTTAGTATTATTTATCTATGTATGTACTATTACTATCTTAAAAATAAATTGTGACCTCTTATTCCCAACAGGTAGTAAGCAAAAGGGCTCCTGCATTTTAACCGTGATCTCTTGGTAACGACACTTAACGGGCATGTTCCCTTTAGTCATCTGTCAGAAGCGAGTGAAAATGTTATAATGTTAAGTTGAAATTCAATTAGCCTGTTAACTGGTAACTATAATAAATTATAATGAGTTGATCGTTTAACAACATTGACCGAGGGTCTGTGAGTTCGGAAGTAAATGTTATTTTATTTAACCCTTCAGCCGCTGTTGGGGACTGATGTGTTTCAATGGATAATGGTCTCGTAAATCCTACGCCGAAGCTTAATTAAATCATTACGCTCCATTTCCCGGCAGGATGAGCAGGGTTGCGAGTGGTTTTAGCGTGTGCTCGATATTGTTTTAAAACATCACTGTAAATATTTTCGTGTGAGGGGTGGAGGGGGGCGGGGGTGACTTCAGAACAGCTCTTTGTGGGCTGACCCTGTTGAAGTGTATTTTGATACTGCTTGTTGTTTGCGTAGGAACAAAGACATAGTTGCGTTTATCACAACGTATTGAATAACTAACACAAAGCGTGAAAACTTCAATTTTCCTCTTCCAATACATGAAACATTTACAAAACAAGCAACAGGGCAACAGCGGACCGGCGTAAAGCAATCAGTAATTAAAAGTTGAAAGATTCATCCCATTCTATTAACATCATAATGGAACGCCGGGAACCTATTAAAAACATAAAGTTTTCACTAATTAACTTGCTACGAGAGGACGGGTGACGGGCGTGTGAGGGGGGCGGGGCAGGGGAGGGGGGAACGTAAGCAGAATTGTATCAACATTAATTCATATTCCGTAATTCGTTTTATTGTTCTATCTGAAGTGGATTTTGTGATAAACAGTCTTTGATTGAGTTGCGAGTGCCGACTCCTGAGTGAGCTTTGTTGCTCAACAAATTATTGTGATTTCAGTACTTATGCCGGAATGGTTTAGGCGTAACACCAAATACTTTGTACTTGAAGGGTTTCTTATAAACTCTTTTATAAAGTCATTCAGAAAATTTTCAAAATCATTTAAGAGTAATTTTATTTTTGTACAAATACACTGTTAACCTAGTAATTTTACTTAATTCTTCAATGAGAGAAGTCTGTATAGGCACAAAGCTAGTAAATTAATTTAATTAACTTCTGTTAATGGAGTCTATTGAAGTACTGCGAATTACAAAGAAGCCTAGAACCGATTTTATGCTTCATAAGACCAAGAAATAAATGGATAGTCTTTGTAAATAATTTAAAGATATATTTACTTGCTTATTACACGGAAACCAAAACCTTGACTTCTTGACAATAAACTTGTGAAACGAATTCTGAATTAAAGTTTTAAAACTTTGACCGTTCCCACTGCAGTGTGGTGGTAATAACACCATTAGCTATGGCGATGGCGCCGCCTGCCATCACATACCGTGTCATTCTCCCATCGACGCACGGCCAGCCATGGTGCTGAGCCCTATCGCCCCATGCACATCGCGGACACTGCCGCGCGACACGACACGTCGCGTGATCACACACACATTTACATACGAGCCCCTCTAATTAACAACTAAATTGATTTGCGAAAACTTTCTGATTGTTTCACGGAATGTTAGTGATTTGTTTTGTTATGTGATCGAGTTGCGTGGGCGCTGATTGAATTGTAACCGCTTATTGCCTATCTTTAAGGGAGATACTTCAATTGAGTGCCATTCAAACTTTTTAAATGATTTTATTGAAATAGGGTGGGTTGCGGAATTTATGTCAAGTTTATTATCAATCGGCTTGATATAGCGGTGATTACGTAACTCATGCAAACAGTCTGAAGCTCAACAGTCTGGCCGACTTCCTTTATTAAAAACAATATTATTGGGTCCTGTGTACAGTACATAACTTATTCGTAAACTAGCCCTTCCTCTGTAAACAGATACAGCAAACTAAACTCTAAGTAAATAGCCGTAAAGTCCTGTTTGCTCTAGGGATTTAAATTGGGAAAGTTACGCCATGTAACCGCGGTGCAAACTAACAAGGGGTGAGAGCGGATAACATTTTATGGTAGTTTTAGTTTTGACTTTTGCAAGCTGATTTAGGAATTAGGAAAGCGAATGGCTGGTAATCTCGGATTTATCACGCCTGTGCGCTGACGTGCCACCAGGAAAACTGCGAGCTAATGGACTTGAGCGATCAATACAAGTGAGTGCCATGGGCAGCTTTCTGATATTATTTAATAAAAATTCCAACACAAATATACGAGTACATAAATCGAAGTTAAATACGAGTACCTATTCCTAGTAAACATTGATTGAATTCACTAGCAGCAACTGGAACTATTGGCATTTGTTTCAGAGTAAAATCTCTTAATTCGTAGAACAAGCACGTTTGCTTCACTTGGTTTAAAAGAGCTACATAGCATCTGTCTTTGATACAAAGTTGCAGAACAAAGAAAATGTTTAGTTTTGTTTTAGTAATATCCGCAGCTCACAGCTGTTGTGTGCTCAGGCTTTTGATGCAGCGCTTTCTTAAGGCACCACTGCCACCTAAAATGTACTTTTGGTTGTATTATCTAAAGAAAAAGTGTCATCTTCACCTCATCTACAGGTTAAAAGCTCGTTTGTGGAACACCTAACACAACATGTATTGTCTATGGAGCATCAGGATGACAAAACAACAGAAGATCTGACGTGAAACACATTATTCTTTTTTTAAACGTGCGCCCGAAAACGTGCGCCGGAAACGACGAAACCGACTTTTTATTGTTCTGCTTACCTAAACTTTGAAAAGGTCGCAATGTTTTGTTGAAAAAATACAGGCCAACAACTGCGGTTGTAAAAAAGAAAATTATCGTGGTAACCGACCCTTTGTTTGTGTAAACGTTTATGAGTTTTCAGCGAGTTTTCAGACGGAGCACGATTCGTCTTCGTTAATGTTTCAAGGTTAGAGCTTTTTCGCCGTGATACATGTAGTTATTATGCGAAACAAAGTTACGTTTTATTTTTGGGTTAAAAAAGGTTTGGTACTTTTTTACTCATGTTACATTTTATGTGCTTGTCAAACCAGAAAGCAACACCATAGTCTGTAGTCATTTCATTCATAATTAATTCACAGTTAAGCAGCCGATTAAATCATAGCATCGAACCCAAGGCCACTAGCTGAGAGCTCTCAAGTTATCTCTCCGCGTCACTGAGCCCCACTGACCAAACTTGACACACTTAGCTCCGTGGTCGTCAGCTAAAATGGGCTGTTCTTCGTTACTTCACATTCGTACTGGGTGAAGGGCAGGGGGGCTGGGTGGCTCGGGGCAAGTACAATGTGCTCGTTAGCCCCCCTTTGTCTGTTAGCAGGTCTTTTTGCGGCGACACTTACAGGGAAAGCTCGTTACTGGCCAGGCGACGTGGCACATCGGACGCCGCGTCATGTGGCCCGCACTTTTATACGGTAGGTGACGCTGCACTTAACTGGGATTTAAGTACCTTCCTATTTTTTTGTTCTGACGAATAAGGTCGAGGTTTCATATTTGATTTGTTTGATAACACGCTTATTTTTGCCGATTCCTTTAGAGAAATGCTATGCCTAATTAAGATATGCGATAACATAAACCTACTTGGCACTCGGGCAATTATAAAATTAATGATCCAAAAGTACTTAATTACAAACTTATCCAATTAGTATCCAAGCCTACTAGACATATGGTACAAGTGAGCCCAGCTACAGTCTAAGATATATACAATACAAGCACTAACATGTCCGTCCTATTGCCAGCAGCGTGCTAATTAACTACCACTATTAATTGCCGTACTAGTAATATCACATGTTTTTGTTCCATTTATACTCAGTGGCGTAGCGTGCCTTGTCGGGGCCCCGTATAAAAAAATTGTTTGGAGGCCCTTATATAGGGGTAAAGATTTTTCACAAAAGAAAAAAAATATTGTGAAAAGAAACATTTATATTTATTAAATCATTTATGGCTGATGATGATTTTAGTTATAGTTTTGTTAGAATTAGAAAGTTTTTTTTTTCCTTACACACTTTTGGGGCCCCCGTGGCCCGGGGGCCCCGTATAATTGATACGGCAGATACGGCGGTAGCTACGCCCCTGTTTATACTGTATGTCACAGACGAAGTTTTTTTAGGAAAATTGATAAGTATGTTAAATCTACAGACTTATTTTTAAAAGAGAATATTAATGTGTATGAAATAAAAATTGAGCACTGTTACAGCCTTTTTATCGTCCCACTGCTGGGCACAGGCCTCCTCTCACACGGAGAAGGATTAAGCGTTAATCACCACGCTTGCTCAATGCGGGTTGGTCAAAATTGAGCACGAATAGAGAAAATTCGTGATTTCCAATGAATTTAATAAATATCTGAATAATATTTTGTAAATTCCACTAAACACGTCAGTAGTTACTTAGTATCTTTGATAAAGAATCGATTCTCAGAAACAGATTCCTATATGAATCTGTTTGATTACCAAGTAGATAGAAAAACAGTCAATTCATATATTCAGCTTGAGTCTATATTTTTAGTCTTGGTAACCTTTCTGTTGCAATGGTATTCAGAATGAAGAGAATAATAAAGTTATGGTTTCCTATAAATCAATAATTAGGACTAAACTTTGTTCATATCCCTGTCATACATATTAGAAACAGATGTAAACGTTAACAATAAGGGCGGGCGCAGACGTGCGACGCGTCGCTTCCTGGGCGGTGTCAGTGTGTCGCGTCGTGTCGCGTATCGTGGCAGATTGATTGCGTGCCCAGCGTAGCGCACACGCGCCGCACCTCACCAGTGACGACGGTAAGTCATTGTCGACGCAGAAGGATTAAAAAAAAATGGGCATAAGACTACGAAACGATATTATGCAACATAAGCCTCGAAAAATAGTTATCTGAATAAGCACGTTTCAAATTAAAACAAACGCTATCTTTAGCGATTTCCGCCACAATCGTCGGTGTGCGCGCAGCATTAGCGGGTGTGGGCGGACGCGTATAAATGACGATATTATTTTAGTAAATTAGCGCCTCACCGCCGCCTCAGTACTACTCACGAGCTTTACTAAGAACTGCGGGGTGGTACGCGCTTATTAACTGAAATCACATCCGACAGGACAAAGCGTGGCTTAGAAATATGTCACATGTATTAATCATTTGTGTTTTAAAGTGTTTACGTTTGAAAACACACTTTCAAAGATAACTCGTATTATGGTCAAAAGATGGCCCATCGTTTAAAAAATGTAAGACACCTTTAGGGCGTACCTAAACATAATTTTTAAACTACTCGTGAATTCTCACATTTTGTGTAAGAAATATCAGATTTGACTTTTCAAAGAAATGCGAAGTGAGGTAGAGTGAAAGTTAGATAGTTGTGTGCGTGAAAGTTGCGGCGAGCGATCAATCTTGCGGCAGTGACAGACGACACGGCGGCGACGAACTAAACCGCGCGGCCGATAGTCGCGGAGCTGGGGACTGCTTTATAATCACTATTGTGTCATTATTTAAACAGTTTTCATGCTTTTACAGTTTAAGTAACATATACTACTCTATAAAAATCATGCTTCTATAAGTAAACTAAGTTATTATCAGATTTTAAGCGTGATGGATGCCTAAAATACTTGTAAACTTAACCTTCTTTTCTGTTTACAAAACAATAATAAAATCGACTCAGTAATCTATACTAATATTATAAAGCTAAAGACTTTTTTGTTTGTTTGTTTGTTTGTTTGTTTGTTTGAACGCGCTAATCTTAGGAACTACTGGTCCGATTTGAAAAATTCTTTCAGTGTTGGATAGCCCATTTATCGAGGAAGGCTATAGGCCTTATCCGGGTATACTTTTTATCCGGGTCCATGCCGAGGTTCCCACGGGATGCGGGTGAAACCGCTGGCAGAAGCTAGTGAATACATATAAAAACATTACGTTCAAAAAGTCCTGTAGGTACCTATTTGTATTTGTGAGCGAAAGAATCATTTCATTAGATGCTTTTTGTTATTTACCTATAATTTTTAGGTAGTTACACTTAAAGACAATGAAGACTGGTTATTTAATACTAAAAATAAAAACTTGTATTCTTTGAGCGTTTTTGAAGGAACTTCTTCATACCTAAAATATCACCAGAGGATCTCGCTTTTATAAGTTTTTTTAGGTAGTACTTACATATTCGTTTGATAAAATTGATTCGTTATTTTAAAATTTTAGCTCAATGAGTTCAATTACTTTTAAGATTACCGAAAGTAGAGCCGAATTTTACATCTGACCCGAATTCTTTTGGTCGCGAGTGTACACATTATTCACTTTCGTAATATTTTTCTAAAGAAAGCTATTTTTATTTGTCAAGTGGCTAAGTTACTAAGTAAACTAAGAAAAATATTACATTTCATTACATGATTTGGTTATTTTTGTGTCGTTACCATGTACCTACTGTATCCGTCTCGAATTACTCACGCCATGAAACAGATACGTATTGAGACATATGTATCTACTTTAAATGTGAGATCTCTTTCTCATATTAGAAATGCGAAACTAACCAAAATAACTGTCCAACTGAGGACGCAGGAAAATTTTAATCCGAGTTCGGGAAGTAGTGCCCTCATGACGCGGGTGGAACTGGGGTCAGTAAATAAATACATTGTTAAAATTCTTTTTACAAAATACGCACGAAATAGCCCACACACAATAGACGTAGGTAAATAGAACAAAAAGAGAGCAGTTCCAGTTGAATGGCAGTTGAAAGTAAATTGAACGGAACGTTTAAACGGTAATACCAAACGCTGCAGCGCCGGGTAAACTGCAAAGTGCCTGTCGTTGCAGTCGGTGATAACCAGGCCATGCCTCGTCAACTGATCACCATTACGTTAATTTAATACTGTTATAATCACATGCTAGTTATGAATGAAAGACAAGACAACATTGGTAGAATTATCAAAATTTTGGTTCTATTGTGAAAAACCACATAAAATCACTTATTCTTAATCATTATATTTTTCTTTATCACGGTAGCTTTTTTACTTTTGGCAGTGATATACCTTTAACATTGCATTAGATATGTTGAAACTATATATAATCGGCAAACTGGGACGAGAAAATCAGCAGTCGATTGGCCACCAATCAACCGACGGGGTAGAGCCACTAGGTACCATCACTTTAATATCTAAGAAACCTTCAAGCCTTAATAGGCACCCTCTCTCTTATCTATAGCTAGTAGGTACTGAGAATATACAACAGTTTCCTCTCAATTCCCATAAGCATCGTTAAGAGGCTCCAAAATTTCATGCTCGGACAAACAGCGGCTTTTACCTGCATAGTAACGAATTTATGGCTCCTCCCGAACACTGAACCTGGAAAAGTGCTTTTAAACTCCTGTTTAATGAAGTCACAATAGAATGCTCTTCTCGGATTTACACGTAAGTCATTTGGATAAGGTACAATTCAAAGCGTATCAAAGCGTCGAATCACATGCCATTTCCCACAGAATGCCCCCGACCACACCTGTAAAGGTCGAGCGAATGCCTCCCGCCAAGCAATACACCTTCTATTTACTATATCAATATTCAAGGCTGTGCCTCCATATTTAGGATAACCCTACGATTCATAACATAATACCCAGCCGACACCGACGACACAGATTTTATAAATGAGCTACGAGGGAGGAATACGCGCGTACATTGCGCCAGTCGTTACCAAGTGAAGTAACACGCGTTACGTTTAATTATATCATGAAATTATTACAAGGAGCGTGAGCGGCGCGCGTAAACTTGCCTACTGCGTGAATTGTTCATATTGTATTACCGCTGTTACGCTAAATATTTATGTCGCCAGATTTGTGCGGTGATCACTGCCGATGTGTGCCGCTATACACGCTGTGCTAATAATACTTAAGTCACTAATAAATTACATTGTTAATAATGCTCTAAGTCAATCAAAACAGTCTCATAAAAGTCAAATATGGCTATAATAACCTGAGTGCGTACTAAACTACACCACAAAAACTACCGTCAAATTATTCGGCGGAAACTACACGATCATTCCGGGGGTGCACAAAACATTTTAGCACTACAACTTACCATTACAGCGTTCAGAGCATATTTACTCGGATTGGACGTAATACGCGCCTCACTCTCCCTCATTACCGCGCACATTAACACTCCATTTACTACTACACTGTGGCGAATAATATCATTACTGCATACGTACGTGGTGTTTAGTGTGAGTGGGAGCGGCGAGTGTGTGTGTCAGGTGCGAGTTCCCACGCTGTCGTAACGCTGTGAAATTAATTTGGGCTTGTAAATAAGCAGGTAACTAATCATTACGATACCTTTGAATCATTGAACGTGTATTGAACATTTTCGTCGTGATTCACTCGTGATTATCTGCCGGAGATTAATTAACTCCACAAATCATTTTGTGAATGTTGTTATTGAAATGCCGATACCTCTGAACAAAAACAGTACTTAGGCGTGTTTTGTGGCTTTTCATGAAGTTATGTGATTTAAAATGCGTTTATCTTCTACCTAATTATTTTATTTTTATTTTATTTTATGTATAAGGTTCACCAACAATTGTTTATACAAGAAACAAGAACTTACGAGCTAGCACAGTAGAATAGCAGTAGTATAACAATTACTTATAGGTAAACTCAACATTTCATTATAATTTATGGATACTATTGTCTTGAAATATTTTAGGTGTTATGAAGTAAACATTTAAATGAAGAGATATCATCTCACAGGGACCAGCTCCCCGCGTATCACTAACAATGGTGGCGGTGCATACAACGGGTTAATTCGGGAGTCGCTCGTGTCGCTACTATTAATAGCCGACAATTGCCGCAACGACTCGCGCCGCGTAATTGCGAGAACAAGATATTTCTGGACCAACAAACACTATGTCTGAATTAAACACGGAATTAAGATTCCTGGAATCGATGTAAAAGTAAGCTGACGGTGTCCGTCAGTTATTGTTGATCGAAAGAGAAATGTTCCATTTTCAATACTTATTTTCCACTCGGTTTTTGGGGGCGTAGCAAAACAGCAAAAATGTGTCGCGTGATGTTTCGTATATTTGTACGCCACCCGTACAAACCGAGCGAAAATTCCGCCAGTGTGAAAGCAAGGTACCTAGCGCTTAATGCGAGACAAAACTGTCATAAATTATAATGAAACAAGATTTTCGACAGCGTAACTAAAACTTAGCGTGTGTACGCAATCTGCACAAGTTAGGACATAAAGGGTACATTCCTCGTTGTCATAACATGTGGGAATTTCACTCGGCGCCTAAGTATGTAGGCAGATTTAACGCAAGGCTTTGTGTCGCACTACGTAATCTCGTGTGAATAGCTCTACAGCGTTCAAACACTAAAAGAATTGCCTAAATCCTTTTATACTGTTTGTGAGAGAGAATGAGTAATGTGAAGCAAATCGTTATTTATAAAATCCTGCGTTGAAATGAAGAATAATGTGCGTGCGTTTAGGTCTTGTCTTCAATTTATGATGTCTTACTAAAGTATGTTACTTGTTGTGTATACTAAAACTAGATGACGCAAAATTAACAATAGCAGTGTCAATACTTGATAGCCTGGGAATAACCGCCTTAGATCATTGCAGAATTTCCAAACAACATAAAATCTGTAGGGCACCTTCTGAACAATAAAGGACAGGGATGACAACTTGTCAAAGCTTACTGTGGAACTTATTTATACGCAGCACTCAGTCCTGTGCTCATCAATACAACTTAGCTATTCCCAATAATTTATTTGTTGGCCTCCCGTTAGCAAATACGAAGTAATTATTTACTTTGGAATTTAAGGAAGAACGCATTTGCTGTCCTGAGTATGTTTGAAATTATTTTGAAATTTCGACTTTTGATTTTGGGAAATCCTTTGAATTTTATGAAACGGAATTATTTAACAAGAGTACCGTATTCAGACGGGTTCTCATTCAGCATCGGAAACAAAGGGACGCGTAAATAAATTCCGTCGTTTATCCGCGCACACGGGTAGCACAACAATTTATAACTTTTATAACATTTTGTACGGTGAACCATAAACAGTAAATAACACGCAGAAGGCACATCTCTTATGTCATAGTAGAGGAAGATGGCGACTAAAATGTTTTAAAATAATCTGAGGCATAAAAGATCCAGCTTAGATATTGGGTACAATGTACACTAGTTAGGACCCTCCAGATAGTGTTTCTTAAATAATTGTACCTCTAATTTGTCTGTTAGTGTCGCTACAAGAAAAATTATTTCTAGCAGTTGAAAATTTTCATTCACTAAGACTATAGATTCATCACACAGTATCTATTCTTGCTTTGAAAAATGTTGTCTTCACATCCGTCTCGAACCTTCTACAAAGTGGACCTTTTGCGCCTACCTGCGTAGACACCAAGGTGTGAGTGGACATGTGACAAATAGCGTCCATAGGTGTAAGCGGGAGGAGGTAATTATATCGTAAATGGATACAAGGGTTTGTCGCGACGCTCGTGGCGGTTTATTAATCGCGCGCGTTATGGCCCCACACGTGTCAGTGACGTCATGTAATGTGGCCTGATTACTGCACTGTTGTGGCCTGCATGGCGGTACGACATCGTTGTGATTAACTAGCCTACTAATATTCGGCTTATTAATTGTAGCTTGTATTACAGCGCTATCGATAGCACTCGATATTTATATTAAGTTTCAGCACTAAACGCTTGTTAAAACGAGGTACTTCAGTCAAAACATTTTTTTTGGCTTCCATTGAATTTAATTTTCCAGTTAATAAATTGAAATATGAAAAATATTGAAAAGTTCGTACTAAGTGTTCTTATTTAAATAATAAACATCCATTAGGTTTATCATTAACGACCTCTAGGTACCTATATATATAGTTACTATTACATATTTTATATCTCCATATCGCTGTAATTAAACAGCAGCCCTTAATTAGCCAGAATGATCGCAATAGTAAAGGTTAATAGGCGAGTTTAGACAAAACTCTAGCGTTTGATAATATTCAGCTATTAACTGAGTTGTTTACACTTTACAGGCTAATTCCACTTCGTAATTACTTTTTAATTGGACATTGTGAGATTTTAAACGAGAACGATTTTCTCGCTGGGCTAGCTTTATTGTTCGGCTGTGACGGTAACAGGCACTTTCTTATTTTGGTTTTGAACTGAAGTGCTAACTTTATTTAGATGGCCTAGATATCAAGCGTAGGTCACAACGCACTGAAACATCTGGAACACGAGTGGTGTCCACTCACTACAGTTTTACTAACATATCGATATTATACTTACTATTGAATTACATTCTTGCCATGCCTTTTATATTAAATACTGCATAATCTCTACGAACACTATATCCACTACAAAATTAGATATAAACAATGTACAGCACTGACCCAATTTAGTTTTTCAGAACCCCTCAGTAACTGGCTTAGTTAAAACTTACACATTCCATGACCATACACACATTCACACATCGTTCAGTATGCCATACTCTCGGCTCACCGTGAATGAGAGGAAACGCCACTTGCCGCCACATTACAGAGTCATAGCGGCCATTTTAGGCGTGTGCGCAATTTTAGTGATGTGACAAATGCGCACCGGGATTGGCGGGCTCAGGGCACGGGACGGCGCGATAAGGTCCATTGCTCGATTTATAGAGCCGAGCTACTTGCGATTCAAGTGGCATACACCGCCTTTATAAAGATATAGGGCGCATTGTACTTAATGTTTTTGCCCCTATTTATGCTGTTAGCCGCTCGAATCGGAATCAGTTTGGAGATTTGCGCAGCTTACCGCCGCTGGCTCCTTTGTGTTGGACGTCGTTATGATAAAATGCGGACGTAAGTGGCTCTTAAAGACGTTGTTGTTACACGGTACAATTTGTGTGGATCCGACTCTTTGAAAACGATGTTAAATGCTTTTGCTTTATTACCTTTACTATTTCTGTAGCATTTCTTGAACAATATTTTTGAAAAAATGCCATATATGAAACCATATAAATAGGTATTGTAGGTAAACACTACAGGCAAAACCATCCTATATAATTCATCAATCTACATAAAAATAATTAAAAACTCATTAAGTCACGAGAGACCGTAATTACGTTCCGTTTAAAAGCAGAACAAACAAAGCTCTACAGACGTAACCGAATCGCTATGCAAACTGTTTGGCGCCAACTCGATAAACAATTAAAGCCACGCACGGCTCAGAACTATTCACGATTAACAATTAAATTAGCAGATAGCCCGGATATCCACGATCTCACCGCGCCCCACATCGATGCCACTCGCCCAGAGGTGGAAGTTAAATAAAAACTTTCCCGGGAAATTACTGTGGCGCTTCAAGCGCTTCCCGCAAATTAATATTAGTTTGAACACATACTTGTTTATTAGCAAAAGTCAAACTCAAACTTGTGAGAGGCTTCTTTGCTGTGTTGAAACTAGTATGTGTGAAGTACATGTAGGTATTCCTTTACAATTATTTTCTAAAGATCAGCTAAGCCACATGAATTGCCATGTTCAATTGCCATTAGTAATGTAAGCCAGCGAGCCAGCGTAAAAAGGTAACAGCGGAATTATACGAAACATTTCCGTGCGTGGCTGCACGAGGCAGGAGGTTCCCGCGGTGACCGCCATGCATCACGACTGACCCTCTCTTTGTGTGCCTAACTATTGCGAAGAATCACGTCTTATATGGTGCGCGAGGATTTTTAATAGACTGCCTCACCGTTCTGCTTTATTTTTCCTATAGAGCCAGATATGATGTAGTGTAGGTACCCAATGTATACGAAACAAAACGCGACCAGTTCATTATGGCATAGTGTAAATGTTTGTCAGGGGTAAACTACATATTTGTACCACTATAACTTTTCATACATGAACGAGTATGAAAGTAAACAATGCATGGCAAAATAGGGACAGTGATTTCGTGTAACATAGTATTTCATTACAGCACTATAACATTAAAATAAATGGAAGCCGGCATGACATCGTGGCGGTAAGTAGCCCGCCCCTTAGAACGATGTCCTCGACATGCAAGTAAATCTAGATAAGTCCAAACAATGAATATATTAAAACGAAACAAATTGCATTTTAAAAAGGCGCATTACACGAAACGTTTCCGTGTGTCGTAGCAATAAAACGGAGCGCGCTTCCCGGGCCCGGGATCCCGGGCTCGTACATCACTAGCTGACGAGTGAGGAAAGCCGCTCTTTATTTATATCGCGAGTAAATACTGGCCGACTTACTCGCCTGTCTTCTGTTCTATGTGAATACACTTTGTACGTTAATTTATGAAAATAAACAAACTATAAATGAGGATTATAGCACTTTTAACCGTCTCACTGAGTGCAATTACTGTGGTGATGTGGCCAACCGGGGATTGCTTCATACCAAGAAAAATACCAGACGAAAGGTCGTCCCGCTACGCGAAATTATATTTTTAAACGACCTACTTTTTAATGGAGTTGCACTAAATACTGTAGCTAGCAACATAAAATCTTAGTATTTTAAGGAAGCGAGGAAACTTCAAATAAGAGTATTACGGTTATTAAATTACTATCCCGGGCAGTCCGGTGTTTCGCAGCTCTATAATATAGTAGTACATTTGCATGCAAATATTTCAGCAGGTTTTTAAAACAGTACAGGACATAAACAATATTCGCGAGTTATGGGTTTACGTGCCATAAAGCTGGGCGAATGAGTTTTAATAGAATTTCCAGTGTTTGCAGAAAGGGTTAGTGATTAATAAACGCGTTCCACGCGATCAGACACGTGAACATGAACAAACTACAACAACAATACTTCCTCATGTTATATTGGGGCTACGTGAGGATATAAATAGCAGCCTTAGGTACCGCAATTAGGTACCTAATATTTATGTTTACATCAGAACTACAACGTTTGCTAAGAGTATTGAGTATAAGGACGTAGGTTTGACAATTTAGAACCAATGCAAGCAGTATTATCTTTGATACACTAAATTAAAACTTTCTTTTTCTCGATAAAAACAGTCTAAAATTGAGTTTACGTAGCTTGAAAAAATTCTAAACTCAAAGTTGTGTATTAACAGACATTTATGTGGATATGATTAACAAACTTTCGCCCTCTTTTATTTCTGTTTATGTCAATCCAAAATTAACATCTTGTCACTTCCCAAAAAAAATCTCCCAAATACCATAAAATCTCGTGAATATTTCACACAGAGACACCTGACACATAGTTGTGAGTGACGGCTGTGAAGTGAGGCGCGATCGCTGACGTGAGAGGAGTGACACTGGCACTGCTCCAGACGCGCAGGTAATCGTGCGTGCCTTGAGAGATGGCACTCGCGCACTTACAACACCTTAGTGATATGGACTTACTCTTACCGCTGTCGATTGGTTAAGATTAGTATAAGGTATAGGCTAGATATCGGTGGAATAAGAGGAAGTCTAACGAGGGTAAACCTGGATCGACTACTACTAAGGATGAAACATCATCAATTGAGGTTAGAGTAGAACCCAAACCAGAGGATAATTCGAAACAAACAAGGAGGACTAACTTAGCACGACGCACTCAATCAAACGTGGACATCGCAACATCACCCGGACTTCCTAGAACCATCAAATTTAACCTTAGCGCTAGTACTAGTAACTTGTCCAATCAATAACTTCAAATTGTGTAACTTATGTAACTTTACTATAACTTTTAACTTCATTTATTTTATACTAGCTTCTGCCAGCGGTTTCACCCGCATCCCGTGGGAACTACTTCCCGTACCGGGATAAAAAGTAGCCTATAGCCTTCCTCGATAAATGGGCTATCTAACACTGAATGAAATTTTCAAATCGGACCTGTAGTTCCTGAGATTAGCGCGTTCAAACAAACAAACAAACAAACTCTTCAGCTTTATAATATTAGTATAGATACCTACTTTCGATTATATCAATTTTAATTGTTTGCTCTGTTTATTATTGTGAAATATTTTATTATTGTAACTAATTGTGCAACGCCTTAAGTAGGTATTGCTGACATTGTGACACACTTTTCGTTACTATGAAGACTTTTGTAAATAATGTGATTTTATATAATTTAGTGGAAATAAATCGCTCAGATGTGTCGGTAGTGTTTACATTTTCACCGTTCCCTGAAACACATCGGGATCACACCGATACCACTCACCAACTACACATAGCATTATAGGTACGAGAGCCTACAGCCCGTACAAATATGATGAAAAGAGGAAAAGTCGCTCCGTGTAAAACACTGTGGTGGTCAGCTGCATCAGGTTAGGCCTGAAAAAGGCCGTTAAGCTGAACATTATATGTGTTTTGAGTTTGACACTGAAATCCGACTCCTGCATAGTTGGAAAAAGATAGGCAGATTTTGATTTAAAAAAAATATTGTATAAAAATGAAATATTTTGAGAGTGAAAGTAGAACTTCTGTGTCATATGTGTGTGTATTCTATCAAATATCATAACATGCACGATTCTAGTTCTACTGTATAATACCCCTGTCCGAGTAGCTGTTTGAGTAATTTACGTTTTCGCCGGAGTGTAATAGAGTATCGTTTAATTTCTTAGAAATACAGAAGTCGAGGTCTGGCAGCGAGTTGTCTTAGATTTCATAATTGATCTTAATTGAGTTGTTCTGTGTACGATTGTTCTGACAAGTGTTGTTATATTAAACTGAGTTCCTTTATGTCTGGTTTTTCTGATAAACGACGATATGACTGTTACTTGTGAATTAATGTCTTTAGCGCTTTTCCTACGTAAACATATGTATTTTGTATAATAACCTTTTTTTTTCAGTATTCATACGAATTGATTCCTTATTTACCCTACCAGGAAATAACCTACAATTTGAATGTTATTATGACCACAGCAAACATTTATTGTTAGGAAAATAATAGTGTATTTCCTTCTAAGAAGCCTCCAATAACTCCTCTGTTCGGAGGTCAATCACTCTGGGCGAATGTGTCGATGGCCGAAATAATGTAGTTCATTGCTCCGCAGTGTCTGACAAGCTGTTGGCAACACTAGCACACTGGCACCACTGGCAACACTGGCATAGCAGTGTTGGTAACATCACGCTGGCCGCCGGGGAGCCTGGCAGACCGACTACATGCCATTTGGCACGCCTGACTCAGTCATAAGCAAGACTCATAACACGAGGAAATTAGCCACTTTGAATGTGTCACTAGAAATAATTTTGGCTAATTTTCGTGTTCCTTTTGCAACACTTTAAATAATGGTCTTGAAATTAAAGTTGAATTTGTAACTTTTATGTTTAGAGAAAGACGACAACGAGCTTCAGCTTCATGTGTAATGAGGAGTTCAACTTGAAGTGACCACAATACATTCGCTGACATATCATGCAGTATTATACAGAGACAAAAATCAAAGACCACATACACACAGAGCGTAGAGCTTCTCCGAACTTGTCGCGTTTAAGGCAGCGGCTAATCCAACTGGCACAGTATAAGTCGTGCACAAGTACACACATACTACGCTTCAGGTACTTAGTCTGCGGTGTCTGTCAGGCTTCATGCGAAATACGTAGGTATAGCTGGCAGTTCAAAATACAATAATTCTTTGTTAAAATAGGTAATTGTAATAAATAATTACGTCAGTGTAGATTTAAACCACGGTTAAGAGGAAAGAGTCTACCCATAACTGCAAAACCATACCATCATACCAACCATAGAGTACATATTATAACTTACCTACATAATTTAAAAAAAATAAAAAGGTAAAACATTTAATATAACTGCCGTAGAGAAATTCCGACAGAAAAGAGAACGTGGTTGGCATTTTTACTTGGTTTAATAGGTATATTTGTAAGGCACAGACATTTGCATCTCACAGCACATTACCTGCAAACAAACAAGTGTTGCGCTCTGCCGCAGGAGCAGAGAAATCACAGTGTTTAACAAAAAGTGAGCACACACGGCAGCGTCGCCGCGGGACTCGCAGGTACCGCCTCCGCGCCGACCGGGAAAAATTGTATTTACTTCGTAATTCCCGGTCGCTTGTTAACAGAGTTTTTTTGTGATCGTTTCAAATTTCGCTTCGTCGGGAAATGTGCGCTAACGAATCCACTTTTTGTATTATTACTAGCGGCAAATTATGCGGAATGCCTGATGGATTATTATTACATAGTCATAGAGAAATGTGATTCCAGCTGCCATCACGCTGTTTTTGTGCAAAACGTTTTTGATTGTGAACCGTTTATTTTTAGATGCATCAATATTTATATATTTTTTTGTGTTTGAATTAGAGCCATTGTTCATTTTGCTAGATATTGTGCAAATAACAAATATTTATTGTTTATTAATGAACCTTTGTCTGTATTAGGCGTACAGTATCAGCGTGCCAGCTCTATTTATTTTATTTCTACAATTTACAGTGAAACAAAACCGTAGAATAACTTTACTCCTATTTTAATTTACCGTCCATGTTACAAACAATAACTCGTGTCTACGTTTTCATCGCGTTTGTCAATATCACAAATTTTCCGAAAATAGAATAAAAGTTTTCATTTAAAAACAGTAACATTTATTTCGAGATATGTTCGAAACAGAACTGGTTGAAGTTTAATACGGCTGCTAAACGACGTCCATATGTTCCGTTAATTGGATAAAGAAAACTGAGATTGCTAGTTATTAAATAAACTATAGGAAAATGTGTTCCTTCCATTTACTTAATATATGAAATCAAATGAATGAATAGCGCAATGAAAATAAACAAGTAACAACATTAAAGCGATGTAAAAGTCTAATATCATAATTTAGAAACATTTGTAGTTTTAAAACTACAAGAGAAAAGATTGAGCATTTTCCTTTGTCAACTGAATTAATTGGTAGCGAGCTAACAAAATAATATTTATGAGCGTACATGTAGGGCAATGCATTACGTTGGTCACGGCAACTTTATTCTGAATACAACTATGTTTGCACTGTAAACTGTATCAAATAACTTTATACTCGGACAATGTTTTGCCTCAGTTATGTTTGGTGCAAAATATTTAACGTTATTACACTTTAGTTAGCCGCATATTTTCATAATAGATCATGTGTAAATCGTGATAATCTATTCTTTTCGGTAGTCGTTTTTTGACACCCTTGAAACGGGAAGGGGGACTAGCTTACCCGATAATCCATTACCAGATCCACAGCCAGAGCATATTGATTGCTCATATTTCCGTATTCGAACATAACACATTTTTTCCATCAAGCATTAGGTGAGGTGAACTCTCATAAACCTACGAGAAACAGTGAAAAAGTTCCAGTATTCCAATAAATCCGCGGATTCGAGGACAAAATATAGGTTAACGATGATTGTGAGGTTAGGCCGGGGTTTGACCGGCGAGCGTCGATAATGCGCCATTATAAGGTGACGTATGTGTGTACTCAGCCGTTTGCCGCACGCCCCGAATAAACGAGCCGCGTTAAAAATAATGCTGTGTAGACCCCACTTTATACTCGGCTGCGGGGAAGTTATGTTTTATGTTACGTGTTAGCTACGGTATAACCACAAGATATTTACTGTACCTACAAGATAACTTTTAGGCAATTGAAATGATAATTTCTTATTTCTAGCACCACAAGTGCCTACACGTATCTTCTTTGGCAGAGTTACCTACATCACAATAAAACAAAACATTTTAAATGATATAGATCTACTACTCAAGAAACCCTTGTTCCCAATAATTCTGCACCTGTAAAACCCTTTTTATTCCAGGACTACCCCCAATTATTCAAAAACCAATTGAAAGTAGAGAACGTCGGAAACCGCCCATTCAGCTAGTCCCAACTACATAACATTTTGGACACTCAATAAATCTTTGTGCTCTAACCCTTTTTACCCACGACGGAACGGAGCAGGTATATGCGTTTAGGGTGAGAGATGTGCGTTTGTGCGTTTGTGTGTTTGTGTGTTTGTGTGTTTGTGTGTTTGTGTGTTTGTGTGTTTGTGTGTGCGTTTGTGCAAAGTAATGTTCCCACATATCTTCTAAACTAATGATCTGATTTTGATGCGGTTTTCAATAAAGGGTTTGTGTTCGATGAGTTCATGTTCTTAGATAGGTGTCATGGCTGTAACTCACTAGGGGGCGCCACAATATTAGTCCAAACAGCAAAGTAATGTTCCCACCTACCTTCTAAGCTAATGATCCGATTTTGATGCGGTTTTCAATAACGTTTTTGTGTTCAATGAGTTCATGTTCTTAGATAGGTGTCATGGCTGTAACTCACTAGGGGGCGCCACAATATTAGTGCAAAAGAGCAAAGTAATGTTCCCACCTACCTTCTAAACTAATGATCCGATTTTGATGCGGTTTTCAATAACGGTTTTGTGTTCGATGAGTTCATGTTCTTAGATAGGTGTCATAGCTATTAATCACTAGGGGGCGCCACAATATTAGTGCCAAACAATGTTACAATATAATCAAAACGTCCGATTACAATTCTGTTTTCATCAGCAATGTGTACGTACTTAATGCATGTTCCCAAATAATAAAAATTACGCCTGTAACTCACTAGAGGGCGCTACAATATCGGTGCAAAATAATATTGCAATAACATATTATATAGACTATAATTCGTATATGTTCTCTAAAAAGTCTGAAATAAAATTAAGCAAAATTAAAAATTTTGAAAAAACCCCCGACGGTAAAAATCTTATTGAAAAATAATAAAATAACTCAAAACCCCCGACTTAACCCAATTATATAGGAATAACCGTCGGGGGCTGCCTTTTCTATATGAAATTTCAACAATTAATTGAGTGTATTTTATGTCATCGTTAAACATCTACAATTCTTCAATAATTGTATTCACGACACTAGAATCCTTTAGCTGGTTTAATGGCAGCTCCCGACGGATATTCCTATATAATTGGGTTAAGTCGGGGGTTTTGAGTTATTTTATTATTTTTCAATAAGATTTTTACCGTCGGGGGTTTTTTCAAAATTTTTAATTTTGCTTATCGTGTACAAAAAATAGCATATTTGTCCGTAGTCTAAATTCTTACAACTTGGGCCGCTAAGTTATTTTTATGATTGCCGCGAGCATGTTTATGAGTGCATAAAGCGAGCGGCGCCGGGTGATAAGCTTGTGCCGCGGGCGTTACATCGCGCGGTTTATTTGCCGATCCTGCAGGTTAGCTGTGCTGTTGATTTCATAGACTTATTATGTACTTACAATAATATTTTTATGCGATACTGAAAAGGTTTATGTTCGCTTTTCAGGTTAGTACCAAAGAAAATATTAGGTACTTACATAGATATGTTGATTCAAATAAAAGCGGACGGTATCAGACATCTTTATGTTTGGTCCTTGCATCTGCTAAGTTTCAACGAGGCAACAGCGCTGTTTACACGACTTGATATCTTGTATGCAAGGTCCTCTCGAATTGAGTGTCTGTTTAAAGCTGAATTAACTGGTAATCTTGCTAGAGATCTAATGAAAATGTACAAAATACGCTAGCAATCTTCCTCTTATATTGATCATTTTGTTCTTAATTAAAATCTTGGACAGCGCTACTTGTATATTCTATAACCATTTCACAATTTTACTATGACATGGCAAAGAATTTCTGGTGGTAAGTCAACCATATTAACATGGTCCGTCTTGTAAATATAGCGGGCGCCCAAAATTCATCAAGAGCTTGTGTACACTACCATCGCATTTTACCGCTATAGAAATAAAATTAGGCAAGTGCGCGAAAGGCGAGGCCGTCGAATTTACCTTTTATTTTAGCGCCCTTTACTTTTTATTGCAGCCTGTCGTTTTTATACGGAGCCTCGTATTTGCGTACGTCAGAAACGAGTGCTGTTAAACGTACTGGCGACTCGCATCGCACGAATATTTGTAAAATAATGTATGGTATGTTTGCTCTCGCCTCTTTCATGTATGCTTAATGTTTTTCGTTGCTATGAGAGATTGGTCACGTTCCTGCTGTCGGTTATTGTTTTAAATGTTCTTATCGTTTGTGTTGTATCCTTCGTATGAAACTGCAATGTCGGTGATAAGTTATCTATACAGTTATGATCATGACGTAACATGAAAACACTTTTTGATATGGAAAGCCTACAAAACTGTAGTCGTAGAAAATATTAAAGTTATTTACGTACAACCCACGCTTAAGAACTTGGCAAAGATACATAACCTTTTACGCCTCCGCGAAATTAATGTTTGCACATAAAGAAAACACATGTCATAAAAATGATGATAAAAATACAGCATGATAAAGCTAATTTAATTCTTAATGAATAAACATGAGTGTGTCGGAAGTAGCGGGCTTTGAGTGGAACAACTTCTGGTGGGGCTGCAAGCCTTTGAGCCGCGCCGGCAAAAGTCGCAACTTTCTGGGTAATTAGGTAACTATGTGGTACGTGTTAGGAGTTATGTTTTACTAGTTGGATGTTAAACGATCAGGCCGCTGCCGCTGCTTCGTGACCTCTTTCTCCTCTTTGAGCCGTCGCAGGAGTTGGTGCATGTCGCGACAATTTCCTCGGATGTGCTTATGCAATAATGCAATGCTTTAAAACTTTCCAGCAGGAGCCTCAATTGTATTATAGTTTCTCCTCGGTTTTTATTTGCACATTATGCCAGCCCTTGACATTGATTTCATTGCAAAACTCACAAGATTCGTAACATTCGTACGGTGGTTTTTTTTTTAATAAACATCACCCTTTACAGCAAAAAATAACAACACAAAATTTTTCTTGGTCCTTAAAGGATGTAGGGAGCAAAACCCTTCAGCCGTTGATACCATAAGACCAGGCCTAAGAGGTGCGTATTAAGCGTAGTCACACCGCGCACCGCGCGAGGGTTCCGTATGCAAATGACTCCATGTACTGTCACATTATGGGTTCTCTCTAGCGCTCGTTAAAACTTCAAGTTTGTTGTACGTCACACTTGATTATGAACTATGAATACAGAAGGCTAGTTAATGTGTTTTTGTTAGAGGTTTAAACTGCTTGGTGTAAGTAGTTTTTTAATAAGCTTCGGTAGCCAGAATGTTTGCAGTTTCAATTATACTTTTGTAACTAAGGCTGTATGTATCTAGTTATTAGATACATGATCGTGCAATTTATGAACACATAGTAAATAAGTTGCACATTTCTCTTTATAGGATTTCGAGGAAACTAACTGTAATCAAAAACAACTAGAGATAACAATTTCCATCGATTGATAACATGAATTGTTATTATGCTTCAGTATTTGTACCGTGCTTAAGACTGAAGGTCATAAATATGTACAGTTTCATATTCAACGTATGAATAGGTCTTGTAGAGTATCTCAGACGTAAGTAAATTCTCCATTGTTTTGTACGAGTTGATGGAGGTTGTACCTATGTACTTGGTCCCTTTATAATAGGGTCTAGACAAGCGCGCTGTATCGAGAGCTAACTTTGTTTACCGAACATCATTCGTATCATATTATTACTGGGAATCACGAATTTGCTTGGGAATATACCCGTGTATTTCATCTCTCATATTTACGTTGTTTACAATCTGTGAACTATCTGAATTCCTAAAACATTTTCCCTTGTTGTTGTGGAATTTCCCAGAGAATGGCACGGTAAACGAGTTACTGATAAAGGTTAAAGGTCTGTTAAAGGTTCACCAATATGGGTTTTGCCAGATATGAAATATAAATTTTCCTTAAGTGGCGAACCAATGTATACAGTTAATATATTTTCTTTTATACATAAGCCCCATTCAGACGGAGCATACCCATAATAAAGCTACTAATAGAAATAAAAATAAACTCTATTTCACTTTACAATGAACATGGTAAAAATATTAACACCAGATAACTGAATGACGTCAATGAATCAGACCAAACATGAAAGACCGTATATCAAAAATTCATATGCTCAGACATTTGAGAATTCTAAATCGCGGAACCAAAAGAACAACTACCTCCACATAACCTCAGAATAAAGAAACTTGCGCCATATAACTGTCAAAGTGCAGATGCTCATGTTACGACCAGCTCGATATGATGGCGGGTTTTATGGTCGCCATCTTGCGTCGAGTTTGTCACCGCGCACTATCCTAACACTGCACTTTATATCCTGAGACCTTGACACATTTCAGGAATAGATAGGTACTACCTACCGCTTATTTTTATAGTTATTTTTGTATTGCCACGAATTGAACATTTGGTTACGTGAAATTATTTTATTGTTAGTAGTAACCATTATGTGGGTGGCTATGACAATAAGAAGCCATTTATACGCTTACTAAACAGACTAAAATAAAAATGCTTTCCTTTGTTTGCAGGAAGACAACGCAATGTTTCCTCTATTGACGTTTACATAAACCAATACAACAATTTACCGTTAAATAACATGTTACCCAACAAAACTAATTAACGAGGTCTCTATTAAATATACGTTCGTCTGTTGCTCGAAGGAGGATTGTTTGCGAACGTAAATTGGTATGCTCCGCCAGTGAAGTATGAGAGCAGCTCGCCACAAGGAGCCGCGCAAACCTACCCACTCTCCTACAATCAATAACAAAAGATATTATACGGAAGGAGCGAGTAATTGTAAGGAATTGGTCCTTCGCCCTTTTTGTTGATAGTTTCCTGAACAGTCAGATGTCATACAATACGTATGACAGTACCTCTATATATAAATAACAGGACAATGCTGAGCTTTTCTTATTTTGGTGTGCTTACTGAAATGTCATCTTTTACTGAAAATATACGGGATTAAATAAGTAAGTTGTTTTTTATATTTATTTTTGTAATGGTGTGTGAACAACGACATTCAGAAGGTATAAGATGATTTTATAAAAATTGAATAAAAGCAGTGACAAGTGGGTCAAAAATAACCGAGATTACTATTATCTTAATCAGACGTCCAATCAGTGAACAGGTACCTATGTAATATAAATTATTTATATAAGTGGCTTTACCTACACGTGGAGATAATGAGCTGGTGTATATTTATAGCTCTCATTAATTCCGACAGTTAAATACTTTGTGTACACTCCTCATAGCCACGAACCATTATATCATTAATGATATGCTTTCAGGAGTAATCGTAATTTTCATGATTGGATGTTTTGTATTGCAGTGTGATTGATCTATTTATAATTTTGGAAATCATTTTATAGAAAATAAAATCAGTACGTAATAACAGTTTGAAAAGAGAAAAATATCAGACTTAGTTATCAGAAATTAGATACATACATAGTCTTATTTCAGACTGCTAGATGTAAGAATTGTATTAATTAGAAAAAAAGTATCGTATATAGGTATCTTTTTACTGGAAACATATTCACTGTATAATAATTGTGTAGTTATTATTTTTATTTACATACTCGTACATGCAGGTTTCAATGTTGCAAATCCCAGTCCTCATATTTGTGTGATCAACACGAATTAATTGGATATTAGTTAATTATGCATACAAGCCGCATGGGAAACTTAATAGATAATAATTTACTTAGTTTCAGTAACCACATTAATAAACATTTTAATCAAACATCGGGTGTCGTGTGACAGGCGCATTGTCAGCCTAGGAACTGTCATGGCTGCCCATCCGGCGTCAATTTACTGTTACAAGTTAATGGTGAAAATCATTCAGGAGGCAAATTGCTATGATTTCCTATTGTTACGTGTATGCATTGTTTAATGTCTGTTTAGTCATAGTATTTATAATATGTTGTGTAACATACGCTCACCTTTGCCATTTCAAATGTATATTAATACCTCGTCATTATTATATCAATCGTTAACCGCACTGTGAGCAGATTCGTTGTTGTTCTATCTAAATATAGATCATACAATCTGCGCCTATGTTTCACCACATTTTTCCTTATACACTTACATAAAATCAATACCGGAAACTAAATAATTAGTATGACCCAGACTCTATTTATCTTTCGTGGGATGACTTTTCCTTAAGATTAAATATACCATTCGGGCCGATTTTATGAAATAATACAGGCCAACAATAGGTATTGATTCCACAGAGAAACGATCAATCTGGGTATCGAAATATCGTACCTTTGTTTACAAAAGTTACAAATAGATCAACGTTGTGCAAAAATGTCAAAAAAAGTAAAAACCAAGCTAATCTAGAGATTTCCAATGTTTTATTGAAGCTATTCTCCATATGTCGATATTGAAGAGAGCCAGCACAAACACACGGATGGCTACTAGCCGTAGTGGGCTGATATGGTCCACGTCGCAGCCTCCCAATCACGAGCCACTTCAGAAAATGTCATCTCCAAAGCAAACAGCTCGCGGCTAGGGTTACCACACTACATTAACGGGGTAAACTGACTTATGGGTTGGTAATGATACATATATCATCTTGTAAAAACGTAAAAATGTTTACAAAATACATTTTTTGTCCTATCTCTTATCTTCTCTTTGTCTAGAAGAAAATAAGTGACAATTAATATACTTTCTCAGCAAAATGAATAATACAAACTATGCATATAATAAATCATATTCAACCGATGAAATTACTCTCCTACAATGTATTCATATGCATGAAAATCATTCCCACTCCTAACTCCGATTTTGTGAACGTTATTACAATAAATCAAACAGTTCTGAATAAAATACGAGCGGAGTTAACAAACAACAAGCTACGTTCCTATACACGGAATAGCAATACCATTTAGCTTGTAACTATTTCTAACCCTCCAATCCGGTTAAGTGGTAACCCTATCACGGATAGCGATGACATGTATCGCGGCGTGTTAGCACAACGGGGGCCCAGGCGGGGGCCCGGGGCCCGCGTCCTCGGGAAATGGGCCCGATGCACCCGCTCGCAACGTGTCGATAAATAATGGGCTCTTGATCGTTGTACTCTGATGGATAAGTAAGTACCCGACATGACCCATTTTTGGAGAAACTGAAGAAATTTTTCATATTGGTTTAGATATTAGAAACTTTGCGATGTAGACTAGATTTTTTTTTTATTGAATCTTCATATTGAAATTTACTTTTTTCAATGTTAAATTAAATGTTTAAATGCACTCAAAGGATGAATAGGTACCAAATACTTTTTTTACGTTAAAAAATTCAAAGTACCCAAAAGATTAAAATACCAAAAATTTTATGTAAAAAAATTCAAAGTAAAGTTTATTCCGAAACAAAGCTTTGATCTGTAAAACTACATTAAGTGTTGGAAACATAATATACTTAGCGTACGTCAGAACTTAGCGTTAGTTCACACTGATGTAGTTACAAACAAGTTTAAGTACACGTGGTAACTTGACGCGCTAGTCCCACCGGCGGCACAGTATCAATACTTCCTAACTAGGACTACACCTAATAATTAACTCATTACTGATTCACTTATATACTGTCTCAAAACCTAATTACAAGTATGACGGCGATAAATCTGCTAACTTTGAAACAACAATACCTAATTGGAATAATATTTAACTGCAAAAAAAATCTAGAACTAGAACTACTCTACTCCTAAAATGTTGTCAAAATATTCGAGCTTCATCCTAATCATTTTTGACAGTACGTTATAAAGATAATCGATATTTAAATTACCTACCTAGAACCTTGTCCATTTTGGTAAGCCGACTTAATACTGGAGCTTTAGAATAGGTTTTACTTAATGAAAAACTGGCATGTAAGAAATGTATTCCAAAATTCGAATTCTACTTACATTTGAAGATCATTATTTTTTATCAATAATTCTCAATGTATTTTATTCATATTTCCAAATGCTACGTCTTGAAGAGTTGGCGAAAAGTTTTTAGAAATTGCAAACTTAGCAAAATAGAAAAGTAATTTGAATTTTAATGCAAATAATGTTCTTTTTACATACTATGCAGTGACTGTAAGTGTGAGTAATTTTATGTAAGTAACATGAGAAAAACACTTCACATTTGAGTGATTTTTATTAGTCGGCTATTGTTCTAGTTCAACGTTAGTCTAGTAACTATTATAGTAATCTGTGGTTAGACTAAAATTAATGTTTAAAACGTTAGAACAATTAGCAAACCTAAGAGTTTAACAGAACAGAATTGTACACGTAATAAGTAGGTTTCTACATTACTAGTCAATAAACAAAAAAAAACTGCTCCAACACATGAACCCATCCGATAAATAGCAACCAGATAAGCAGCTCAAACTGCACTACGGTGCAACACGTTCTCACGCAGCTATCGATGGTGGCAATGCACGGCAGTGCACCACTCGATGGGATCTCGCTCGTTAAGATTTACGGCCGATTGGCGACACCCCGCCACCCCGCACACCGCACCCCCTGACCCACATCTTCATTATAACGCTACATTTACCTTAAAACCACTTAACATTGCATACTTTGTAAAATGCCTAGGTTTCTTTATGTGTGTGCTAAGGTGAGTTTGTATATTTGCTATGTTTCAACGGAAGAACGGCTGAACCTATTGCAATGAACTTTGGTATGCGAATAAGCGCTTATATACATAGGTGTACTGCTTATTGGGCCTTCCTTTTGGAACATGATAACACTGAGGAAACTGATTGTAGGTACAAAAATCTCTAAAAAAATATGTGTAAAACATTGTCACAGTATTATTTTTTAAAAATCATGTTACAAAGACAAAAACTAAGTACACAATTTACAAAATAGAAAATGTCGGTTTACTTGTTGGTGCTGCTCAAGTAGCTCTGGCTAATGACAATAAAGAACCCTTCTTTTCTCTTTGGTTGTTGCACACCAAAGTGTCGGGGGCTATTAATCAGCTCTTCACTATCTTAGATAGAAATTATATAGGTACAGCTAAAAACCTCTTGATTAACTTTATAATTATGCTAGCCAGTGTTAAACCAATATGCTGTTTAAAAAAAAGGTTCTCTGTCATTGTCACGTTTACAGAATGAAATAAAAACGCTTGTGTCAAAAACAGTCTTCATTAATTTGCAAAAAGTCAGTTTTTACATGCTCAAGCTCCATTAATTGGCAATCGATCAAATAGTTAGAACAAATGATCTCATAAAAACACTCGGGCCATGCATGCAGAAGGCGCGAGATCGAATCAATCAGGCGGGGCCAGCGGCGTGCGCGCCAAATTGACTGAACATTTTACTGTACAATTTTCTTTGTGTCTCCAGTGAGCTGAGAGAGCTGCATTCCTACTTTTTGCATTGTCACTGGCTTTGTTCGTGACACTTCACTTTTGTCTACGTTGAAAATTGAGTTCCTCGGCGGCAGTAATGTCCTGTGAATTTTCGCTCAAGTGCGCGCTGCAAAACAACCGCCCTGATGCTAACTGTAGGTGTTCCAGCATCGCTTTCTTGCTACTTTTATCACCCCACGTATAAGCTCACGATTTATTTTAACAATCAGTTTTTATTTGCAGTACTTCAGTTTAAAATATTCGTGTCAGTTTCCAAGAATGATACGTTAAATAGGTAATTACTGCAGCATTATGACCCTTGAGTTTGTTTCGGCGTTTCTTCTCAGGGATCAGTCAGTTGGGAAATGCCGACCTCAGCGTTCTTAAAATGACGTGTAAAAGTGATGTAATGTCCAACTTGCAAATAATTTCATTTCATTATGTAAGTGGTAATATTTATCAGAGTAATACTGAAGCATTTAATGATTGCAGTTGTATACACTCTGGTATCTGTACTAATACAGAGACAAACAATAACTATTTTATAGCTCAGCTTATGTTAAGAGTGACAGAGCTTTCACAGCTACTCCACATTCTACTATGCATAAAACTTTTACAACGTCTACGTTTACTATGTAAAAAAATATAATGTGTATGTTGTAACGACGTATTCTCACGAACAGCAATGCATTCGTGATCTGAGACAGTTTGCTTGACATCGCTACATCGCGGCTCGAATAGTTTCAGTGTATACTTAATCGAATGTGCGAGCGCAGGCGCCGGCGACGTGCATGCAATTATACTCGATTCAATTTAATCTTTTATCAGACTGCGTCAAAGTAAATTATTCATAGGCTTTTTATAAGTTGCTCTAAGTCGTGTAAGTTAGTTGTTTGTGACGCCTCGAGGTGCCTCTAGAATTAAGTATTCAAAGTTGAAAGATGTTTAAAATATATTCTTGCACAGCAGTTAAGCATCAAATATTTTTTGCTGGACTTTATTATTTATACGTATATTTGTCCTATTTGTATTTCACAAAATATTTAAAGAAAATCGACGAGCACTGAACTCGCAAGAAGTCAAAACACTCGAGAAGATGAAATGAAGATTGCTTTAACACAGAATTGTGTGAAACGTAATGTGTCTCCCGGCAGAACTCGCGACAACACATAAATATAACAGATAGCTCACCCGTAACGCTGTAAACGCAATCCTGAAGTGTTCCACTACATAGTTTGCTTTATTACACTTTTTCATTTTTGTTTTGAAGCTTTGTAATAAACAAGACATGTAATGCTATGTGTAAGTTAGCTAAGGCATTCTAAGCAAACTTATGGCCAAGTGTACCGAGCTTAGGCGTTAAAGATTGCAGTATCGCCAAGTTATAATAGTTGAAGCTTATCGCGTCGTGCACCATTATACTCATAATCCAGTTTGAGCAGAAGTTGCGTGGCGCGATAACAGCCCATGTCGCTTTGTTGACGAACGCCGACGTAAGCCGGGACTTTACGACTTAACTCATTGGGCCCGGGCTTTGTTACTAATGAAACCTTAGGTATTTGTTCTCTGATTAAGAACTGAGAAAGCAATATCTATAAATAAAACAACTAGCGACTGTTACATGAAGTAACAACACACATTGGTGCTAAACTACCATAAAGTTGAAACCACCTTCAGGGCGACTAAAAGTCAAAACTTGCCACTGAAATATGTCACACTAAAAATGAAAATACGGATACTGAAATCCTAGACTCGTAATACTGGCTCAATCGGTGACAGGTTCACGACAAAATATTTACTCGTTAGTACAAACTCGAAGTCGGAACTTCAAAACAGTCGCCGAAACTGAGCCTGTCAGTCCAACAGTAGGGAACCGGGACAGTTGTCACGAGCGCCGCCAACTGTGGTCGCGTGACCCGCGCATACGATTCCTAACCTTAAGCCGCTAGACATAAGGTAGTCTAGCCGCGAGCTAACAAGGTGCGTCGTAGTAATTTAGTTGGCAGTGGAGTTATTACGGGGACATATCAAGCGGTGTCAGCGGCCGGCGGAAGCAATTTCGTTTTTGACGCCTGTTTCTAAGCTGTTCTTATAAACAGTTACACCGAATATATGCGGATTGTTTATGGAAGTTGCATGTCCGTGTCTTCCACAAGTGATTAATCGCTTTAATACTGAGACGTTATATTGCATCCGGGCTATGTGGAATGTTCAATATACTGCGAGCTGAGTTTACACAAATGTAAAAGAATTCAGTTTCAGCGAATTATTTGTGAAATAGCTTCCTCTGATAAAAACGGTCAGGCACAGCGCGTCACTCAGCGGCTTTTAACTTTCCGTGAAAATAGCTTACCAGTCAGTTTTTCCACTCGTCCCGAGGGTATTTATGTTTATTTTAAAATATCAAATGGCTCAAAAATAGTATCAAGCTTTTTGGATTTTAGTTTCGTATTCATTTCAATCCGGTTTCATATAGCATTTAACCGATAACCAAATATGAACCAAAAATTTTAATTGGTGGATACGGTCTGTTACTTGAACATCTTTGGCACCAGTAACCAGAAACTGACTAGCTGTCTTAGGTACCTAAGTATTTATTTAACGACTTTTATCGATGATGTTTAAATTCAAGGAAAATTCAACTAAACAATCTCATCGATTCTCATCATTATACCTCTATACCTACATATCGTCAAATAATTTTACCTAGAGTAAACCCTCCGTTACAACATCGGGATATACTTTCCATCGTGATATAAAATACCGCCACATTGTACATACATACAAGCTAATCACATAATTACGCGCAGCGCAACTTTCCCAATCACGGCTAACGATTAGTTACATAGTACGCGTCACAAAGTGCTATCTGAAATAAAATCTGGCCGGTCGCTGGTCGCCGGTCGCCGGTCGCCGGGCGCCGGGCGACGCCGCCGGTCAAACGAGGTTTAATTTGAGCGTGCAGTTGCTCCCCGCAGTTTAATTATATTTTCCAACTGTTTTATTACTCTGCTTTAGAAAATGGCCGCGCGGGATATGAGGTTGACTGCATTTTTTCGTGTAACCCGGAAGTTATATTCGACCAGCGGACGCCGAAATGCGGTTTTAATTGTAACTTAATTATGTTTACTTTTAATTTAATTGTAGTATATCATTAAAATGAAATAAAAAACGTGGTTTCTTAATTAAACTTCTGAATACTACATTGTTCGCCTAAATAATCACGAACTGAGTCACATTTACAGAATAAAATAAACCCTTCATATTTGTTTCAAGCACCGCGCATTGTAAGTCAAAACTTTAAGCACATTAAACTCGAGAGAACTTTACAAATAAGGAGTTGAAGTTGGCAGAACCGCCGAAAGTAATCACACGTCGTCAGCAGTTGCAGGAGAGTGGCAGCTTCAGCGTCGCAATATCGCAAACTATTTACATGGTGTAAATAAAAATGTGCCGACAAATGACGTCGCCGTGCAGCGCTCGCGTGACACCAGCGTTAAATAATGTGAAGGCATGAGCCCAGGATTTATGAGGCCGGAGCGGCACGCGCGATCATCACGCTATGACGAGCCACGCGCCGTGAGCCCGTCGTGAGGCCGCCGTGAGCTCGCAGTGCCCCGCCGCGCGGCGTCGCGCGCCTATTTATAGCAGGCTTGTTTTTATAGCGCAGTAAAGGCGGTGCAATTAAACTTTACGGACGTGACGTCAGATCATGCGGTTGGCAAACAAATGGCACACTTGATAAAACGAGCTGGAGGATTTTATGTCGCACGTGTAGTAGTGTACCTGAGGGCAGTGGTCACGCCTGCGTCTAACGATGTGTGTTGAAACACTTACCTGAAACAAAAAGAATCAGAAATTAGCTTATATTTTTAAGAAATAAATACATATGTACTTATTCATTGAGAGCACAAAATGTGTTTTTCATAGAAATAATTAAATACGTCTTTTAATATAATAGAAATAATAATATACCTACGTCTTTTATATTTTTGGTACTAATAAATAAAGCTGAACATTTCACGAAGTTAAATTATATTGCTATAATTGCACAACAAGCCGTGTTCATTCAATGCTCACGCGCAGGCTTACTCTACTAAACTTGCTTTAGCAAATTTAAATTCTGAATTGACTAACAAAAACATTTAAGTTATTGATCTAGAAACCAGATCATTTAAGTACGTACGAAATTATAGCTTAATAACAGTGTCCATTAAATAATAGTAATAGGTTCAATGTTGTTTAGGTATAAGATTGTTTAATACTCGACAGTACAATTTATCTAGGTAGTTAAGTAATATTATTTTAGGCCAGGGTACTGAGAAGAGTGGAATCAGCCAAGACTAGGTATTAGCGAGCTACACGTGTCAAATAAGCAGGTAAGTATGAGGAACATAATTCTGGTAAACAAATTAATTAAAAGGATTGTTTCCATTAATTTAAGATATGCCCAAAAGTAAGCACCCGCATCCCGTGGGAACTACTTCCCATACCTAGCCTATAGCCTTCCTCGATAAATGGACTATATAACACTGAAAGAAATTTTCAAATCGGACCAGTAGTTCCTGAGATTAGCGCGTTCAAACAAACAAACAAACTCTTCAGCTTTATAATATTAGTATAGATATAAAATGAATTAAATGCTAAATGAGTATTTAAAAGTATTTAGAAATCGCTTATTTCGAAATGCTGAAACAATTTCGAATTGAATCAATGTACCTAATCCTACAGGATTTTCAGCCACGTGGATACTTCATGTCGTCAAAAATACGAACATTTAAATAAACATTAGTAAGTTAGCCTTTATTACCCGCTTGACAAATGAGGTGTTATTCAGTAAGGGCCATCGTAAAGTATTTCATTTCGCGGCTACATTTAATTTAAGGGACGTTAGCTATAAAAGTTTTTATTCCCTACCGCGGATATAACTTCTACAACAAAGGAGTTTCGTGTCTGCTTACTGTTCACTTTTCATTATGTAAGTACCATTATCATAACATTTGTGTAAATACACTATGACTCATTGCATAGACCATTTAGGTGATAAAGTTTAATGTAGATGAATCAAGTAGAAAGCTAATTAGTTTATTTTCGAGAGAATTTATGACTAGGTGTATTAATTTAGAAACCTAATAAAACACAGTGACTTTATAATATCAAGTAACGTAACAAGCTACTTTAATTAACAAGCCACAATAAACAACAGAAAAGTTTCAAAAAGCCAGATTAAATTGCAAGAATTCAAATAATATTATCAAAAATGAAACCAACCCAAAGCTAACTAAATTGACCGCCAAAACTCCTAAAGTATGATGAAACAGCCGACACAGTTACACAGAACTTACGTTCATAAAGTTAAAAATATAATGAAACCGCGCTCTGCGGATGCCCAGTAAACTACCTTTCATGTGGTTAGTTGGAGAGCCCCCTCCCCTCCCCCCCACGCCCCGGCTCCAACTACGGCTTATATACGTGCACAGCAAGCCATATTTAACAAACTTTATAATTACTGTGGTCACCGTTACGTTACCTACATAACATACTTATCACGAGCTGTACCTACTGTACTTCATCCAGCTATTTCTATTATTTAAACTCTAGCGTTTCATAAGATCTCCAGTGAATAAGTTATGTGCATAAGTTATTCAACTGTCTAGCCCAAGAATGTTTTAGATTTTATTTATCAGTGAATAAGAGATGCTGCTAGAAGATTGGACCAAGAATAGCTCCTTGAGAGACCCCGATGACAAGTCGACACTCCGAGTTGTGTTGAGTAAAATCATTTATTTAAACGTAATAAGTAAAATCTTACAGAATTCAGCTTTAATAAAAGGTTTATGGTGGAATCAGACATTTTATAACTGGCATTATTATCTCAGAATCCAGTCCACCGTAAAAGGAGAACGACAATACACAAAACAAACAAATAAAACTTTCTAGTGTAATCAAGCAGGAAAAAGCAAAATAAAATAATCTGCAAAGGAATGGAACGGAATTCCCGCAAAAGTAGAAAAGACAAAGAGGTCCTGAAATATGACTTGCTCTTTATATATTCAGTATTGTAAAAGAAATTGAATTATCATTCCCGCAAGAATATAGGATTTTCAATAAATAGGATAGCGAAATGCTTTTATGTATGATGGTGGCGCGCGTGCGGTTTTATCGCATTCACATTGGATTTTATCAAGGGGAATATATGTTGTTTCATTATTACTCTGCATATTATTTCTTTTAGTAATACCTACTGAAATCTGCTTATTTTTTATGGAAGCGAGATGATGTGGCTCTTTACTTTCTGATTTTACTCGGCTTTACTCATTCGTCTGCGTTGAAAATGCTAAAGTTAAATAAGCACAATGAATTCTTGTACCTAATGCTTTTATGTCGGCTTATCGGCTTTGTGCTGGCTGCTTACACATTATTACGATTTTAAAACTTAGAGCGTTGTTGTGTGATGCTGAAAGTTGTGAAGCTAATAAAAGATAACAAGGAAACTTCATCGTTGTAAGATAACGCACAGACGGACAGCGTGCCGCACATAATACGTGCCTGCCTACTGCCGCCGAGACACACAGGCGAAGCCTGGTGGACGTAGACTATTATTATTGCATTGATATTGTATCATGGAATCCTTTATGCGTGATAGCCATGAGATAAGCACAATATTTTATTTGAAAAGCGATTGCATTTTGGATAAGAACTTCTGAAAATCCTATTCAATTCAAAGGTAATTATCATACTTTGACTCGTTATATTACATTTTAAGATTACTTTGCGCCTTTGATAAGGGTTCATCTCCCTCGTAACCTCTACAAGTCGGAGCTCGTGAACACATTGTCATTATAAAACACGCTTAATATGAAGCTCAACAAAAACAGACTTGTTAAGTAAAAACTTGGTTAACACGACACTTGGGTTATCACAAATTAATCAAGTCGTGATAAGTCATTAGTGTGCGAGGCGTTGTGGAGGCTCGATCAAACTTGCAAGTTTAATTAAAAGTGATCCGAGTAACTTGTAATGTGAAGCGGGGCCTTTTGAATTTAAATATTTATTGAGAGCGACAGCGCACAGGGTACCTACCGAGACGTCGCGTACGCGCTTCCACCAAATTAAATAAGGAAAGTGCCGCCAAACGACCCTGTAACTGCCTCCCAACAATACTTAGCTGCGAATTATATTGCACATAGCCAAATTTAGATTTGAAGTATTAATGTCTTCATCTAGGTCGGGGGTTGTCTGTGTGTAATAAGTTATCTAGATTTAGCGCTTGGTAACATGATTAATTGACTGCATACAAGTAAGCCGTGAATGGTACAATGGGCTCAAATGATGTGTACCTATGTAGGTTCGAGATTCTATTGAGGTTTTATATTTGTGATCTTTGCTTTAAAAACGATTGAATCAAATCGGCAATTCATATTTAGAAGGCAACTTTAAAGCCTGATGAGTTTTCTTAAATACGTCTATTGCGAAACTGTAAGAAAGTTACGTGTCGTTACTGACTGCATACCACGGGGTACGAAAATGAGATGTTAATAATACAGATATTCCGCGGAAAGCTCACAGTTCCCACTTTATATTAATAATAGCCGAATATGTTACTCGTCGACGGAGGGGAGGGAATTATGAGTGCCTTATTGACTCGCGAATATTTCATTATAGCGTATAATGTGTATAGATACGATATTATACGGATATGCCTAATGCAACTGTGTTATTTCCTTGCCAGTGATGGGAATATAGACAATTCACATATCGATAATACTCTGATGTGATGTGATGTGATGTGTGACTCAATTAACGTCTGTATTTCAGTTTGTTTGTCTCGTGTGTTTGTAAGCTTCAGCTTGTTCAGGTACTGATATTTTCACGGTGTTTATTTATAGTGTGGTAACTTTAGCCAGTAGTTTCAGTTTCAGGAGATTTGCTGTAAAAAATATGTTAAACCTCGAATATTTTTTGGAAATAAACTTAATGCCCACATTGTCTACGTATCGGTTACTAATGTACAGTGTTAAATATAATCTTCACCCTTTGTAAGCGAATTCGTGTGTATTTGTGTGAGGCACGGCGCTACCCTACGCCCGTGTATCGCTAGAGTCAACATTTTAGCGCTCGGCACACAAACAACTAACGTTTGCTCCCTTACCAACAGTTTTAATCTAAACTAAATTACTATGTAAAGTACCCATTACTTAGGCTAATATGCGGAATGACTGGCAGTTAAACTAGCGTGTGTGATGCAGACGCGGGTTCACTTAATCTTGAATTATGAGGTAAGCAATGCCCTGACTAAATGAATAATCAAATGGTAACACTTTGATGTGTAAGTAAAGCTCTAGCAACATCCCAGTACAGCTGAAGCCTTCTGAAGCCTTATTTAGAGAAATACGCAGGTTCCCGGTATTTTCTCCGCTCAACGTATGAGAATTTAGTTAGTGCAGTGCAACCTGCTGAAACAGCGTTTGCTGTTGCTGAATTCCAACTTTTAAAGGAAAGATACGGAACGAATAGATACTGGTTTCATGGTAGCTTGAGATTCTAAACACACACACACATTTATTTTGTAAATATCCTTTAAGATAAAGGCGGTAGTAAGAGGATATCTATCTACTATTCAATGTAATGTAACGTGCAAGTTAACGTGCATCGCTAAAACGTCACAATATTGAGTTATTATCGCATTAAAAGAACCAATAAAACAGTTACGGCGAATTATAATATAAAGTAGCGAGCATTTATTATGAAAGGTATACAATTATTGTTCCGGGAGACACGCTAAACCATAAATATATGGCAGTAGTTCCATAATAATGGCATTAAACTGTTTAAGTGCCGCCGGGCGCCGGACAATGTGCGCAGGCGATTCTTTGAAGCTGCAAATATAGTTATAAGCGGAAGAACGTGTATTCACTACATTTTATTGGTGTAATTATTCACCTGAAGTATGCACGAGTCGACGATGTTATATTATATTTATTGTGATATGTTGAGATTTAATTCTCGCCTAAGAATAGATGCTATTTTAATTGGTGGTAAGAGACGGGGCGCTAAGTGTTTACGCTTTCTATTTATTCACTTCGTCATTAGGAGCACTTATGTCGTTTCTACTGAGCATTAATCATGTGCATCATATCATAACTAGACATATCATTTATTCGTGTTTGTTTTTGTTCGTAACTGCATGTTGAATCCTTTTGGGCACATCAATAATAATTTCACCTCAAAGTTCGAGAGTACTTCATTAAATCTACTTAAGACTACATTTAGCATTATAATCCTGCATATCAAACCTAAACTAAAAGCCTTAAAACTACATATATTACAAGACAAATCCTGAGGTACTGACATTGAAATCAATATCTTGTCATCAATAGTATTCATAAATATAAACCGTAGTAAGTTAGCGATCTCTTATTGGAGAGGTTTATATTTAGACAAAAATACGTCAAAAGAAAGTCGTGGAAAGTCAATAGTGACAGACGGGAATCAGACGAGTTAGACTTTACGATCCCTTGGAGACCATCGTGTTACATGTCTGTTAACCTTTCAATGTACAAGTAAATAAAAAAAGTAATAGCTAAGTCTAAAACATGCACAGCTTACAACTATAAAAAGTTTTAGTAGTTTGCAATGTTGTGCGATATCACAAAACTACACAGACTAAGTCAATAATACTTTTCAAGTTTTAACACTATTATATTTCTTATAAGAAATGTTTTTACCTTCAAAACATAGCAAAAGTCTTTCGACTAATAGCAACGTCAAAAAGAAAAATACGCTTAAAAGTGATGTATGGCAAAACCTAAATAAGTGTTCTATGAAATCAAAGAACTAACACCGTTAAGTACCTCTGGTAAGGTACAAGGCGATAATTGTTTCGCAGAATTACGAAGGCATGTAGGAATTCTGAGTAAATTACTGGTCCCATACCAGTCAACCGTATTGTAACTCAGTAACGGGTACATGGTAGAGGGATATTTTTTAATCAAACAAGACTGTTAGTTACAAGTTCGTAAAACGAAAAAAATAAATAAAACATTTTTTATTTTAAATGTATGGTTAGTACGAATTAATAAATCTTGTCTACAAAATATAATTTCACAAACACCGAAACGAGAGCCAAGATCAAGCTTTATTAGCACGCTAATTTACACTGCATTACAAAAAAACCAGCAACCAAGATTGCAACCGCAGGCAAACGTGCGAACTACACACTCCCAGTTAATTAACGATCTTGTTTTTCTCCTTCATTTTACATTCTAGTGAACAAACAAAACATACAGTTTTATAAAGTATAGATGCTCTGAAGTCGATTTAAAGAAACCCTTCCCCGGGTGTCGGGTCCCACGAAATTCCTTACACAATTTATCAACGCCCTCCTTTGTTTTCGCACCTGAAACACTACATTTATTTATAGGATTTGTAATAGAAGCTTGCATAGAACTCTTTGCCTCTTTTGGTAAAAAAAGGGAAGCACTGTATAGGATTTAGAATAGTACTCTATGTTATTCCTGAAAGTTTATGCCGTCGGAAATGTCTGGAATCGAATTATGTACTTACTGTTACACATTATGTTATTGCGAGTGAGTTCAAAACCATTGTGTCGTTACTGCTTAAAGACAGTGTATCAAAATGTTTAAAGGAACTCTAAACTCCTAGGACAACATTAAGTTTAGCAGAAAAGTAAAACAAGTCGTCATTACAATGCGTGGGTAAGTCGTATTCTTCGGAACACAAGTGAAGCCTGGTGGCACAGATAAGGGGCGGTGCTCGACCCTCGTCACGCGCCAGGCTTTGTTTGTTTTTATTCTCTCGTCTGGCCCTGATTGTCCAGCCTCGAATTAACGTCCTCCACCACTAATCATTGAGAATACGATTGTTTCGCTTCACGGATAAGTGTGGGGAAGGCCAACGACCGACACCAAATAATTATTTGCTTCTCTTAACAAGTTGCAAAGACTGCTGTGAATAGGGTCAGAAGCTGCGAAAACTGTTACACTTGAGCACGTTAAATCATGATAATTTCATTTTCCCAATAGTAAAAGATTGAAGCTTCTTGCGTGATACGCACGTATCGTTCACACTTGTTACATATTCGAATGAGACCGCTCCCATCAAAAAACGTACAAATCGAATTACAAACGAACTGATAAATAGACAAGATGCCGCTTCATCGCCTATAACGATACGGACGTGAGTGCTGGCCACATTCCCCGGGAATTGGCCGACATTACCCGGCTTGATCCCGCATTGGCCGGGCGCGACCGGTGCGTGTGTTAGCAATTTTTATCTGTTCGCAAATGGCGCCGGCATTTGTCCGGCGGATGGTTGGCGCGCTGACCACCACTGTGCGGTGCTAGGCGGTTGCCTCATCACTATAATGTTGTTCTGTTATGTACTGAGTAACTTCGCAGCGATTATGTTGTATCTATGCTAATATTATAAAGAGGAAAACTATGTTTGTTTGTTTGTTTGGTTGTAATGAATAGGCTCAAAAACTACTGGACCGTTTTTAAAAATTCTTTCACCATTCGAAAGCTACATTATCCACGAGTAACATAGGCTATATTTTATCCCGGTACGGGCAGTAGTTACCACGGGACGCGGGTAAAACCGCGGGAAAACGGCTAGTATTGTATAATAATATAGAAACATTATTTATTAAAACTCTAATACAATCTACTACAATGTCTAAGGTCACATTTTGAAATGCCGACTAACTTTTTCATTTCAAGCTTGACTTTATGCTTCTAAAATAATCAAAATTTTATTTGCATGTGTTTGTTAAACAAATTCTGTGAAAATCCAAACTAAAATAACAAATAAAATATCAAAATCAATTTTCATCATCACTCGTACGAATTACAAGCATGTAAGTTTGTTACTGAAAAAATGAATATACGAAAAAGACCCTTTATAAAAATACTGTAAAAACGTAGGCAATGTGATCGCGGTACTCGCTGTGCAATCAAATATCGATTTAATGAATGACGATAAGCTCTCGGCGGGCATCGATCCAATCACGCTCACGACCGATCAGGATTATTTTTATCTCAAACGAACCGAGAATAAGGATCGCGGCCCTTCAAAAATTACCAAACCTTTAGGAGAACTTATTTGGTCAACTTATCTTTTCCCTTTTCCTTGTCGGCCTTGGAGTAAAAGAAAATAATCTGATAATAAAGGAATCGCGGAGTTCTTACGCGGAAAAGGCAACCGAGCAATCGTTGAAAATGTCACGCGGAGACGCGCGGGGAACTAAACCGAATATAGGTCATATTCTATATATTGCGAAGATGTTTTATTTTTATGCCTACAAATCACTTGACATATAATGCTTTTACCTTTTCTAAACACACATTATGAACACATCTGATTAATCGTAACTTTATAATGAAAATAAATTATCATACCCTAAATTAAGCCCGAGAGCCGAAACCAAGATTCAAATGAAAGAATAACTCCAAAAATCAATACTTATGTCTGAAAGGCACAAAAGAAAAAAACTTTTAATAAAGGTGTTCTATGATGAAATAAAATGTAAATGAGTGAGATTGATGGCCGGGCCCATCGTTAACATGGCCTGATTGAAACAAGGACAGGTGGGTGAGCCGGGGACAGCCTGATACGCGTTAATTAAATCCCGCTCCAACATGATGGATTATAAAGTAAGGAATCGCTGCGTTTATCGTCACGTCTTATTATATTCATGTTAGAGATTGAGAGTTACTAACTGATGTACCAATTCATAAATCATATGTATCGGTGATTTGATAACCCCAGAAGTAAGATGAATTCCTTAGTTAATATAACAAAGACATATGCCGTAACTATGACCTCGACATTTCCCCGCTCGTATTGAATGATATTGTTCATAGGCAAGCTCTGGCAACTACTTATGAATAATTCCTTAGAACAGTGTTCAGCAGAGCGTTTGTTTCATCACTCATGTGAACATTTGAGTTTAATATCGACGCGTTGCTCATTGGTTCGGAGCATCGCGCGGAAAATATTGTCCAATAACAGTCTATGCACGCACGCCGTTCGCAATAAATTTGCGAAAAAAAGAATTTTACGCAAAAAATGTGCCATACGATTTTGTGAGGTTATTTATAAAAAAAATACAAACAGCTTTTATGAGATTTCGGGCTTCATAATTGTGGTGTTCATGTTGTTTTGAACGGGATTAAAATCCGGTTTTGTAGTTCATAAGGTTTTATTTTTTGGGAATATTTTGCGTGTAAACATCGTTTTTGTTTGGTGGATTTTGTTTGAAATTATAAACTCTGTTAGAGTATTAAATAATCCAATTATTTTGATGAAATGGCGTGTCAACAACAGCATCGCACAAATAAATTTAATATCATTCCTAAACTGCGAAGTACGAAGTCATAAAACGCCACCCAGGTCAGTAGTTAGTTGATCAAGTATGTGCAAGTGTCGCGAACAACTGACAACTAGTTGTGCGACCGCAATCGCAACTTGTCGCAACTGGCCGCACTTCGCAGACATGTTGTGTGCTGCAGACTGTCCCAAGACAATTATTGTCATATTTACTACTTGATTTATACGACTTGACAAATTCACTTTATAAGCAATTATGCTTAATGATACAGAGTAAAATCTTTCGTATGTAAAATCTCAAAAAAAGTAAGGGGGATAACCACACCGTAAATAATTGGTTCACTTCCTTTAATGAGTTTTACATATTGCATTCGAATATCGTACATCCACACGAGGCTACTTCTAGGAAAACTCATAAAGCTAACTACCCGCAATAAAAGTTTTTCATCCTCACATTCCCCACCCACCATCCATCCGCTGAAATAATCCTCAGTCAGTGAAACGGCATACTTAACAAAGGAAATTTGGCTTAAAGTTGTGCCCCCACTGACAAGGCTACGCTAGGCGATGCCCCGCGATATATTATGGAGATTTTATTATCCCCCGCGCGCCCCGCACAGCGTAAGACGCCGCAGCTCTCGGTTAATATATGCAATTTCTTACACAGATTCATTTTAAAATGTTTTTAGTATCGCTAAGTTGGTTTGGCAAGAGTTGCTCATTAAGTTAAGCTCGCCTCTGATTGCGGAAGTTACACGGAACGACGTAAAGAAACTTTTAATTTAGTTTTTGCTCTGTCCGCCACTGTCGATGAAACGCTAGGCTAATTTAAAATTGTTTATCCAAATAAAATGGATAAGAATACGTAAAAACAAGCTTTAATTTGTAACGCAAGTAAAAAGTTGGCAACCCGATGTTAAATAGGACGTCTATTTAATGAGTGAAATAAACAACTTAAAAGTGTAAACACAGAAATTAACATTTCTCTCATTACTCTTTGACTAGTATAATTTCCAGTATTATCAAAGCTAGGCAAACATGTTACATGCTATTACCAAAAAACTATCTGTGTGTAACATACATAACTAGACAAATGATAGAGCGTGCGAGGGTTCGTCGGAGCGTGGCTCGTAAATCCATGTTGCGCTCCATACCCGCTGGTCAAAGGTCAGTGTTAATTAGGCGTGTCAGGCGACATCAGAAAACGTTTGTCCGAGTATCACGTGGGACGCGGACTACTAGCCCGGCAAGCCTACATATCCAGATTAATGTGTTGTGGTAATTAGACCTTTGTACGAACCCCACGAAATATGTTAAGATCATTATTTTTTGGGCGATATCTTTGTTACATTGTGCGCAAAAAGGAGAGGAGGTCGTTCGTTAATATTCATTAACGGATCCCCGAAAATATTAATGGATCATACCTACTGTGGTAGCATCTAGTTTATTCTTGGGTTTAAGGCGAAGTTATGAAATAAAGAAAATTGAGAGTGCCTAGCCTAAAAGTGTTTTTTTTTTATATTGATTATTAAAATGTTGAGACCATTAAAATTAACATTACTGTAGAGCTATGAAAATATTAGTTAGAGGTTTTTAAAAACGCAGCGACTATTTTAAGTCTTAAAATTGTGAGCCGTTACCATGTGGATTTACTTACTCTACACTTAGTAGCACATTAATACCAAACATACTCAATCAGAAAGAATCAAACTTTCATGTCTACCTACAAAAATATGCTACGTTTTGCAATTTAGTAAATAAAAAAATATTCGTCTGCAAAACGAAACACATTTCATTTCGACATAACAGCCGTCTCCAGTCAAATGTAGCGTGAAAACAAAACACATACTCTGCAATATTTATATTATCCCTTAACGTTTCCCATACCAACAGATAGATGACGAATGTCAACACGACGTTCGCAAGACTTGCTCCGAGACACGTGCCTAAACGTAACCGATACATATTCACACCGCAAACAAAATGATTTGATTTGACGTGAAGAACGGCGCAAACATCGGTATAGCACAGCTGTGTATGAGTGACAAACATTACGTGCGAACACGCACACACACAAGCGTAAAGGAATCAATGTGTAACAATTGACGGCTAAAGTCTTTTGCAATAGGTTGTCTTCACGTGAATGAATTGACATACTTATAATCAAAACACTCGTTTCAAGTGACTGAAGAATATATCTCGAGAAAAACTTTGGATAAATATTGGAATCGACTTTCAACATTGGTAATTTTCTATTCTATTTTCTGCCTATAGCTAAGGTATGTGAGTCTACGGCTCAATAGGACTCAAAAGCTTGATGAAAATCATTCTTTTATTTTTATGCAATGTCAGATGGATTGCCGCAGTTAATTTCCTTGCAAATCTCCTAACAGGATTCATGATTCTGATTCAAACAAAAAGTTAAAAGTAAAAGTCGTCTTGATAAAAAACCGCATTACGGGATAATATTTGAAGTCACTGGATTAACATTTTACCTTTCTGAAGCATTAAAAGGAACATAAAATACAGGCAACATGTTTATTAAAGGCATAAAATTACCAGTTACTTCCTCATTTGCTTTATTACTAGCTGGATCTCCAATCACGCCTCTATTAACGCTATTAACTAATACTTGGAATCTTCACTTTGATACATACCTACTCTACTTTATACTTAACATATAGAATATAAAACAAAATAACATAATAAATTATATTATCTAAGAGCAGGGAAAATTACTGCCGAGTATCATAATTAATTGATAATAAATTAAAAGCTCTTCAGATGATTTTTATAGCGTATAAAATAAAACGCTAGGTACTTAAGAATATACTATGCTGAAATATTCAAAAATGCGTTAATTGAGAAAATGTTAAGAGTATAAAAATAACAGATTTTATTTTTTATTAAAAAGGAGAGCATAGTTCGCATCGCAATGTTCAAAAAATAAAAAAGTTTAAACTTATACTGGTGAGTAATAGTCGAATTAATCGTGGAAATAAAATACAAAGTTATAAAAGTGTACATTAATGATGTGCTCGTTTTACACACGAGGGTAAATGCGGGATAAAATTGTGTTTAACATTATAATACATTAGAACAGTAATGAGGTACTTAGACGCCGCCGCTGTGTTTACAAGATACATTTATAACACGACAAAGGCTTTCCTAACGGTAATGTTTCACTGTACCTAGGTATTTGTTCTTCAACTTTTTCATGCGATCTTAAAAGACCGACCTGTTCAACAATACACCTGGTAGGTACCTAGGTAAATTTTCCTTAAAACATTATATCGCTTTTACCTGTGAAATAACTGTTTTATTTACTGAATAGTACTTTTTTTGATTAGTCATTAAAACATCATTAACAAATTACAAGCTCATTAAGTGTCCTCTGCGGACATTACCGTGTCGTCATGGCAACACCATGATAAACCCGCTTGCTTCACGCGACACAAACAAACACAGCTCACAAGCTCGCCACTAGGTAATTTATGCAAAGGACCGAAACATTTAAACGTGCACTCTAATTATACCAAAAATTATGCCAACATTTTCATATGAAAAATGTTGAAAAATGCCAGCTTTTGAGGTCTGGACATCCACTTGAAAGAGAATTGTACTTAAACATCAAGCTCACTCATTTATTATTTAAAAATAAAATCTTTTCGCTGAAAGCCTTTTTATATTTGGCGACCGAAATAAATCGAATGAGGCTCGTTTGTCAAAACTGAATCAAGGGCTTTAGACAAATGGTACCCTATTCTAGCTAGCGTGTACGTATAGTGACAGTCCTACTTTTTGTTTCTCTACGTGACATTAACGGAACAATTGACTATTTGGTTACATTTACAAACTTTACGCTAAGATCGGCAACAAAATACATTATGATTAAGCGTAACGTGATCCCGTTTCCTCATTGCCTGAATAGGACCAAACATAACAGTTTAATATTAATGACGTCGGCATAAGGTCACCCTAATTTCACGCCAAATTAAGTAGACACATATTACCTTACCAGTTTCGCAACCTTCCGAATTCCGCTTTACAAAGCAAGTTACCTATATGTTTTATCTTACGAATGTGGGTGAGCTATACTTGTGTGTGTAAATGTAACGCAAATTATGTTTCTATGCATTATCTCAGGAATGCCCAGCATTGGACGGGTCATGCAAAGACAATGTGCATACATTTACACACACTAGTAAGGCGCAACCGCGTTCGTGAAGTAAGCTATCTATAATAGAAATAGATTTTCTCTAAATCACAAATTTTATCCAACACAGATATGAACGCACAATTATTTTTCGAATATCGCGTTGCCAAACATACGTAATACATCAGAGGAAAGAAAGAAATAGAGGGAAAGGAAAAGATTAATCGATCAGATCATTATTGTTAATCGCGCGCCATCAAATACATTCCTGCTGTGTTGACTTTTTCCTTATTGTGACCTTCATTGTTCTGTGGCGGTAAAAAATCTGCACCATTTGACAATTTTGCAAATGGTTTTTGTTAGTTGGAAATTACCTGCCGGTATTCAATGTCAAGATAAGGAACTTCCGGACAGTTCTGCTAGAACCCACAAGAGAACATTGATCTTCGAACGGCTGTCAGATATGAGGAAACATTGCTTGAAAACAGAAAGAGAAAAGCATCTGGATTAAGTTAATCACTATTCTGAGAAACTATTTAAGAATACAAAGAATAAAGAAAACCGTATATCAACAGACCCAAAATTCCTGATTGAGGCAAAAATATTTTTTTTTGGCAAAATGATATGAAACTGTGGCGCTTTACCTGAAGACGATGCCAACATTGAACCCTCACTTACGCAGTCGAGCGAGCAAATCCTTTCGTTCCACATATTAAATAAGGAAGCTGCCACTCCACGGTAGTAATGAACCCTAAGTAGGGTACATACCCCTACCATATATAAACCAGATCATCTAGACATGCCGACTTAGATTTTGAACCAAAGTTTCAGGCAATTTACTATATTCATTTCATACTATGTAATGTTTGGATAAATATTACAAGATCAATTAATTAAACATTAGTCCTATCACATTTAAAAGCTACTTTGAAATTAAGATGAAATAATATGAAAACTTTTTAAAAGCACTGATGTGACATCTCCAATTCATCCAGGATTTAACGTCAAAGAATTTAAAATCAATTCAGAGTGTAGCTCATGAAGAATATATTTTACTTGAAGATGTAGTATTCTCGTACATCGTGTTCTTATCCAGTTACTTTCAATATTTTATAGCTGGTCGCTGTATCGTATAATTTATGATCAAGGTATTCACAAAATATGGCGGCTTAACGTATTGAATGATGCCGAAATATATTACCTACGCAATTTAAGTAATATTCCCTCGGCTTTCGTGACATTGAATTAGTCTTTGCATCAATTATGTCACATATTTTTGGTAAAATACATAGCAGGTACAAAATACACTGTAGGTACAATAAAACAACACATCACTGGATTTGGGTCCAAGGACCCTCACTTTTGTTCCTAAAATAACACATTAATTTCCCTTTACCTTCCATCCAAAATAAGTATACCTAAGTAGATTTAAAGTAGGTCAAATTTTAAACAAGTTCCGTCTTACCACAAAAACTTTTAAACGTCAGTTTAAGACTTGTCTAAAAAAAAATCAGATTATGACGTTGACATATGGTTCACTTTGCAGACACAATTTTTTTAGACAAGTGTAAAACTGATGTTCAAGTTTTTGTAGTAAGGCCAGTTAAGCTTAAATTAAAATTTAAATATGCTTATTAATAACTTCCTTTTGTGTCATGTGTCAATAATTATTCAACTCTCTAGTAAATATATTACATTTCCTCAAATACTCTAAGTTAGTAATTAAAAAACAGCACAAAACATCGAGTTTCTCATTAACATTTTACTTCGATATTATTTGCGAGCAATGAGCGGAATTCAGGGAATAAATAAGGGTGAAAACAAACGCGCATTTGTCGCGCGTCACCTGGAACAATTACCGCGGGCTCGGCGCCGCGAGACGATGTTGCTCATCGATCCTGCTTCACAAACGCTAATAATTACTTACACTCTAAATAAATTACGCATTCCAAACATCATTGCGTCGCCTATTTTTATACTGACAGCGTTTTCATTATAATATAAAAAGTTTCGTTAAGATTTTTAATGATATCATTAGACTTGTTTTATCATTGCAAAAATATTCGAGCTTATACGTGATTTGTTTATTCATATGGCAATTAAACTCGAGTTATAATTTTAAAGAAAATGTTGCTTAAAATTTTTGAAAATTTTCACTAAAGCGTGACTCGCGTCTTCATACATGAACTAATGATGCTTATTTGTTGGTACATTAGACATAAATAACGAACTTAGAATAAAACCTACGTAACAGACGAAGGCATATTACCATAATAGCATTGAAACCACTCGGTTTTACCAAAAAGAAGGACAATAAATACCAAAAACTCGGAACTAGCCTCATCAATTTGCGATTCACAAAGTTGTCATAATAACTTACAAACTATCTCGTATTGATGGCGAGCACAAAGGAAGCAGCTCTGGATTTATTTATCCTTTGATCATAATCAGTTAGTCGTAGAATGCGGAATGCCAATGGCTGGGAGATTGAATGAACGTTCGGGGTATACAGGTTGATTGTAGTAAACAAGATGGGGGGTGACGTAGTTAGGCTGGCACTGATTGCACGGCTCGCCGGCTGCCTGACAACTCCTAGATGGACTTGCGATAATTGTACTGCGAACGTGCGAACACTCACTCACATAATTTGATAGCGTTGGATTGTTACTGACTTGTTGATAACACAAACAATGCTTTGAATGCTGGCTTGGACATCGAGACTTCAATAGTTCGTTCGTGGATTAATCTTAGAACGATGAAAATATTTAGCCTAGTTTTAAAACTGTCCCTTTAATAACTGAACCATGAAAATTAAGGAATATCGAATAAAGTTTTAGATTGAAGAAAACGTCCTATTTATATTCTGGAAATTGATAATTCACTGAAGGTTATTACAGACGACTACTTTGAACTGATTATGGCTTCTCATTGTTGTAGGTTTTCAGGCTTCCAAGGCCAATTTTTTTAAGAAATTGTTGGTATTTTATATGAATTCTCTCTTTAAGGTTATCATCTAACATTCCATTGTTGGTTGAACGCTAAAAGATCGTTTCTACCTGTGTGTACGGGGGCTATTGATCGCTCTCACATTGTCGTCTGTGTGCCATTCAGAATGCATTCAAACTTCATCGTATGTATCGCCTGCACCGATCTGTGTAGTACTAAGACAAGCGGGGCTGCTTGTTGTCACAAAGCTGTTTGATGCATCTCTTTGAGTAATGCAACTGAGGGGATTTCAATGTATTAAGTTACAATGCACTTGATTTTTGATTTAGTGAAGTTTCGTGAGTCATACCAAACCAAAGCTGTTATGTGGGGAAGTTTATAGAAAGAAAACTGTAATCACACCTAAATTTTCTTCGCTGTTCATCTAGAAAATATTAAGGTAAAATCCAAAAACAGTATATTTTGATTAATAACCGCGGAAGGTGCATTACTTTCAGCCAGGAAGATGGGCGCTCAAAGGCGCTCCGTGAAATGTGGACGTCCCTTTGACATCGGCTTCACGACGCGCCGTGGAAATTGCTCGGCCGCCACGTAATCAGACGGTAGGGTAGGCACTATACTAGCCCACACCGCCGGTGAGAGTCATTTTAAATAGATGATGATGAATTTGGGCAGGAAAAAAACTATATAGATAGACACTATTATTCTTATGGGTAATAAGTCAATTACAAGTTTCAAACAAAGCAGTTATCAACTAACGGCCAGTTTCTTCATCAAAAGTTAAAGTTAAAGTTATGGCTAAAGTAATGTCTAAAGTAAAAGTAACGGTTAAATTAATTTTTTCTATGAATTTTGCTGTCAGTTTAGCCTTGAAAAAACGAATTTGACCGTTACTTTTACTTTAGACATTACTTTAACTTTAACTTTTGATGAAGAAACTGGCCGTTAGACACAGAACTTATCTTTTCAATCACTTTTATATGTTAGCGAGCCGACGGAATGACTATTTAATTATACACAATCCCTTTATAATTAATGTAATAACGTAATTACTCAGAAAGTTGAACACGAAACACGCGAACGGTTCCTAAAAAGTTATTTGGCGTGGCAACCCTACTTCATGTCCACCTTATGTTAATCTGCAGGACGATGAAGGCAAAATTGCAAGCCGGCGATGATAAATTGTGCGGTAAATAGAAATGGCGCATGCAACGCTTTTATATAACATGATTTTCATGTCAGCGATCCTTATCGAGTTTTAAATTAGCCCGAATAGCCATAGTTCAGTAACTCCTGCACAAACGCGATGTTTGCTGCCGGTTGGGAAACCGGGCTACGGTTTTTAAAGCTTTTTCCTCGACTTTGTTCAAACTTTCTGGTTCAGCTGGACTGAAATTTAGACTGGTTCGGTTCGATTATAAATTATAATTTTAAAGAACTATAAATAACCGTGAAAAATCCAACAAAAGCTCGTAGGTCAAATGGCGGTATACATTGGCGGCTCACTAAGCCATCCAATAAAGCATCAATACGATTACCATACGGCGCACGTAATGTACGGCTAGTGTGGCGACTGTCGCCACATAATAATGGAGTGGAAGGACCAAAGTTTATACTGGTGCATTATCCGACCTCCCCCCTGCCCCGCCGCGCCGCGCCTCGCCCCCGCCGGCGCCTGGCCCGCCCTGATATCACTTCAAATGATATATTTGGGGCCAAGTCCGCCTTTTTTCTTTGTTTGCAGTGAATTTATCGCAGTGTAGGAGCAGATATGCTTCCTTCGGGACCTACGTGTGTTAGCCGCGGATAAAACCACTCAGGCTTTACCGAAAGCGAAAACCTAATTCAGACTGGATGGATTTTTACGGAGCAGTAAATGGGCCGTGTGAAATGTACTGACTTTATGGCGAGTTAGTCGCTGATAGAGGTAGGCGACATTTTGCTTTCAGATTTAAGTAGTAGGTGTAATGTACCTTCGGGTAAAATTTGATAATATAATTCAAAGAAAATAACGTGTTTGTTCGGGTAAGTAACGAGTAGCAATGAACAACCCTCACTCACATAATTTTCCGAGTATCAGGCATTACCGGCGGCTGGCCATTATGCTTAAAAGCATCGCCCATATTTTCATTAATAAGCTACCTTTGTACAGCCAGCACAAAAACGAGAGGGATTTTACAAAACCTGGAATGAAACAAAAAGAAAAGGCGCAGCCATTCTTTTTGAAAATCAATCGTTTCCTTCTAACGGTAAAGTAATATTTCACGTTTATTTAAATGGTGAAAAAAATCGCCGAATCAAATTGATTTATTATTAAAAGCCCCTTTTGTTTGGGTCATTGCTTTTAATTGCTTTTCGAACCCTTTCCGTTTGTTTAAGAGTCTTAAGTCGTATTTTCTCAAACAATTATATAGTTGAACGGAGTTGATTTCATTAAACGTATCCACTAACAAGAGCTTGTGGATTCCAACAATGTTATCATCGTATGTATTATCCGAGATGTATGTGACTCACACATATGTACCTACGTTTAACTGTGGACATATATTATCAGTAAATACCAAAAGTCAGTCTGTCTGTTTGCAGTACTAAAACCACCTTTAATCTATGTTTTTACTTACGAGTAGAAATCATAATAGCATAACAGTGTAGTTCACAGAAAGCTAGCATCGGATATGATCTAAACATGAAGAGCAACAGCCACACATCGGAACAAAGCAAACCGCAGCACAACTTCACTTGAACAATAAAAGCTGCACTGTATCTGCATAAAACTGTTCCAACCAACATTTAGAAGCTTAAAACTATCTCCCGAAGTCAGTATCCGAACACAAAGTCACGTAAATCGTATTTTAAAAAGAACTCCGAAAAAACTCGATACAAATATCCGGCCGGAGGTCACAACCCGGGACAACTTCACGAGTCCGCTATAAAAGTTTGCGGCTACGATCGCCCAGATTAAAAACTATCGGCTAACGAAGGTGGTTTAATTAAAACTTGGTACCTGCCTCTTCTGGCCTCGGGCGAGCCGTGTGTGACGACTAGCCCCGGAGATCAATTTGTAGTTCATCTCATAATTGAAATATAAATGAAAGTTATACCACTAACCAAACTGAATCTAAATATATCACGGTTAAAATTGGCGGAAAGCAAATTAGAAAAGGTAGCCTTGAAACTTTGGGTTCAAGTTCCTAAAATATACGCTCAAAAGTTACCGTCACTATGCAAACTGACTCTTTGATCTGTGGATAAGTACTTGTCATTCGAGTACATCTCTCTATTATCAATATCAGTCCTGTTTTCAGCATAGCAAAGGCTATTTGAATTTTATTCGTCGCGTAGTCAAAGAGAGGTTCAATAACATTTCCAAAATACAATATTCTGCAGACAGTCGTGTACTTTGCAAGTGAGAGCTTGTATTTCGTTTGATATTCGCGTTGACTCGGGCGCAAGATGGCCGCCTCCGCGGCACGACAAACGCACAAGTTGTGCGACTTGCGACCGCAAACCAGTGCCGTGTGACTTGTGTATCATGTTACTTGCTCAATTAGCTGTTGTGTTATTTGGAAGAACTATGTAGAATTTGTTGTTCATTCAGAAATATCCAGCACTCATTATTCTATACGTATCTTCACATAAGTTTTACTTCAGTGTTCTCTAGTCTGTTAGACATACCTGCTATAAGACTAAAATAGAAAACTATCTTGTTCCAGAATACTTATGGTACAGTAAGTACCCACATACTCATACCATACTAAGCTATGAACACACGTATAAAATCTAAGCTACATCCTGAGACTATAAAATAATATAAAATGGAAGCAGGAGCAAAGTGCGCAACAAGGAAAGATTGTGTAAATGTGGACAGTCGCGCGCAGCGGAGCGTGTCGGTCTGAACGGATACTTAGTGGTCCTTACAGCGTCGCCTGCACTCGCACCACCGACAAATGCTCACAGATACTTGCTACTACAGAGTAAAAATCTATATGTCTTATAACTCAGATACTAGGAGTTGTCGCACGGATGGGCAATTTGAAAAAGTAAAGTTATAATATAACATGAAATGTTTTTCAACTGATCAGGTGGAATTAATGTTTGGCGATGAAATCGTAACCCAATATCACAGTAGGAAATGAATGACCCTAGGAAGTACTAATAGGAGGTACAAAAGTTCAATGCACAGCTTCTTCTATTAATTCGAACACGATGCAGTGGAATGATCAACATTCATAAAAGACAAACCAACTTGAACTGCAAACCAAAAAAAAAAACGAATATAAATAACGAACAGAAAGTTTAATGAGTCTGGCGATGTTCCTATCCTAAACAGCTGAGGCTGGCATCCGCATACATTGTACATCATTACTGCATCCATAGAGAATTGGAAGTCTTCCAAAGCCACGAGACGTAAGCCCCAATCTACCTGCTTACTTCTGTGGAAGTAAAGTCCGTTATGAGCTGGAACACTTCGTTAATATAAGTGCATACAGGTATCTTTTTTAAAAGAGTGCTCTCAAGTCAGCCCTTGTTTGAGTTGCTCAAAATTTTACGGCAAGTTTGACGACTACAGAATAACTTTAAAGTTTAACTTTGTGTCACACATATCTGTATGTTCTAACAGTATGGTGTGCGTTGTTTAATTTAAAATGTAAATGTTGTTTATTTGATTGAATTGAACAATTGAAATAGCTATCAATTTTGTTACCAAACCCAATGTTTGCACTAAATTGTAATTGTAAACTGCGAATCGGGAAAAGCGCACAAAAAATCGATTGGACACATACAAATAGGTCCGATACAAATTCAGTTTTCGTCTAAACATTGGGCGATATGGATAGCGCATTTAGCGTGCATACAACGGGTTCCGTGCAAACGGTGCAACTGAAAATTGGCTCCGGTTGCAACGTTATCGATGGCGGCAATAAACCCGCAATGTTCTGCTATAAAACTCGGTAAATTCGTGCTGGTTACGCGCTCATGATGCGCGGGACTGGGTATGCGTTGATACAACTGTTGGTTTATGTCTCAAGCTGTTAAACACGATTTGATTCGCCTTATGTGCGGATGTGAGGACCACGGGTTTCACGATTGGTCCTTTTCATCTGTTGCCTTGACTAAGCAAGTTCTATTTATGTACCTAATGCTTAAGTAGTTTGTGTATGTATGTTTTATAGACAGACAAATTACCAATGAAACTATACAGCCTTTATGTGAACAAATACTTATAGGCTGAAAAGTAAATTATAGGCGTCAGCAATAATTTTCTTTTCACACAATATAACATATTAATTATTATGTCAGACATATAAAATATTATGTTCTAGAAGGGTAATATAGAATGTAAGTAATTACCCTGCCTGGGTGTAGCCTAGCTTGAAAGACAGCTGACTGCTAAACTTAAAAACATTAGACTTGACCCGAATTCATGACGGCGCACACAATAGCCGACAATTTTATGTCAAAAATTATTTACAAAGGGGTTATTGGGGCTAACTTTGAAGATTATTTTGTATTCACTGTTTGAACTTTATTTAACTTAACGGGTTTCATTCCATTGTACGGTTCAAAGAGTTGGGGAACGAAATATTAACAATAAAGTTCAAATATTTCTTGAAGAGTTTCAGGCCGAGCTAAACGAGCTTCATATTAATTAATGGAAATGTCAAAATATTTTTCGCCATTGAAACCACAACTGAGGAAATTCTGAATGTTATGTAGAACATTTTGTATCTCAATAAAGCGAGTAGTTTAGTATGTAACAAATAACCGCGCTGTTCAGAGTTGAACTCTAATAAAGTAATAGTTAGTTAGACAGATCCGGGTGCAGCGCTACTACTGGGTAAGACCTAACGAACAAATGCAGACGTGTATTCAATAACAAATGTATCCCATTACCTCGGAGCGGACGGTTTGCCGGCGCGCGAGCTCTGCGTCCCACGACTTAAAGTTCAAATTGGATCGGATCAATGGCAATAGTGAATTTGTAACGAACAATGCTGGATCCCGGCGCTTCCTCCAGTTATTTACGAGGAAACTTGGTTGGCCCCTGCGCCGGCCGCATCCGACCAGGTACCGCTGTCTCGGAAACTCACGTTAAAAATCTTACTGTGAAATGAGCTAACAGATCTTGGACTTTATTCAGCTCTTCGTTGAATTTTTAAAAGTTAAAACGAAAGGTATTCTTACGGGAATGGAGTTGAAGGTTCTCATTCTTTTAAAGAAAGACAATTCTGATGAAATGAGTTTATTTGTAAGATTCGAACTTTGTTCTAAGCGCAGGCACTCGCCGGAACGGATTTCATACTTTTGCAATCGTTGTATACATCTGTATAACCTCAGTTTCAGCTTTTCGGAATGTTAAAATGGAAAGAAACTTTTGAATTCGGCAACACAGTAATTTCAGGGAACCTAATTCAATTAAGAGTTTGACGTACAATCAGCAAGTCCTTAGCTCGAAATGTTTATTAATATCTGAACATTTGGAGTTAATCTCGGTACATTGCGTTTGTGTAAATCAAGTGTAATTTACTCGTGTTTAGCGTCAAGTTTAATTGATGTTGATTGATCATTGGTAATTCAGGAGCGAGTCAGTCGCCTTTGATCACAACAACGAGCTCCACAAAGCTCTTCCGACAAATTACTCAACCAGCCCGTCAAAGTGCTCCTTTTTTAGCGATAAACTAAATATCTATAGATACGCACAACTTTGACATGAAAACAAAAGTATTTATTTTGGAAACGTGTCATGAATTCTGGCAATTCGAAACAAAAAAAAAAACAATCACCGTGTATCGTATATATGTTCTAGAATATTCTGTGATTGATTAAACGGTGCATACATCTATACATATAATAAATCTGTAAAAAAACTGTGTCTGTACATTGAATATATTAAAAAAATAATAATTGGGTGGGGTTTAGAAACAGTAATGGAGCAGAAATCCAAAAAAAAAATTCTGTCTGTATGTCTGTATGTCTGCATGTCTGTATGTCTGTATGTCTGTTTGTTTGTACACGCTAATCTTCCGAACTACTGAACGGATTTCAATTATTTTTTCTTTGTTGTATCAGTATTAAGCCTGGTCAACATATAGGCTATAATTTATCTTCGAAACTTGAAGACCTGATGCAGAACACCAACAGACCAACAAAACTATAAGAGATACAAAAATGGTGCCATAGCAAAAATTGTTTCATGTGATGAGCATTTTCAGCTGAGATAATAAATTTTAAGATCTGGAACACCTGATGTGGAACCCCAAGAGCCCAGCTTCTCTGTACCATATACAGGTATGACGTTTTAGCAAAAGTTGTTCAATTTGATAAGCACTTTCTATTGACTTAGACAAATTGAAGATCTAAAACACCTGATGTGGAACTCCAGGGGCCCAGCTAGACTATAGCATATAGAGGTACGACGTTTTAGCAAAAGTTGTTCAATCTGATAAGCACTCTCTGTTGACTTATAAAAATTGAAGATGTAAAACACCTGATGTGGAACTCCAGGAGCCCAGCTAGACCATAGCATATGAAGATATGACGTTTTAGCAAAGGTGGTTCAATCTGATAAGCACTCTCTATTGACGTAGAAACATCGAAGATCTGGAACACCTGATGTGGAACTTCAAGAGCAATACTACACTTGAAATGTATAGAAATGAATGTTATGAAATAGGTATGGCGAATCAAAAAAAGTAATTAGTCCGTCTTTTAGATAACCCTAAAATAATGGACACGTATTTTTCTTTTCTCTCTCTCACAAACAAATAATAACGAAGATACAACAATGCTTGAATTTCGTGTTAAGTCACTGCTTAGTACAAATTTTACATACCTAGACGTGGCGTCACGAGCCCCCACTCTCCGACTTTGTTGCGTTATATCTCATTGTTATTTTGTATGTCTCTTCCAGACCTCGGGACTCCGAGTTCCGAATTTTTGGGAGGTAAACGTGGGGCCGAAGCCAACAGGCTGAAGCCCTTTTGAGACAACTTTAATGAAATGGTGACACAAAACCGACGATTATCCCTTTATAGGTACACTATAGAAATGAACCCAAGGACAGTCCCCGGTGGACGTCGTTAAAAAAAGACAATCCCCGGTTCTGTGCTAAACTATCCAAACTAATATTATAAATGCGAAAGTAACTCTGTCTGTCTGTCTGTCTGTCTGTCTGTCTGTCTTTCTGTCTGTCTGTCTGTCTTTTCTTCACGCCTAAACTACTGAACCGATTTGTGTGAAATTTGGTACAGACATAGTTTGAAACTTGAGAAAGGACATAGGATAGTTTTTATTACAAAAAATAAAAATAAAAAATAAAATTTATTCCGGACATACAGCGCCATCTATTGGTCAAACCAAAAATCTGGAGGAAGTCACTATTCCACGCGAACGAAGTCGCGGGCAAAAGCTAGTTTTCAAAATAAAATAATTGATGTGTCACTCAAATGGAAAATACATGGAAACCACGAAGTTCCCGTAGTTTTAATATCAAACTTTATTATCAGCTGATTGCTCAGGAATTTATTTCGGTGGCCATTACAAAGGGTGTTGAACCCTCGTTACATTCCATAACCCATTATTATTTATGTGCCAAATACTTATACATACTATATTGAGAAGATGAAACTGTGAAATAATTGAACATTTAAAATCTATAAGTACTTATTACACATTACAATTTATAAAGTTTACGGTAGTCAACTTTATTATTGCGATGAATTGAAAATAATAATCCACGACCACAGCATACAGTCTAATTAAATGTGCAATGAATATGTGGTAAATATTAATTCACAAATACTGATTCCTCTGTCGTTATTAAGCAAGAACTTGTTAGCACAACTGTTGTTTCTGAAATCCATATTCAGCTTGATTGCAGTAAAGGTTCTCAGTCGGTTTGATACCTGAACCTGGCAATGTAAATACTAACATGCATCTTTATACGGATTTATGAGAACAAACAAACTATCGGCCGACTAAAAGTTTGCAGTGTGCGAGTAGGTACTCTAAGGCGATTATCAAACTGCCCCGCATGATGCAGCGTAGTGCGTGGATGCGTTTTTTTCCGTTGTATGGAAATATCTCCGTTTGTATGGAAAACACGCATAGTCCAACACACTGAAAATGCATCCACGCGCGTTCATGCGGATCACGCACATACATGCGGAGAAACACGCACCCCCGCGCGTAGGTGCGGGGCGAGACGCAAGGTATGGCACACTGAATCCCGCAGTGACGCGCGTGATTTTGAATGGGCGTGACGTGTATGTTTGAAAATGGAACTCGATGAGAGCCGCCGTGCGTGAATTAACAAAACGCAACTACGCGCGTGAGTGCTCGAAAAACCCGCACGATGATGCAGATCTGCACTCCCGCAGGAACGCGCGTAGGTGCGTCGACACGCAAGATGCAGCGTGATGCGGGGCAGTGTGAAGATCATCTAAGTATAAAATTTCGCCTGCAACATGAAAAACTATAAGTTGGATATTATATGACACACATTTATTAAGGTTCGCGAGGCCGGCACTAATAGGTATCACAAAATATGTTCGCCATAAATTGTACAATCTAAAATCCAATTACTAGAGAATAATACATATTGAGCAGCGATACTAATAACATTTTTGTGCCAAATGGTCTCTATCAGGGGCTTTGGCTTTTAAGTGATTGTTATTAACGATTGCCATCTATTTATGAGATTGTGAGTTCATGGTGCTAGGTTTATGAATTCATGGTGTTATTTTCATAAAGATGGGAAAGTTGGTTTGAGTAGTGTGTTTTTAGGATTTATCATAGGAACCATTTCATTCGCTTCCCAAAAAGGAGGAGGTTCTCAATTCGGCCGGTATGTTTTTTTTTTTTTTTTTTCTATGTATGTACATCGATTACTCCGAGGTTTATAGACCGATTTGCGTGATTCTTTTTTTGTTCGACACGAAATAGCTGCCAGATGGTCCCATAGTCATAAGGTCAGGATCTGACCTTATGACTATGGGACCATGGGAAAGTTGTAGGCATACATAGCGTAAAAACTTGACACTCAGGTGTATGCCTGAAAGTACTATTCAACAGTGAAGGTTTGGAGCTGACCTGATGATGGAGACCAGAGAAGGTCGAGGGAACTCGACAACTGAATATGTAAACTACCTCGTGTTTGGGCTTATATTATTTGTATTGACGAGACCTTTGCAACAGTGAAGGTTTCGAGCTGACCTGATGATGGAGACCAGAGAGGGTCGAGGGAACTCGACAACTGAATATGTAAACTACCTCGTGTTTGGGCTTATATTATTTGTATTGACGGGACCTTTGCAACAGTGAAGGTTTGGAGCTGACCTGATGATGGAGACCAGAGAAGGTCGAGGGGACTCGACAACTGAATATGTAAAATACCTCGTATTTGGGCTTATATTCTTTGTATTGACGAGAACTTTCCACTTATATGGATAGTGACAACTATTCGTATCACTGAAAAGCAGTAAATAAAAAACTTTTTAATGGATGTTACTAAGTTAATTTTGCCACCGACTTGTAGGCCGATGCACCTAAAATTAGTTTTTTTTTGCTTTTTAGTGTTTTTGGAAGTCGGTTTAATTTTTTTTCTAAATACTGCAACAAAAAAGGGTAAAGAGGAAGCGGAAGACGATTTAATGCAACATTCTGAACTGTATCACCTCCCAGTATCAATTACCATTCACACAACACAACGAACACCCAGCCTCCCAGCTCTAACTACCAAAACAAATTAATTCCCAATCCCCCGAACATAAACAATTCGGTACAGCCAGCAAAAAACTAGAAAAACTATCACGTTCGGAGTGGGATCGCCTGCATCCATCTGGCGGTAACTGCGCCACCTGGCGGACGATTTTTCTCCAAAATGGAGGCGTAAGATGGGATTGATAGGTGTGCCATTTAGAAAGTGTCCTCCGTTGCTCGCTTAATTAGTGGCAAGCGGCTCGCAGGACGTGACCGGGGCGCCAATTACGTGCCCCGGTGGGGGTGACGTCACGGCGCGGCACGACGCGACACGGCAAGATGCGGCACGGCGTGACGCTCGGCCGTGACTCTGCAACTCTGCTGTTCATGTGGTTGCGTATTTTGTTTCGAAGGAATCTTTGTGTGGATGTTACATTGTTTTCTTGTTATACGCGTTTATTATTTAGGTACTGGGTGAACCTATGTACTAATATACAAACATTCTTTGAATGTACGTTGTGATTGCTGTTAGAAGAGGCGATAATACTTCAATACAATCTGATGCGTGTATGTAAAATGTTATAGGTATATAATTTTTTAATAGCAACGGTAAAAACTGACTTTGTTATTACAGAATAACATCCAAAATGTGTATAATAGTTTTGATTTAAAATCACTGACTAATTTGAATTTATAAAAGAACATGACAGTTGTCGTATTAAAAGCTTAAAATGTCAATATTGCGTTTGTACATGGTCCGGTTTCCTCCCAACTTTCAACTAATTTATTTAAAAACCTGCTCAAAGCAATTTTACTGCGGAATATGGAAGAGAAAAGATAATATTTTTACGGATAATAAAATCTTATTTGAAGAGTATTTGAAAAACAAAAGCACAGACAAACACAGAATACTGTTTTCCAATGCTTCCTTCGAGTATTTTCCTTTACAAAATAGTTTCCTTTACAATAATACTAGTAATGTAACATACAGACACACAGCGCGTATTACAGGGCTGTATGCTAACAAACCTCCAAGTGAACCTTTGATATACAAACGTCTAATCATCAATGCAAAGTTGAACCCGCAGGGGTTCACAACCGACGTAATTACATAGAGTTGCCGAGTCAGCAACCTTCCTTATCTACGAGATACGTGATAATTATGAATTCCCATGAATATCCCGCTTTTAAATCGAGAACAACAACATTATCATGTTAAGGTTTCTCCAAGGTTTTCATGGAAATATTTAGATCCAGATATTTTGAGTGAAAACAACTTTAGAGTGGGCGTTAATCTCTATCGTGCTTTGCATCTATCAGATTATTTATAGGCATCATAGAAATCGGCTAAACCCATTTACTTTTTCAGTTACCTAAAATAAGAGTTTACTAACCTTATTTACTAACTTAATAACCTTGCTTAGAGTCATCATCCTCCTGCCCTTATCCCAATTTTATTTGGGGTCGGCGCAGCATGTTTTCTTCTTCCATACTCTTCTATCTGCCGTCATCTCACAAGTAACATTCTTTCTTACCATATCTACTTTCACACAATCCATCCATCGTTTCTTTGGTCTTCCTCTTCCCCTATATCCGTCCACGTTGGCAGTACGTCGTCAACAGCCGGCCGCTCACCCACGTATCTGTGAGCGGCGATGACGACGAGTCCATCACACCAAACCATTTCCTGCTGGGCGGCTCGGCACGCCTGCCGAGCCCCGGCACATTCGACGAGCGAGACATCGACAGCAAGAAGCACTGGCGGCGCGCCCAGATACTCGCCGACATGTTCTGGCGCCGCTGGGTGCGCGAGTACCTGCCCGAGCTGCAATACCGGCGGGAGCCGCACGCCCGCGGCCCCGCGCTGCAGCTGGGCGACCCCGTCCTCATCGCCGACGGCAACCTGCCTCGCAACACCTGGCCGCGAGGCCGGATTGTGGCCGTCTACCCGGGCGCTGATGGTGAAGTTCGGACCGCTGATGTGCGCACCGCAGGTGGCATACTAAAGCGTCCGACGAAGAAACTCGTGCCGCTGCCTAAGTAACCGGGCAGTGCGGCGTCACCGGCGTCGCGGCGCCCTCGCGCTATCACCGCGCCGTCGCTCACCGGAGATGCGGCATCGCTGCGAGCCAGAGCTACGGGTCATCGCTACGGGTCAACGCTTCGAGTCTCCACCTCGTGTCATCGTGTCATCATTCATCGTTTAATAGACTAAATAGTGATAGTGAAAGTGAAAGTGATAGTGCCTACACTCTGCCGCACGGCGGGAGAGATGTTCGCGACAGACGCATCCGTGCGCCGCGAGTGCAAAATCATAATGCCTAAGTGTTCGTGTATGCGCGTTACTATTTATACTCTAACAATTTGTGATGCGGGTAACGAGAAAAAAGTGCCGTGAGCCGCGCCGATGTGTGTTTTTCACGTGCACCCTCCTTCTAAATAAGTATAGAATTGTATTCAGTTTTGATAGTGTTTTGATTTGTAAATTATAGTGTTTTTCAATAGTAAATTGTAATAGTTTATAGTGGTAGCTTAAAACCTACATAGTTGTGTATAATAAACATATAGTTCTGCCGTTTACGGCCTGATTTGCCTATGTAAACATTTCTCGATAGAAAAAATCCTAAACTTTCATTAGTGAAATAGTGTTTAACTGAAAGCCTAGGTCTCAGTATATAGAAAACAACTTACTTTATAGGAATATTGTTAATAGTTTAAGTTACAGAACAATAAATAATGTCTGTGTTTTGTTTTTCATTTTACATGCAAATTGTCAATACTAGGGCTTAGGTCACATCGATAGGATTACTATCGCCAGATAGCCCATGAAAAGCCCTAACACACACTGCTTTCCGTATCGAGATAGCCCCCATAGTTTGTTTTTTATCTCGAGATAATGTTCATACAAGGGCTGATTTCACATAGTTTTCATAGTTTATTCGGTTATAGTGTTTCAGTCTTGTTTTTTTTTTTTTTTTTTTGTATGGCATCTCGCAGTTCAGCCTAGGAGGCCGTGTACTGCTTAACCGGACTTTTCCCTGTGGATGCCTAGAATTTAAGGCCTCCAGCCAGGGGCGTAAGCAACTTATAAACTAAGCGACTGCGCTAAGGGTACCCCCTATGGGGTCGAACCTCGGCTTAGGGCGTCGCTGGGGAGGCAGCAAGAGGACAGGCTGGATCATATGATCATTATTATTAAATGGGGAATTTAAAGCTACTGGCTCAGCTCGCGGGCTGGCTCGATGAGCAAGGGTCGGGAGGACAGAGAACGGGACGTCGCGGCGGACCTCGGCGGCGAGGTTTGTACGAACGCGGTTTGTGTTTGTGTAGGGTGCTAGTGAGTTTACTACTCTCTTGGAGGACAGTTATCTCATCGTCAGGTTCTAGAAGGGCATGCCTAGGGCGGCGAATCCTACTGATGCGGGAGGGAGTATAATTACTGGCTGACACGATAAGTGAGTTATCGTGTTTCTCAGCGCGTTCGAAGTACCGTATGGCGGCACGCTTCATATACTGGCGGATGGTAGGGATTTTTAAGTCGAGATGAAGAATCTCATTTCGAACATAATAGGGAGCTCCTGTGATTTTCCGTAAAGCACGGTTTTGAAGGGCCTGCATTCTGTGAAGGCGGCGATGGCTTGCCTGTGCGAACACAGGGCAAGCATACATCATGATGGGGCGTATGCACGATACGTAGAGGCGTAACTTGCATTTAAGAGATAATTTGCTCTTTGAATTGAGCAAGAAGTGCAATCTACCGTACACAAAGGCTGCTCTAGAGCGCACCTTATTTATGTGCTCGGCGAATGAGAGGCGCTGGTCTAAGATTACACCTAGATATTTGGCATGCTCCTTCCAAGGAATCGGCCTACCAAACATGGTGACTGACGGGGGCGCGGGAGGAAGCCTACGGCGAGGGCTCGAAAAGAGTATGGCCTGGCTTTTGTCGGGGTGGAGTTCGATTCTCCATAGCCTAGTCCAGACACCTAGGGTGTTGCAATAGGCTTGGAGATGTCTCACTATGGCGGCTGGGCTGCGGCCTGAGCAGTAGATTGCCGTGTCGTCGGCGAATAGGGCTAATTGAACATGCTTGTTCTTAGGAATATCGCTAGTGTATAGCGTGAAGAGGATGGGGGAGAGTACCGAGCCTTGTGGGACGCCAGCTTTTATAGGGTGGGCCGAAGAAAGAGTGCCGTCTATGCGATAGCGAAAGGTGCGATTCGACAAAAAGTCTCGTAAGATGACGACGAGACGGTCTGGGACACCGAGTTGGTAAAGCTTGTAAATCAAGCCTTTGTGCCAGACTTTGTCGAATGCCTTTGCTATATCGAAGAGAATCGTACCGGTGAGTTGGCCACGTTGGAATCCGTGGCTCACACCTTCCACGATGCGGTGGACTTGTTGGACACAAGAGTGATGGGTTCGAAAACCAAACTGTTCTAATGGAATAAGACTCTTTGCTTCGACGTAATCTTTGAGACGCTTATAGATAAGTATCTCGTAGATCTTGCCGAATACATTGAGTAAACTGATAGGGCGATAGCTGGACGGGTCTGATTTTGGTTTACCGGGTTTGGGAATACCGATTACGGTTGCCTCTTTCCATGCCTGTGGGAACAGGTTATGGGTCATGGCGCAATTGAAGATCGCGGTCATGAGCATTACGAGGGAAGCGGGTAGGATTTTAAAAACTTTATTGGTTATTCTATCTGGGCCCGGAGCTTTACGGGGTTTGAGACGTTTGATGATCTCTGCCACTTCGTCTGGAGTGACGGGAGGCAAGGGATCGTCGGGGTCTTCTTGCGGTGGTAGGGAGGATCTGCGCTCGACCTCGGCTTCGACCTTTAGTAGGTGAGCCGGGTCGACCGGTTGGGTACTAGGCGAGCATTGAGCCTCGAGGCTTTCGGCCAGACATTCCGCTTTTTCATCGTCCTCGAAGGCGATGGAATTGTCGGGGCGTTTGATCGGCGGGGTGGAAGCTACTTCATCGGATTTGAGTTTCCTTTGAAGCTGCCAGAAGGCTTGATGAGTCGGCTCGAGTTCGCTCAGCGTCTTGTCCCAGCGCGTTTGACGCATCTCAGCAAGGCGTTCCTTTACAGCACGCTGTAAGTTACGCATGTGAGACTTGTTAGCGTCGCAGGGAAAAGTACTGTAGGCACGGACAGCCGCGTTCTTCTCGGTCACCAGAGCACGCACGTCATCCGGGAGCTTGAAGCGATGAAAGCTCGTCGCTTCAACTCTACGTGAACACTTGTCCACGGTGGATTGTACGTGCTCGGTGAACGAGCCGATCGCGCCCGTCATGTCAGCGACTGAGTTGATTTCATCGGGAATTGATTCTAACTGGGCGGAGGAGGATTTCAAGCTTTCGCTTAGCATTCTCCAGTCCGTAACAATCTGGGTGGGAGGAGGACGATCCGGGTCGAGTGGGCCTGTGCGCGAGGCTAGTTCCACAAGAACCGGTCTGTGGTCGGAGGTGAGCTCGTGTAGTACCTCGATCGAATGTAAACGTAAGTTTACGTTCTTGAGGAGCGCTACATCGAGAACGTCGGGAAGGTGGTTGACTATATTAGGAAAGTGAGTGGGATGCATCGGAGCGATGACATCGAAGTTGAGGGATTCACACTGATTGAATAGCAACCTGCCTCTTGGAGAAGTAGTGTTGCTATTCCAGGCGGGATGTTTGGCGTTTAGATCGCCTGCTATTATTACAGAGTCGCTCAGGCCTAGTAAGGCTCTGAGATCGTTCGTGAAAAGGATCGGGTCGTAGGACTGAAAGGATGAGGACGTGGGAGGGCAGTAGGCCGATACGAGAGTGATCGACTGGTGATGGGACATGGCTAGTCGACAGATCGAGGCTTCAATGCAGCTTAAGTCGGGGGGAGTGATCTCTACACAATGTAGCGATCTTTTATAATAGATAAGCGTGCCGCCTTTGTGGCGTGTGATCCTGTCATTTCTAATTAACTTATAGTTAGCTATATTAGGGCCGCGTACACGCGGCTTTAGGAAGGTCTCTTGTACGAGAAGAATGTCTATCTTATGGGATTGTAGGAAGGCGGAAATCTCGTCGCGTTGGCCGAGAATACCGTTGGCATTATAATAGCCAAGCCTAAGGGAATGAGGTTTAATTTTGGATGTATTATCCATTTCTATTTCCTAAAGTGAGGCAGGTTTTGAACTGCCTGGGCGACGTCTGAATACTCCTGCATAACGGAGTAGAGTTTGATAAGGTCGCCATTGCTGGCGACTATCTCCCTCGAAAGTTGTTGAGCTCTGTCGCTCGTGAATACACTGAACGTGCTCAGTATAACGTTCATAGAACTGAGCGCTGATACTGGGCTAGAAGAGGGCGCGATCGCTTGCGCTTGCGCGGGCTTGGCGGCTATAGGAGCCGCGGAGGGCGCGGAGGGCGCGGAGGGAAGGACGGAAGGGACGCGAGGTAAGCTCGCGGGCGCCACGGTGGAATTATTCACCGGGGCGGGAGTTGGCTGGGGCTGAGTTGGCCTCAGGGTTGGAAAGGCTCTCTGATGGTTGAGAGGGTTCCATGGGGAGGGCCGTTGTGGGCTGAGACGCTCGGGAAGTTGAGCGGTAGGTAGCCTCGCTGATGGGCTTTCCCTTAGCTGGCGGGCGTTTGCACGCTTGGCCAGCTTGGGAGACGTTTTTGGGGCCTTTGGGCAGCCGCGGTAGTTGGCGGGATGGCCTGAGGCGCCGCAGAGTACACAGCTCGGAGGCTCGGTGCACAGAGTGCGGTCCTTGGGTCGCGGGCAGTCGGAGGTGCCGTGTTGGCCTAGGCATTTCACGCACCTAGGCTGGGCGAAACAGTTGCGCTGTGAGTGACCCCACAGTTGGCAACGGTGGCATTGGGATACAATGCCAGATCTATTTGGCTTCTCGATTGAGATGCCTGTTAAATTACACACCGATTTGATGTTAAAAATCGGGTGGATTTTAGAAGGACACGGCTCGCATACTACGAGCACCATGTCGAAGGCGTGGCCGCTGCGGGCGCGGTGCATCCTATGGACTTGCGTCGCAGGGATGTTTTGTGACTTAAGGTCACTTAAAATGTCATCCGAAGGGATTTCCTTCGGAATACGGGTAATGACGACCCGGAGGGGTTTTTCCTCAGGGAGGGAGTACGTATGGAACGAAATGTTCCTCGCTCTTAGCGCTTTAGTTATCTCCCTATAGTCGTCTGACGTAGGGAGGACGATTTTTATACCGTTGCCGGTATTGGAGGCCGATCTGTAGTTGATCTTACGATCAACACACAGCTTGGACACTTCGGTCCATTTCGCCTTGTCCTGTAAGTATACAGGCGGCGGAGGTTTGCTTTTAGGTGCGCTTTTGGGCTTAGCGGCACCTTGGGAGGAAGCGACCTGCGAGGTCGAGGGTGACGGGGCGGGGGATGCTGTAGACACAGCGGGCGGGCTAGGGAGAGGGGAAGCGGCAAGGGCAATGGTTTTGCGCGCCTTGTCGTTGTTTTTAATCTTTTTCCTCTTACCTCCCTGTACGACGGTGAAGTCGTCTTCGGAGGAAGAGGAGTCAGAGGGCTCGGAGGATTGAGCCTCCTCTGGGACGGGTGAGGCAGAGCGGGAGGACGAGGTGTCCATGCATTCGGCGTCGACGTTTGACGCAGGTGCACTCGCCTGAGTTATTTCCATTGTCTGTGAGACAATGGGATTAGGAACAATGGTCGAGTGCAGCTGGGCATCGACCATTGTATTGGGGATTACCGTTTCCGCTAATGCGGCGGTTTTCCCCGAAGAAACAATTATAGGCTCAACAATGGGGCGCGACACAGCTGCGCCGGCCTCTTTTGTTGAGCCGCTATCGGTATTAATATAGCGCGATAGGCGCGGGTCCTTGATATCAAGGTTACTAATAATGTCGCCATATTTGGCGACAATGTCTTGGTCCTTGAGGAGGACCTCGAAGAAGAATTTAATAACTTCGGTAGTCATTTTCCCGTGAGGGAAGAGGGCTACCGAGCTAAAAGAGGTGGGGGCCTAATTATAAAAACCTAAGACCTATCTCCCCGGGTGGATGGGCCCGGGGATGTGTAACCCTCCCTGCCGGGTATAGGCAGGGAGGTGAGTACCTATTGGTGAGCCCTAAGCTTGTAAACCGTTCGCCAGTCTTATTGTGCGAACGGGCCCTAGCCAGTCTAGTGCGAAGGGTATAGAGATACCCAACCGACACCAGGTGAGTAGCTGTGAAAGCAAACCAGATGCAAGGCACGACTAGGAGATCCCCCAAGGCCGAAATCCGAGCTCCCGTCCAATTGACTGCCTTGCCCTGAAGGGGTTCGGCGGGTGTGATTGGGTCAACACCCTCTCGGCTTCGTTGGCACCGTATGGTTTCAACCGAGAACCACGAAACTGTGGCTTTTACCCAGAAGGGGTCAAGTGAATTTACTTGACACAAACGTTTTAGAAACAGGATAATCGTCCGCCGCTTTGAAAAAAGCAGCTTTGGATTGATATATTTGTAGTCGGCAGAGCGACTACGGTGAGCGTTACGTCGGGCGTAACAAAGACAAAAGTCGTAAACGGGCGAGCGCAGAGCGACACGTCCGTACACGACGAGAGTCAGAAGTGGAGTCTCTTTCAGTCTTGAAGAAATTTAGTGTGAGTATAGTATAGTCCGGTAGCGCACTTCATGGGGGGTCTGGCGCCGTGCGTCCCATGACGCTCTCATGTACCATAGACCTGTAATATCGCTGTAAAATTGAAATGTCAAATAAACTGAGGTTGGTGGGAGGGACGAGGAATCGAGGCGCTCGTTAAGGTAAAGTTTCGAACACATTCGGTGCGCAAGCTCCGCCGTACAATCGTAGTCATCGGTATAGAATTTTAATAGTGCAAAATAGTAAATAGTGAAAAAGTAAATAGTGAAATAGTAAACAGTAGTGCGTCGAAGCTCGTCCCTTCAAGACTCCTGAAAAATATATGAAGACTTATTATTTCGCCGGCATTCCTGAACCCACAGGCAGAGAGTACTAAAACCAGTCTAAACGTATTAAAACCAGAGAGTACTAAAACCCGTCTAAACGTATTCTTGTTTCTCATACTCCTGTTTCTTATATTCCTGTTTCTCGCCACATCGAAAATACAGTCCACTCGCCCAGCCGTCCACGAACCAGCGACCGACGGGGCGTCAACGTCTCGAAGCCACCCATAGTTCCTGCTTCTGAGCTACGTCCGTCCCGCACATCTGTTTGGTACTGACTACTGACTGTACGCACGAACTAACTCTACATACTTCCCAGGCACACCTTTCTCTTTCATGGCCCACCACAACACTTCCCGAGGCACCCTATCATACGCTTTCTCAAGGTCAATGAACACCATGTGCAGATTCCTGTGCACACGTCTGTACTTCTCGCACAATTGGCGAAGTGCGAAGATGGCGTCCATTGTTCCTCGCCCTGGCATAAACCCAAATTGGTTTTGGGTAATTTCACTCTCTTCTCGCACTCTTTTCTCTATCACTTTCTCCCATACCTTCATAGTATGCGACATGAGCTTTATCCCTCTATAGTTGCCGCAATCTTGCACATCCCCTTTATTCTTGAAGATGGGCACTAGCGAACTACTGCACCATTCTTGCGGGATGACTTCTTCATGCAGCAACTTATTGAAGAATAAAGTCAGCCACATACATCCGTTTTTCTTTAACACCTTCCACACCTCAGCTGGTATATCATCAGGGCCCAGGGCCTTTCCATTCTTCATACTTCCAAGTGCTCTTTCTACCTCATCCATGCTAATTTCTCTTACCAATCCCTTATTTACTTGTGCCTCTTGGAGTATTCCATTCCAAACATTCTCTTCATTCATAAGCTTTTCAAAATAAACCTTCCATCTCTCTTTTATTTCCTCATCTTTACACAAAACCTTGCCAGACTCATCTTTTGTGCATTTTATGTGGGTTATGTCCCTCGATCGTCTCTCTCTCTCTTTCGTAATTCAGTAGAGCTCTTTTTGGCCTCTTGGACTGTCCAGGGAGTTGTACAACCTCTCCTGAGCCTTAGCTCTGGCAACTGCTACCGCCTTCTTTGCTTTTCTCTTCCATTCCATGTAGATTCTCTTTCTGTCATCCTTCAGACTTGCATTCACTATTTCAACATTCTGCCATTCTTTGAATGCTACTTTCTTTTCTTTCAAAACCTTTTGTACTTCACCATTCCACCACCATGTATCTCTATCTATCAAACCTTTTCCTCTCGACTCTCCGCACACGTCTTTTGCGACTTCCCTTATATGGCTTGCCATTTCACTCCAACATTCATTCACACATCTACCTTCCATCTCCTTCATTTCTGACATTTTTTCCACAACCTGACTCCTAAATACATCAGCACACTCTTCCTTCTCTAGCATACGCCACCTAATCCTTGGAGGGGGTCGATCTTTATTGCTTTTGGGCGAGACAGTTACTTTGACATCTAGAATCACAAGTCGGTGCTGAGTGACTAATGCTTCGCCTGGCAGCACTTTGCAGTTTTTGACACAGCATAGTCTACTCCGCTTCACCAGGAAGTAATCTATCTGTGTCGCGTGGTGGCCGCTCTTATATGTCACAAGGTGCTCCTCTCGTTTATTGAACCACGTATTTGTTATGGCCAGGTCGAAGGCACCGGCAGCTTGAAGTAATGTCTCGCCGCTTGCATTCCGGGTTCCAAAACCCCTACCACCATGCACTCTCTCATATCCATCGCTCTCTCTTCCTACGTGACCATTAAAATCCCCACCCACATATACTTCCTCACTATCCTGTACATTCATCATCAAGCAGTCAAAGTCCTCCCAAAACTTCTCCTTTACACTCTCCTCGCAGCCTGACTGCGGCGCATAAACACTTATCACGTTTATGGCCTTTCCGTCCACAATTAATTTAACCGCTATTAATCTATCATTCATTCTTTTAACATCTACGACACATTCTTTCAGCCTGTTGTCCAAAACTATACCCACACCATTTCTCTTGCCGTCACTTCCACAATAGAAAAACTTATATCCTTCGCCTATCTCTCTAGCCCTTGCACCCTTCCATTTTGTCTCTTGCAGGCACGCTACATTTATTCGTCGCCTTTTCAAAACATCTGCTAGCTCTCTTCCTCTTCCAGTCATCGTTCCTACATTCCAACTCGCATACCTCAATCTCAATTCTCTCACACTTCGAGCTCGCATCTTACGTCGCACCCGCCCGTTATGGTGCGACAACCCTTGTCCATTTCCCACAGGAGCCGGGTGCTGCTCCTGCGCGTCGCCTGTGGGGTACGCCCTAGCCCTATCGCTCATAACTTTATTTTCTTTCCCCATGCTGCAGAAGTTTCGGCTTAAGTTTTATGGTCGGCCGCCTGCCTGACACCAACCCTCCTTGGGAATGCTATTGTGGTGATTTAGCCGTCACCGTGCGGGTGGCCCAAAGTACAGATGTTATGCACTGGCCTTTAGGTTCCCTTTAGTCGCCTCTTACGACACCCGCGGGAGAGAGATGGGGACGTCCTATTCTGATCCGGGATCGTCACGGATATAACCTTGCTTAGAGTACCTATAATTATCTTGCAATTGTACGTAATAGAAGTTAATAAAACACACCTCTTTTAGTTGAAAATGAAATGTATTCTTTTGTACCCTTGTGTGCATTAGCACACAAGGGTACACAAACTAAAACAAGGGTACACTTAAGGGTAAGGGTACACTTTATTGCATTAGACATTAGTCTAATGCAATAAAGTGCTCTGATAGTTTGTGAAAAAGCAGTTAGTCAATGTTTGTGCACTTTTCACCGGCTAATTAACACTTTGCTGCACAACGTCTGGCGCTGATTGGAAAAGGCTTCATGCCTGAAAGACTTGGCTATGAAAGGCTTAATCTGACTTGAGTGTGTCCCTAGATGACTGTAATTAGACAACATAAGGATGAAAAGCTATTTAAGTTATCCATAAGTTATAGGTTTTATCATTGGTTAAAACCATTAGGTATCAATCTCCAGATTTGTAAAATCTGACGATTTTTTTTTGTAGCAATTTGATCATCTTTATTCAAACATAGTGTGATCAGCTGGCTTTTATTCTAACTCCAAGCAAGCTACTATGCTTCCTTTTTGACCCCCACAAACTACTTACATATTTACTAAGAAACATATACTTATACCTGTATGCTTGGGTCAAAGATAAAAATTCAATAAGCCAATAAATAAGTCTATTATTCCACCAACCACAGGTTCCATCGCCAACTAAAATAAAACACAAACAACAAACAACAACTGTGTGACAGTTTGTCGAATCGTGCATTATTAAACGAGTTATATTACGTCAAACCATAGACTACACAAAGGCGTCTAGACGCGACAATTATCTATCTACGGCTGGATGTATTCACCACGCTGGATATCGTACATAAAGGCACATTATTTCATTATTTTGGCCACTATTAGTTATATTAACTAAATAATTTGGAGACTATTTTCGGAGAAGGTCGATTGGTCACGGTGATAAGCAGCAACGATTTGTTAAAGTCTACTTTCGGACCGATGTTCTAGAATAGTATTATAGCATAAATCTTGTCAACTGTAAATTGAACACGTTTGTCAAATGGAGTTCTAAGTCTAGTACAAACAACATAATCTATATTTAATCTAGTCAGATAAATTGTGCATTATAATTACTTTTCATTTTCAATCCAATTTTTTTTTTGACGTTCGAAAAGTGCTGTTTTGCAGCCAAGTTGGAATAAATGAGTTTTGATTTTGATTTTGATTCATTCTTAAGTCTGCCAACCTTGTGTTTAACAATCGTTCGACGGTTGGGCGACGAAAAGTTTGTAGTCTGCAGGGTTTCTTACTCAAATTACGAGTCAAACCTTTTTGCATTCTTTAACACGAAATAAATGAATCATGGTAGGCGAAAATGATATTAAAATCTGTGCCACTGTAAAGTGTCTTAAATAAATAACGCAGCCTTTAGATGAGATTTCATTTAACTACGTATGCGTGACGTCACTGTGCATTGTGTTACTCTGTACAATGCGCCACTGATTCCGCAGACTGACTGAGTCTTATCAATCGGAATATTAATTATGTATGCGCTAATTACATTAATTCCAACTACAGAGCGTTATTAATAATGCTGTGTCTGTGCGGAATCCATATCTGTTTAAATATCAATGAGAGATTGGAGTGATGCTACAGTCGACAGTCCTGACAGAATCACCCACCGCCGTCGCCCACGTTCCACCTTTTCATCTCGTATTTCTTCAGTTATTATGCAATATCACAACCCTTCTATTTTAAGAAAACTCGTATATTTTTAAAGAACTCCTGGCTAGTTATAAACCTTTGGCTTATTGTTGCATCCATAACTTCTTGCATTTTTATTGAGCAAACAATTTATTTATAGATGAGAATCTTTTGAGTTTGATAAGCAACGAATTTGAACAACTATTTATAGATGAAATATTCGCTTTTCAAGGTCGATTTGTTTTTTATTCTCGATGCAAATCTTTAACACTTTTAATTTAACATTGTTAGAATAAAACTGTGCTCTTAAGGCAGAACTTTAATGATCCATAATTACAGTGGGCAACTCTTGTTGAACAAGGAGCGAGACTTTTTGTTCGCGGAGTTTTCTTCTAAGAAATAACTCGGTTTAAAGTTCTACCAGTAACTAGTAACAGTTTGCTGTACGTATACGTTACAAGCAACATTGAGTTAACTTTTAAACTTTACTTCAAGTTTAACTTTTTGACGCTTTAATTGTTTGTTGAAATATATGTTCCGCGGTTAGCATGTTGAAATTGGTTTCTACACAACCGATCGAAGTTTAAAACTGTTTTGTTTGAAAGTATAGAAAATGCTTTTTTAAATGTAGATTTATAACAGCAAAGGCTTTACAGGGGACACATTCATTTTGTTGTTCGATTGTTATCTGCGAAGCAACTGGATTGATGACATAATGAAGTTTATATTGATTAGAGGGTTGCTTGGAACATTCAATAAGTCCGATTCAATTGTAAGTACGTATCTTTGAATCAGTACTGAATGACAGTTACATACGGCCACACTGAAACCAAAAAGGAGAGCCTATTCAAAGCAGTTAATTTGTCACAGAATCAAGATGTTGAATCCTCTTACAATATCAGTGACGTGGAGGACTTTGGAAAGACATGTCAGCGGTGATGTGTAATTGAAGTCTCAAGCCACTTTGCGCCGCCGACTGAAGTAACTTAACTTAGTAGACTAACTTGGAACGCGGCCAGTCTTAAGTAAAGTGTGGAAGAATAAGTTAATTGCATTTTCAGTACACTTATTCCAGTACAATGAAGCCGAAAGTCTGACAGGCGCTGTACTGCACGGAAACAAATAAAAAATAGTTTTTCCTGAGATGGGATTAGAATTTCTCGTATAAACAAAGGAAGTTTTAAAAGGGCGATCGACGAATAGATCTTGTGTGTTTTCGTTTGTACAAATACAGGCGGCCATTTCAGGAGCTCCGGTCCGCAATAAAATTATACGGCCGTAACGTTATTCAGGTGCTCATTCTTACACAAGTACCATCAGCAACAAAAACATCTCAGACAATAGAATTGCAGCCCTCGAAGTGGAGGGTCACGGAGCCGTAGGTATCGCTTGTTATGCCATCAGCCGGCGATTGATACCTGACCTACTTGTCAAGTGCGCCGAGCTTCGTTTTAATTACCGCGGAGTCCGGGTGGCCGCTGCGCCACTTCACACCGCCGACAGGGCTGATCCCCAAATATTGGGAGCTCAAATATTTGGACTTTACAAGAGCAAGGTGAGGTTGGTTTTACAAGTGAAGAGCTAGGAGTGGACGTCGATCGAGGAAGGTAAGGCAAGGTCAAGTTTAAATGAACAAACAAAACCACTTCACATCAAAGAGTTTACGTTACTGCCTTGTGATGGAATTAGACGCTTGAAAAGGCTCGTGCAACTGTGTACTGTTAAGCCGGAGATTTAGCTAAAGTCTGCAGCAAAATATGCTTGAAACAGTTTCCACGTATCAGCATGATTTAAGTGCAGAACAAGAAGTAAAGTTTAGTGAAATATAGGAGTGCAGAGCAGCCCTGGTGCTGCAGACGACATGGAAACCTTGCACTTTGCTACAAACATACGTTGAAATTATTGCGGGCTCCGGCTTACTATGTGCATATGTGTTGTGTAAATCTCAGCACTTTGTATTAAGGACCGTCTTAGCAGAAAAGCTGGCAAAAACTTTAAGAAAAACTTATGACGCGGCAAATGTCTTGCTGTATTACTTGAGTAATGTTGTGCATGTATTGCTGTTTATATTGTGAACTAGTTGCGCTATGACATCATCCGTTTCATTGAAAAGAAAACGTCTTAACTGTGACTGTGAAGGAAAGCAATATAAGGATTTAAAAGTCTGAAGTCAATCTACTATTTAGAACATGCTTCGCTCAATTGTGGGGTAATAAATAGCTATCGCTCTCTCAATTGTTTAAATTAAACAAATAAAATACCAATTGCCGTGATTTTGTCCAGTAATTGAATGGATCTATAAATATTAAAACACTAATCTATCTTAATAGCATCGGCTACTTGAACGCACGACAAAAAAGCTTTCACGTAAAATAAAGAAATATATTTTTTTCGACGTTAATGGAGATGCTCCATAAATTATTTGACACCGACTTGAGGTAAGAAATATCATCTGTATTCGGTGAGATTTTTTAAATTATAACGAAAAAGTGAGCAATGACTGCGATGAAATGGCATTTAAATTTTATACAAATACGATTATTTTGTTAGTTGAAAATGACATATCACTCGTAATAATTAATCATTGCATAGATTTGTCTGCCACCAATATATCAAATGCTGATTTGGGATTAAACCAAAAATCACCTAACAAAAGCGACATGTCAAATATCATCCCCGACAGCTTAATGTGCAATACGAACCGACTAACGAATATAAATGACACGTCATTTACATCAAATATGTATTGCGATTCAAGCGATTGTATGTCCGTGGGTATGTAGGCACTATGTAACTTTAACAGATGGGATTATCACATGAAGTTTCGCAGCTAATAATTGCAAAGGGATTTATTAGAAGACGTTATGACGAGAACCGGAGCCGGCGGGCGCGCCGCGGGAACACTAAACCCAAGTGATTTAGATGAATCACTGCTCACAATAGACAAAGGAAATACATTATATGGGGGGAGGGGCAGGCACCCGCAGGAGGGGGGGCACCTGAAAAATCCATTGAAAAGGAAAAAGCCCCGCCTTAAACAAGGACAATGGCATGTCTACTATATGTACAATTAAGCTAAACGAACCCAGATAAGTGAGAAATTTATCACTCTGCGAAATGGGCCAGTGAATTGTTTAGGGAAGAGATGTTTTTGTTTAAAAGCTACGAAATTGCTGTAAACATTTTGGACAATACACTCGAGTGTTTACTTAGCGGAGTGGTGGGAGGAGCGATTTAGAACTCATTATGTGTGTACACTGAGAGTTTACACTGCGCCACGCGGGGAGGGATGAGGGGAGGGGAGAGGGAACATGATACTTGTTGGTATAAGACATGAAGACATTGCCGCAGCCAAATAGTGTGATATTGACAGTAAATACTTCTGATTTAAACGGATCTCACGATGGTGTACCCCCGGGGGAAGTGTTCATAAACCCAGAATTCTTGAAAACCAACCTTTTCATTTTCAATTATGTGCTTACGCCGAATCAAAATTTTTCATAATTCTCAAGTGATTACTAAAAGGTTTCAGTAGTACTCTTAGCTAATATCTAGCTTAGTGTTAGAAGCTGGGAAGGCGATAGATCAATAACTGTTGCTACGCCCCACACTCGAACACAAAGTAGGTACAGACAGCTACAACTTAATAGCTGGCTGCATTTACGACTCCTTGGAGAGTCCAGGCTCTGTCTGACGGGGGTGGGTACCTAGCGGGTAATTCGGTGCTACAACTGCGAATAAGAACTTAATTTCAATGTTCGTAGGTACAGCGGTGACCTCATTTGTTCCCACATAAAGCTGAGCGAATGGATTTTGAAACAGCTATTGACACAGATTGTCAGTTTGTGAACGTAGCTACATGTTTACTGGTCTTTTCAGTGGCACTTTGCGAATAATTTCGTGCATATTATGATGCAGTTCCGAATAGGGAATTTATGCATTTAGATGGAGTTTCGATTGAAACAATTTGTTGTTAGATACATCTCTATGCTTGTGTTTTGTTTACAGAATTCCTATAATGAAAACGAAACGATCTATTTGAATTATACGTATCTGAGAGTTCACAGAACATCGTTGGCTGTTAAATAATTTACCGATACGTCACAATAAGTCAGGCGATATATCGTAAACACATTGGCGAGGTAATGCCGCGCGGCTGACGCGCGTCAGTCGCGTGACGTCACTCGGCGACAATTGATTTACGCGCAGCGCTCCGGCGATTATTGCCGACTCATGAATATCCCCTGATCTATGGCGGCCGGCGATCTGCAGGTGTGATTTGTGTGACAAGCTTTACTGACAAATATGTTGTTGTTATTGCATTCTAGCCTAATATGTCATCATACCTATAGGTACAGGGTGTGTCGTTCACAATCACATTAAATCCTATCGCATATACTTTATGATATTCAATGACGAATTGTAAAAAAAATAACCTAATCCATTCAGTGGTTTAACCACAGGAGTCATTTTTCCTTTTTATAATTTACAACATCATGTGTAAAGCAGAGATAAAGTTAGGGGTAACGAATGTTTTGATCAGTTGACAGCTGTCAGTTTTCAAGGGTTAAGTAGTTTTTAAGGGTTTCAATTTCAGTTGTTTTTAATGACTGACTTTTATATGGTGTTCTAATTTTCGCACATTTTTATTCTATTTACTTTGTTTAAAAAATTCATTTTTTTTATTTTTAGGTATTTTTCTTTTTTCTTTGTGTTAATCGACATATATTAACCAGTATATTAACGCCTTTCATTTAATGTGATTGTGAACGACACACCCGATATACCCGGTCATGCATGCCTATTTAGCTCTCAAAGTTCTGCATGAAATCACGTCGACATAAAAAGAAGATTATGCTAAGTATCAGAATACATTATTGAAACAACATTTTCCAGATTAAAACGTACCTAATACTAGAAAATATCTGTACAAGGGAAAGTATGACGAGCTATCAACATATTTTTATACGCCATTAAACATTTTTATACACCCGACGCCGACGCCGACGCCCAGCCGAGACACCCGCGAGGCTTCGTTTACAAGAAAAAGCTCATGAAGACAAGTTCATTTATATTTTTATGATTTATTCATTATTTTTGTGATTTACTTTCATTGGCTAACACAACACGAGCCTATGAATTGTATACTAACGCCAGTAAATTGCTGGGAGCGTGTAATATCCCACATTTATGCCTCCCGTACGCGCTCGGAATCTCATTCCCAATCTTACAACAATATGCCGCCTTCACCCGCACTCCATTACCCTAACCGGCCGGATTACTAACTCGCCTATTATTTTCTTCAACGGATATTAAATTGCAATATAATGTTACCAATAACATGTACTTATAAATACCAAACTTAATAAATCACTTGATTTCAATCTGTAAAGTCGTCAGTCGTATATCATTGTCATCAGTGCGTTATTTATGTGGTGCAAGCAAAGATGCGAGCCGATGTGCCATTACAGAAAATGAACACACATCCGAAATAAAATAGCATTCAATTAAAAAGGGCCGAGTCGCTGACGGGCACGAGATAGCGCTGCGTCAAACTCGGCCATTGTTCAGTTTTATCTCGAGAGGGCTTTGTTTCATTTGAGGCCTTTTATTGGTTGTTGGGGTGTAAAAATGCGGATAGAAATTCGCAGTGGCTCGCGTCCGATGCTATCCACGTCCGCACCAGATAATGAGGTGCCCAACAAAAAGCCTAGAGTGCGTGTAGGGTTGTATGCCGGCCGGGCACGCCTCACTAGTCCAGCACTTCGCGAGGAAGCGGTCGAGAGCACGGGGAAATATCTATTGAACAACACAACTGCGAACAGTTTTCAGCTCATCCCTAAAATACATGTGACGTTCCTGAATTGTATGTATCTGAGCTTGTAGTAATCAGGCGGGTTGTTCCCCTTTGGCAGCCCTGAATGGTCCCGCGCCGCACTATTGTACATTGAATCTACGGCAATTTAGCGGCGCCGGCGTTACTGCCCCTTTCATTCCTCCATACACGTTTACATCGTCTAAAGTGTTGATTTGAAAACGTGATCCGCAGACTGGTCCATCTCGTTTATATTACTTATTGGAGATGCTTCACTGGGGCTTCGGCTTACACAGAAAGCTATTTTTCTATTGGGAATTCTGCGCTCGTCCATCAAAATGTAAGTATTCTGTATTATTCAACTTATTAACTAAACATTTTACTTTGCTGTAATAGACTGGCCTTTGTTTACCCGTACATAATTGTTGTGCGAATAAAAAGGCCACTAATGGATTGATAAGTAACGCTATTGTTATTATAATTCACTTAAACATGTATTGGAGAATGTTAGACCTTTCGTTTTAGAGGCAATACTGATGGTTATAATCTCCTACAAGAAATGGTATCCGTAAAAGAAAAAGGATAAGTATTACTTATCGAGGGTCCGACTCCATTTAATAAAACATCTTACATTCTTTTTTGAGTGGTATATATTTATTTTTAGGAATATAGGATGCCAATACAATATTGTTGGGCTTAATTTTTAAGACAATTGGTATGGAATGGGAGACTTGAGGCATGTAGGTAGTATGTGCAGCTATTAGGGCGACACTCGTGTAGTATGTCGGCGGCACACAACAAAGCGCAGTTGAGCAAGTTGAGCGGCTGTCGTACTGCCGGCCGTTAAGCTAAGTGGCCATAATTTTTGGAGCATGAAGCGGCGCGCGGTAATGACCCGTTGTCAACGTTTCCCTAACATCTCCTGCAATTTGTGACGGAATGCCTGACTTGAATACTTACATGTGTCTTTGTTTGCTGTTTTGTTTTTTATTACTGTTTGTTTATGCTTGCAAAAATTGGATCATTCAGATCTTTTCAGAAAGGTTTTCTGTTCTGAAATATCATCACGCATTTTTATATTTTTTCTTGGAAAGGTTGATAAAAATCTAATATACTCATATTAATCGAAAATATGATGCATATCGATGAAAATAAGTGTCATTCAGCTGTAGCTATGTTTGTAACATGTGTACACTCGCGTATATTACATTAAACAGAATCGTTTATTTGTTTCTAAGAAATGGGTTCTTTTGTTTCTCATGTTGAGGCAATATCTGCTGTCACAATTCTGTTTGTATCAAAGGTTATCTATTTTGGAACGTTTCATTGATGGATGCGTGATGAGGGTACAATGTTTCAAGAAATTCCTTTATCAATTGCTCAGACATTCTTATCTTGAAACTTGAAATATGTAACCCGTTTTATTTTGTGTACGCTCTTTAATACAAATAACATCTCAAAGACAAGGATTATCATTGTCTTATCACACGAGGCTGTGTCAACAATCCCGAACCCTTTTGAAATCAAAACCCTTTTAAGTAAAACGGTCTAGAGAACACTGCGCTAGTTCTTTAAAAAATTAGTTAGTACCTAAACAAATATTAGCTGAACAAGGTAACTTCTCAAAAATTTTATATTCCAACAAACTTTGCCTTCACTTAATTTATTTACCGAAAAATAAAATGAAATTAATTAAATTATACCTTTAAAATTACGTCTAAAAATGACGTTATGTTTTCCATGCTGAAAAAATATGAACCCTTTCAGACACCGAAAAGGGTTTAAGTGAAACCGACAGACAACAGTGATTCAGTGTTTTTGGGTGCTAAGGCTTCATCAATCACCGCCTTTCATCTCACGCCCTAATGATAACCATCGACTAAGATATCATTATGCTGTAAATTAAGTGAAAATTTCATATAACGCAGACTCCGCATTCATTATGCAAACACATAATAGCTTATGATCTGTGAATTAAGCACCTGATAAACTTGTACACAGAGAATATCTCAAACAGATTGATTAAATAGAACGCTTCTAAAGCTTCTAGAACACGGTGTATTTATCGATCACTTTTAAGAATTCAATATTCCAGATAGCTTTATAAAATTAACTTTGTGAGCGTAAACAATTTGAATAGTTGTGCTATTGAGAAATGCTATCGTCTTAGAACAAAATAAATAAGATGGATAGGAATTCTAATAATAGTAATATTTTTGAAGAATGATATTAAGTGAAACTGAAAGGCTGTGTACTATTTATATTTGTGCGAATTAACATGACCCCTAGCTTCGTAAATTGTGAAGTTGTGATGAGTCGTGATGGCGAATGATAGACGAAAGTTAATCTCGTTTCAAAACGACTTTCGCGAAAAGGAAATAGGATCTTAACATTTGAAGTTTGTCTTTGCTGCCATTAGTGAACGAATGTCAACTTTGACGTCTCGGAGCTTTTACCTAATGGGTAGGCAGGGAGGGATGATTATATTATTTTTTACCTATGAGTCTACGCTTGATGTTAGATTTTAGGATTAAATTCATTATTAAATAAAGTATACTTTCATAAGAGGATTTTACTCAAAAGATAGACATAGATGGCAGCAACCTCGATTTTCGCTCAGAATTTTGTTATTCTTAGCTAAAAATATTGTAGCTTTAAAAGTAAGTACAATGTGGAAAGTCCCAAAATAACATCCTTTTCAGAACAATACGTATCTACAATTCCAAGCTTGTCTTAGCTGAGTAAACAATTGAAGCGTATTGAGTATTGGTTTTATAATAGTGAATAATGAATTGTTCTATTATGGGAGTTATCCGCGTCCGACGGAACCCGCGTCACGCTGCCCTCGATAGCCTGGCAGATTTATAGCCGAACCACTTCGGATATGCGGATACGCGGATTTTCGGATATGTTTGCTGACTGTGGACTTAAGTATGTACAGCTTAAGTGGCTGCTGGCATGCGTGTTAGAATTCAACGTATGTTTGTTTAACCGTTGTCGTCTTTTTAATGGGAAAAATATCGTTAATTTATGCTGTGTATGATTTGTTCTATTGCTATTCAATAATGGTACTTCTTTAAAACAACTATACTTAAACGTGCTAAGCTGTTTTATTATTGTTATTGCACTTTATTATTGTTATATTGATAAAAATAATATACTCCATGAGAAAGCACACATGCAAAATATTTTCCCCAAAAACTTTATTTCCCCCGAGGCTCCCTTGAAACGCAACAAAAATATGAAATAATCTTCTATAGAGCGTCAACAAACACTTGAAACATGAAATATATTCACGTTGTCATCGCATCACCGTGTTTTCCGAGATCGGCACAACCGTCCTTGGCCAAACCCGACTATTGAATTATATCGCGACAGTAACGCGATAATCTCGGAACAGATAAAAGCGAACGTGCCGCAATCTCTTACGCAAGTTTCTTACGTAAATCATGCAAGTTAGAACAACTAGCGTTCGCGAAAACAATTCAACTTTTCCATTAAAAACAATCATACAATGGGGATTTGTGGAAAGTTGTAATTGTTCGCTTGATCTTGTATTAAGTTGCTTTGTTGCTGATTAATGCTAAATTATGCTTGTGTTGCAACGCTACGTTTGAACACAATTTGGAATGAAATAAATGGAGTTAAACGCTTATGGTGTTACGAACTGAATGTCAGCATTTTAGCTACTGTCAAGGGGTAAAAACTTTTAGAATTTGAGAGAAAAGCTTTATCTATGTTTATGTTGTTAAATTATTATTTAAGTACATTTATTTTAAGCTAGAATTTATTTATTTATAGATACATGCAGTGGCGGGTACTTCGGGGTTGCTCAAATACAATTTGGGTGATAAAACAGCACTTTTCGAACGTCAAAACAATATAGACAGCCCTCAAAACGCCCATCCTTCACCACTTCCAATATGTTTCATCGTCTAACTATGAGCACAAAAACAAATCTTATATAAGCTTACATTGCAATCCCAACCCACGCATTAAAACTGCCATCAAAACCATTAATAGTTCCATTTCAATCTCCAACGAAGATTCATTCGCCCACAGATTGCAAATTATCTCTCAAGCTCGAACACTCTTAGGCACCTGATACAGAATGTTTTAAAGTCAACACGAAGAGAACAAACACACTAGTGGAATTGAACCCGGAACCTCCCGCAGAGATGCCAAACATAAACTTCGAGTACATAGATATAAGATACTTTTGGGACTCCGGATATTGGAATATGTGTAGGTAGTGGATTTCACTGAAACGATATAGTGAATGATCTTAGAATTTTGGCAGTTACTGAAGATGCCGTGTGCGCAGCGACATGTTGCCAAATAAAGCCAAAATGGCATTAAAGGAAGGGGGTCATTTTAATGATTACGTCTGTAATATGTTAGCAGAAAATAATAATTATTTATAACCGTGAATTACCTCCATTTAAAACTACGACTTCAAAAAATAGTTTTAAGTTTCAATTAAAATCGAACAAATTCACGTGAAAGGCAATTTTATAATAATATTCAGGGTTTATAGGCAGCCTTGTTAATTGAATATCTATTTATTTACACTGCTATTTTAAATTCGAAAAATAAACTCTATACCGATGAACCTTTTTAAACGGTAAAATAATTTATTTTGCAGCGTTAAAATACACGCAGCGAATAAACAATAAATATTTAATAATAGAAGTATCTTCCTCGTATGAAGGAATCCGATATTTCCATTTGGGGGATTTGCAGCCATTCAATTTGTCTCTCACTTACGACATTTGTGTTGTAACGCGATACACACATCAGCATACACAAATATGCCTTCTTCCTGAGTACACACATACACAGCTTATATACGTACTTGCCTTTAAAATGGCTGCCGCGGTTTAGCACCACTTATTTAAGCTTGTTTATGCACAAAGCTAAGAGAGTTTTAGTGCCAGGCGCTCGTGTCATCGACCTGGAACTCAGCCCAACTTTATTTTCCTTCATGAAAACATGTTCGAATATTTATTTAAAAAAAAAAACTTTTATAGGTTAGCTCTGCAAGGATTTATGACATTTGCAAATTGACACCATTTAAGCGTAAAAATTGCACTCGACTTTACGGTTTGCACCAAATAAGTAAACTAAATCCAACCGTTTCAGCGAATGTGACTGCGGTTAGTTGCGAAATGGGATTTTATTTCGAGGTCGAGTTACCGCGTGTGAAGAACACAAATAATACTGCACTCATCATCGTCATCATCATCTCAGCCATAGGACGTCCACTGCTGAACATAGGCCTCCCTCTTAGATCTCCACAGATACCTGTTGGAGGCGACTTGCATCCAGCGTCTTCCGGCGACCTTTATAAGGTCGTCTGTCCTCCTTGTTGGTGGACGTCCTACGCTGCGCTTGCTAGTCCGTGGTCTCCACTCCAGCACTTTTCGACCCCATCGGTCATCTACTCTGCGAGCAATATGGCTTGCCCATTGCCACTTCAACTTGCTAATTAGGTGGGCTATATCGGTGACTTTAGTTCGTCTACGGATCTCCTCATTTCGGATTCGATCACGTAGAGAAACCCCGAGCATAGCCCTCTCCATAGTTCGTTGAGCGAATCAAATCAATCAAATCAAATACTGCACTGTTTTCATAATATTAAAGCTGCAACAAATAATATAGCTCAAACATGTCAACACCAGAAGTTACATTCTTTGCATTCATAGCTAATTTACTTCTCATTTTTCACTTATTCATTATTTTCCAAAACCCATATTACCTGCATTGACGTACGATCTTACTATAAAACACATCTCTATCCATTCTTATGATATTGCCTTATAAAATGTACAAAAGAGGCAATCCAGCCGCCGTGCAAGCGAAAGAGAGGCGATAAGTCAGCTGCCTACCTCCTGGAATCTTCAGGAGAACCCTGGCGTGGTTCCAGCAGAGGCCAGCTGAACAGGGTTTAATGTACAAGCACTTGACAGTCGTTTGTCGATGAAGATATTGTACTATTTGTAGTTTAAGGGAACTGCCCATTGATTCTGATGTGTTTTTATTTTTATTGTTATTGCGAAGCGAATTGGATTAGCTGGGACTGTTTATTTTTAGATCAGTATGTTGTTGTACCCAATAGTTTTAAGACTCCAAAGGTACGTGAAATATAATCTATACTAATATTATAAAGAGGAAAACTTTGTTTGTTTGTTTGTTTGGTTGTAATGGATAAACTCAAAAACTACTGGACCGATTTTAAATATTCTTTCACCATTAGAAAGCTATACTATCTGCGAGTAACATAGGCTATATTTTATCCCGGTGCGGGCAGTAGCTCCCACGGGACGCGGGTGACACCGCGGGAAAACGGCTAGTTATAGATATAAAGATATTATTATAATCGATTTCAAAATATTATTATAGTCGACAGTCTGCGTCGGATGCAGAATCGACTTTATCCTGAAATGGTTTTATGGTGATTAATATATGTGCGACAAAGTATTTTCATAGGAAGTAAACCGCGGCACAATAACACAGTCACCAGACTTTCTAGAAACTTATCTCTCCACACTAGAGTAAGTCGTAAAAGTTTACTTTTACGACTGTTGCCAAAGAAAACAACCGCTGCTTCGGCGTCAACACAAAGGATAGAATAACAGCGCCGCACATACAAATACGCGACTAAATAAAACATTAAGTCGTAAATCGTACTAAATAAACTACTATCTACTACTCCCAAAGTTGTTGATCGTATAAATCGTAAGTAATTACGGTAGTTAGGTAAGAAGACCACAAAAATACTTATCACACACTATAGGCGTTACAAGTCGGATTTTATTCGAAACTAACAGCATAAAATACATTTAATAGACATAAGGCGTAATGTACAGAGGCGAGGTCTCCCACTAAAGCTCCAACTATCAGTATTCCGGCGGGAATATCTGGCAAACGGCTAAATTCCGTCAAATTACTGCGAGGTTAATCCTGGGCAGCAGCTGTTTGATAAAGCCCCTCGGCCATAGCTAATGTAAATTCCGCGGCTTCACCGCCGAAGAATGCCCGAGCCCTAAATAAGTACACTTCAAAGTGCGCAGCGAGTGGCTTTTCCGGCACAAAGAGCCAATTACATAGAACCAGCCCTCACAGTTAATGACGTGATTATGTTCCAACGAAAAAATTACGCTTCTCCTTTTTTTAGCATGTATAGCGGCCCTCTGGCCCCTGAAAGGAGTTATGGAATTAAATTTTTGAATGATGGATGAAAATTAATTTGCTTGCGAAACAGAGATAATGAAGGAAAGGAAATACTTTAAGGTTTTATTCTTGTGAACTCGCTGCTACTCGCAATTAATACAGGTGGCTGGACCTCGCGGGACTTTGAGGAAAACGGAGGGTTTCAGATGTTCAGCTGTAGCCTCAGGCAGGCTACTTGTCTACATTCACATTAAAAGTTAGATGGAAAAAGAAACGGTTTTCTGAGAGGCATGATGTCTCATTTTGTGATACACAATTATTTTGCAAAAAATTCTATAAGTCACAAAATGGTAAACAACCTCCGACATTATGTAAATAAAAATTGCTCAATTTAAAATTTTCTCCAGAAAAGATTGCGTGGTTTCTTTTTTCTCTTTACAATGAGTGCTGCTTCTTAATTTATATTAAATGGCGAAATACCTCTATACATTCATTTTTAGAAGTCTTTTCAGGGTGTTCCATTGTGAAATATTTGATACATTATAGCGAGCTAACTGTATTGACAGGATTCTAAATTGTCAAATAATAGCGGATATTTTGGTTCATCATCATGGATGGTCGGTTGTTTGAACTGAACTTATATATTTTGTTGCAATTAACTTTGTACACATGTAGTTCAATAGTAGAAGCTAATAACAAAGCCCTAACAAGCCGTAATATAGTGTACATCATGAGCATTTGACGAGTCTCATTCATCTCGCGCCAGTTACCCTTGATCCCGTGTATGGTTCGTGTCTGTTTCGTCCATTACTTATCCGGCTTCACCGTCTATTACGAACATTAATTCACCTGCTCATATACACGCCTAGTGTCCAAGTTTTTGCCTCACATTATGAAAGTGGAAGCTTTGTGCGGCGGCTTAACGCAAACCGCCGCGTCCGTGGTTAGCTCCGACGAGAACGCACGCGTTTGCGTTCCCGAACAAAGGGATTTCAGCCCTCCAGGCCTTTGATCTCGACCCATTAAACCTGCCTCACAAACCGACCGACAACTTTATATGTGATACACTACAATTAAGTCTTATTAGGTCTAGGCTTTTGGTGGTTTAAAGCAAAGTTTCAAGTCAAATGTTTCGAAGACCTCAAGGCTTCACAATGTTATTTTTAATTAGATTAAATTACGAATTCAGGCTTTGACATCAGTTTAAGACACAAAGTATTTACCATTTAAGTTACAAGTTGTACAGTTTGGTCTACTGACTATTACAATTACTTAAGATAGATAGTGAGCGCTTGAAGGCTTGCTTACAGCGTGTCGGCATTGTGCCTGGGCGGCGCACAATGCGGCTCACTCGGCGCACCGCTATTGGCATTCAACACCCGCCGACCATTGTGCACTAATTGTAGTCTCTATGATTAATGCGCTAATCTACGAAATAAAACTCCAGGTCAGAAAAAATACATTAATAACAAACGCCCATTTAATACATTTGGCCATTTCCTACAGTTTATCACGAATTGGGATTATTCTTAGGGCACGCGGTCATAATTACATTATTCAAATGAAATTTTCCCCGAAAGCGTGTAATTATCCACTCTATAAATTAATTTGGGAACGTTTTCCTATGAATTATTCAATTTGTATGGTGACCTCGGGAAGTGTTTCGGTTCGTATCCGATAACAATACCAGCAGATGTTTTCTTTTGTGATCCTAACAGCTTTCCTCATGGTATACAGTGGCCGATAGATATTACATGTTTAATCGAAGTCATTCCTATTTTTGGAACAGAGGAATAGTTTTTGTGTAGACATAGTATACAATTTACGATTTAATTATACATATTTGGAGGTTCGAAAGTTAGCCTACGTCCAAAACTTAGCAATCAATGTAACTTCAAACCAATAACTGGTACTTTTCCACCCTAAACAACCAAATCATTTTAGTTAACTACCACCTCAAAACTCAACGGATACTAAAATCGATACATAATAATTTTAATCGATAGTCATCAACACTAATTGAGGGCTATAATTGTCGAATTAAATCCTCCATAGTAACATAGTGAATCACGTTTATGAATACGGTAATCTTTGCCAAGAACCGACAATCAGGACGAAAGCCGATCGCACGTAGGCGGATACATATCACTAAATTAGTGTGTGCAATTAGTAAAGTTAATTATACCGTAGAACGATATGCCTTCACGGATTCCTTAACAACATACCATGTATCATAGTGTAGTAGTAGATTTTAGTTAGGCATTTCAATTACTTTTTAATAAAAACCGACTCCCAAAAACACTGAAAAGCAAAAAAAAACTATTCTTAGGTGCATCGGCCTAGAATTCGGTGTCTAGTGGATGATGATATGTTTATTTCGCCACCGACTTCTAGGCCGATGCACCTAAGAATAGTCTTTTTTTTGCTTTTCAGTGTTTTTGGGAGTCGGTTTTATTTTTTTGTAAAAAGTTTTTTTATTTTTGGCTTTTCAGTGACAAGTATAGTTGTCACTATCCGCATTAGTAGACGAGTTCCCTCGACCTTCTCTGGTCTCCATCATCAGGTCAGCTCCAAACCTTCATTGTAACAAAGGTCTCGTCAATACAAAGAATATAAGCCCAAACACGAGGTAGTTTACATATTCAGTTGTCGAGTTCCCTCGACCTTCTCTCGTCTCCATCATCAGGTCAGCTCCAAATCTTCACTGTTGCATAGTGCTATCAGAGGTACACCTCATTGTCAAGTTTTTAACCTATGCATGCCTACAATTTTCGAAAGTTGCTCTCGATTTCTCAGGGTTTCCATCATCAGATCCTGACCTGATGATTATGGGACCACCTGTGAAGTATACCCTATCAAACAAAAAAATAATTTTGCAAATCGGTCTAGGCATCTTCGAGTAATCGGTGAACATACATAAAAAAAAAAAAAGATCCCGACGAATTGAGAACCTCCTCCTTTTTGGGAAGTCGGTTAAAAAGGGCGTTTGCCAAAATCGCTTCATGTGTCTCGCAGCGATGTCTCGACCCGAGTCCCGGGGAACCTCGTCCCATACCCGGATAAAATATAGCCTATTTTCACCGGAGATGATGTAGCTTCCCAAGAGTGAAAGAATTTTTCAAATCTCGAGCCTACTCATGCCAAACAAAAAATAAAATATCAAATCTTTCCTTTTTATAATAGTGTGTAGTGCATACAAGCAATTGAAACTGATATCTATTATCGTTATTCACAGATGGAATACTTGAAATTATAAAAAATAACAAAACCTCGTTTGGTGCAAAACGAATTGAATATTTCGTCGAAATTCGAAGTCGGAATAGCGCACCATATGAAAAACAATGGTTTACGTAGTTGCAGTTATTTCGAAATTGAGTTTTGTGTATGTGTACACAATCCTGGAATAATTACAAACGTTATAGTAGATTAAAAAAAACGGTACAGAAGCTAGTTCATCAGCACAAAGATCAACTCGGCTTCCAACTTAACCGCGACTGCCTATCTGACCTCAACTCAATACCCTTTAGATAGACTAGTTGTCAGACCCGTTAAGCTTCTGACTACACGTAACAACAACCAAAGTGATCAAAAATAGGTACAATATTTCTGACTTACATACAATTCACAACTAGAAATAAACTTTATACAATAACGTGTGATCACCTAGTCTCCCTGAGTCTAAGTTAGGTATAATATGCATGACTTATCTGCGTATTCTGCCTAACTACTCGCGTCTAGATCAAGAGCTTAGACTTCGAGACTAATTACGTAATCGCGTCTGTAAAGATGACGGCGTACGACACAGACGCTATTGTTCACGGTATTATTTTATATTTTATTTGGAATAATCTGATTTTGGTAGCTAGATTTGGAAAAGAGAAAATATGGCAAAGAGTATAAAAGAAAATAAACATATTCAATCCTTTTATGTGTCTCGCAAAACATAGTGATGATAAAAATCATCTAGGTACTCTAAAAATGTTTGAATCAATTCCCATCGTGGGACCTTCATATCAAAAGTCTACAAAAATCTTTTTCTCTTAAGCAATCTGATTGGTTCTTATATCTTTTGATCTAAAAATACAAATTAAATTCCAAATCACAGAAAATATTTCGCTAGCTCAAAGTCTACGCAAACTAAAGTAATTCAGAAAAGAATATTTAAATCAATCATGTGTATGAATAATATTCAATGGGCGACATTTCGCTGGGATACCAATTTCCATGACAAGCGCCAATTTAACTATATTCAATCGGGCAACACTGATTTTATTTTTCGGTCTTGCCCTACGCGTAATATTTTCAAAAGTATTTATTATCTTTAAATAAATTCATCATGATCATCTTATAATAATATTGAATTACGTAAAGTCGTAAAAGAAAATTGAAGGCATGACAAATAGAATGAATGTCAGGAATGTTCAAAAAAATAAATTTTGTTTTCGAGATGGGCGTTTAGACAACTTACCTACTATTTTTGTTGTGGAAAAGAGGAAAAGCCTTATTGCCGTAGCATTCTTACGTATCTTTATACAAATCCCGTTTTATATTGTCACATACAAAAATGACATATTCTAACATACTCCCTATTTTCCAATAAATAAAACGATAATCGAGTATTCCCATTAAATATAAGAAGTAAAACAGAACGTAAATACTCATATTTATCAAGATCAATAAACTAAATAACTCAGTATTGGTAAAGTTCTATACAAACACAAGACGGGGTTGCCACCCTTCTACTGATGTTAAAGTGAAGAATTTCCCCGAGGGTAGGCACAAATAATTAATAGTGTGTCAGAATGTAGGAAAACGTACTAAACTGAGCGAAATTAAGCGTCTTACATGATAAAGTATGAGCTACATGACTTACGAACAAAAAATGACTGTAATAAATATGTTATTTATTATTAAAACTATTTCCTGTTCATATTGAGTGATGGATCGTGTGTTGTTCCTTGTTTATATGAAAAATTCAGAAACCGTTTGTCTTTCCGTCCGTTAATCATAGTAAATACAAATATAATAAAATATTCAACGTTGTATTTCGTAATAATGTGTCATTTACTTGAACATATTGTTCGACTGCTATACGAAAGCTTTTGCTACAGAAAGCCCACTTAAAGTTTGGAAGTGCGTCATTCCACGAACATTTATACAATGACAGTAATCATCCCGCGGCGTGCAATTACGCCATAAACCATACAATTTATCTCTTGATACTTTTAAAAAGTCACCCCCGAGCTTAAATCAACCCCCTGGAATTTTATGCAAATTAAAGTTTTGGAGAGCACAAATTATCAAGCCCCGGGGGTGAAAACAATCAGACATTACGTAAAACGACCATTATAATTGAAATTCGACTTAGGGGGTGTTAATTTTCGACGTTAATATACTGGAGTTGGCTCTGCCTTGGGAATTTCCAGAGGGGGAAGGAAACCGGGATGCAGTCATCTAAATTATTTTTATTATCCTTTGATATTGCATAATTTTATTTGGTTAATTTATTATCTAGGTAAATATAAAAGGAAACTTTTTTAATTATCATCAACAATAAACTGATTGTCTTGCTAAATAGGTACAGTGCAGTATTGCTAGGTACAAAGATCTTATCTCAAACAAAACTATTCATTATTATACACGGTATATTTTTTTACGGCTAACACACCTTAGATTTTATAGTGATTGTACTTCTAATGCTTCCAAAGTTTTTAACAAAATATACTACCTACTATTTGCACACTGTGTTTATATACACTTTTGTCCGAATTACTAAAATAGGAGCTAATGCCAGACACTGTTTCTACATAAAAAGAGCAATACACTCCCAGCATATTATATTGACCGATCCATATTTAACAAATACGTTATCAAACAAATATCTTCGTGAAAAACAGCAATATCTCGTAGTACTTATCAGACAATATTGACTGGTGTTTGTACAAATAAGTCGGACAAACAGACAAACACTCACCGAGACTGTTTGTCTGTACATCTGTCATTGCTGTCTACTGGCGGCTGAAAGGTTAGCGGCGGCTGTAACTAACTTGCTAAGCTTATTGAATGGTTTAAATAACTTCTGAAAATCTATACATATAATAAATCTGTAGAAAGTGATTGTTTGTTCGGGATTCACGTAAAATCTACGAATTTAATGCAGACAATGCTTATATACAAAAGTTCTACGTAACTTGGGGTATTACTTAGGCTTTGTTTCATCGAAATCGGTTCACTCTATCAAAAGATATGATTAATTTAGTGAATTCAAGATGTAAAATATTACGACACGCAACCTGTTTGACAAAACAGTACAGGTTAAAGTAGCTCCATCTGTGGTAAATAAAATACATCAAGAAGCGAGGTGGTAAATAACAATGAATTACCATTTACATTCTTTATATACTATTATTTCAATAGATGGAGTTGTGTATTTTCCGTAATTCACCATATTTTAACACGTAGTGTAATTTTTCGATAGACATTTCAATAGTGTTTGTCAGTTTGCCGTGCCACATCAAAATCCAACTATAAATTATTACCTTGATGAAAGGAAAATTAATAGATCTCAGCCAAATTTAAAACGGTGCCATCTAAATTATTTTTTGAACATTATGTCAAAAATGATGACTTTAGTATAACAATTAATTATAATTTAAAGTTACAGATGGAGTTCATATCAGGATTTTTTCATAAACATAGTTTAGCTTATCTTCCACTAATGTGGTGGCCTTAAACAAATTACTTTGAGTGAGTAGTATTATTTTTTCTGATGCAAAATATGAAAACTTAATCCTAGAAGAAATCAGGATCTATCTCTCGCAAGCGCTGCTAAGCGTGAGATAATGTAGGCTTCTGTAGCTTTAAAAACCAGCCCAGATACAAAGTGCAGATAAGAAATGGGAGCTGCCTTATCGCGTCTGAAAACGTACAAAATACGCGTCGCATACCAGAGACATGCTTACTTTCAACTTCCGATCGCAATTAATACACTGTTCACGATTACGAACAGTCTCAGTTAGACCCGAGCCAAGTCTAAAAAAAAACCTTTTATATAAAACTACATTTGATATCATCATCATCCTCCGAGCCTTTTTCCCAAACTATGTTGGGGTCGGCTTCCAGTCTAACCGGATTCAGCTGAGTACCAGTGCTTTACAAGAAGCGACTGCCTATCTGACCTCCTCAACCCAGTTACCCGGGCAACCCAATACCCCTTGGTTAGACTGGTGTCAGACTAGCTGGCTTCTGACTACCCGTGACGACTGCCAAGGATGTTAAATGACAGCCGGGACCTACAGTTTAACGTGCTATCCGAAACACAGTCATTGGTGCCTAAGATATACTTAGAAAGTACATACAAACTTAGAAAAGTTGCATTGGTACTTGCCTGACCTGGAATCGAACCCGCGCCCTCATACTCGAGAGGTTGGTTCTTTGCCCACTAGGCCACCACGACTTTTGATATCATTCAATTACAAAGACAGAATTGTTCTCTGTTGCAAATCCTATCCACCTATATCCTATCCTAATCCAGAATGCATTGCAGGTGTGCATTGCACAAAAACCAATGGTATCCTATTCGAGAAGTCAAAAGAGTTGACCTGCCAACGTCAGCTTCTGCGCTAAGCAAGTGTTCTTAATAGTACCATCAGAATTACATTCATCGTTGAATGAGGTGAATAAATTTTCAGAAACCACAATAACAGTAGGAGCCAAAGCGTATTATCGCTTCATAGAGCTCTGATTGGCCCCAGGTGACCAAGTCAGGTCTGATTTGTTCGTTCATCAGATCTTTGAAAGTGTTTCGGTGGATACTTACTGTCGTCCTGTTTACGTGTGACACAAAATATGGTATATAAACCTCCTCCGCAAGAGCAAAATTTTCGCAGTGTGCGGTAGTGACGCACAGTATACCTACAACACTTGTGTTTCTTTTGATTTGCTGGCTCCACTAAGAAATGACAAATTGCGAGCGTACATTTTGAAAATCTTGGCAAAACTGCAGGTTTCAAGTACGAACACATGAAGTGGACTCTCTCGGATACGTACATTTTGCCTATTCGTGAACTAATGCAAACATTTCGGTGGAGTCCCGGCTTAGGCCACCACATTAGGCGTGCGCGATCCTCGGGCGTGTGAGTAGCGCGGGCGCCGCGCGTGCGTCGCGAGCGCGTTGAGTGAGCGTCGCGTTTTGCTGCCCTGCGGCATTTGTAGCGCGCTCGCGGCGCGCACGCGCCGCTCTCCTTGACGTTTAACTGCTAAGGCGTTTAGCGGGCGGTGGGGATAGCGGGCGAAGGGGTAAGAACGCAACTCGAGCGCCGCGTGCTCGCCGCGAGCGCGTCGCTTGCACTCTTCACACATGCCGCAGGGCAGCAAAACGCGATGTTCACGCAGCGCGCTCGCGACGCCCGCGCTACTCACACGCCCGAGGATCGCGCACGCCTAATTTGGGGTCAGCCTTACCATAGTGAGTAAGTGAAACTATCCTACCCTATGCGCCTGCTGATGATGATGACTCATTTCATCATCCATCCAGCTATTCCCCAACTATGTTGGTGTTGGCTTCCAGTCGCCGAATCTGTTCGAGTACCAATGTTTTGCTTGGAGCGACTACCTATCTGTTCTCTTCAATCCAGTCACATTACAAGACATTATCCATGGTAAGACTGACAGACTTTCTGGCTTCTGATTAGTCACAGCAGCTGCAGAAAATGTACAAATGACAGCTTTGTCAGACTCAAAGCATATAGACATAGATTATAGCTGTTTCCTGTGAAAATTACTTACGCACTATACGTAATAATTTTCCAAATTGGCTGACTAGATCCAGAGATATTCACAACGTCACAAACTTTACTTCTTTTGTTTAGATAAATGGTCACATCCACAACACAACCTTGATCATTGAATCTATGCGACTGCTAAGTGCTAATCCTAATTATACTGTCACGTGAAAGAATGCACCTACGGGATAAGTAGTATTTTGACTATTCTATATTGCCCACGCAGACGAAGTTGCGGGCAACAGCTAGTAGATTACTAAGATAAAGTAGTTAGTTTTTTAATATAATGAAAGAAAACTCGGAACTGTCTAAGATATTATTTTAAAATTATTTTTTGTCCTTGATAAGGATCAATTAGAAGGACAAAATTATTGTTAGGGGTTTTGTCGTGTTAAATATTTTAATAAATTTTACGTTTATATCCATTTTGAAACATTAACGAATTACTTTTTAACTCATAAACATAATTTAAACAGTCCTATAATAAAGGGATACCATTTGAAAAGAAAATAATTGAGTAATAAAACTACAAAACAAAATTAATATTCTAAATACCTAAAGCAACAAGGCCTAAGGAACGCTAATCTGTCTCATATTCATAGTCCCACACAAAGACAAACATGTGTCGTATTCATAGTCGCGAGACCTCGGAATATTTAACGCGATACATTGTAGCTGATGTGTAATTTTTACACGTCGGAGTATCAAATGTAACATCACTTCATGACTGAACTGTTTGTCTAGGCCGAATAAATTCCGCCTCATGTCTTTGTGAATAATACGTGTTTCCAATATATGTGGACCAAAAAATATAGGGGAAGTAATGCCTGACTTTATATACCAATACATACGCTACTTATAGACATTCAAACTTAATGAAACTCACTAGGTACTTCTACTAACAAACAGAATTCGAGGTGCAATTAAATCTTCCTCCAACGATTTCCTTTGAGAGAATTTTAAATTCTTTCAGTAAGTGTCCGAGTTGGATTCATTTTGCTCGCTTTGGCCGAAAGGGCCAGGAGTTGAGCGCTTCCGACTCCTGGTGCCGAGTGATCATCTTCAAAGAAGCGTCGTTAAAGCTCCTGGAGATAAAGCTGTCTGTTTGACACTTTAGAGTGAAATTCTCCGGATTCTTTGTAACTGCGTGTTTCGTGAAGCCATTGTTATTATTGTATGAACGTGGAACTGCGCGTACAATAGGTAACAAGATCTTTGTTTTCGTAATTGTGGAAATTAAATTACATTTTACTTGTGCGGCCGTACAATAATACCGGGGGAAGTTCTTGAGGATAAAAGTTCGAGGAAAACGTGAAATGTGAGAGGGTTACCAAGCAGCAGGGACTACGTACTCTATGTTTCCCAACTGTAAGAAACCTGACAAGGGTTCATGTTCAATTCCCAAGTGGAGGGAATCCATAGTCTACCTATACCCCGAGAACTCTCAGCAGACATCGAGTTAAATAACAATAAGCTCGTGAAAGTATAACTACTTCAGCACAATAGCACTCTGCTTCACGGCTACACCTACAGTTTTAATGCAATACAGTGTAATTGTACACTGTGCGGTAACCGCGTACATAATACATTCATGAGAACAACCGCACATTCATATTTAAAATACCTAGAAACGTATTTAATTTAAATAACAAATATGAACAATATTAACATTATGTTTTACTTTGATATTAATCGTAATGTATATCCCACCAAAAACATTAAATATAAAAAAAGCCAATCCTCTACGCAATTCCTCCACCGTAAAAAGTTTTGAGATCGCATAGAAGCCAAGTCCTGTTCAACTTTATTTGTAATAATAAATCAGTATTTTGTGACTATATCAATAGTTTTGTTCACATTACAGTAATATTGACTTGACCATGAGCACAATAAACTACAAATATAATACAGCATATCTTGGAGAGGTGAAAGTCAAACATGAAGTTTAATATCACAGAATGTTTATTCAATTGTTACTAAATGACCGACAGTCAGTATCATCCAACATCAATGAACTGCACATGTACTATGGCGCATGTTTAGTCCATGGTGATCTCAAATTCCAATCAGTCCATAATAAGTCCAATCGTAAAATCATGGCCATATAGAATTTATCAATTCAATGGTATTTATACATTATTTCAAGGAGCGACTTTTAACTTGTGCTCATGGCCAAGACAATATTATTGTAATGTGAACAAAACTATTGATATAGTCACAAAATATTGATTTATTATTACAAATAAAGTTGAACAGGACTTGGCTTCTATGCGATCTCAAAACTTTTTACGGTGGAGGAATTGCGTAGAGGATTGGCTTTTTTTTACATTTAATGTTTTTGGTGGGATCTAATTTATTTTTTGTAGGTCTCTTTCTTCTCCAAGTATATAACAAATTAAATTAACTTACATGCAACTAACTAAATATATAACAAACTAAATATGTACACCTAAAGTAGCACGTACACAACATTTTTTTCAATAAACTAAAAAATTTGGAAATTGTCGAATTTTTTAATCGAATATCCTTTAGAATAAAAGAGATTTATTTCAGAGGTAGATGGCGCTATCACATGAAATTATTAGTTTTTTTTTAAGTACTACTTATACTAAGCTATGTAACGAAACCATAGCGCGATTTAGACCAGGACAACGCCATCTATCGAGCAAGCATGCAGTATTTATCGCACTGCATTAATATGAAAGATTTTATCATTATTCATTTCATTTTAACCTAGCTTTTTTATTCATATGTATGTATATTTTATACATAATAACAATATACCACATTATGTAACAATAAAACAAATAGGTAGTAACATTTTGTAAATAAATAAATATGTAACAAAGTTATCAATGCAGTCAAAATTTATACACAATGTTCTTGAAAAAACCGCAAATATAAATTTGTTTCCTATTTTTTTATTAAGTTTTAAGGTTTTTATAATTTTCCCTTTATATGTAGCTAATAACCTATCTTGGTGCCAAATTTGAAGGTTCTAAGTTTGCTAGAAGTACCTTAGACTTTTGATGATCGGTCAGTGAGTGAGTCAGTGACAAAATGGTGCAACTTTGATCGCTCATAACTCGTAAACTATTTATTCAAATGTCTTGTAATTTTGAGATTGAGCTTGTTCTAATACTTACTCTTGGTCATCGAAAACCTAAACTCCTAGCTTTGTTCACATGGAAGATACAGGGGGCTGAAATAGCCGCGAAACGCTTCGAGAAAAGATGGTACGGCCGTGCCCGCTTTGCTCGAGTCTTGGCTGGGGCACTGCCGTGCCCTCAGATTATTTACCTTTCCATTTAATCAGTGATAGCTGAAATCTGAGCCACCAATATCTTATTCTGATTAACCCAGTGTAATCCCGTCCTAAACCTATAAGCCTAGGCTGATATTCTTACAGCTACGGCACACATTTGCTATTTTCTCAAAAATTCTTATAGAATAATCCCCACACACAAACATAGCCATATATACTACGCAGACTATCATTGGATTTTAAGACTTACTACATAGACTTAAGGTGTGATTTCGCTCAAGTTAGTTGCCAACTTACACCCTTATCTTTGAAACTCCACATCGCCAACAAGTAAATCGGCAACAATAAACAAAACAAAATTAATGCGCCGCCCATAATTATAATGCGGTAGGCAAGTGAAGCCTCGGCTCCTTGAATATTCAACAGATCATTATCATAAGCAAATACCCCCGGGTCTGCGCAAGTATAGGAAAAATATTTTGGAGGGCAGGGTCGCGGGTAAGGGCCTGTTTATAGCGCTATCAGGAACATTCTGCTGATAAGCAGTGCCTAATGAAGCGTCAATAAGAGATGCAAGCTTTTGCATTCATCGTTAATTTTCACTTATGAATATTTCATGGGGTTTGTGGCGTGGGTGTGGCTGTGAGAGGTCATTGAACGTTTGTTGTGGCTCGTATTATAGACATACATGCTCAATTTCCGTTGGCGGGGGAAACAACGTGAATCGTAGGCGCATTTTGAAGTCCTAGTCGGTAATTTTTGAACGGGGTACTCATTGTTGAACTGATAATGAAATACGTCTGTAATGAACACAAAATATTCAAGTATTCGAGCACAAAATCTGGTAGACGGCGCGGCGTACCGCTAAAATATTGAGTGGGTAGCAGACAGTCGCGGTCTCCAGTCATTACGGCCGACCCACTAACACCACTAATTTCTTACATTTATTCAGCGCGACTGTACAACGCAGCACTTGCTGAAATATTACCAGACCTTCCACTAAGATATTGTAATCATTCATTGTTCCGAACGCGAGTTAATTCTTACAAATTAAAAATGGTAATATCTAGCTCATAGTAAATGAATTTTCCACTGTTTATTATCTGCGATGAATATTTTAATTACGAGAACATAAAATATAATTGGTAACTTTAATGGAGCAGTATTCATATTATGTTACAGATATTTTTTTTAAGTCTGGCTTGTTGCTTTTCCAACGAATCGTTAATTAGGTATTGACTCTTCTTAATAATTAGGTTTGGTTATTACATGTCTACACAAATACAAATAAGAATATGTATGTAGCATCTCTGATAATTAACAAAATAATAAATATTTTCCTTATTTTTTTTTTCTAATTAAAGTGAACATTTACCTAGACTGTTAGTACTGTCAGTAGAGTACATAACGTCTGACTATACGAAATCCTAACTAATATTATAAATGTGAAAGTAACTCTATCTGTCTGTCTGTCTGTCTGTCTGTCTGTCTGTCTTTCTGTCTGTCTTTCTGTATGTCTGTCTGTCTTTTCTTCACGCCTATACTACTGAACCGATTTGTGTGAAATTTGGTACAGACATAGTTTGGAACTTGGGAAAGGACATAGGATAGTTTTTATTACAAAAAAATATAAAAATAAAAATAAAATTTATTTCGGACATATAGCGCCATCTATTGGTCAAACCAAAAATCACTATTCCACGCGAACGAAGTCGCGGGCAAAAGCTAGTACATACATATGTCATGTTTTTTTTCCCCAACACGATCTTTGTTGATCTGGAGCAGGAAAATAGATCTTTACTTAGATCAACCTAATCTAAATTTCTTTATGTTTTTTTCAGAATACATAATAAGTGTAAAATACTTTTAGCTGTAAAGTGTGAGCGTGTCGACGCAAATTAAGAAATAGGTCATAATACTTGCAAAAACCTAACTCCTTCTTGCGCAGTCAGCTAAAAAAACCTAATCTCCTTACTTAGCCAACACTTGATTTATAAACACGCACACAGAATACTTACTCAGAGAAATACCTTCAGCCAACAAAAGAATTTAAAGTGTGAAAAACCATTTTGAAAGCTACGCCATAAAACATACTTTATCCAGTTAATCCAACGTGTGAGTTTGCAGTTCATAAATTAACCTCGGAATGGCTAGATTAAAGTTAGTTGTAACTCATAGTGGTCCTTGCTGGAACTGACTGGAGAAACCTCCTGTAATTTTGACTGTCAATGTTCAGGATAAACTACCAGTAGGTGGTAGTGGAGATATTAAACCGGGCTTGGTTGTCAGTAAGATGCTTTTTAAATTGGAAAGGAATACTTATTATGGACGATATTATAATTTTTCAGATAGTATAATATAGAGACAGGTATATAATCTATACTAATATTATAAAGCTAAAGAGTTTGTTTGTTTGATTGTTTGTTTGTTTGAACGCGCTAATCTCAGGAACTACTGGTCCGATTTGAAAATTTCTTTCAGTTTTAGATAGCCCATTTATCGAGGAAGGCTATAGGCTACTTTTTATCCCGGTACGGGAAGTAGTTCCCACGGGATGCGGGTGAAACCGCTGGCAGAAGCTAGTATAATATATAAGATTTTCCTTACCGTTACTGTTACAGCCTTTTTATCGTCCCACTGCTGGGCACAGGCCTCCTCTCACACGGAGAAGGATTGAGCATTAATCACCACGCTTACTCAATGCGGGTTGGTGATTTCAGACTTTATAGTCCAGGTTTCCTCAAGATGTTTTCCTTCACCTTTTTATCAGCCATTGGTGTCCAAGATATACTTAGAAAGTACATAAAAACTTATAAAAGTTGCATTGGTACTTGCCTGACCTGTAATCGAACCCGCGCCCTCATACTCGAGAAGATGGTTCTTTACCCACTAGGTACTAGGTACCATAAGGTTTTCCTTGTATTACCATAATTCATGGACCTCATTACGCAATTCTAATAATTCGATACTACATAGAGTCAACGACCCTGATGGGGTCGTTGAATACTGTATACTCTATGTTGAATACTGGGATTGGTTGTACCTCAGGTACCTCAGGTACAACCAATCCCAGTATTCTGTGCTAGTTAGCCGAAATAGTGTTATTGATATTATAAGATAATGCTGTAGGTACTTATGTAGATTAAGATGCATAATCCTAGCCTAGAAGCCTTTTCTTTTCCCAACTATGTGGGCTCCAGTCTCTCTGGGTGCAGCTATCACCAGTGAATTACCCGGAGCGACTGCCTGTCTGACCACCTCAACCCAGTGAACTGATCAACCTAATACCCAATTAAATTGAATAAAAATACACACTTCAAAATACTATAGTCAGTATATTTACTTATACCTGAACGATCGTGTCGAGAGCTACGTTTTCATCAGAGCGGGGGCCACATCGTGGAATTGTAAGCCGCAACAGTTTACAACTTGCTCACATTTTTGAAAGTTCAAAGTAGAACTTGTGAATAGTTATCAAAGTTAGAAAACAGGTGGTTACACGCGGTATGTTCTATACGACTAGCAAAAATGCACGGAGATACATGTTGTAAAACAGAATTTATTCCCGGGTATTTTGAATTATTTACGAACCACAAATAAAAGTACCTCTTATGTAACTTAAGTAACTACTTGAAAAAAGGTAACATTTCTCCCCCAATGCTATTGACTTAAAACTGTACCCAAGGCGCCATTTAAGAAAATTGTGTGAACAGTTATATTATAGCCTTATTACCTATTTAGAGATTTATAGGTACCTAGATTTTACAAACTGAATGTCAAGTAGTCCAAAACCCTGAAAAGACCTTAGATTGATGACGATGCACAGTTGTTGTTAAATAGATTTGCTTGCTGCTAGTTTCTTCACGATGATTAATTTATATGTATAAACAAAGCACTCTTCGGTCTGCCCAAAATAGGTAACTTCGATGAAGCAACGTTATGTGACAAGAACTGTAAAGCCTTAACCAATAACTACTTACCGTTCTGTTTCCCAGGTTCCGTACCCGGCAGCTGAGGTATGCTGACTTGCCTACAAGCGCGGTGACGTTGCGTGGCGTGGCCGCGTCGAACGACGGCGCCAGGCGTGCGCCCGCGCCGCCTGCCGGCAGAGCGTTCACCGACCCCGCCCCGCCCGCGACGTCGCATGCACCTGGTAGGAAAACGTTCCAAATTAATAAAAATCAAAAAAACGTTTATTCAAAGTAGGCTGAAAATCAGCTCTTTTTGAAGGTCAAATTTACAAAAGACAGTCCCCAAAACGCCCCCCCTACACCACTTCCTATGTGTTTTTGCTGAGAAGAAGAAGTTAACAAACAGTTAACAAACTTCTCAGCAACACAGTAAAAGATTCAAGATGGTAGAGACAATTCATTATAATCAAAATTACACATAATATTGCAACATAAAGTCACATGGGACACTGACCTCCGATACCAGAATCAAATAAATTCTGAGGCACGGGGAATATAATAAACACACCAATTATCACCTACCCTCAATATCTCACATATCCTCAACTCAACTTTAGATCGATCGACTCTTACGGCAGCCTACGAGATTCGAGAGAAATATTGTAACGTCTGTTTACGATATAGGAGCACGTGTAAGCAAACACCGGAATCGACTTCGAAAACATTATAATACAAACAACTCGACTAAAGAAATAAGCATCAGAATCTAAGTTTAAGTAATAACTTGTCAATAATGTACGTTTGTCAATATTTCCTAGTGAAATGAAATCTTGTCAGGCTTCACTTTATTTACCCACGACGGAACGGAGCAGGTATATGGTGAGGTTAGGAGGTATAGGTTTAGGGTGAGAGATGTACGTTTGTGTGTTTGTGCAATAGTTATTTGTTATACAAGAGTGCAAAGTTGCTTTTTAACCGCGGGCTCAATTTTAATGACACAATTTATACGTTTTAAAAGCTTGTCGCGAGATATAAGTACTCGTATTTACTTTCTTAGTAAAATCGCGACAAGCTTTTAAAACATATAAATTGTGTCAAATATGTTCTATTCTATTCTATTTTTGGTTATGGCAAATTGTCGATGCCAATGTCAACGATTCTGCCACTGACGAGTGAAATGAGAAGCACGTCGTGATGCCAAACAAATTAATGATTAAACGAACTTACCTGTATGTGAAGTTCTATCATAATTATACGAGTGTTTCGTCCGAAGAGATTAGTAAAGTACACATTGTAGTTACGCTTAAGTGACACCACTCTTTGCACCTTAGTTGAGGGTATACCCGTTGCTTTTCTCTTTTTAAAATTTTTATTTTTTCTCTGAGGGTAGATGGCTCACGTTAGCTCCGGGCCGCTCACATTCTGCGCGTCATTTAGTTCAGAAACTATTCCTGAAATATTCCTGAAAACCTTATGACAGGGGAGTAAGGGTGGGAGGGTGTTACTAATCTCTTCGGACGAAACACTCGTATAATTATGATAGAACTTCACATACAGGTAAGTTCGTTTAATCATTAATTATACTTCGTGTTTCGTCCTCGAGATTAGTAAAGTACACATTGTAGACTTTGAGAGTAGATAAGTTGAGGTTTCAGGAATATACAGTTCTTACATTATTAAAAGTTAAAAAAGAAATTGTAATGTAAAACAAAAATATATATTTATTTCTTCCTTAATACAGTAACGTAAGCAGTGTCTACTAGTTTCATTATTCTGATTGAATCAATTAATTATATTAAGTAGTACAAATATTGATTTGATAATGGCTGATCAAGATACATAATACTATTGGTCGAGTATAGATCGGGCTAGAGCGGTTGGGTCAGCGTGCATCACGTTTCGGTCATAGAAATTGGCGAAAGTGGCGCTGTTAGCGGACCAGCCGGCCGTGCGGCGGATTTGGTCCACGCTGACTCCGGCGCGGTGCGCGCGCGACGTGGCCGCATGCCGCGTGCTGTGCGCCGAGAATATAGACACGTCCACGCCGCTGAGCGAAAGGGTGTCTTTTATCCAACGGCTGAGTGTCTGGGTTGACACCGGATTGTGAGGTTTTTTAAAACTAATGAACAAGGTATCTGACTTTCTAATTGATGTAGTCCTATTCAGGTAACTTATGAAAGTCTTGGCCGGGCATATTTCAGGTTTAGCCTGAAAGAAGGGGAGGAACAAGATCGGTCGTTTTTCTCCCGGCCGAGAGGTCTTGATTAGGTCAGGGATTTTAATTGTTATTGCAGTCGGTAAAATCTGTATATTATTGATATTTATTTTGGATATTGTTTGGACCCGGTGTGCTGTCGTCAAAGCGAGCAGGGTTGTGCATTTTTTAGAGAGTTGTTCAATTGGCAGTTCTTCGTTCGGAAACCAGGATGAAAGGAAATCAAGAACGAGATTAGTGTCCCAAGTGACGTCATATTTAGACCGCGGGTGGCCGCAGTCTAAACACGCCTTTAAACAATCTCTGCACGCGGTCATCGGTAGTCACATCAGGTCCCAACAACAAAGCTAACGCGGCTCTACAACTGTTCAAGGAACCATACTCAGACCCATCATTGTATACTTTGGTAAAGAAATCTATAATTCTTGGAATTTGTGAGCAGTACAAATCAGCGTTATTTTCTTTACAAAATGTAAACCATTTTTTAAAATAAGTGTTGTACTGTTTTAGAGAGCTTTCAGATATCGAAGAGATCATTATATCGATTGATGTTTGTGGAACTTCCCTGCGTAGCAGCGCCGACCGGATAATATCCCTGCCTCCAGGGTAAGCGTCGGCTGGACCCTGCGGCTGCTGCAATTAGAGAAAACTTTGTGTTGGTGAGGAGAGAAGGTTAAACTCTTTGATATGAGGAGCTTGCGATATAATGGGTACCACGGCTGTGTGGGCCAGGCCGGTACTACCACGATGCCTGTGGCCTCGTCCTGGATAATTTTTCGCAGACTTTTAAGTATAACAGTGAACGGAGGAAATGCGTAGAAAAAATATCCGGACGGTATGGTGAATGCGTTCACAGCAGTAGCATCGGGATCCCGGTGCCAAGACACGTATCTGTTGCATTTTTTATTTAGCCTACTGGCAAACAGATCGATGTCGGGGACGCCAAGGCGTTCCGTTATTATGTTGAACACAGGGTCCGAGATCGTCCATTCCACGTCAGGGTGGACGCGTCTGGACTCGGTGTCAGCTATAAAGTTATCCTCAGACTTGATATAGCTTGCGAAGATGAAGATTCTCCGTTCTTCGCACCACTGCCATATGCTTCTGGTGACATGGGTCAAGTGTGGAAACTGTATGCCACCCATGCGGTTAATGTAGGCTATGGCGGTGGTATTATCGATGCGGAGTAGGACCTGGCAGTTTCTAAGATCTTTTGCAAAGATCTTGAGTGCGAAATACGCAGCTAATAGCTCCAGGTAGTTGATGTGGTGTGCGCTCTCGGTGTCAGACCAGCGGCCGCTCGCGGTGCGCGCGCCACATGCCGCCCCCCACCCCGTAGTTGAGGCGTCAGAATATATCTCGCGGATGTACCTGTCGTCTCTGATTCGGTGTCCACAGTGTTTTATGGCTTCTGTCCACCATGCAAGTTCGGGTTGTAAACATTCTGGGATGTTTATAAACTTGTCGTAATCACAGTCGTCTTTTAAGTTAAGGAATTTATGACGTTCCATTAATTTGGTGTAAAGTAAACCATATTCAACAGCTACACACGCTGAAATGAGCAAACCTATAAGTTTTGCCAATTTACGTATTTTACAGCGGGTTAATTTTTGAAATGCTTGTAGCTCATTTTGAATATGTTTTTTCTTTTCTGTAGGTAAAGTGACTTGCATTGTGTGTGAATCTATAACGTAGCCTAGAAATTTGCAGTTTGTCTTGGGGACTAAATTGCTTTTGTCCTCGTTGATTTTAAAACCCAGTGATAGAAGAAGCGTTTTTGTTAATAAAATGTTGTCTAAGCATTCTGTTCGAGACTCTCCCAGTAATAAGATATCATCAAGGTATATAGTGGACAGTAGGCCACAGGATCGTAGTAAACTGATTACGGGTTTCATAATTTTGGTAAAGACATATGGAGCCGTATTTAAGCCGAATGGAAGGACATTGAATTCAAAGAGTTTTGAACCCCACTGGAATCTCAAGTATTTTCTAGATTCGGGATGTATTTTTACTAGGAAATAGGCATCCTTGAGATCGAGCGTCGCCATGTAACAATCTTTAGAAACTAGTTTAATGGCAGTACGGAGATCTTCTAGTTTGAAGTGATCTGTCTTAATAAACTTGTTTAAGTTTTTGAGGTTTAAGATAAACCTCATCTTTCCGTTCGGCTTAGGTCGTACAAATATGCTGGAAATAAACTGTTGGGCATGGGGATGACATTCTGATATAGCTCCAATGGAAAGTAAACTACTTATAGCTTCCTCGTAGTGAGCTCTCTCTGTATCGTTACAGTCGGGCGGGACAGGAACGGAGTGTTGTATGACAGGTTCCGAGAACTGTATTTTGTAGCCGTCGATCCAGCTTAATATGGTGCGATCGCGGGTTAAAAGAGCCCACTGTTCGCGGTAGAGAGAGAGCTGACCGGCGTACTGTACCGGGTCTAGGTGCGGCGAGACGCGCGCGGCCGAGTCGGCGAGCGCCTGTAGTGTGTGGAGCGCGGCGCGCTGGCGGCAAGCTCGCGGCGCGTCGTCGGCGCCGTCGTCTTGCGACGAGGCGCCGGACTCTTCCAGTTTTTTGCCGGCTGAGCTTTTGGGGCTGAACGCGGAGTTTGCTTCTTGCTAGGTTTCGGGTCAGCCTTGATGTCCGAGCTAGATTTGTTGACCGCTTTCGCGGACTTCAAAGTTTCAGCTAGTTTCTCCCCGAATAGATATTTGTCTATCTTGTTGTCGGATATATGGTCTTTGACTTCTTTCTTCAGCGAGAATAGCGCGAAGTTACGTCTTGTGATGGATTCCGTGTGTTGCAAATCGCAGAGTAGACGCCCTGTATCCATGAGCTTCTTCAGAAGCTCTTGATCTTTCGACTGTTTGTTGATCTGGTCCGATATCGCGCTCGCGAGGCAAGAGATCGCTGTCGCTAGCTGCTTCTGTTTACCTTCGATAGCTTTGTCTTTCTTAACGACAGGCTCTGGCAGGGCCGCTTTAATCTCAGGGTTGAGCAGCGGCGCTGCGATATGCGCGCAGTTAGCGGGGACAAGGTATTTTGTCGTCAAATCCTTCCGAGTCTCTTTGTTTATGCCGGTAGTGGCGAAGTGATCAAAGCGGCTAGCCAGTTCCTTGTGCACCTCTTCACCGTACACAACGGTGGCGGAAGGGTCGTCTCCGAGGATTTCCAGAATACTTTCATCGAGTTCGATTTCCTTATTATCGAGCCGTGGAGAAGCGTCGTTGGGAGGGCCCAGCAGTGTGGCCGTTTCCGGTTGGGACGACGGAAGCGGCGGCGGCTGCGGGTGGGGCGAGGGCGGTGGTGACGAGCTGGCGATCCTTGGTGGCGGCGACGGACGATCGGCATGTGGGGGTGATGACGAGCGAGCGGCGCGTGGTGGCGTTGCTGGTTGAGCGGAGTCCCGGCCTGTCAGGGGCTGGGCGGCGCGCCGGCGTGACGTGGCGCGGCGGGGCGATGAGCGCGCGTCGTGCACGCGCCCGGTGTCATCGGCATGTCGCCGGTGAGGGTGGCGACGGGGAGGGGCGCGCGCGGCTTCCAGTTCATCTTCCACCCCATCTGTAAGTTATCCATACGAACAACTTGGTGAGTATGATAACACGTGTGCGATCTATGTCGGTAAGATATAATTCCGATCGAATTATACGCAAACTAACATTTTCTATCGCATTCAGGAACACATTTGCCACGTTAGTGGCGGTATGCATGTAGTTTTGTATCGTGAGATTTAATTCCCAGCGAATTAAACGCCCACTAACATTTTAACTACAGGGACAAAGAACAAAATACTGCCATATTTATCGGTTCATGTGCGATTATCTCGGTAAGATATAACCCCCAAGCGGATTATACGCAAACTGAGACTTTTTTATCGCGCTGCAACGACGGTAAGGTAAAATTCCCAATGAATAGAACGCAAACCGAAGTTTTTTGCAGATTAATAGGTCATATAACCTAATTAGCACTTGTAATGTGAATATAGCTCGTAATTAAGCATGTAAATACCTTCAAAATCCGGAGAGGAGTCCCGCGGAGACGGTGATGATGATGAAGATTCCAAAACACGTGCACGACGCCGAACACACGATTTTTCAAACTCTTTTTGTAATTTTTTTATTTTGCGGCGAAGTAAATCGATGTCTTTCCCCTCGCAAAGCTTACGCTTTGGCATTGTAACGTTTTTTCTTCAAAAACACTAAAATTATTTTCACTTTGAAGAATTGGTGTTGAGTGGTTGGGCACAAAATTGCGAATGACGCGCAGAATGTGAGCGGCCCGGAGCTAACGTGAGCCATCTACCCTCAGAGAAAAAATAAAAATTTTAAAAAGAGAAAAGCAACGGGTATACCCTCAACTAAGGTGCAAAGAGTGGTGTCACTTAAGCGTAACTACAATGTGTACTTTACTAATCTCGAGGACGAAACACGAAGTATAATAACTGTCAAATATGTTAAATTTGAAATGTCGTTATAAGTTGACAGCAAAGTTACAGTAAAAGTTTATTTTTTAACCGACTTCCCAAAAAGGAGGAGGTTCTCAATTCGGCCGGTATGTTTTTTTTTTTTTTCTATGTATGTACATCGATTACTCCGAGGTTTATAAACCGATTTGCGTGATTCTTTTTTTGTTCGACGCGAAATAGCTGCCAGATGGTCCTATAGTCATCAGGTCAGGATCTGATGATGGAAACCCTGAGAAATCGAGGGCAACCTTCGAAAGTTGTAGGCATACATAGTGTAAAAATTTGACACTCAGGTGTATGCCTGAAAGTACTATTTAACACTGAAGGTTTGGAGCTGACCTGATGATGGAGACCAGAGAGGGTCGAGGGAACTCGACAACTGAATATGTAAACTACCTCGTGTTTGGGCTTATATTATTTGTATTGACGAGACCTTTGCAACAGTGAAGGTTTCAAGCTGACCTGATGATGGAGACCAGAGGGGGTCGAGGGAACTCGACAACTGAATATGTAAACTACCTCGTGTTTGGGCTTATATTATTTGTATTGACGAGACCTTTGCAACAGTGAAGGTTTGGAGCTGACCTGATGATGGAGACCAGAGAAGGTCGAGGGGACTCGACAACTGAATATGTAAAATACCTCGTATTTGGGCTTATATTCTTTGTATTGATGAGAATTTTCCACATATATGGATAGTGACAACTATTCGTATCACTGAAAAGCAGTAAATAAAAAACTTTTTTACAAAACAATTAAACCGACTTCCAAAAACACTAAAAAGCAAAAAAAAACTAATTTTAGGTGCATCGGCCTACAAGTCGGTGGCAAAATTAACTTAGTAACATCCATTAGACACCGACTTCTAGGCCGATGCACCTAAAATTAGTTTTTTTTTTTTTTGCTTTTTAGTGTTTTTGGAAGTCGGTTTAATTTTTTTGTAATTTCTTTTTAGCACATTTAAATAAAAGCTTGTTTTTAAAGATTTTTTTACCTAATTTATTTTATTCTTTTTAGTTTTCACCTGGTAAGTTCCTAAGTCTAAATTCTGTAGCGGCGATCATCTTAGGTTTTGATTTGGTAAAGTGCACTTTATTCTACTTGTCAAGCCCTGTCATTGGATACCCATATGGATGGGATTGAAAAAAATAGGTAATTCACCATTTTGTAGCGGCGGCCATCTTGGACTTTAATTTCGTAAAGTGCAATGTGTTCTACTTATCAATCCCTTTCATTTGATACCCATATTGTATAGGTACTTTAAAAATAACTAGTCCGCCATCTTGTATACCTATTTAGCCATGTTGGATTTAGGATGACGTCACATAGCTTAACATGCATTGTCATCCAAACTAAACATGTATGCAAAATTTCAGCTCAATCGGTTGAGGGCAAGTGCCTTAAAATTGAGTTGTAAAATTCCACCCGAACACACATAGTTACATACATACATTGCAAGTTAAATAAAAGCTTGTAATGAAACGAGGTTAAAAATCTATGTAAAAACAATAATAAAAATTACTTAATTAATTGAATAGGTAATTATTTTAAGCAGTATTTTATTTGTTTAATATGTATTTGTTTGAAAAGTCTTAACAAGATTGTCATAAATGGAGTATTGCACACGATGTTCTAAATACAAATCATTTTGCCGCTCTAGAGGATAAAAACGGCTTTTACGCTCAGATATCAAAGGGTAAAATTACACTTTCCGAGATGGTGGGATGAAAAGTAATTTTCCCACCTACCTTCTAAACTAATGATCCGATTTTGATGCGGTTTTCAATAACGGGTTTGTGTTCAATGAGTTCATGTTCTTACATAGGTGTCATGGCTATAACTCACTAGGGGGTGCCACAATATTAGTGCAAAACAATGTTGCAATATAATCAAAACGTCCGATTACAATTCTGTTTTCATCAGCAGTGTGTACGTGCTTAATGCATGTTCCCAAATAATACAAATTACGTCTGTAACCCACTAGAGGGCGCTACAATATTAGTGCAAAATAATATTGTTATAACGAATTGTCCGATTTCAATGGGGTTTTCAGCGATGGGTTCGTAATTGATTGGTGCATGGTTTAAGATAAGTCTTACGATATTAACTCACTAGGGGGCGCTGCTATATTAGTGTGAAACATTGACATATATTCTAGCGATAGACAAGAACATCCATACAAATAATTTACCCGCTTATGTCGTCTTTTGACATCTTGTTGACGTATTGTGACATCTAGTCATCCTCATTGATGTTAATCGCAGAAGTGACATAATATGTTCGCTCGTATTTTGCCTACATTTTTCATTACTCAAAAAGTTTATATCTAAGTGAATTCAAAATCATGTAATATATCAAAAAGTTTATTTATATCTAAGTGAATGCAAAATCATGTAATGTATTAAAACCAGGAACTTATTTTTAGGGTTTTTTAATATTAATTACGATGTTTTTTTTCTTAAGAGGGCTTTCACAAATTTTCGCGAATTTAAACGCGCTGATATATGTTGTAGTGTTTTTACAGTAGCGAAATACATACGAGGTCATATTATTTTTTCTTGAAAGTAAGAACATACCATGACAAAGTGAAGTCTGTTTTCATTGATATTTTACCTACTGCCAGTTTTATGGCACATCTGTTTCTGCACGATTTTCTTAATCCATAATTTAAGATGGCGGGCGGGAACAAATTAATGCATATTTGTAAAATTGAATTATAAATGAAAAGTATGATATACAAGCGTTGTAATAGCATGAACAGCGTGTAATTTTACTAACTTGACTCTCGAATAGTTTATATGTGTAAGTTTATACCTTGATATGTATTTTCTATTTTATAATTGTCGTTTCATAGACATCCGTCTGACGCAGGTGTCAAAATCGCTCTGATTTGCCATTTTGGGCAATGCATAGTCTGCAGTGCATTTCAGTGTGGTAAGCTTTTTGTTCGGAACGTTCTATCTAGTACGTAGTACATATATATCGATGGTGTGAAACGATTATATTGCAATATCATGAAAACTAAAACGTATTGTCTGATTTCATTTCAATGCAGATTTCAGGAACAAGTTCATGGGTGATTGGTGCATGTTCTCAGATAAGTAATAATCTTACTAAAATTTCAAAATTAATGCATAATTAATGATACCTCAGCTTATGTCATCATTGAATTCAGAGTTCAAACACAAATAATATAGTCTAGTCTCAAGAGTGTTGACACCAATTCTGAACAAAAACCAACAGAAAGCAACTCTGTATAATATTTAAAAAGGAACTTAATATTATGTGGTAGGTTGAATCATACTTATCCATCGTTTTGCGAGATCAAACCTACATATTATATATACTATAATCCGTATATCTAATTTATAAAAATAAGTCGGGTTTTCCTTCCTGACGCTATAACTCCAGAACGCACGAACCGATTTCCACGGTTTTGCATTCGGTGGAAAGGTCTCGGGCCCCGTGAGGTTTATAGCAGAAAAAACTTTATCTTTTAATCACCAAACAAAATGTTACATAAAAGGAAGCCATCTGGTGGCGAAACGGAGTTCGCCGGGTTTGCTAGTGCTCTCTAAAAAGTCTGAAATAAAATTAAGCAAAATTAAACATTTTGAAAAAACCCACGACGGTAAAAATCTTATTGAAAAATAATAGAATAACTCAAAACCCCCGACTTAACCCAATTATTATGTAACTAAATATTATAATAGACGTAATTGCACTATAATACATAACCGAGGAATAACCGCCGTAAATAAAGTACCTGTCCAGGAGTATGAAGAATAATTGTACCAAGTTTCGTTAAAATCCGTCAAGTAGTTTTTGTTTCTATAGCGAACATACAGACAGACAAAAATTTTACTGATTGCATTTTTGGCATTAGTATCGATCACTAATCACCCCCTGATAGTTTTTAGGGTTCCGTAGCCAAAATGGCAAAAACGGAACCCTTATAGTTTCGTCATGTCCGTCTGTCCGTCTGTCCGTCTGTCCGTCTGTCACAGCCGATTTACTCGGAAACTATAAGTACTACAGTGATGAAATTTGATGGGAATATGTGTTGTATGAACCGCTACAAAAATATGACACTAAATAGTAAAAAAAAGAATTGGGGGTGGGGCCCCCCATACATGTAACTGAGGGATGAAATTTTTTTTTTCGATGTACATACCCGTGTGGGGTATCAATGGAAAGGTCTTTTAAAATGATATAAAGTTTTCTAAAAAACATTTTTCTTAAAGTGAACGGTTTTTGAGATATCAGCTCTCAAAGTCGTAAAAAGTATGTCCCCCCCCCTCTATTTTTATAACTACGGGGTATAAAATTCTAAAAAAAATAGAGGTGATGCATGCTAATTAACTCTTTCAACGATTTTTGGTTTGATCAAAGTATCTCTTATAGTTTTTGAGATAGGTTGATTTAACTGTAATTTACGGAACCCTTCGTGCACGAGTCCGACTCGCACTTGGCCGGTTTTTTTTTAAATATATTCAATGTACAGAATTGACCTCTCTACAGATTTATTATAAGTATAGATTTGTGTTAGCGTGGGAGAAACAATCTCGATTACATCTACTTAGAAAAGAGGCTGTATTGTTTAACTGAAGACAGGTAAGTCACTTGACGACCGCTGAAGCGACTTAATCGCGGCTTTAGACACATTGTGATCTTTCTATAAATATCTACCGTGTCTTTGTCTAACGAAACAAAGGAAAAACCTTGTTTCTAAGTAATTCTTGACGTATTTCTTCAAAATACACATTAAATAATATCAATCCATTTATTTTATTGAAGACATCGATTCGAATAAAATGTGGCATACCATCACAATCGGGTTATTCATCGTATCAGAAACACGTGTAATATCATCATAAATCTATCCAGCATCCGTAAAGTTTATGTGCAAATAAAATCTGTTCCATTGTGAGACTAAGATTATTTGCGGAGACAAAGACGGCGCCGCCATTGTACTCCACATTAATTAAACTATGTTGGGGAGATATGCCTTTGTAAATCGTACATTTTTTATGTTTTTAGACGAAAAGAAAAGTAATGTGAAAGGTATTATATACCTATATTTGCTGTGTTTTGTGATTCTATGTCACGAATGATGATATTTTTAATGGATATGATGATAAAGTACCATAGAAAGTAACGTCTAGGTCAAAGTAACCGTTGTTATGTTATAGTTTACGGAAAATGTTCATAAGTATATTTATTTATTTATCTGAACGACTTGACTTGACTTAAAGTCCTATGTCCCCTAGATGGGGCAGAGGGCATCCACAGTGCTCCGCCATCGCGTTCGGTCTTGAGCTTCGCGCTTTATTTCGCTCCACGTTCTGCCTATAGTCGCCGCCTCTGCAATGATCGTCCGCCGCCAGGATTGTTTAGGGCGGCCACGTTTCCGCTTCCCTTGGGGATTCCAGTCTAGGGCTTGCCTCGGGATGTGATCGGGGTCCCTTCGGAGCGTGTGGCCGATCCAGTTCCACTTGCGGCGTTTGATCTGCTGGTCGATCGGTGTCTCACCGCAGCGTTCCCACAGTTCTATGTTGGAGACTTTCTCGGGCCAGTATATACCGAGAATACGACGAAGGCAGCGATTGACGAAGACCTGGAGCTTACGCGAGATATCTTTCGTGGCCTTCCACGTTTCGCATCCGTATAGCAATACGGTCTTGACGTTGGACCGGAATATCTTGAGCTTAACTCTCCTGGTCAGTTTCCGTGATTGCCACACAGGACGGAGCTGTGCGAAGGTTGCTCTCGCTTTGGCGATCCTCGAGGTGATGTCCTCCTCGGTCCCTCCTGTTTCCGACACAACACTACCGAGGTAAGTAAACTTGTGGACCCTCTCCACTCCCTCTGTGCCGATGAGCAACGGTAATGAGCACGTCACTCCGCACCTCATTTCCTGGGTCTTCCGGGTGTTAATTTTTAGTCCCGTCTCCATGGCCTCTCGTTGTAGATCGTCCAGTTTGGCTTGCATGTCGGTTCGCGTGTGGCTCAATAGGCACAGGTCGTCGGCATAATCCAAATCTTCCAAGACGTTGGATAGTCCCCACTCTATGCCGCGGCGCTTGTTCTTGGTAGTATGGTGCATGATGCCATCAAGGACAATAAGGAAGAGGAGAGGCGAAAGGAGACACCCCTGGCGTACACCCGCATGTACCGGTATGTCCTCCGAGACGAGGCCGTCGTGAGTTACCCTACAAGAATATTTCCCGTAGATGGCCTTAATTATGGTCGTGATCTTCTCGGGGACTCCAATTTCACGAAGCCGGTCCCAGATGCAATTCCATCGCAAACCTATCTGAACGTACTACAGGAATACTGTCAGACTATGGGACATTTTCTCACAAAGGCATCATGAATCCTGTCAAAGTTCACTTACACCAAAATAATTATGAACAAAAGGCTAAGTTATTCTATTTGAGAAAACCGTGGCCGGCGTGACAAGACCTTGTCTTCTAGCAAATAATTACACTTAATTTTATTATAACAAAATATTGCATTCCATTTTCTTAGAACAATAATAACGAGGTACATTTAATTACAGCAAAGAATCTGCAATTAAATGATTACCATAATTGGATACTGTGCAGAAAAATAAAATTCTTAAAATAGAATTTTAGTTTTGAAATAACAAAGGTTCGTTAAACTGTGGTGTAGTTTTGGGAAGCAGTTTGGAAGGCGATCAATAGCGGGTAGACAAACAAGTGCAAAGATATTGCAGTGGCGCGATGCATCGCTGCGGATGTCGACGGAAATCATTCGCTTAGCTCAACACCGGCTAAATACTTGATTGATGTGCACACTAACCCGGATAGGGGAATACTGTGCAGTATTTAAACAGAAGATCCATACTTTTAAAGGTACTCATTTGTAGGTAATTCAGGAAAATGATATATGTCTTGTGAAGGTATGAAAAGCTAGCGATATTAATTGGTTGATTTGATAAGAAATGATCGCCTTTGTGTTAGGATAGAAATGCATTCTAAAAGAAATATATTACAGTTTCTTAGTTTAATACTACCGATTTGCCTGCTAATTCCTCTTTCGAGATGTGAGACGTGTTGACGTAATGAATGTTTTAAATCAAACGTAGCATCATCAGGGATGATCACAGCTATAATCACAGTTAGCCTTCTGTCTTTCCTGGTATGGACCACTTTATGGATGTGCGCATCCCGGCTAATTCCGGTTAGATCCGGAACTCCGCTGCGCCCTGATTTCCATGATTGATATGCGTTTTAATTATATTAAGGAGTCCGTAATAATCCTCCAAGTTATTTAGTTTAATATATAACTATCATATCGTGTTATTGCGCTCAATTAAATTAGGCAATCATTAATAATAATAGGTAGTTATTATTGATGATAGCTATCTGCTTCTGTTTTGATAATGAGCGACATACAGGGTGATTACTGATGGTAATGAACATTAGGGAATTTTTTGGTAAGCTACAATTTGAAGGATTTGTCTTGACTCGCATTTGCCTGTTCTGATTTTATGACTTGAAAATGTTATAACTCCGTACAAAAGGACTATATTGAGGTCACTATGGATTTCCCTTATGTTGGTACCGGGCACGGAAGCGCTGCAGGCAAATAAACAAAAAACACCTCGACCGCGTTTAAATTCAATGGGTACACACTATATTTCATTAAAAGTGTGGTTTCAGCCACAATAAATATGTATGTGAAGCCGCAGTAGTTCTCAATAAATAAATATTAATTAATGGTGTTTTTTCAATGGCCACTAACAAAACCAATCAATCTCAGGACTCCGCCAAAAAATTGAACACAAACTTAATCAATGAGCCATCAATGGCCGGCCGTGATGGATGTACCCTTAATTAAGCAACAGAATAGATAACAGAACACACACTTTTGATAAACCAAAACATACCTTACTACTCAATAATAAGGCACAAAATAACAGCAGAATAAACTTTGTCCGAATAACAAGCAAGTGGTAACGGTGTGCGAATTTGGCAAGCGAATTTCGTCTGTATTGTTTGAGCAATAAGAGCTGTTGTTTGTGCGAAATTATTGGGTAAATTCAGGAACAGATTGTGGGCGCAGACGAGCCGATGAGAATGATAAAGTGACCAGTGGCCGGCCGTCACTGTCAATATTTGGCTAAACAATAGAAACTAATTTGCACCTGTTACTTTACCATTATGGCGATTCATTGGTACTTATAAACCTTATTACGTTATACACTAGACTTCACACTAATTTGTTTTAGTTTCGTTTTGAATGACGCTGTCTTGAACTTACTTATAATAAACTGTCAGTGTGCCTTTGGTTAGTGAATTATCTCTAAAATTGCTTTTCTGGAGGTCGAAAGTTCAATTTCTGAGGTCCTGAGTTGATCCTTGAGTCTAAGACGAGTTTAACCCGGGGTCGAGTAAATTGGTCCAAGTCAGAAGGGGTTTTTATTGCGCTTGCTTCGTATTTATTACAAAAGGTTATATCATGGATCGTTGTATTGTGTGAGAAGTTCGCAGCAATATTAATAAAGGTTCTTACATCAAAACATCGCTTGGACCTCTTCTACGTAAGTCGAGTAAATTGTCGGGACGTTTCCGCGAACTGTGAAGTAGTACCTCCCTTTGTCTAACTTCGCTGTCGAGTAATAATATTAATTAATACAGTTTGTGCATATTTACAAGTAAAACTAAAGTTATTGGACGGACGTTTTGGAGTGAAGTTTGATTAATTCGTTTGTGGAAGAAGAAAGGAAAAAGTGTACTTATCGTTACCAGCGATTTATTTTATCTATATACAAAAAATGAAACCCGCTTACCGTAAGTTGTCACGACATAACATGAAAACGGCTTGACCGATTTAGCTGAAAATTAGAGGGGAGGTAACTTAGACCCGGGAGAAGGTTTTTGTCACCATCCGGCTACGAGACGCGGGTGAAACCGCGGGCGAAAGCTAGTTATTAGATACTAGCTTTTGCCCGCGACTTCGTTCGCGTGGAATAGTGACTTCCGGCAGATTTTTGGTTTGACCAATAGATGGCGCTATATGTCCGGATTAAATTTTATTATTTTTATATTTTTTGTAATAAAAACTATCCTATATCCTTTCTCAAGTTCCATACTATGTCTGTACCAAATTTCACACAAATCGGTTCAGTAGTTTAGGCGTGAAGAAAAGACAGACAGACAGACAGACGGACGGACAGAAAGACAGACAGACAGAGTTACTTTCACATTTATAATATTAGTTAGGATAAAGCAATGTATGGTAAGAGAGTTTGTATTCATATACGTTTCTATTGTATGAGCGTACACGTGCGATGTGTGAGGTGTTGTAAAGCTGTCACCACTGGCCGGTAAGGGCGCGCGCACACACCACGAATGTGTATTTATAGAGCGACAAAGTTGCGATCGATACAAACTAGTGTTAACAATTTTATGTGACGCTTTTAGTGTAATGCTGAACATTTGATGTTGTTTAGATAATGAGTGCTAACAGCCTGTCACTTGAAACAAAAGTTGAGTTAAATTAACGACTGCTGTTAATTTGATGGCTAATTAATTGGCTATCAGATTCCACAAAGGGTTAGTTCTGTTTGTTTTAAATTAGAATATTTTTTAGTCCTAAATCTAAATCTGTCAGTTCAAAAGTTGCGCTTATAAGTAAGAAGTCTAGTAGCTCGTGTGTGCCCAACCTTTGCTTCCTTAAGTAGATGCTAACAGAGATCATTTTTCATCGGAAGGCAAAATGTCGATGTTTAGGTACTAATATAAAAGCTCACCACGTAGCCAGTCTCAAGGTTTAGCACCCCAAAGGTAACCTTTTGTAGGCATCAAACTTCAAGCACTATGTTGATATTACATAACCTTCCTTTATGTCTATAAATATTAGTCTGCTTTTATGTATGAAAAATGTCTGGTTATACGCATTATGTAACCAGACAGGAGTATTAATAGCTTGGTTTGATCATTTCTTTTGCACATCAAAACCTATATAGATACGTAGACACGTGCAAAATTACATTGAACATTTTTTAAAGGATATTTTATTAAATTATGAATGAAAAAGCTAGGTGTTGCAGTTGTATGAGAGCGACGTGTAGGGCATTTTTAACCTAAACATCTATGGCATAAGAGTCGTTTTAAAGTAAATTTCCCTTTCTCAAAGCAAAAAGGAAAAAAAACAAGCACATCAACAAAATATTTCATGATGCAGAATTCCACGCATTATGAGTTGTATTGTGTAAGTTTGTGTTCGGATCTCACCCGGGATAAGCGGGCCCTTACGGAAACATCCCCCGGGTACCCGGCTCTATCCGGGTCTACCCGGCTTCATGTACCCTTCAGACAGAGATTTGGCTACTTTCTTTTGCGTTTCTTTAGAGTTTTTATTAAATTGTAGAGTTTTTCTTTTATCTATGCCCTTTAGAATTGAATTAGAAAAAGTCAAGGATTCCACACTGAAAGTTTCACTGCATTCTTAAGTTCTAATGCTAGCTATTTCATTGCTGTATCATTGTTTTTGCTTATAGACATGAACAAAACACGATGGTCTTTATAAAATAAATCACCAACAAAACCTAATTCGCATTAAAGTTTCTTAAATACACAACACTAACGTTAGCGCCCATTCTATCAACACCATACAATAAACACGTACTTAAGTCGCTCCTAATACTTACTGACAAACATAAGACAAAAGACAGACGCACCACCGAGACGACGCGTCAACAACATTCATACAAAAATAGTTTTCGTCACACGCGACGTAAATCACGTCTGGATTCGTCATTAGCGCCCCATCTTGACATTACACGGGACAACGGGGCTAAAAGAAACACTGACAGGTTGCATCAATTTGTTTCTTTTATTTATTTTATTTTTGCTGCTGTATTTAAATAAGAAAGTAAACATGTATACAAACAGAATGAGTACGGAACCCTACAATACTCATGAAATAAGCATTTTTCCGGCTTTTATATTAAATTACCGCAATAAGTACAGTACAGTAACAGTATTACTAGCATACCATGGTCTTGTTGTTTCCAAATTGAGATTTGGTATAATATTTTGGGGCAATTGTACCGAAAAGGAAAGTATCTTCAAAGCTCAAAAACGATGTATACGAGCTATTTTTGGTTTGAAAGTTACTGACAGCTGTGTCCCATTTTTTAAAAATTATAATTTGTTGACCTTTCCTTGCCTTTACATTATTGAAATTGCTCTTTTTGTTAAAGTTAATAGAAGCTTATTTTTAAATTTATCGGAAAGCAGACACAGAGACGTTAATTTACGATCTCAATACCAAAATTTATTACGCACTGGAGGATATAAGACTGCTTTGTTTGGGAAAAGTGCTTTTGGCATGGCACCAGCTATTTTTAACCACATCCCAAATAGTATTAAACAAGAACCAGTAACAATCTTCAAAAAGAAACTAACTACACTTCTCTTGAATAAATGCTACTACTCTGTATCTGACTTTCTAGCTGACACTTTTTAGTTGTATAAGCATTAAGCATGTGTAATGATGAATTGCATCATACCAAATGTTTGCATGCCAAAATGGTAGAATGTACTAGGATGCTTCAACATTTTCTGTAAACACCTTATTGTAAATACCTACATTCTGAGCAAATAAATGAATATTATTATTATTATTATTATTTTTCATTTTATGTTTTTTTTTCTCCGGTTAACCGGGTGCTTGGTATCTGATGACGACACGGGCCTAAGCCAAGTGTTCACCAGTTCGGTTGATGACGTTTTGGTTATTATCTGGGTGTGTTTGAATAGCTGTGATAGAGTGTGTGCCTATGTTTTGGTGTGTATCTATTTCACATTGAAGGAACTTTCGAACTAGTCGGCAGGTGTTTAGAATCACCGCTTTCTGAAGTAATTGATAGGTGTTTGGGGGCAGGCTAAGAGATTGGAGGGATTGATGGAGCTGTTTAGGTATTACACCGGTTGTGGATAAGACTATGGGGATGATGGTAACTTTTTGTAAATGCCAGAGACGTGTTATTTCGTCTTTAAGTTCAATGTATTTGGTTAGTTTTTCGGCTATTGTATGCTGCATGTTGTGGGTGTTTGGGACGGCGATGTCGATCAAGTATCCGGTCTTGTTGGTTTTGTCTATGAGTGTGATGTCTGGTCTGTTAAAATGAATTGTGCGGTCGGTAAGGATGGCTCGATCGAAGTACAGTTTGGTTGTAGAGTTTTCTAAGACGGTTTCTGGGGTGTATTTATAGTATGGTACTACGGAATTAATTAGTTTATACTGATGGGCTAGTTTCTGGTGAATGACATTTGCGACTTGGTCGTGTCTATACTTGTAATCGGTCTGGGCTATTGATTTACATGCGCCGGTTATATGTTGTATGGTTTCGGGTAAACTATTGCATTTTCGACAAATATCATTGTTTAAGTTCTTAATTATGTATTTTCTATAATTTCTTGTTTCAATTACTTGATCTTGTATCGCCATCATGAACCCTTCAGTCTCCGGGAAGAGTTCACCTCGATTTAGCCATGCGTTCGACGCCTCTTTGTCGACATTTTGTTGGCATAAATCTTGGCGGTGTCTGCCGTGCAGAGACTTCTGGGTCCATTCTAGCAGTTTGGTCTTGTCGTCGGTGATTCTTTCGTTCTTCTGTTCAGATGTGTCTTGTAGATTTAAGGGTGTGTAGCGTCGGTCGTTTTGGGATATTAATCTGTGAAGTGTGGATGATGAATTTTTCATGTAAAAATACTGTCGGAGAGTTTTGATCTGCTTATTATGTAAATTCAGAATATCTATAAGTCCTCTACCTCCTTCTTTCCTGGGTAAGGTCAGTCTTTGCAGGCAAGATCTAGGGTGATGTTTACGGAATTTGGTCATTGTTGTATTAATTTTGCGCTGTAGGTTCTTAAGGTCTGATTTGGTCCAGTTAATTATACCAAAAGAATATGTCAAAACAGGTATTGCGAAGGTGTTAATGGCTTTTATAGTGTTTCGTGAGTACAATTGTGTTTTAAGAATTGTGTTAAGGCGGTGTTTAAATTGTTGTGTAAGTTTATTTTTAGTGTCTTTCTGCAGTATCTGGGATGACTGTGCGTAACCTAAGTATTTATAAGTCTCCTGTTCATCTAAAGATTCTATCTGCTCTCCAGATTCTGTGGTGTAGTGGTGCCTGTAGTTCTGTCCTGCTCTAACTGAATTTATTTTGCATTTATCTATACCAAATTCCATCTGTATATCATTGGTGAATTGTTCTGTAAGGTTAGCTAGTTGGTATAGATCGTTTTCAGATTTTGCAAACAATTTAATATCATCCATATATAATAGGTGACTTAGGGCGTTGTTTTGATTTTGAGGTTGTTCGGTATTTTCTTGATTTGCTAAAGGTATTCCAAATGGGCTTGAGTTTAGTATATTAGAAAGCGGGTTTAGAGCAAGGCAGAACCACAGCGGACTCAGTGAATCTCCTTGAAAAATCCCTCTTTGTATTTTAATTGGGTTAGTTTCTATTGTTTGGGTTGTGGTCGTCAGCTTGAGTACAGTGGTCCATGTACTCATCATAGATTTAAGGAACTTTACCAAAGTTGGGTGAATTTTATAAATTTCTAAAACTTGAATCAGCCACGAATGGGGAACCGAGTCGTAAGCTTTTCTGTAATCTATATACATACTATATAAGTCAGATTTGGTTTTGAGGGTCTTTTTTAGGATCACCGAGTCAATGATTAATTGTTCCTTGCAGCCTTGGCTAAACCTCCGACATCCTTTTTGCTGTTCAGCTAGAAGACTATTGCTGTCTATATGTTTATATATTAGCTCAGAGATACAGGATGTCATAATTTTATACAAGGTCTGCAAGCATGTGATGGGTCTGTATTTAGCGGGGTTAGAGAGGTCACTAGGGTCTTTGGGTATCATGAATGTTGTGCCGGAAGTAATATATGAGGGTATTGATTCGGGGTTTTGGATAAACTTGTTTATAAAAGTGTGTAAATAACCATGAGCTGCTGTAAATTTTTTGTACCAGTAACTATGTATGTGGTCCGACCCTGGTGCTTTCCAGTTGTGTAAACGGGAGAGTACGTTTTGAAATATCTGTGGGGATATGTGTTCAAATGCCATTTCTGGAGTGTTACTGTTTTGTGTCTGTTCTATTTGTATCCATTCTGCTTGTGTGTTGTGTTCTATTGGTTGTTCCCAGATGTTTGACCAGAAACTTTGTAGTATCTCTGGGTCTGGGGTGTTACGATCGTCATCATTTAACGGATTGGCCCGCAAATTTGATGTAGCCTGTCTGATATTTCGGTAAAATAATTTTTCGTTATGTGTAAACTGGTTGTTTTGTTTCTTTCTTAGGGTGCATGCTGTGTATCTTTGTAATCGGCCTGTTACGACCGAAAGTTTTTGTCTGAGTGTGTCGAGAATGTGTATTGCTTGTGTGTTTGGTTCTTCGTGTACTGTGTGTGTTTTGTATTGTTCAAAAATTGTATTTATGTGTCTTAGTACCTTCCTACTTCTGTTGCCATTGATATACTGTGTGACCTTACCGAGTTTTGATCTTAAGTCATTTAACTTCCTCTTTAGTCGTTTTTGCCAGCTAGGGTCGTACTCTTGTCTTACAGTGTTGTTACTTTCTTTTGGTCGGAGCTCAATCTTTGCTCCATTTACTTTAGCTGTGGTCCATGCTGCACAATATATCACTGTCTGTACTGTGTTAAAGTCTGTATGTTCGTTAATGTTTTCAGGGATAGTAATTTTGTTCATGTAACTGATGATTTTTGCTAGGTGTTTTGAGGGTTTCTGTTTAGGGATATAAATTCTATCTGTTGGACTTGTTTCTCTATAGAAGTTGAAAGCTAGTTGGAATGTTTCATCAATAAATTGATCTCTTTCTGTGTTTATTTGTGGGTTCGTCATAGTTATTGGTTCTATATTAATTGCTGTGGTATTAGGATTTGCAGTTGGAGCGGTATGCTCTGGTGTAGGGCTTATGTCTATCAAAATTGTGTCAATGAGCGGTGAGTCAGTGTTTTCGATGTAGTCGGGAATTTCTGTTATAGTATTGTATGTGGTATTTTGCCTAAGTTCTTCTGCTACTTCCTTTTTAATTGAATTTAATCTATCTAGTGTGATGTATTTATTATTAATTATGAGTCTCCTTTGGTCAGCTATTCGCTGCTCACTGAGATGGGCAAGTGAAGGATACCTGTTTATAAAGTCTATATACATGGTCTTCCGGTATGCCGTTTCATTTCTGCCTAGGTCTGTAACTCGATAATATGATCTCATGATAGCCTCGTTTTGCTCATTTGTCCATCTCATACGTGACTGTGTTCGGTTTTGGGTGTTGCGTGTTTCGGAGGTTGTGGGTTGTATTCGAGTGGTCTGGGTTGGTATGGGTTCTATATTGCTATGCTCAATGTTAAATTCAACGTGATGCCTATGGTCAGACTGTAGTTGATTAAGTTGTTCTTTTACTTCTTCGTGTATCTGATCTATCTCTACTTGTGTTATTAATTTATTCCGGAGTATAGCTCTGCGTTGATCACCTATTCTTTGTCGACTGACTTGCATGTTGGGGAATTTTTCTATAAACTTAGTGTGAAGGGGTTCGAGGTAAGTTCGTGTGTCTGTACCTAATGCTGTTAGTTGTAAGTATGTACGCAGGATAAATCTGTTCATTTCAGTAGTCCATCGTCTGCGTGTAGTAGGAGCGCTCGTAGTGGGTGCAAGCTCAGAGTCAAGGTTGACATCCTGCACAACACTAGCGAGCGTGCTGGTGGACAAGGTCGATGTTCGCCTTGTCATGTAAGAGGGGCGAGTGGAAGGGATGGAAGAGAATAACGAAATAGTATCTTCGCCCGAGGAATCGGCTGTAGCATCTACGCCGTGAGCCCGCCTGCTCAACTCACTGCGACCGGCTGTAACTTTATTTTCGGTGAGAGTCCGCCTGCTCAACGCCTCACCGCCGATGGTTCGCATGCTGTGGCATCCAGCATCGGCTCCAGATGCGCCCCGGCGCACCCCGGGAAGCGACCGTAAATTGTATCTTCTTTCATTGCTCATCTCCATAAAGGGTTACCTTAACCTTGTTAGCCGTATAAGTTTTTATTATATACGTGTCCACCCCCCACGTGGTCTGATGTTCGACACGGACGTAAGGTAGGATTTTTAGGGGGCTTATTATTATTATTATTATATTATTATTAATAAGGGTGGTCTGAGGAAAATTTAATTACGTAACAAGGGGCTATAGATTCAATTAAATGTATGTATTCTGTTCCAAAATAAATGTGTGCGATTAAACCCTCTGTTAATATGTCTACGGTAAAAAAATCTACGGCCCATTTCTTTGTGAATTAATAAAATACGCATGACGACAACGATCATGGAATTTTACGGCTTTTAAGCTTTCAAAACATATATGCATGTTGGCACTTCTTTATAGTCAGTCACAGACAGCAATCTAAAATAACGAATAGTCGCAAGTTAAAAATAGGTCCATTTTTTATCATCATGGAGAATGTTAAGCAGGGGTGTTTTTGTCATTAGCAGTCATCAGCGACCCCCCGACACCATGGCCCGACATAATCTGTCTCTGAAGTGAAAACATCGGCGCGTGGGACCGCAACCAAACGTTCAAGCTTACAGCTAAACAATGGGAACTTTCCGTTTGTTCCTTATTTATTCAATCTCCTTAATTGTAACGGTACTTATGTTAATAACAATAGAATGAGGTGTTATAAACGCCGTGAATTTACAGGAGCTCGGAATATTTCAATATATACAGTTAACCTTTCATCTACATCTTTAACCCGATTGCTATGCTGCAGAAATAAACAGATATTAATATCTTATTCTTATTTATTTATGAAAATTTTGCATCTTCACGAACCGATACCTACTGTTAAACATGCGATATGTTCGCTCGAAGCTAAATGCTATAAGCTCGTATATTCGAAGCAGCCAGCACATCTTCAAAGGAGCTTTTCCTCGATAAAAAGATATTCACAATAAGATTTCCAGCAGTAGTCAGTATTGACATTACCGTACGCTCGGTGAATATGTATGGCGCACCAAAAACCTAGGTTTCACCGACAAACACTAAAATGCAATAAGTTGGCGCACATGTAGTCGCGGCGCGTCGCCCGACCGCACGTACGTGCGCGCCGCGGTCGCTCCGTGTTAGCGACTCCATCCACTTTCAGTTTGTAACTTAAAACTTGTATATTTGTTGTTTTGGGCGTGATTTATATTTGGGTGGGCGACGCCACGGGGTATTTTTGTTAAGCGTTTATCTGTTCAGTGTCTGTGAATGTGTTTAAAGTTAGTTGAGTGCTGTAATAAGGGTGGAAGATGGATCCCAATGTATTTAGTAGCGAGTGGGAGTGGATTGTTTAGTTTTGTAATTTTATTATTACTGGAGTAAACATAAACAAGAGTTTAAACTAAAATAGCCACGTTCTGTTTAACAAGCTGCGCAGTTTATGCATGAGATCTTGTCAACAATTTATTCCAATTAAACTTTCTCTCTAAAATATCTAATACCTTTAAGACGCTTCGTTCTAAAAATAATATAGGTACGTAAGAACATTTAAAATGAAATCCAAGCTTTTAAAATCAAATTCTCATGTTTGTGATTATAAAATCAGGCATGTGTACAAAAAAATCATCCATACATGAAATTATGAATTCATCGAGCTATCATATTTTTCTGTCATCGCAGCAGACTCGGCTGAAGGGTTTCACTGGCGTCAATTAAGTAGAATTAGGCAGATAAGTAAATTAGCGGGCATCATTACCCGCGCACATCACGCGGCGCGCACAAAACAAACCAACGCGCGACTCATCGATCATTGTCGAGCGGTGCGTCTGTCGCGGGCACACGCGGTTAGTGTGTGTAGGCCCTTATGTTTTTATACCTAATTTAGTTTTTTTTTAAACTTATTTGAGCTAAATCTCTACATGATGGTTTACATTTCTGGTACCTATACATATTAAAAGCCACCAAAACTCGCTTCAGAAACTTACTAAGAGCTAGAAATTATTTAATGATTAATGTTTTTTTTTGCGCGTAGACATAAAGTAACTAAATAGCAAGCAAGAGCACATATATTTTTGTATTTCAATTTGCCATAATGAAATATTTAATTTCCTTCCAAAATAATATCATACTCGACTATTTCCAGAACTCACGAGACACTAATATCCCCGCAGTATTAACCATCAAACTGCAAAATGACGCATACCGCTGAGCGGAAAACATATTATGATGCAGCGCATTGCAGCACGCCATAAAAATCTCCGCTTCACCCAAAATTCGCACCAAAAACAATAAACGTTTCATTCCACACACAGGTAAATATTAGTTATAGGATAATAAATTTGCTGGCGGCCACAGTTTCGCTTTAATATCCTGCTATGCGGAGATGACGCTCCCCTCCCGTTCCCCTTAATTTGAGAAGTCTGCAATCTCCGAATAGTTGGTGTGCGCGAGAACGGAGATCGCTGTAATCTTGTGTTGGGAACTTGTGATTGTATGCAGCCGTAGGTTAACTCGGGTTATTTGATCATTGCGCGGCACGCTCTACAGTCTACGGAATGCGGTTCGTAATCGTTTGATGGGTTGCGAATGGATTTTATTGATAAATCTTGGCGAAATACTTAGTACGAAATATGCTTTTCATTGCCATTATGAGTTGTTTATTGGCCACTTCAGCCTATATGATCATCTATTTCAAGTACGTGCTTATAACGCACAATTCACAAGCATCACAATGAAAAATAAAATTACCATATACCTACATAAATAGTCAATTTAGGAAAACTCCCAGAAACAATTTAATAACTTTTATCTGGCTCCTTTCATTAGCAGAACTTAACATAAATTTTAAAGTAAGTTGTTTACAGAATTGTGTTTGTTTGTTTGTGTGCGCTGTCAATGGCGGCTCGTTCCCCGAAGTTTTTTGTGCGCAACCTTTGTTTTGTTTCACGGGTATTAAGTACGATGACAACACAGATCACTGCTGTGTTGTTTAGTATTCATTTCCGAGAACCTTTTTTATTTAGCCACGAGAATTTCTGTTTACATAACGTGACAATGAACTCGGATTTTTTCGCACAGATACTTATTTGAAACGAATTAAAAAATATTTTTCAACAGTTTTTTTATTTGTTTGTCGACATTAATTTTTGATTTCATAAACTTCTATGAACCATTAAAATCCTAAACCTAAAATAGTTTTGACCTATGTAAAACAATATAATTGACCTATTTCCTCATTCGTGCAATTACGCAACCCGTGAAGCTCGCCATAAATGCATAAGTTAATTTCCATTACAAGTATTATAAAAATTGCTAGAAGCAGCCAGTACAGGCAGTGGTAGTATCGACCACCTGACGAGGGGAACTATTTGCCTCATCAATTACTGGGTAATAGGCTACCATAGACTCTAACCAGACAAGCCATAGATATGGTAGAATAGGGAAAGAACCACAAGTTGGATATTAGGTATGTAGGCTTAATTAATTAATTATTTCTGTCAATAGGACTGTTTATAAGTTGTGTGGTCTCCGTTAAAAGTGACCTTTTAGAAAAAATATATAAAAGGTATAATAAAAACAAAGTAATCGAAATAAAACAAAAGTAAATGCGAGAGAAAATTTTACATTTTCCTCAATTTAAATGTTTTTTTTTTCAAATACATAAATTAAGGCGCTTTGCACATGGAGCAACTTAAGTTGAAGAAACTATCAACATTTTAAAAGTTTCTTGTAAAAAGTTGATAGTTGCTATAACGTTTACGTTTGCCGCTATTTTATGGCAATCTGTGAGCAACTCAAGACGTGTGTAGTCGGCGACGTATTGAGCGGCACTTGACTGGAATGATCGGGCACAGGGAGAGGGTAGGGAGGGTGTGAAATCGCCGGACGCGTTGCGATTGACGATTGAGGAAACCGGCAACTTTAAAAACCGGTATAATATTTAAAAGTTGCTAGCTGCGGCAATTAGGAACTATCTTAGTCATCGATTACAGCAACTGAAAACTGTTGACGATTACCGGAACTCGAAACTCGAGTTGCTATGTGTGCGCGGTTCAATTGAAATATATGTAAACAGCTAGTTGCCAGTTGCCAGTTGCTCCAATAGTTGCTCCATGTGCAAAGCGCCTAAAGCGTAACGTTAAAATAAATAAATGAAAAACACGTAAATACACGTACAATTTCTCCCAGAAAATAAAATGAAAGTGAATGTTTCGTCTTGAACTAATAACAATTGGTTAAACAGAAAAATGGCGGCTTGTCGCACAAACTGACGGGGCAATATAAGCTATCAACAGCTCGACCGTATACTCGCTAAACATAAGTTTTTCAAAGGATTAAGTTGAGCTAAATTATTTCAGCGATAGGAAATAGTGCGGAGAAAGTTCTCGAAGGTCTAACATGCGAACTTATTTGAAGCTTCGGGTACTAGTCTGTCTGATTAGAGAACTTAGCTTTTAGGCAAGTTTTATACTTGAACGTGCACTAAAATCTCGAAACAATAACCGTCGTACCACAAAAACTTTTAAACGTCAATTTAACACTTGTCTAAAAAAATATCAGATTATGACGTTGAAATAAGGTCCATTTTGCAGCCTAAATGAAGTGTTTTTTTAGGCAAGTGTTCGACACATGTTTAACTTTTTGTAGTATGACCATAAATGTCTATCTTAATTTTATTTTATTTTTTCTTAAAATAGCATACCATTTACAATTATTATAACAAAAAAGTGACCTTAATATAAAAGCATACTATCCTATTAACAACGTTACATAGAAAAATGTTAGTGATAATCACCACATAACATGCATGTCAATATTGTCATAACAATATCATTTATTCTACCAATTATTAACCATCCAAAATCCACAGAACACTACTACTAATTAGCAGCATACACGTTACTTGTTACAAATGAACATCTTATTAATATCTAACAACTGGGGCCAAGCAGAAGCTGTAATAAATATAAATAAATAAGCACGTTTGTATCGATTCGGACCCTGAACTTAGCTAAGTGTGTCCGGGAATAAGTTGGCCGAAATACCGCCAAGCATCCCCGCCCCGGCCCCAGCCAGGCCGAAACACGGCCGTGACTGTATTTCAGTCTATTTCTGTTTATCAACTTACAATAACTGTCCGGTTCCTAATCGAACGTTATTCGATATTGTATTTCGATTTACTAAATGGACTCTATTGTTGAACTTGGAATTAAATAAAAGCGAAAATCGTGTGGGTGTAAGTATGTGTTGTGTTTGTTCGCTTTAAGTTTTCTATCGTATTAAAATGTAAAGGATTATTTCAGAGTTAAACAAATCACAATGCTCGAAACCTTTACAGTATATAAGCAAGGAAAACTTTGTAGCAATAAGAAATAAGAAATAATAGGTATGGCTGTTCTAAAAATATGTCAATTTAATAAACAGTTTAACCTGTATACTGCCATTTCTCTTTTTACTTAGCTATAATATATATCTGTAATCAGACCTCTATAATATCAAAACGCATATTGTTAGCACACCACTCGAGCCAGGGACCCGCAACATTGGGCAGCATTCCTCGCGAGCCCAAAATGTACACGAGCTAAAAACAATTGAATACAATTCACAAGTACGTTAGGCAGGCATAGTTGCGAAGCATAGTTGGCTAATTAATTCACCGTGCGAAGACAAAGGGGCCTACGGGAAACTTCCACGTCCAACAAGCATAACTTCAAACAGCAATTAATGTTGCTCTTAAATAAGATTCTCTTGTATTTGTTGCTCGTCGTGTTGCCGATCGCATTCCCGCGAGAAACTGCTGAATTTTTGGGACTTACTTCCTAGATTTTTTGTTGTTGCAGTAGCGTCTTAGAACCTTTTTATTGTTTTACAAAATCAGTTTGAGTCAGAAAGAAAGAAGAAGGAAAATAGTCTCGAAATATTATTATTATTACTGCCTGACTTCTAAATGTTTCAGAAATTAAAACTGATATGTTTAAAGCACGCATCCCATTGTAAAGAATGAGCAATGCATGAATGCACTCCTGCACATGTCATTCATGACGACGAATAAAAATAAAAATAGCTGCATATGATTCATATGAAAACATTCTAAACAACGTCTGTGTACGTTTCAGTAATTTCAGAATAGGGGCAGCTACATGAATTATTGTAACAGTTTCAGGAGAGAGTGGGACATCGTTATATGAAAATGTTTGCTTCTTCCTCGCTCAACGGAACAATTATAGTTCTAACACTTCATTCATGGTAAGTTTATATCATACAGGGAGGAACTAAAAATAGGGTAAGCAGAATAGTAGCCGCGGAATATGTGTGCATTGTGTGCAACTGAACTTACGAGTAAACAAAGGAAGCCGGATTTAAATATAACTTAAGCGCAGTAGCTGTTAGAAGCTAAGCTATTAAGTTTAAGCTATTTTGAGGATAACAGTGGATGTGTTTGTTTTGAGATATACTTGACGGAGAGATGAATGGTGAGGATTATTACTGACTCATTGGTTGTTGTGCAAAGTAAGTATTGTGTGTGTAAATTGCACATTATCATTGAATTTTGTGGAGTACAAATTTAATTTGTTTAATTCAGAAAAAAAGGCATAAGGTTGCTGAATATCTATACCTGAACAAATACACATATAAAATTCCAGTGTCGTACGTAAGCAAGTATTCATAGCACATAGCATGCGACCATATAATACCTATACATACACCTATAAACTATGGCCCTGATGCGCAGTTACAACCAGATAACATCTATAATTCATGAGAAAACCTCATAAAATGCTGGCTGAAGGGAATCTAGCATTGCTAGAAGTACTAGGATATTACCTAGGAGGCTACCCAGGTACCTTTGTAGGACTTCATTTACTGAATGGACAAATACGTCTTCATTTATTTAGGGTCCAAGGGGCAGGGTTTGGGTCTCGGTCATTTCAAGTTTACAGTTAGTACTTTTGTTTAGGTAATATGTGTTTGTTGAGGTTCTCAAACATTTACGTCACAAATGGGTAAAGTTGGCGCATTGTGAGTATTTAATCTCTGAAATGACTGAACTGATCAAAAAAAATCCGTGAGTATTGAAAATCTGCATTATTCATAAGAGTGGGCGTAAATATGTAACACAAGCCACCAGATGAAATACAAACGTAATATTCTGAACATAAAAAATATTGAAAATATTCTACAAATGCTACGTGTCCCGATGGGACTAAAAACCAAATAATTACACGAAGGTCAACGAACCCGATTCGCTGAAGGGTTCACAAAGTCTCGTTCGTTAAAACTTTGTACGTAACACTGAAATAACCATAAATTTTTATTTAATATTTCAGTGTTATTTGCCCTCTGTTTGTCACTAAGCTGAACATTAAGCCAAGTGCTTTATAAAGTGCTCCTTGAGCAAAAACCTTCAGAATAAGAGAAACGAGTTTTAAAAAACCCATTCTTTAGAAGTGCCAAAAGATTTTCACCAAGTATTGATATGTTGCCAAAATATTGTTTATCGAGGAAAGTGCTTTTAAACTTCGTGTTATGTAACAAAGACCGGTTGTAACATAAGTATAATATACCATTGAAGTATATTATATACATCTTTTCTCAAGGATAATATTCGTATATGTTTCATACCTGCCTAAATAAATTAGGATTCGCAGAGAGTGGCTAGTAGGTATAAAGCTTGATATATTTCGCGCAATTTCGCTATATTCTTTTATATTTTTATTTATTTTCTGCTGTTACTATCATGCACAGTTTTTATGATTTCATTTGGATATAATCACGCATAAAAAGACAAGCTGTTGATTTGCATCCGTGCCATATTCAAGGACGTAATTATGCTAATGATTCTCAACCCAAATCAATAAAAAAATTGGTACGTAATTTTTTTTTTTCGGAATTCCGTCAATGTCATCTCGCCGCATTTAAACTTGACGCGTGTGTTACTGGCCTTAAAACCGTGCTGCGCCCTCACACAAACGCAAACACAAATCATACGCAACGATCATTCATAAATTTAATTCATAAAATTGGATTATTTCTGAAATACTACGACATTACAATGACAAAAAAAGCAGTGCATAGTAGCTATTTCCCGTCTACTGTAATTCCAATCGATTATTTACGTATTTTATGTCCTCCTCCTGAAATATGGCACAAATGCAAATCGACACCTTGTATTTACAGGCCTAAATGTATTTTTTATTCGAACACAGCTCAATATCTGCCTAGCCTTTTCCCAACTATGTTGAGGTCGGCTTTTAGCTTAACCAGATGCAGCTGAGTACCAGTGTGTCCACGGAGCGACTGCCTATCTGACCTCCTCAACCCAGTTACCCGGGCAACCCAATACCCCTAGTTGTCAGACTCTAAATACAGCTGAACTTATTATATTATCAAACATTATTCAAATGACTATCGATGTTTTTCAAACTTCGCATTCCACTAGCTCGTCAGAGAACGTTAGCGAACAGAAGCGACATACAAACAAAGCGATGTAATTTGCAATAAACTAACAGCCGGCAGTAAGGGTTTACGACATGTGCGTAATAATTGCACGTGCAGCTGCGTCCTCCTGTACTGCTTAGAGTACAGGGTGCTCACTTCCAGTGTAGTGTGTTCTGTGTCTGTGTTTGTAGGACATTGTTATTGTACTTAACTCTTTTATGTTTTTAATTTTGGAAACTGATAAGTTTTTATATTATTATGTAAGAGATTCAATATCGTTTAAAAAGTTTGTATAGGTAATTAAACTTCAAATTAGGGCCTAAAATAGAGAAAGCAAACTAATTATGACGGAAAATATATACCTACGTACGGATTCAAAGAAAGCTTAAAATTGAAAAAGTTTAAAAGAATTTCTACAAGACCAGACAACTTTCATTAAAGCTACCTGAAAATAAAATTCTCAAAGATATAAAATAATTACTTCGGTATTCTTCTAACTAACCAAATAATTGATTTAACTCAATCGAACAAAATTCAGAATTCAATCAAAATTATTATTTCATTCCAAAATTTAGTACCTCAACGGACTCTTAACAGAAAACATTAAAAAGTTACGAATCGAAATGTAATTTTATTCCGAGCTCTATTATGCCGGTCCAACAATTTTACATGAAAACGAAATCAATTTAATAACCCTTTAAATAATAGAATGAGAAAAAGCCGAACAAATATAAAGAATGTCTTCAAGCAAAATAAGACTCTCGTTAAAAGTTTTTGAAGTCCACAATTGTTTTAAGATGTTCTAATTACCCACATATCAATACCTAGTTTAATTTTAAGTTGTGATAAGTAAGAGGTCCTTTATTAAGAGCCCTCAACTTTAAGCGTACTTGTCTAAATTACAGTCAGACTTGAGTTTAGGTTTACCACGCCTTGTTCATCTTGGGTAAATTTACTACTTCAAAACTATTAATATTAGTATCTTCTTGCCTTAGAGTCTTCTAACATTGAAAGCTATATGAAAAAAAAACCTAATAACTTAGTGGCAAAATATGTATGTATAAACACAAACTAAAAAAAATAGTTAATAATATGAACATAACTACTTTCTATTTTAAAAACTTAAGCCGGGTTCAGACGCATTTAACGCGTTATGCAAGTTGACATACAATTGAGCATCAACAGAGAACGCCAGGACGAGTGTCACATGTAATGCTCCTAGTACATTCACACACAGAAGTCGTGTAACACAACATTATACACTCGTCTGGACTCGGCGTTACACCGTGAAACAAAGACTAATGACATGATGACTTTATCACTCGGCTACAAATGGCTACTTAGTGAATATTTACACAAAATGTTTGTTAATGCACTTATAAGCTGGTTTCGTGCCATGAAGACATCAAAAGCTCGTAATCATTACTAAGTTAATGTCTTCAGGGTGTTCCGTATGGGAAACTTTGCTGAAAAATGTTTCTACTTATTTGAACAAGTTTTTGTTTCTATATTATACCTACTAAGTAAATAAGTTTGTGTATTCTGTGTAGAATATTCTGATTGATATAAAATATCCTGATCCAAGCCTGTGTTAAAATAAGTGGAAGAAAAAGCAACAAACATATCCCACCTACACACAAACTTAGCATTCTCTACTCATCCGAATCGCAAACTAAAATTAATAGAAATGTAATAAAATAGAAAACCCAGAACCAACACTGAAAAAGCCTCACGTCGCTACACTTACACAAAGCAATTTAGCACAAACACACACACAGACAAACAAATGACCTTCCCGTCGCCCGTAGTATTATGATGTTTTAGTAAAGTCTCATAAATTACTGAATTTGTACTAATGGTCCTCCGTGGCCGCGTTTAGCCGTTGAGCTTCACAAATCCATCAAGGTCGGCCACAGAGCACTTGTAAGCCTAACACATTACTTTTGTATGGCGTTTCGGCAGCTCTAACCTTTATAAATATGGCTGTGAACTTATAGCACAAACAAAGATTAACAAAGTGATAAATAATGGTCGTTTCACAAAGAGGACAGTTTATGTTGGGTACCGATTGAGCTGCGAAATGGTTTCATAGAAACATAAAATCGCTAATAAGTAGATATTTTCAGATTATGGCAACACGCATTAAGAAAAAAGTGTTTTTAACACCCATAGGGGCCTATTTATCAGACGGGGACTTTTGCTCAGTTCTTTGGATTTTAAACAGAGATGCTTCCCCAGCAGCAAAGAGGCACGTTTAACATATACCAGTAGAACTGTCAGTAGCATCGACGAGGCATGTCGAACGAACACGTCACGTAATTAGCTACAATACGAGGGTAATCAAAGGCTCAGTCAGGCCACTATTAGCGCCTAATTGCGATTCAATATATCAATATGACCCGCCGCTAATCAAACCCTTGGCTGGCTACAACCAGGGGTAATTAACGGCTCCTCTTAGTGTTGCCATGGCAACGCCTGGAAATGCTCAGCCGGGAACCCGGACGATAGGTTTGAACTTTGTCTGAGGGCAAGGTTTTGGTCAGAGGGCTAATCTCAAATTGACTGGAGGGTACAATATAGTAGAAACTATTAGAACTTGGGGAAAATAGAAAAGTGATCTATTTTTAACGTTTTAAAAATAAAATTGTGCCCTATTTGATATATCATAATTTTCGGCTCGTGTGACCAATAAGTAATGGTAATAATTAACCTAAAACAGTCTTCAATAACATAAACAACTATCTATTTGCTTACTAATTAAAAACGCCGTCAAAGTGGACTCAATTTGGCTTAAATCAGCAAACGCTTATACACCGCCGGCTCCCATTTCCAATTTCCACGGAATTCATTATCAAACCAACTCGACGTAAACTAGCAAAACACTCCCGGCTTATAGCAACACTGCCCCCCTCCCCCCTCCCTGCCTAATCACCGGAATCACCCGGCCACTAATCACCCGGCTTCGATTGAGATTGATACGTCATAGATAGTGCTTAGTGTAATCCACTTGTGACGGCTCTCCGTGCACCATGTATGCTGAGCTGCATGTCAGGTAATGCGCCTCGTTTCATCATGGATCACAATACATAGATTTTAGACGGTAATTAAGCATTGACTGGGGGTAGGAACTTAGATACATTGATTCATACTAGGGTTGGTTGAAGAGTCTATAGGTTTGCCAATTTGTAGAATTCCGGGAATAGGCCCAGACTGGCATTGTACTGACGTACGATTGAAACATAACTGGTGAAATAGAAGAGGCTATCGAGCTATGAGGCCTTGAAACATACGTGACTTTTTATTTACACTAAAGTACTTGTCTTCAATAAATGTTATATGTGATAATATTAATTCCAATAAAGCTTCTAACTGTAATTGCAAAACATTTCTGAACAGATATAATATAGGTGTTACTTATTTAATTACTTACTAAATAGAAAATATCACGTTAAATAAAAATTATACAAAATCTTATCTAAGTGATAATGACGAGAGGGAGGAACTCCGATGCCTGGCCGCCGTATATTATCTGATGAAAGAATTTCAATGTGTATAGAGATGCACCTCATTAACGCGAGCTGGAGTTTATTTTATTTGAATACGATTTCAATCGGCTTTTTAGAAAACTCAAGTATATGTATAGTATATGAATCTACAGAATTTGTCGGCTATCAAAAATAAAAGTTTTTTTTTAAAGCTCAGTTATAAAAAATGTTTTTAAAGTTCCTAGCATGGGTTTCCTCAAAACATAATCCAAATACCGATAATTATGTTGACGTCTAGTAGGTCTGACCCAATTGACACATGAAAACCCTTTTCACCATTACGTCTGATTTGGGAATCGAATCCCGTCTACTCAGCAGGTGTCTCACACATTTTACGCTACTTTTTCGCAGTATCAAAAGAACTTCACACTTAAGACTTAAACATAACATTAGCTGTTATTAAACACAGAATTTGCTTTGTAGAAAATTCTTATATTTTTTATCCCCATGAATAAATTATAGTTCAAAATAGTAACCATACGTCAATTTTGTCCCAGTGCACACTGCGTCGTATTATTTGAGCTGCCATAATCAACCCCATTCAATTTCCTGGCGAACATGGGCACTTACCATAAATCACGGCCGCCATATTAACTGGCGAATTATTATAGCCACTCGATAATTCTTGGCGATTTGAATGGGAGTTCGTGAGAACTTGTGGGACTACTTACAACTACGAGTGATGAATCACTTGTAAAGTGACAACGTGGTTAAATATGATGGTTGAGAGGCGATACATTAAATAGTGTATTCAATAGATGAGTTTGCAGTGTCTATTTTTGTAGTACCGCTTACAAACGTGAAGTGCTTCCTGCAAGTAACTACTACAGTTCTTCACTTCACGACGAACTTCGAGGAAAACTCAAACTTTTCCCTATTAATTACCTGTTGTTTACTTTATTAATTTCACAAAACTTGAACGTTACTTTAATTGAAAATGTAATTTTATTACTCTCAAAACGGCTTCCTAGAATAAATATACAGTTCCACTTTTCACAAGCAGATTAAATTAGTTCGTAAAAAGCCGATGCTTCTATCCTGAGCAAATCCATTAGCCTGCGACCCACATAAAAACTTGAAGGTCGCTGTTTTGAAATAAGTACGAGAGCCACTTTACTTAACATAACACTTGTACAAATTAATTCGACCTTCCTGACCTCTTGGAGACCTCATCAAACAAATCGAATCAGCAATAACAAATAACCATAAATATTAAAGGGGGACCCTAATCAGAGCAAAATACCTGTCAACCGGGCCCGCCACGACACCGAACTTGTCTAGTTGGAAAACGATAGAATTAATTCGTGTACCCTCCCTCCCGCTACCCCTGCAGTCCCCCGGGGGCGCCTAATGATCGGGCCATGAGATTCCGCTGGATATTTCAATACAAACGTAAGCTTATCGACGAACCCTTTACGTAATGATCTAGACAACCCTAAGTTTCTTTGGGGTTCATCCCGACCAGATTGTACTCCGTAAAATACTGATTAATTAAGAAACTGTTTTACTGTACAAAGTAGTAAGGAATTAAGTGTCCATTTGCAAATTAAGATTGGGATCGATTCGACGATGACGCAGCTTGTTTTTGCTTTTCCTTCCGAACAGTTTTATTGTTATTGTGGAAGTTGCCTTGGAATAACTTTTCGTTTACTTATTAAAATGCAAAATGTTGGATCATTTGGAGTATACATTTGCATTTGTATATTTACAGAGTAGGTACATACTGGTACATAACGCTTCTCGACTCAGAACAGTGTCTGAATGCATTCTAAATTCTTCTGAACATGCATTGAAACCCAATAATGTCATAGTGATATTGAGTTTTTATGCCTGTTTTTACATAAAATTTTAGGAAATATTTTGCCCTTCTGACTAACTCCGCGCTAAGACGTTCTCACATTATGTTGACATTCTGATTGGTATTAGGTTCTCTTAGAAATGGGTGTGTTTATGAAGCGTTTGTTCCTAGAATCAGTAATACGCTTCATCTGTCGCTAAGAGGGATGTTCTCGGAAACTCGTAAATTAATAATGATAATTACGGCCAGGTGACAAAAACCAGTGTGGGACCAGAGTTTATATAGAAATAAATATTTTAGTGTGGATAAAAATATTGATTACCGTCAGGTAGGTAAACAAAGCATTTATAATTTTAATTATTGCGTGGAAATGGAACATACCTCTAAATACTACTAAAATATTTTTCGTATGTACAACTTATAACAACATACTAACTAGATTCAAAAGAATTGTAAATGTCCACTTCATTTGCACTGACTTTTTGAAACATCACCAGCCTTCAATTCACAATCCACCTTCAGAATATACAAATAAACTAGATACGAATATCTCATCTCCACCAGCATCAAAGGCATTTCATCAAACCAAACCATCAGAAAATCTAGCTTGTGACGTCACCGCTATACAAGTAAACCAAACTTGTCCGACAGTCGCAAATTGCACCACTGTGATCTGCGGGGCCGAGGGAACCGACCGCACAGAGTATGTATGAACAAACTTTACCAACTTCTTTCAAATACACTACAAAGTTACTCGTATCGGAGAAAGGATCCTTATCTAAGCGGTATTAGAGAATCCGAACTATTGCAAAATATCTTTAAACATTTTCAAGATAATCTCTGGGTATTATAAGAAACATTATCATAATGTATATCTAGGTAAGTGAGCCAGAAAAGTAATATCATCACTACCAATAATAGGATTTCGAAATACATATGTAGGTGTACCTACTTATATAACGTTGGCATTGCACACCGTATATGAACAAACATGATTTTATTTTCACTGCGGAACGAAACCCGACTTATCGAGAGCTTGCGATTTTCGAAAAGGCTTTGTATGTATCTGAAAAAGCTGCTATTGTTTCTGTGCACCTATCTTATGTGAAAAATGTACCTATTTATTTAACCGATGAAGTGCAGAACCCGCCTAAATTAATCCTCAAATATTTAGTCAAAGGCGTCTGGCTTTGAGCTAAACACCCAAACATAATCGAGCAACAATCGTCAAAGACTCGCATTTAGAACTTAAAGCCTAAATCTAGACCAACAATAGCAGAGTTGGTAAGCCTGACTAATCTGTCGAGTGTCGAGAGTCCGTGGAGAACAAAATAACTAGCGGAGGTGCCATGACGGAAAATCTCCTAAGAAAGTAAGAGGTGTGCGGGGGACGAGGGACGTAACTGTTTTCGCGCTTATACGCATTCTTTGCACCCGAGCTTTTCTTGTAATACCAAAAAGCTTTGACAGCTGTCTCAAAGAACCCGAACGCCTCGCGTCTCGTTTCGGAGATGTCTATCGTACGTATTTGACCTAGAAGAAGGCCTGGTCTATCTGTACTATGGCATCTCCGCTCATCTTTTTTTACTCCGTGGCTAAGTCTAACGAAACATACGTTATTGCACATGAAGTTATAAAGCTTCTTATACACGAGTTGCGACGACTTACCGACTTGGAAGCACGTCACTACAACACACGTGTCTTTTCAACTAACCGACGTGAAATTTAATAACTTTAACTACTTATATTTGTGGGAAAAATGTTGAGTTTTCTGTCATTTGAATTTTTGTTGCATATTTGAATGTTAGAGCATGTGGTTATATGCAGTCTTTTAGTGCAAGTATTGCGATATAAGAGCACGTTTTGACGACTAAAATATTTTGAATTAATTTTATGAGCGTTCATATAAGATGTAAGCTACTTTCTAATCAGCAGATCATTACATAATCCTAAATAACATCAGCATGTACGCTCAGTACACAGTTTGTACAGAAAAATAGGCAGAAGGCATTAAAAGCGTCGCTAAGCTGAAACGTAAACCCACATTGAAAGGCGATAAAACACAATCTATGAACAATCGCAGACAGATCGCGTTGAGAGTCGCAGCGCGTCGCTTAAACCCGCAGACGCACAATAACTCACACAAGTATTTGTTAGCGAAGTTGCGAGACAGACCGACAGACCAACCATCTCACTGCACCTATTTATTTACCCAGATTTATGGACGACTCCAAACGAAAAATTGAACAAAACAAACCAACCAGTTCTGATTCCGATCTCGCCATCTTTTATTTGGAAAGCTTTGAAATCTAGTTATGAACTCTTTTAGCAATTTCACTAGAACAAAGAAGTTTAATATTCTTTTTTATTAATTTATTTCATGCCAACTAGACTGGAGTAGTTTAAGTATTGGAAACGATTACATTGTTCGCACTGTGTAGTCAGGTGGATTTTATTTTTTTAGGTTTAGAAGGGTATATTTTTCTAAACGTTTCGTAACTTTTGATTTCAATTACAAACCACACAGTACAACAACAAGTCTGTTTTCAATTAAGATAAAACTACAATGTATTTATTTGTTGCTACAAAGTCTGCAGAGCGATGCTAGTGCTAGTTAAACAAAACAGTGGACAGTGGCGTCTACTTAGTATAAATTAACTTTAATTATCACAAATATACAGTACTTTCCTTAATTACTTGTTCAAGAATACTTGAAACTAATTTATCAAGCACGTACTAATAAATCACATTGTATGTGTAACTTAACAACGTGACAATATATATTAAAGTTCGTTCAAAACCTTGCGATCGAAACAGCTGAACCGATTTCAGAACGTCCATTCTATTTATTTTGAAAGATTTATGAATCCGCCTATCGAGAGTCATTGTTTTTTTCATGATTCTATTAAAAGGCCCGCCCTTTGTCCAAGTGATTGTTTGAAACATAAAGATTAATGTAAGTTTAAGCTCTCGATTTGTACAAAGTGGAGCTGAAAATGTTTTACGCGAGTTATTTAAGCTGTTATCGAAAACAATACTTATTTGTTTGAGACTGATAAATGATGTTTGGTAACATATTTGTGATTACTAAAAGTTAGTATCATAAAACTGTATTTAGAGAAACATTACTTGAAGAGAACTGTGTTCAAAGACTGTACTTACAGCATATTATTTTGTGTGGTACCTTTCCCAGAATTACTCTGGAGTCCTAAGCTTGGTACTTACTGTTTTCTTAAAAATTTCAAAGCGTTTTTGACACAACAGGCTTTGATCGATGCTAAAATACTAGATACTTGGATATTGAATAGTGCTTAAACTAACTCAAACTTGTGAAAACTATTCCAATCAAACCTTAATTTGTGATTAATAGGTTTAGTTTTTGAATAATATTTGTACTTAAAACCCTCTTCAGATAATTTTATGTAAACCGTGTAATTGTGTCATATTATATAGGTAACTTTTCACTAATATTCCTGCATACAGTCAGTCTTTCAGGAACTTAGTTATTAGAGTCTACATTTCGCCACACTCTGTAACATTATAGTATGACATTTGTAACAAACAAACATACTGTCCAACAACTCTATCATACACATCGCGAGGTCGTTAGAACAAGTAAACATCGCGCCCCGGGGTCACCTGCTTACTAATTGACAGGGTGATGGTGAATGACCTTGATTTACTCCATGTTTTCCTTGGATAGTGATATTTAAGAGGTCTATAATTTGACTGTTTGTTTGTTTGTTTTAGTTACTATGTTGTTGTCGTGGCATTTATTCCAATTAAGCTTTTCGTTGTGAAGATGTGAGTTAAAGTTGGTTTCAGTCGTTGTAAGTAAAGTAACTATAATACGAAATACCAGTTCCTTATTTAAGTATCAAATCGGAATAAATAAAAATGGTAAATCTTTTCAGAAAACCGGCCAAGTGCGAGTCGGGCTCGCGCACAAAGGGTTCCGTAATAACTTAACCAAAATTACAGTTAAATCAACCTATCTCAAAAACTATAAGAGATACTTTGATCAAACCAAAAATCGTTGAAAGAGTTAATTAGCATGCATCACCTCTATTTTTTTTAGAATTTTATACCCCGTAGTTATAAAAATAGAGGGGGGGGGACATACTTTTTACGACTTTGAGAGCTGATATCTCAAAAACCGTTCACTTTAAGAAAAATGTTTTTTAGAAAACTTTATATCATTTTAAAAGACCTTTCCATTGATACCCCACACGGGTATGTACATCGAAAAAAAAAATTTCATCCCTCAGTTACATGTATGGGGGGCCCCACCCCCAATTCTTTTTTTTACTATTTAGTGTCATATTTTTGTAGCGGTTCATACAACACATATTCCCATCAAATTTCATCACTGTAGTACTTATAGTTTCCGAGTAAATCGGCTGTGACAGACGGACAGACGGACATGACGAAACTATAAGGGTTCCGTTTTTGCCATTTTGGCTACGGAACCCTAAAAAGGAGAAGAGAAAAGAATAAGTCTTAAACACTGACAGTTTATTAACAAAAAAATGTTATAAAGTAAATCCATCGGGGCACGAAATACTTCGAAACAAAAATCCCAACTGTCTGTCCATTGAATTCCCGCAAAACTTCGGAACTGAACAAAAAGTTGCAAATCCGTGGAAAAAGTCCCGTTAGCCGCTAGATCCCACTGCAGTATTATAACCGCTAAACCGAATTTGATTGGGTTTGGCTCGCTGGATAAACGGCGGCCACGGCCCGGATGGCCTGTGGGCTTTTTTAGTTATTTATAAGGGTTTTTTGATAGAAAACCGCAGCCGCTTTTTTAATTGGACGTAGAGTCGTGTTTCGTGCGGACAACGTGACGTTTGTTATTGTTTCACTACATAGCTTTCGACTGAGAGTACCTAGAGAGTAATATTGATGTTAGAGAAACTTTTTTACTATCTTTATATTAATTCATTATATCACTATAATAAGCAGGAACTTAACATCAAGACGCGAAAATGTGATAGAAAGAGGAAATAGAAAGAAGTAGACAAATGAAGTCGTTATAACTTTTCACGGTTGCATTTTCAGCATTTATTACGTCATTAAGGCGGTAACAACGTTTCTGAAATCTTTGCAAAAAATGTCGGTAATTTTTCACAAAATTAAGTTTAAACGGTCTTTTGGGAAGCCCTTGGATGACAATGAACGTTGCCGTCTTGTTAATTATGGTGTTATATGCATTTTAATTCACTTTTACAAGTATTAAGTACTGTTAAGAGAAAATTACTGTTATAGAATTCCAAATAAAGTGCCAGAATTTTCTGTTATTTCATAATATTTCATAAAACATTCGCAAAATTCTGTTTGAGCTTCAAGCAGCAAATTCTAAGGCAATAACTGAGTTAAGTTAAACTTAATAAAATATCAACGTTCTGTCCTTCAAAGCAGATAAAGTTTGAACTTGAACTGATCTAGCTAACCAACTCATCTCATTTCTAACCCTCTTAATCTTAGCATTTGGTTTAACCCTCGCACTTCACTGGGATATGTGACGATCAAACCTGAGGTTTTACAACCGCACGTGACTACAGAAAGAGATTCAACCAAGGTTAGTCAACTCGTCAAAAATGCTGGAAATCTAAATTTATTTGCTTTGAAAATTTAAAGAAGTTTACTGTGAACATGCAGCGCATGAAAAATCAAACTTGGTCGTGTAGGTTTTTATGTAAGTGCCAACTGAGTTTGTAAAACTCGTAAGACACGTAGTTACACTTTATGCAGACATCTTTTTGTTCACAAGCATTCAGCCGTAAAAGTATTTTAGGCATTGCTACGTAGTAAATGTTGTTTTAAGCGAAATGGCTTCTTGCGATAATACCGCTTTAATGTATTACCTCCACACAGAAAATGTTGTTATTTACAACAGTCGTAACACAATCCGGCTATATGCAATAAACGCGTGAACGTTTCCGACCTACAGCCTCCCCCCTCCCTCCGCTTCTCTCTCCCCCCCTCCTCGGCGCCACTCATTAAGAAGGTTTTATTCCCGTTGCCAGATGTTAATATTTCTGTTTATTTTACTTTCCCGTGTTTACGCGAGTTTTTAAAGGGTTCAACTTGGTGGGGGGAGGTATAGAGCGTTAATTAACGAGTTTTTTTTGTTGTTTGTTGCTCACGGGGATGGAAATAAGAGTCGGCTGAACGAGCCGTTTGCCATTCAGCCTTAACCTGATTGTGCATTCCGTTTTACGGGCTGCCAACATTATAAATAAACCATGGGCATGCCTTTACGGCAGTGTTCAAGGTCCAGTGTTTAATTACCGCTACAGGTTGTAAAACGAGAGGATCGCAATAAAATTTGGTGCTCTGTTATGTATTAGAGAATCTGGAATTAGCTTTGTCAATATTTTATTAGTAGCACCTGCGTGACTCATTGATAAGGCTCGTAAAATAAGTCTGTAGTAGACCTCTTAATATACCTAACAATCCCCTGATGATTCGACAAATACTCGCCCGCCTGAAGGATCTCAACAAACAATTTAATTCAGGTAATTTTGTTTACATCTACACAGGTCCAGGCCACCAATCTTGTGTGTACAGCCCGTTGGCACACAGACTCCGACGGCGAACGAAAAATATCTTTAATTAACACCCCCGCCCTCCCACGGTCACCGGCTTAAAGAAAGCCAGATATTCAAACAACCAGTAAAGAAGCGACTAACACGAAGTAGAAAGTTTTTCGGTGTTTTTTCCTCTGGCAAAGTTATTTCAATTTGAAGTTGGCAACATTAGCGAGCTGTGCAATTAACTTGCTAATTAAATCGGTAATTCATTCTCTCGTTTACGACTTACGGCCGGTGAGAGACGTGAGTGTCAAGCTGTCTCGTGATAAAGATAATCGCCCGATTATAATTATAATTTACGCGTTGTACGTGTGAATCGTTTGGTTTTCTACACGTAACTATCGTGTTATCAAGATCGACTTAAAGTGCCTCTAAACTGGAAAATAGTGCGCAAACATTTATAGAACTCCTTGAGTATGTAAGAAAAGGGTGAAAAGGTTCGTTAGTTTCCACATTCATGGTTCATTAAAGTTGTATGAAGGTCTGAGGCAGAGCAGAGGACCCTCGCTGAACCTGTCGAGGCGAATAGCTCGGGATATCGATTTGATAGCAAATTGCGCCTTGTAGTCAGCACTTGGATGCAATAGGGTTAGGGATATAGAGGTAATTCTGTTAGCTACGATTATTCTTCGAAATAAAGTAAGGTACATTTTTTTAAGTTTAAGTACATTTTATTAAAACCATTTTACACTGATGTAGCCTAAGTTAAAAAAACCGATAATGTTTGCGCATTATTTATGCCGAATATGTTCCTTTATTTTAATCCAACAATCAATGAAGTTTTTACAATTTATTTAAACTCTAACAATTAAAAACGTACTTGTGATTACTATCAAAAAGCCATGAATGAATAATAAAGTGACATTAATTTACAAATTCATCAGCGCGGCACGATAGCACAACGTCTAAAATCTTAATCAGCGTTTGTCGTCCGACACATTTGACGAAATAATATTCCTTTTATCACGCAGATTGATTAGTGTTCCGAAGTGTCGCGTCACCCAGCTCCGGTTAACTAAATTAATAGTGCCGGTAACCGTGACTGGTGTAACTTTAACTAATAGTTAAACGTCACGGTGTCACCGACCCCGCTGTTTGCCTAGCATCAGCGACACTGATACATTTTTGTGAAGGTAACAATGTTTTTGTTCGCCCTAATACGATATTAATCGTTTTTCCAACAGTGAATACTTTTTCAGTTGAACATGAAATGGAGCAGTCATTTACATACTCGTGTATGTCAGTTCTGAGCTTTTATAAAAACAAAGAAAAGTTAACTAGAAACACGAGGCGTATAATTAGGATTCGGTGAAAATGTTTAATGGAATTTTCCTGATTCAAAAATAAACTTTGAGGGAGACATATTGAAAAGACGGCCCTCCCGCTTAAACAAAGGGAAATCATAGGAAAGGAACTAAGTAACAATGCAAGATTTTCCTCTTAAATGGAATATTGTGACCAAAAATGGGGAATATTGACAGAAGTAATAGGTAACGTCAGACGTTGTCGCAAGCTCCACAATCAGTCAACACAACTCTGTGAATGGCTGCCGGAGCGCGGCCCGGCGACGAGGTTGTATTGTGTCCCCAGGGCTACACTCGGAACCCATTGTAACATGCCCGGTTAGGGATATCACTATCGTACGAAGGTATTTTTTCCTATAAGGTAAAAGATTTAGAAGGCTCATGCAAAGTTTATCATATTTCTTGACAAATGATCTACGGTTAAATTGTTGCTCCGATACTGCCATAAAAAGATTGTTTTAATTTATGTACAAATTTTGAGAAGGCCGGTCACCACAATCTGTTTTAGATGGCTGAAAGGAGGATACTGGAATTTCACTCAAACAATTATGCTAAATACAAATCAAGGTTTCATCAAGTACCTTTTGTATATACTTCATTATCGTAAATTGTCCCGCGCAACCGAAACATCGTCACAAATCGACAACTTCAATCCCAACCCACGCTCAATTTGAATCGAAGAAGTAAAAAACTTCACAAAATCAGAATTCGGCTCAATCGTTCAGCAAAACCATCAAACCTACCTCAATAACAATTTACTAGACATTCTCGTGCGATATAACAAAAACCTTGTCCATCATGTACCTATGTAACCCTAGTCAATCCAGAGCTGATCTGCGGGCTCCACAGTATAGGATCGTTGTAACCCCCCGGCCGCCGGAAAATCGTCCGTGTGTGATTTGTGCCCGACTATTACCCTCAAGGACTCCCAAGTTTCTTCGATCCTTTTTATGTCAAATAATGACAAACTGGTGTACAATGGCGGACAGGTATTTTGTTGAGGGTGCGGGGTCTGTTGTGTACCCTAGTGCAAATAATTGGGGGTCAATGCGAGGCCTCAACGAGGTTTTCTTTGTGAAGAGGGTTGTTGGCGATCAGTGTTTAATGTGTTCGCAAGATTTTGTTAAGTTGAAGATTTAAATGCAAATAATATACATATACAAGCTGTTGATTTGCATCCGTGCCATAGTCAAGGACGTAATTATACTAATGATTCTCAACCCAAATCAACAAAAAAATTGTTTTTTTTTTTTTTTTTTTTTAATTTTTTTTCGGAAATCCGTCAATGTCATCTAGCCGTATTTAAACTTGGCGCGTGTGTTACTGGCCTTAAAACCATGCTGCGCCCTCACACAAACGCAAACACAAAGCATATGCAGCGATCATTCATAAATTTCATTCATAAAATTGGATTACTTCCGAAATACTATGACATTACAATGACAAAAAAAGCAGTGCATATTAGCTATTTCCCGTCTACTGTAATTCCAATAGATTATTTACGTATTTTATGTCCTCCTCCTGAAGTATGGCACAAATGCAAATCAACACCTTGTATACACACACCTCTTGAATCTTCATTTGTTTAACAGCGAAAGTATTCCTGAATTTTAATTAAACTGTGAGAGAACTAAACAAATGAATGGTTATTAATTGTGAGCGTTAGGTCACTGGCTTTGAATGCTGTACTTTTTGCTTGGCTTATTATACCTGAGTGGCTACGACACTTAATTAAATAGCTAGTCTGGTGTTCGCGAGCAGAGGTGAGTGTTATTACTTCAGAAAACGGATCATGTTTAATGTAAAGGAAGCTTTAGAACTAAATTAATGTTGAAGTGGTGATGTTAGATCTGATGACGAACTTATGCATAATAGGTACTACAGATAATGTGAGTTCACATAAAGGTTTTGACATTAGATCCGTAATTTTTTAATCATTCTGTAAAATCTACTTTTGAAAATATTGAAATGTCAATTGATATTAGCTATCTCATTATTGTGTATCTCGTATTGCTACAAGTTGTCCTAAAAAATAAACATATACCTAAACCTGATATTTTGGGAGATACAATTTTGTACCTACAACTTGAAGCATAGCAACTAAATAATTCTCCAATGAACAAAATCTCCACCACCATCCATTTCACAAATAAACTTTCTTCTTTCAGAACAATTCATCTTGCGTTTACTATAAGCCGCAAAATAACCACAGAGTTATTTACGCGCAGAGGTCGCATCACAAACACTATAACAATGCTTATCGTAAATCCTGGTCATTGTTCGCTCTCTTGTTTTTATTATTGTTATACTTAAGCCATGGAACAAGTAAGTGTAGAAGGTTCACGCGGTAAGATACCTAATGATAACTACATAGGTAAAATTCTGCCACACCAGTGTGGTAAAATTATGACATGAAGAAAAATAGTTTTCTAAATTATATACTAGGACTAGTCAATTTAAACATGAGTACTACTGAAAACCGATTTTCAACAATGGTTTTGAAACAAATTACACGTAGTAAAGTGCACGCGTACTGCACTTGTAAGGATTTAAAACCCGAGGCATTAACTTGGTGTATGGGCGTGAAGATGGCTAGAAATTAGCTCCAGTAACAGTTTTTTTTTGGGTTCTGGAGGAGTTCATAGAGACGAGACTGCAAGATATTTTGGTAATAAAATAATTATGTATCGTAACACACGTTTTGTTTGTGATAACAACCTGATCGAAAAATTTGGAATTTCTCTTGCAGTTTCTGTGTTCATCGCCTTTTTCCTTTTTCTAAATTCCTTTTTCTATCCGAGAACATAGAAATGATATACACCCATTTTGGGGATGAAGGCAAACATGATTGATGTTAGTTTTAACAACTTGAGAAGTTATTTACGCCTTTTCCTTATGGGCTGAGTTTTCTATTGTTTTACAAGCTGCGTAAGTGCATTGACACAATTTGCAATTTTCCGCGTGCTTTAGAAGTTTTCTATCTTTATGACTTCTTCCTAAGTTATCGTAGTGCGGGTTCATCAATAACTGAAGCTAATTTCGTTACATAGTGATGTGGGTAAATGATCAATAACTATTTTGTTTAGTTCAACTACATTAATTCAATGGAATTATTTTGGTTTTGTGAATCGATAGGCGCAATAAAGTTTGTGAATAAAATAGATAGTTTTACATACGGTCATCTGGAAATAGAATCGAGAGACATCAAAGCTTCAAATCTCATTGGTCGGACCTCCTCGAAGGTCACACAGACTCACATAAACGTCCATGTCTTGTTGTGTTTGGCTGACGGAAACTTTTCCCATTAATAAACAAGTGGCGCAGTTTGATGTTGTGACGTTTGATGGGATTCTGCATCATTAAAACCCTCATAACTTTCAAACTGGCGAGAGCTTTAGTCGGCCAACTTCCCCATAACTTATTTATTAGAATTCTACATAGAATTGATGAACATCGCCGGTATGCCGCGGCGCAGTGACGCGGCCGGCGCGGCGTGACGTCACCGCTCCCGCCGCCTCACGCCTTATAGCCGCTTCGTCACACTTCCACGTTTACGATTTTATACTAAAATTATATTCCCAAAGTTAAAGTATAACGAATTTTCCGATGTAATCAGCTGAATTTTATTGTCCCCACTTCGCTAGTATCCCGCAGTTAGGCGGCTAGCCCCGGGGCCCTGGGGCCCTAGTGCTATGGCGCTGGGTCTCGGGCCCGTATCTGAAGGTCCCCAACTTTTTACGATTAGGTAAATTTTATCGAGTTTATTCATAGAGCGAGCCCTCCGCGCCCCACTAGCGAACGCTTTTCAATTTCAACAAGGATCGCCCTTTCTATCGGCGCGGTGAGGAAACTTTGGAGATAAAACAATTTTTGGCCGGTTGAGCATCAATCCCGCTTTTATTGGCCATTTTAGAGCCGTGCTCGGCAAAATTTGAACATGAAACCCTTATCGCTAGAGTGTTTTGTCGTTACGACAAATAAAACCGATGAATATGAAAAAGGCTGAATAATATTTTTGTCCATTTATTTTTGTGGCTGTTCATGTATTATGTGATGACGCGAAGGACACTTCCAGCGCGAACTGTCGCCCGCAATATATCACTATGAATAATTCTCCGTCTACGTAACACCGCCTAGAATATCTTATATGATAATGAAATGCCGCTACATAACGCTAGTTTCTTGTGATTTTATCAACAACACAAATTCCTTCGCCGGTTACTTTGTGTGTGATGACAAAGGGAAACCTGACGTGAGCACATAAGGAAAGAGATCCGTATTGTCAGGAAGACAGGAAAATCAATCAATAAAAAGCCAAAGATGACGGACAAACAAAAGCAATCCCTTGGGCTGGTTTCGTGGAAAAATAATGTTGTTGAAACGAGACATCTTTGAAGTTATTTATGATTAAATAGTACTGGCTATACCACATCCTTGGAGAAAAAATCATGCACACACATTTATAAAATAGATACCTTATTTACATTATAAAAACAGAGATAATATCTTACCTGGCGGTAGTAGATGCGCCAGCAGCAGAAGGGCGAGGTGCGCGGCGTCGCGTGCGCGCATGTCGCTAGCGGGGCGGGCCCCGCGCGCCGCCCCTGCTCATGCCACGCCCCTGCGCGCGCGCTGACTGCGCAACTGACCCACACTCACTCACACTCGCGCACTGCACTACGTATCACGTCCGCACTTACTGCTGGAGTCGGATATCTGAAAAGAAAATGTATTGTTATTTTTTCAAAAATGTTTAGACTAGTTTTAATCAAATTATGCAATTACAATGTGTGTGAGAGAATTGCCATATAGACTAACACTGTGGGTATAAGTAAAGAACATTATTTGGCCGTATGTATGTATGTAACACCTACCAACTTTGTACCTGATACAAGAATGTCAGTATTATGTATGTAGAATCACTGCAAAGTTTTTTCAACAAGTTACGGCCAAAAACGGATATAAACAATTTGAATTTAATTAAACGTTTGCTCAAGCATACTCAGGTCACAGATTTTGTTTACCTTCAGGCTAATCATGACCTTTCAAGACTCAGTATAAAGTGAACAAGTCACAAACAGAGCGAAAATTTAACAGGAATAATAGCTGAGAATGAAATATGTACAAGTTTATGAAACAATAATATCCAGTGATTATGTATTCAGGGTGGACGGCCACCAATCAGCGGCCATTGTTGAAGGCTGTTGTGATCAATACTTGCGAAATATCAACAATTTCCACAAGAATGTCTTCATTTGCTTAATGGACGTTTGTAGCTTCACGGTTGCTATTGGAAAAGGGTCAGACAGAGAGGTTAATACAGTACATTAGCCTAGGTTGTTCGGTACATCATAATAATATTTTCATTCCCCAAATGTCGTTGTTTTGATTTCTGTTTTGATAGAATTTCAAGCAGAGTTATTTTTAATTTGAATAGTTTTATTTGTGTCGCAAATATTTTGTTAGAGAACCGCTTTTGTTTTATGAAAAAAAATACGAGTAAACTTTGAAGACAGGCCACGTGTATGGTCATGTAAGTTACATCTGTGTACACGAGGTACTGTTGTACTGAAAAACTAAACTTAATTATCTATATAAATAAAATACGCTTATATACTCATAAAATACAAAGTTTAAGTACCTAAAGTTTAGAGGTATCGGCGATACAAACCGTGCGCTCATAAAAGTGTTGTATTTTCAAGTTTATCGATAAAGTGCTGTTAATGATACAACGCTAGCTTTACTGATAAACAGTACCTACCTACTGGTAACGTGTTAGCAGTTAGAAATCGTTCTTCAATATGTATTGCTAATATCTATGTAAAAATGTACTGTTACTTTGTGAAGATATTGACAATATTCGAGGGTTTCGAGATTTGATACAGACTAGGCTCGGATTTGGGATAATTATTCTTTACCCAATATGTTATATAACACAAATCTTCTTTTCAAAGGTTAATAAACATGACAAAAGAGTAAGGATAAGGAAGATAAAGATGTTTATTCGGAAAAATACTTAATAAGTATAATTAATTCGGTGCTTAACACATCTGCCTAACTGCATGGCATATCAAATGGTTATCATAAAATAGTTAACCTCCCTGAAATTGACGTATCTTTCATCAATACCTATGTAATTTGTTATTTTCATGTAATTCTGATGCTGCATCATCAAATCGACCTAATTTAAACTGAGTGATATGAAGCTCAGACTTCAAGACCAAAATTATTATAGATGTTGCGACATTCAGAACAAAAAGCAACCAAACATAATATATGCAATGAAATGGTCTCCGTAGATAAGTACTAAGTTCCGTCGTATCACACAAGATCTAAATATCATCACAGCTCTGACGGTAACATCCGCGTAAGAAAAATGTGTGTGTTGGTAAACGTTCACAATAATTCCTAGAAATCTCAAAGAAATCTCTTTATTTCCAGGAACTGCCTTGTGAATTTATTTTGAAAAATAAATACCAGGTAAGGTTTTGTGCCGTAATCCTTCAGAATTAAGTAAGTAGATATCTTTCTCCTAATCTAAAAGTCCGCTCTTTTGGAACTCAAAGGGTATACGAATAGTGCTTTTATTTCAGACACGAAGGCCACTATTCTTACATTCTGCTCAAACTTTAAACTGTCTAGATTTCCACCGAATCTTTTTATAACGTGACGGATATTTCTTCGAAATTTAGTTAAGTCTGCTCCTTTTTACAGTTTAATATAAACAAAACGCCTTTGTAGCAACGTTACACATTTCCGGAGGGCACGTTCAGCCCATCCCTCTGAACCGAGCAGAGTAGTGACGAAGTGCCACAGAGCACGCCAAACAGAAGGTCAATTTGCAAACATATTTCGTACCACGAGCAACAAAAGCGAATGAAAACTGAAGCTGCAACATGAAACAGTTTCTGTTTTAGTTTTTATAGTGTGCAAATGGTATTCCGATTGCCTTGCCCGCCAATGTGAACTAATTTCAACACAGGCGTGGAGCGCTCGCCCGGCGCAGTTACAGGAGCTACTCGTCAGACATTTTATGAAACCTTTTGTTTTGTACTTCAGCACATTCTACCTTCGTTCCAATTTCAATGAAAATTCAAAGTCGATGTTACTGCCTGTATTAACCGTATTTTGTGTAATCAGAGACTTCGTCGTCTACGCTGTAACAAAATGATTGAAAAAGTCAAGAATACATTAGCATAACTTAAGAATAAATTACCAAGCTAAGTCAGTCTTAAAAAATATTTAATATTAAATCGCAGAACATTCAGTGTAAAAAATAGATCTTGTACATACTCCTCGACTGTGGCGTGGAGCCCCGCTATAAGGAAGCCGTGTGTATAAATTGCAGCCTCCGAATGATGATAGGTTACCGAGTTCTTGCCTGCCTACTTACCTACTACGTAATAAGCTTTTTCCTCTAGTAAAGTTTTTCGGCTTCAGAGGAAAGGTAAGCAGTTTATAGATAAATCAGTTTTGTAGGTAAATCGTGTGTGCGGGCTCGAGAGGATGTCTTTATTAGCAAGATTACGGTACGAGCTTATTTTTCTTTTATGGAAAACATAGGCCTAACAAAATGTCGAAATATTTTTTGTTTCTATCGTACATCACTTATTTCCTCACATTTTGATCGAAAAAAATGTGATTGTGAAAATACCAAAGAAAAAGGTGTTAAGCAAATTGGGATCTGCTACGCATTTACGTAAATTCATTTCCAGCTGAATTTACCAGACTCAAACGAACACTTCCTTCATTGAGAATAAGTAAATCATCCCAATATATTGAATTTGGTTGCGTCACCGCCGGCATTCAGAGCTGCGTGGAAAGTGGTCGTGTCGGCTAAAAGCGGGAACGCGTGCGACCATTAACTTTACACAGTGGCGGGTACTTGCTCGAGTAACGTCATGGGAACACATATCCATATTGATCCGAAACCAAACTGCGCCCCTGTAGCACTTTGAACTCCGCGTTTGACGTATACTTTCACATTGACGAAACGAGATAAAACGTCAATTTTCAAACAAGAACATTTCTTATCAGTGTTTCACAAGACATTCTGTGAACGGGCGACATCACCCGCGCTGAGCCTATCTCGGATAGCGGGCACAATGCCAGGGACGACAACACCCTCATATTCAGCAAAAAGACTGATAACATCAAACTACAAGTTCTTTCGCAACATGTAACTGATTCAAACAAATAAGAAATACCCTGTCCGTCCAAAATACAAGTCGAAAAAGTATTAATATCCTCCGGCCGGGCCAGTTTACCCCAAAACAAAAACAACAAAAAATGAGATTACTCCGAAACTATAAAAGATGCAGAAACTTCGTCAAGTGAGCTACCAAACTATGACCCAATAAAGTTGGCGAGAAAAAGTCGAGACGAGCGATACACCAAAATGTAACGCTAACGAACATATACGCGCGTGAGCGAACTTTTAGTTGCCGACACTCGGCGGGGTCACGCACGTGCTCACTGCTCGCATTATAACACACTTGTACAGATTCTTCTCGTCCGTCTTCAACTTCACAAATTAGTCTCAGCAACGTCAGTTCCGTCTCGTAAATAACTACGCGCGCCGCATGCATTCTAAAATGGCATAAAATTGCGAATTATTATAGTCGGTACGTGCCCTGTTTTATAGTTCTCAATAAACGGAATACGCAAACTATACGCAAAGACAATTCCCATATTTCTGTATATTTACGAGCAACCATAACCACGCAGCATAAATTTTAAATATTCGAATAGAACGTTTGGAATAAAAATGCTAGTTGTCACAGTACAGCACATACCAGTGGGACATGCTCGGTGATAAATGATAGTAATTGCATTATACGCTCACTTATTCACTATATGTTACAACTATTATATTGAAATGATTGGGAAATTACTTACTGAGGTTCTTTCAGATTCTATGAATTTAAAAACTCCGTCACCTTCTGTTAACTCATACTTTTATTTCTGATGTTTACATTGCGGTTATAAAATAACGTGTGAAAATAAAATCAATAATGCAGAACAAAAAACCTTTGACAACTGTCAAAATGACATTATTTTTTTTTTAATGATAAAGAGGTTACATTCCTATTCATTTGGACATGATATACATACATACAGTCGTAATGTACCTTCTGTAGCAAAGCTTCTGTAGTTAACAAATTATAAAAACCAACATAGTAAAAAAAAAAAACAAAAATCTGCTTATTTGCAATGCACAAAATATCATGAAATAAAAGTTATATGTAACTTTCATAGAAACGAATTTAAAACTAATCATAACAGAAAATAAAATTGCAACGCATGCTTTCCACAAAATATGTTTTCATGTTAAACTTTTCAAAAATTCTGACAAAAATACAACATTTAATGACTTCTCTAATTACAAAGCAAAATGAACGTTACACTTTTTACTCGAAAATATTTTTAACGTTAATTTTAAATTACGTGAAATAATTTTACAAAAAATATTCTGCTGCTTATTTTTCATTATGTGTAGCATTCGGGGCAAAATTAGTTTCGTTATTTAAAATATCAAATTCTAGAGCTTGACCTAACAACAAGGGTACTGCAATTATTTAAATCAAATCTAGCCCTAATAAGAAGAATAAAATAGAATAGAAGTGGATATAGCATCTTAGTAAGAACGACTATCACACTTTCTGAAACTAGGTAAATAACATGGAGAACAGTTGAGTAACTGCAGCGAGTGTACTGTGACCGCCAGTACACGCGGCACTCGTCCATCCCTTTCATGGTTCAAACGACGCTTTGATTAAACAATTTCGTTGCGCACCAAAATAAAGTTTTTAATCTTTCGACGTGGCGGATGTGACGTCAGAGAATCGGGGCCAAACAAAGACTCGGATATGGTGCGCTGGTTTTTTTTTTTTATTTCAGTGCACTGCGTGTCGAAGGATTGTCTGTGGGTGGCATACCTGATTGTTTGTCGGCAAACTGAAGTATAGAGAAGAGATTCAATGTAGTTAGCTGAGTTTGTTTGTTAATTATTATTTTAATTTGTGCTATTAGGTACTAGGTATGTATCCAACCAAGTAATTTGTTAAAAATACTGAACAACTGAGTCACATCTGTAGACCTTTTTCTTTTTTGAGATTGAAATCCGAAGACACACAAAACATAAAAAAAGAATTAACATACATATATATTTATATCATACCCGCTAACTTCAAAAATTCTTTCAAAGTAATAAATGTGAGCTGCGAACTCCGCCCCAGAAATTTTGATAAAAACCAGATGTCTCTTACTCCACTGATAACGATTTCTTACAAAGTTTGCGAGTACTTATTAACAATTTGATTCCCCTTGATTTATGTAGCAGGAGATGAAATTGGCACCATGGCCGCTGATTAATGTAGGCCGCGAGTTTCCTGCTCAACTTTACAATCTGATATTTTGCGAATTGACAATCATGCCTACTTGATATAGGGCCACCTTTGAGTATTGTTGCATTTCTAAAAGAAAAGGAGTGTCATAACTTTTTATTTAAAACTTAGTAACAGCACCACAGTTCAAATACATTTCTTCGTAAACAAAATTAAAACCCAAAGTGCTGATTCACTTTCGAAACAACACCAACACACAAAAAAAAAACAAACATAAAATATCGAGTTTCAATAACAGATGGATACAACGCACTCCCAATATATTGTTAGAATCCTGCGTTTTATGAGAGTAATTTTTCTTGTATTACCTGTGCATAGAACTTTGCTCTCACAAAGGTGCTCTTACAGGGCCATTACGAGGCCTATAAAGCCCCCATCCCAGGCCCCCGCGCAACTCACGGCCCCCAAAACTTCGCAACTCCTAATGGACATCGATGTCTTTGCGAGCAGTGATGCGGACAGGGGAACTTGCCACCAGTACCATCGATTATTTGACGATTCTTAATTTTATAGTATTAGGTATGATTGTATTTAGTTATGGGGTTGACCTAATTCATGCATTTATCCCCATGGTGTTAACCAGAATTTAGAACGGCCTGTACGTGCACAGGATATTAAACGCTATCGCCAAAATCCCAAATTATTGGAGTTAGCTTAACGAAATATCCATAAAACACACTGAAACGTTTATAATTGACAAATCGCCACCGGAATCGTCGTGTTAATCGAATCCTATTCGATTTGGCATGCACCCGGAATCGATTCGTAATTTATAGCGGCAGCCCTGACCCGAAACCCGATATTGGGCCCAAGACGATAATTTTTAAAAGTTTCGCCGCCATCTTTTGTGGCGTCGATGGCATCACGAAATCGTTTTACACACACACAACGAGCGATGAATCTTTGTCTAAGTTGTCCGATAGAAAAACTTGCTCGTTTAGAGCCCTCGGAACGTAATGATTGATCATCGGCTGGCTGCGACTTTAATAACTGACTTCAACATCCTAAAATTACTAAACCTACAAGTGAAAATGACAAGATAAGAAACGTCCCCGAGAGATCCTCGTGATGCCGGGATAAGGGTGCTTACGTCACAAAATAAAAGCCTCCAGACTAAGATTGTCGTCCGCCTACCAAGGACACTGAGCTTTTAAATCCGGCTTCACGTTCATCTAGATTTTTTCAGTATCGTGTCTTTTTCCTTATGAGAGCATCCGTGGCGGAGTATCAATAGAATTAATTTACTTTCGTCACGCTGTGATATCTATTTTATTAAAGAACTCGGCCTTTGAAGATTAATACAGATTTGGGAGATATTTGGCTCGGACATTTTATTGGCCGTGTGGAATAATTGATTTCTCTTCAAAGGAAATGTTACAGTTCATATCTCAACTTACATCAAATTATTATTATTCGACACTACAAAGTACTTAACAAAGATTATATGAAACTGTTTTATAACATTTCCTCATATTTTTGTTCCACATAGCCTGAAAATAAACGGCCTTATATTCGGCTCACTCCCCTCTAGTGGCATATAATTTGAACTCTTTACTCGGAAGAGTCAATTTCCACTTATACCTCGATCACACGGCGCTATATACTGGTATATACCGCTATATACCGCTTAGGTAGCTACCTCATAAAGACGGTACACGCGCCTTTTTTATAATATCGCGTCATTCCTCAATATGGCACTCAATCAGGGAGGGATTGAGGGCTTTTCCTCCTTTAATTTTAATTGCATTTCACCCCATAGACAAAGCCCATGAACATTTTGATATGGAGCTGGCTAGGAAAAAATCTGTGATGGCATATTTTATAAATCAAACGTACTTCGTTGAGGTTTTATCAATATATAAAATATATTTTTTAAACAGATCATAAGTATCTTGATTTTACATTATTCTATACTTTTACCACTTAAAACAACAAAGATAGCCACGCTTCTACCTTGAAATTCACTGCAATTATGACAAAACATCAAATATTGTCACTAAACAGTTTGCACTCGATAATCCTCCTAGCAACCCGAGCATGACGCGAGCAGTGAGCACCCGCGGAGCTATCGATCATCCAACAGAAGAACGTTAACATGCCTCCCAAAATACCACGCACGGGGGTTTAAGTGCCTTCTAACCACAGCCTTTAACCACACCATAAACCTACACATCCGAATGTGTAGGTAACTGAAAGTAACCGCAGTCTTACTTCCTCTTGCACTGGGTTTAATACTCAACAGTTACAGCAAAGATGCGTCTGAGGCAGGATATGCCATTCTCAGCTGTAAAGTGAGAGTAATTAATAGCATATTACGCAGTGTTAATGGCTTTTAAAACTATTAACTCATCAGTCTGTGTTTCAACACTTCTTGCAGGAAGCGATATCTTAGGTAGACGGGAAACCACATAATTATTATACTTACTAGATTAGTTTCATAGCACGTTTGTAAATTAAATTATTCTTATTAGATTAGTTTATTGAGAGATAACTCGGTGGTTCTCTCAATAACCATGCTTTTGGGAATTACAATAAACTCGGTAGCTTGTCAGAAATTCTGTTAGAGGTAAGAAATTCAAAAACCAACATCTGGGTTAGATACAAAAGATTATCTCGTAAACAGTAGAAAAACCAGTATAAATGTTATTTGTGGAGATAAATAACGATTAGAACAACACTTTTGGTTGACAAAAGTTAATAGATTTCTTTAATACCCCGCTATAAACTTACACGTTGACACAACAAAAGTTAATCTCTTCCACGGGCCTAAGCTAATAACTGTGACCATTGAATCAGGTTTTACGACAAAATTTAACATAAACACTAAAGCATTTTAATTATGGGGTCGGAGTTTGAAGCAAGTGGCGTCTATCCAACGGTATCTTGATTCACGGACTGAGATAAACCTGGAAGGGGATGCTGCGAATATTTAACTGAGCTCACTTTACTTTGTGTATATTTGAATCTATTTTAGGGGGTCCTAATACATTCCTGAAAGGAACTTCTAAAACCAATAACCGTATAAGTTTAAAATTAAACACTAATATCTTTTTTAAAGTAGTTACCCAAAGACATTATTCTGGTTACATTTAAAAACACAAAAAAAAAACTTTTCTTAAGATCGCAAAAAAAATAAAAAATACAATTTAACTCTCTCAATTTGTATAATTTATAATGTGTTTCAAGATTAAGAAGAGAAAAATCTCATTATTGCGTACAAATGAGCCTAGAAACTATAGCATAACATATTCATCACAGGTTTGGAATTCTATAAATAATTTATTTGCTGTATTTAAAGTTTTTGCTTTTAAAACAGAATTTTCGAGTTTTTTTGGGAGCTTCTTCAGTTAAAAATAACACTGCATAAAATTCGGACTTGCAGCATTATTTATTAGATAGCAATATTAAATTTTATAAAAGGGTTTCGAGTGCATATTTTTATCTTCTACAAAGACTAGAAGCTTAGAATAACTCAAAAATGTGAACAGCTATAAGCTTTTAGGTACCTTATAAAATCTTCCAAAGAGCCCATTTTTTCTATAATATACCAAAAATAGAGCTCTAGCGTCTAGTCACTAGGGCTCAATAAAAATATGCGCGAACAAAAAACGTTATTAAACAAATTGCTGTGAACAGAAATAAATTAGTCGTAGAGCCCCGAAGAGACGCATTTGTTTGAAGTTTTACTCAAATAAATAACATGAAACACACCTAATAACTCGCTACTAATGATTCGCTTAAAAAACGTCTCAGTAAAGTTATTTTTCAATTTCAACGTTATTTTAAACATAAATACTTGCACGATACGACACGAGGTTTCCAAGTATTCTTCCTCCGAGCCTTTTTCCCAAACTATGTTGGGGTCGGCTTCCAGTCTAACCAGATGTAGCTGAGTACCAGTGCTTTACAAGGAGCGACTGCCCTATCTGACCCCCTCAACCCAGTTACCCGGGCAACCCAATACCCTTGGTTAGACTGGTGTCAGACTTACTGGCTTCTGACTACCCGTAACGACTGCCAAGGATGTTCAATGACAGCCGGGACCTACAGTTTAACGTGCCATCCGAAACACAGTCACTGGTGTCTAAGATATACTTAGAAAGTACATACAAACTTAGAAAAGTTGCATTGGTACTTGCCTGACCTGGAATCGAACCCGCGCCCTCATACTCGAGAGGTTGGTTCTTTGCCCACTAGGCCACCACGACTTCCAAGTATTATGGTTATTCAATTATTTCGATATCGAATAGCTAGCTTACCTTGAAAAAATGTGGTTGTACTGACAAGCAAATACGATTCCAACAGAGGAAGTCAGTTAATGATTTATTTAGACATAAAACGAAACATAGTAGTAATGAATCAAAATCAAAGTCATTTGTAAAGCATCCAAAACCGAAATATACTTCATTCAATCACAAACTGTTAGGGCAATCACCTTCTCCTATCAATAAGCTCATATAAGTTTTCATACATATCATTATAATAAGTTAGTGGTATAAAATCAACAGCATCACAAAGTGAGCAGGGTAGAGGGGTAATGAATTCTGCGGCTGATTGACTGGCCGCCTCACATTACTTATGTAATTGAACCCTTCACTTAACATACGCGGTTAACTACTACACGGGTTACAGTTATTCCGGGTGTTAAGTTCGTTAACTGATTTGTTCAAGGTTAAGATAAAGGTTCAATGATTAATATGGGTTTTGTTTTGTGTCAAACACCTTTAACATTAATATTATCATAAGTTTGTCTAATAATATTGTAGTCAGAATTAATGCGAAGGATAGAAATGATTAAATCGAGTTACTAATGATTATACAGTAGAGCACTTAGCCAAACTAAATCCAATCTAAAACAAGCCAGCTCGTAAAATTAAACTGCCAAAATTACCATCCGAAAGAAATAACTAGCAACATTAATACATTTAAAAGCTTAAAAGACCATAAAACATTCAGGACCAAGTAAAAATTACGAAATGTAAGGGCCTGTGCACACTCTACTGAATTAAGTACAATAGTCAAGGTGGGTCATAATAAGGGCGCAGCGCACACAACCGGGTAAGGTCCACGGGTCGGATTTACACCTGCCTTTTGAAATAAGGGCAACTGGCTTTCATGAACCCTTGGAGGGCTAATATTAGTTTAGTGGCAAAAGGCGCCTCGGAGGTGTATCATGATTAGTGTGTAGATTACCCCCTATCTTCAGGTAATTTTCTGGTTATGGTGTTAAATGCTTCCAGATTTGGTTTTTGTGTAAGTATTATATCATTGTGAAACCCATTTACTTAATTTTACCCAACCCATTTAATAATACCCAAACACTGACTGTTAATAGTCATCTGATGTCGAAATTGCTTAAATGATCTTTAATTGAAATAGAACCCACACGTTATATTTCTAAAATAAATGTAACCTACTATTAAGTAAAATATAATATTTAATTAACCAAGTAGCCTTTGGACTAGTTAGCTTTTAAAATATTACTTAACGCCTACACTTCAGCACAACCTACATGAACAACCTACTTATTTTCACTACTACTGATTATTATGAAAGCATTTTTAAGTAATTGATAGAACTCTCTATTTATATGTATTTAATTTTCATTTTACCTACTGAAAATTCGCTCTTAAAACTGAACTATACAACAAACTTTCTGTAAATTTCAATTTCAATACAATCGTCTTTGCACAAGGACTAAGGATCAGCTGTTTCATCAACTTAGACTCAAGTCTATAATCTCCAACAAAAATATCTGTTCAAATAATTCAAATGGTTTAAAACAACTCGCCGTCTTTCAGTTGACATTAATTCAGGGCACAAATATCGAAAATCGATACTCGATAATCATAACCATTAGTTTTCAGTACTTCTAGTTATAAACGTGTTTCATTTTCAGTCAAGCACTGGATTTGCGTGTACATAATGTAAATAAAGTAAATAAAGCTTGATAAATAGATTCATGGTAACTAATACATATGTTAGATGAACTTTTAAATATAATTAATCGTTTGGATAATGTAATATCACGTGAATTTATAATCACTGCACATTAGTTAGTCTGAAATGTCATAATCAGATGAATAAAAAGGCTTAACATAATGTTATATTAAATTCAAAACATTTTGAGTATCATTAACATTTTGCTTTGTTAGAATTATCAGTGAAATAGCATAAGTGTTGTATTACACTTTTATATGACGTGATATTTTCTTAACTTCCATAAACATTTATGAAAGGTTTAGCCATGGATAATGTCCACAATATATTTTTATTGACTTTATCTAAATGGCTTATAAGTGTAATACTTGATCAAATCTCGTTGTTTCAGTACATACATGGTGTTAAGTCATGGCCTTATTCAATGTATATTAAACTATACTATTTAGGTGTAATACAATCTTAAGACAAAGTTTTGGTAAAATCTAAGTAAACAGATCCTAGTACTAAAATAATTCAACAAGATAAAACTTAAAATACAGCACAAAAGTACTTTATAACCGACACTACTTCAGACAGAACTATTATAAGTCTAGACGGTAAATAGTCGATCTGCGTCACAGATAGACTTATAGTAACTTCGAAGTAAAAAGCACGGTATGGGAATAGAACAGCAACGAGCAACAATGAGCAACAACGAGCAACAGCAAGCAATTCAGTGTGAATGTTAATTGCCGTGTCGTCGTAGCGGAATTTCCTGTAATTTGACTGAATTCAGCCCGCCGCCTCACCCGCTCAGAATTTCGGACTGAGAAAATTTTGTACCGAGATATTGTAATTTAGTCAAATTTCGTTATCTTGGAATTGGATTTGGAGAAAATTATTTCAATTGTAATTGCATAATATCACTCATAAATTGTTCAAAAGAGGTAGATTTGAGTGCCAGCAAGTGTAAAACGTCTACTGATTGACCTGAGACATTGAAATATTTAAAAATGCTAACTTTATAGAAGTTTATGTCAGTATAATACAAACCCAGCTGAAAAAGACAACCTGATATCGTAGGCGTAATAAAAATCTTTAATCTTTTTCAGTCATTTATCACCGAAATGTCTACTATTTCCAAAAGCCGATAGTTTCCAAACTCAATTCGGAGCAAATTATCGCGTTCTTACTTAAAGACGTTTTAACAACCTCAAAGTCAAAGTATTTCCAGTTAATTAAGGCAGTAAAACTAATCTGCTCGTAATATTTTTCCTCGAGGTTCCCGAGTTGGAGTGAACAAAACCAACACACTGGTAATTAGTTGAATAAATCAGGCGACGCTACAGTGACGGACGTACAGAAATACCGACAATGATTTATATCACACTAACTAGTGGGGAGCAAATATCTCGTATTTATAGAAATGATATGTGCGTGAGGACATATTTATAGAGCCATTGTTAGTTCAAGTAGATAAAAGAAAAAAGTGACTCACTCGAATACGTAGTAGTTGTAGCTTGAATAACAAATACCAGAAGACATGCTGAACATTTTGATGTAGAACTGAATAGTAGATATATTGTTCTGAGAAAGAACAGCAGAGACAACTATGTATAATGTTGCTGGGATATTTAAACAATTGCAGACAAAACCGATAACAAATATTATGTTCACTACACAACAGCTAAACACATACTTACATAAAGAAACAACATGAACAGTGAATAAGAGTACCCACTACATACTAAATAGTCGGCCCACAGCTGACACGGTGGCTGGCAATTTTTTTTTTTTTTTAAGAAAATCTTGTTCCCAATCAAAGACTGCAGTGCATCTGATAACGTCTAAACTCTAAGATGAACAACGTTACTACTCACCAAGCAATCTTCGAGTTTCAACATCACGAACTGAACCCTCCCCTTTCAGTTAAAAATGTGAAATTAATGAGTCTAACTCGTTTTTAGTAGTCGCTAATCTGGAAATAATGGGCCAACTGTAATAACATGAAATTATACAGCTTTTTAATTAGGACACCGATAGAATTTATGGCTGCAAAGCATACTGGCTTGAAATAATAATTGAATGAGACGATATTGAAGTTAATGGTCGCGATATTACTAATTTTATTGTAATTAAATATTGATTGGATTTTTCTGATTGTTCTTTTATTGAAATTACTTCATTTCAAGCGGCTAGATTTGCAAAGATGTAATGGAAACTTTAGGCTACATTTATCTTTGAAATTGTGTTATAAGTTTTTCTGTTTACAATTCAAGTAATCATTCAGATGCTAATGCCACTAATTAAGAATGAAACTTCTCACGATACCCAACTGTAACGAGCCTAGAAAGATACAAATACATACAGAAACAACCTGTAACAGGAATTTATGCGTTTCGCTCTCAAAATAAACCGACTATTAACCGCACATCGCTCGTTGCGTGCGAACACTTCATTTGCGTCGCGTGCGCATTTAATTACTTTATAAATATCACACACACACATGCACTTCACAACTCATATGTAAGTGTGTGCGTATGTCTTTAAGTGTTCTTCAAGAAATTCTTGCTTTTAATAGCATTACATTTAATTAAAGTGGACATGAATTAAGGCGTGATAAATAGTATGGTTTAGTTAGCTCGTTTAGGGAATTAGCTGAAGTGTGTTTGAATTTTTTTTTTAATTCACATGTACTGACTTCTTATAAAACGAAGCATGGTTCGCGCATTTGGTGATAAAAAAAAACAATTTCTAATTACAGATTAATATGAATGCTGATTGAGTCTCTTTCAAGCATCTAAAATATATTCATCTTTTCAACGTAAAAGACCAGAGTAGACAAAAAATATCTCAAGTTCGTTGCCATGGCAACTCAGAAATGAGAACGCTTGGAGTAGAAAATTGTTTCAACATCACTTGTAAGATTACACAAGAAAAATTCAGCATTTACAAATCTAAATATAGAGAGAAATGGAACGAAGATAATCACAGTAGAAATAATGATTTCAGAAAACTGGAATTTCGTAATAAAAATATCGCCTCATCTATTCTTATATCTTGTAGCAATTTGTTGTACTTGTATCATATAATACACTTATCTTAGTATGGATAATCTTAGGCTCAAGTTTAAGGAACGTCCTTCTAAAATACGAGTATAAAGAGCGCTTCCAACTTGGCAAGTACCAACATGCTCAAAGCCTAAGCAATGTACTTTCCAAGTATAATTTATTTGAGGAATACATCGCCAGAAAACCTAAAATTGTACCTAAATGACAATCGACCTTGGTGGAATAAAAAGGTCAATATTGTAGGTCATAATTGTCTCTCTATATGCTAAGCTAGATTAGCTAGTTCAGTAGAATCGGGACCGTACAGTCGCAATGTAAACCGTTATGCAGCTCTTTGCAACAGAAGAACATCGAACAGAACATTCGATAATACTCTGAATACAATTCGCAAAACAAAAGCTTATGCTAGATTGTACTCAAAGCAAAGATACTTAATTACACAGTGGCGGCACACAGAAACCGCCTTTATTGTGCACGAAATAAGGTCGAGAGGTTGCGAGGTAATATGTGCAGTTGCAGAGGCTTAATGAGTACAATCAAAATGAGGCGTGCAGCGATCCAGCGCTTGTTATTACTGCCATACTTTGTTCTGAAGCGCTTTTCGCTTTAAGGTCGCTGTTATTGAATAACATTTTCATAAAGGTAGCTCATAAAGTGGGTAATACAGAGATATATCATGGAAATGCCTCAGTCTACAGATTATACCGGTTTACTACTTACGACAGTATTCACTTAAAATATAACGTTCGTTAGTAAATGTTTTGGAAAAATTATCTACATTATTTTATTAAACAAAATGTGGGTCACGTACTGTCGCATTTAGGCCAATGAGAACTTCAATTATGGAGGAGAATGTTGTCATTAACGTATTTATTAGGTACTTTTTACTGTCATTCACGAGTTAATTGCAATACAGATAGTATTCAATTTTAATTTTCCTAATGACAAGCTTAACTACAATTTGACTAAATGACAGATAAACAAAAACGTTTATTCCTACCTCAGCAATCACTGGAGGTCACACAAGCCGCTCGTATTCACAGAATATAATAACGGTCAAGATAAAACTTTCACAGTAATAAACGTGGAATAAACATTTGGATTTTTCCACAAAAATCCTAGTTAGTATCTCTTGAAAAATAGAACAAAGTAAGGTCCAAAAAGCTGCGGTACACAACAGTGTATTTGACAGTTTAAATATAAAATGAAGCAGTTTTATTCGGGAGGGGTGTGCGAGGGTACGGGGGAGGGGAGGTCGGCCAAGTTTTTAATGTTGCTCGTAATGAAGTTTGATTGTGTTGTTACATTGTAGAGTTGTTGTTGTTCCACTGATACGGGATACAATGTGTTCCACAGAGTTTCGTACCGTACTTTTATGTTACTTGCTTTCGGGTACAACTCGTTTTTATTTCAGAAAAGGTAATTTAAATAATAAAGGACTATGATTTTCATTGATTATCATGAAACGGATTAAGATAAATCAATTAGGTAATCGATACCATTATAACGTTCAGGTAAATAATATTGTTGTCTTCGTAACAAATGATAAAACAGGTTACCTAATCTATTATACAAGCACACGGAATGACAACAAGACGTAAACCTCATCCCCTACAGATTTCACAATCACAGAAAACATTCACACCATTGAAATCCCGCACACGCATACACCACAAAAACAAAAGCCGCTCATATTAATATCTGATGGTAATACGATATTCCGAAACCTTGAGCAGCAGACAGCACAGCCTGCAGAGCTCAGCCTCATATAGTATTCATTGAACCGACGGGGAACAAAGAGGTTCACACCGAGCCATCCATTACAAAACGGTTCACTCTCTAGCTGAAAAAAAACGCAGCAAAGAAGCCAGATTGATTAGTATTGTGCCGAAAAGGGTAAAACTTGTCAATGTACATAACACACGGTTTAGGGCAACGTCGTCAGCTGCTGAACAAAGTCTGTGACGTGAAATATTATTTTTGTACGACACATCTAAACGATGCCTAAAGAAACTGGGGCATTCACTAAACTTACTGAAATAGGTCAGGCGAAATCTTTGACGAGAATCACTAATACGAATCGAAAAATTCGAATCAAAGTCAACACGACAAAAAAACTTAAAATAACAAAACTTTGTGGCATCTATTGAGAGTGTACATACTTGGTAGCACAAAGAATTAACAATAACTCAGATACGAATACATTTCAAAGGCTGAAGTAACGAATAAGAATAGCGGACAAAGCGCGGCAAGGGAACAACTGCTCGAGAGCTGAACTCAAGAACCCTTCCTGATAAATCTGGAGAGCGCGCCACGCAATATTTACCTGCTTTTGACTTTCCGCGCTACGATATTGGAATTCCAACCCCTGGCTTCGAATTTCGAGGAAAACGTGTGTCAGTACGCATGTTCGAGAATAAGGGAAACGAAATCGTCCCAATTATAAGGAAGGTCGGAGGTAAAATATAAATAGGAGCTAGTCGCGGCGCAGAGTGCACGCTGCATGACTCGAATATTAATGTTTATGGCTTTATTTACGTACTTATTTTGAGCGTGTATGTGAACATGACGAGAATATTTTGATATTACCCGAGGGGTACACTGGAAAAATGGGAGTGTGGAAAAATCTCAGCTGAATTTACTTTGCACCAATCTGAATTTTATGAGGTAGAAACAGGCCATGCCGGTTTTAATTTCCAGTTGCTATTTTCTAAGGGCCCTCATAAATAAAAACCACAACAAACACGATAACTAACTACAACAAATAGCAAACTATCGAAATACACTCCAGCTGTAATAAGGAACAAAACCAGTCCCGAACTCAATAAAACATCACTCAAAGTTACCCCTAGGATGGCGGGCATCCATAGCTGTGACGTCACAGTGCACCACACGGGAGGGGAACTCGAGACAAATCTCTTACGATTTGTATCCACCAGTCAAACGATCGGATTTATCCGCTGCGACGCACCGCCGCCCATTTGTCATGTACATACGTCACTACCGAACATATATTGGCAAATACCGACTCAATGTAAACGTATTTCATTTGAAAATTGAAAAACGAACTATAGCGTTGCCAAATAGGTAAATATTGTATTATTTGAGAAATGTAGCATTTTTCAGTCATAAAATATACTGTACGTGTTCGGAAAAATAGCAAAGCGCATAATAAGTCCGTGGAAAGCCCTAAGTACTTTATTCATCCCGAAAAACAAGCTCTTCTCTTATTCAAATGTAAATTGAATTCGTAATGCTAATATTTTTATACGCCTCAAGTTAAAAAGTAAGTTTATTAAAACTTTGGCCTTTACTTTCAAAATTCTATAAATGTATCTGTATAGTAAAGTCGGGGCGTTAAAATGTTGCTCAAGTTGCACATCGCCCACCGAAAGTTACAAGTGAACGCTTTCACAAGTAACAACTAATAGAAATTTTGAGTTTCGAGTCTTTTGAGAACGAATTAAACTTTAGATTGAATTTGTGTAAAAAGTAAATTGCAGCATATTAATGGATCGCTTCTAAAACTATCTATCGTCCAATCTTCAAAAGAAGGTGAGATTAATTATTTTTACTAAGTTTTTAGAATAAAAGCAAAAAGGTGTCATTCCAGAGAATTTGCAATTAGAAATCCAATATCAGCTTAAAAGTCCAGCTTTGCAAATGCATTAAGGGATTTAGATCGTTTACAAACTAAATGAAACTTTCTACGAGAGATGACTTTAATTTATGTAATAACTATTATACTAGAGCGAATAATTATTATGTAATGGGCACTGTTTGAAGAAAGATGTTTTATGCTGAAAACATTTTATTTGCATATTTCATTATTTTATTTGACATTGACATACTAAGCTTTTTGGGCTAGAGCTGATAGACGTTCTCCACGGAGTATTAGGCTACGTCGGCGTGATCCACGCGTGATCACACATCAGCTCGTCACGCCACGTCGCTGACAGCGTGACCGTGAAAGCAGCGAGCCCTTCCAACAATTTGAATTGTTAATGTCAACAATCCCGGAAAAAAACAATTACAAATATGTTATGCGCGTGACAAACTGTGACGTGACAACTCCTGGGACGCTTGGCAAACAATTTCACAATTATATTTACATAGCATTCTAGTCACTCACCTACAGAATAAATATAAAATTCTAGTTTATTTTTAATGGATGACTAACGACCTAGAAACGTGGCGTTCGCGAATAATTAATATGGCTTCTTTCTGATGCCTTGAATAGCTGTAGCCAACAACGTGACGCGGACGTTTACTTGAAAAGATTTTATTTTACTTTATAAATAGCAGCATTAATTCTTGAAAGGACAAGAATTGTCTTTAATTAAGTCACTTTGTCCTTTAATGATTAAGTTGGTGCAAATAACGCTGTTCAAAGTTTGCAAAAGTGAAGGAAGGTTTTGTAAACAAGGAATCGGATTGTGCGTACTTAAGAAGTTAAAATAGCGTGACACAGAGCGTGTCGCGATCGATCATAATCCTTGTGACACGGAGCCAGGTGCGTGATCAGTCAGTGTGGAGTCGTTGAGTACGTCGCGCCGCTTGCTCCGCGAGGTGGGATCACAGATACAGTGGTAGGCTGTATGTAGGTGTGTCAGGTTACACAATCTGATACGTTCAGTCACCGCCTTTTGTTTTCGCAATTTGTCTTATTCGCACCCGGTCGTGATTGTAAATGCTATGTGGATATTTTACTCTTTGGTTGGTATTATATAAGAGAAGAAACAATTATTTTATAAAATGCTATATAGTTGAATATTAATGACTATTTTAATCTGATAAATTGATTTGAAATAAATAATGATACTTTCAAAAGGGCAAAATGAATTATGTTGACATCAGTTATTGTTGCCTATCGTATGATAGGATATCGATTCGACAACAAAAGAATACCATCTCACTGCATGAAATTCCATGAAATTGTTTCTAAACATTGAAATATGAATCACATGTATAAATTCCAGTGTGTGACAATATTTACACGCGGCGTGTCGTGTAAACCAGTGTAATTGGACAAATTAAATGGTATCGCCTGAAATTGTTACACGACCGTTATTTATGTACATGTTACTAACCCACGGTTTGCCTGTAATTATATAATATGTCATTATACTACATCTAATACGAGCAGCATTTAATTCAGGATCAGTTAGCGGCTGTCACGGACAGCACATAGCTAAATTAGTATTTATTTAACGATAAATTATGATTCCCGCTTTGTATCGCAAATAATAGTCGGCCGTGACTCTGTGCTGGGTATCTGAATTTTATTTTGAATAATCATTTTTGTTATAAATTGAATAGCCTATAAATTATGATAGCAATTTATTTATTAGTACCATTTTGGTTTTTATCTGTACCTATTTCGGGGTAGCACCTATTTCAGAGCTCAAAGCTTTTTGAGTATTGAATCGTGAAATTCAATTGGTATACGTATACACACACAATCAAGCAAGATGGCTATCTGGAGGTTGTGATGCAATCAGCCGCCGAGCATTACCGGTCGCCGCTCTCGGAGCCCCACACGTACGCCCACGCTCCGCGGCGCGACTACTGACCTGTCCAGCCGCCTCGCCTCGCCTCGCCTCGCTCGCACTGCGAGCCAGTACAAACACAAGATATAATCAGACATCCCCCACCATCCGACTATGCTAATCAACAGAAAACTTTTCTAATAAGCGTCAGTTTCTTTTGTTACTCTTTTAAAAACATCTTAAATTCACAGATGAAAAGGCTCTCAGAATTGCGAAGCTACAAGAGGCGACACCTTTTCAGTCGACTATGCGCTGCGCCGCTTTATCTCTCGCCATTGTTTAACGTTTAGGTGACAAAAACAATAGAAAAGATTTAATTTCCTGTCGTCGTCATAAAATATTATTTTAATCCTGGCATAGCTCCGATGCTGAATATTCAATGAATGCGGACCGGCCATATTTTATTTGAGAGTTTTTATGCAAAATAATACGGATTCGAAGCGGCCGTGCACACCGGATATTTTTAATCAACCCCAGCGGACGGCGTTTAGCCGACTGCGACTGCCGACTGTCGGACAACTTACACAGTAGCTTCCTGCTTCTTACAGCGTATTAAGAATACGTAATGTATATTCATTGATATCGGATTAGCATTGAGGTCGCGCGCATCGATCGCGCGATCACCTCGGATTATAAATGTACTCATTACTTCATTGAGTAGACAAGGCAAGCACTGACTGTACAGCCTTGTATACTGCGACTGTACGCGACTGTACTCTGCGTCATTGTTTGTTTAGACTGTGGCTTAGGTTCCCTCACAAACAAAGGAAACCGAATAAAAACGTCGCATATTTTAAAAACTTGCACAAAACTGGATTCCGCATACATTTAAATGTTTTCCCTTTCAAATCAAGGAGGAAAATATACAGGAAACGTAACCCTTACAGCGTTCGCGAAACAGATTTATACTGCGAGATTATCGACGCAATAAGTTGTCAGTAGGCGCGACTCCGCCAAACCTTTACAAAAAGTTAAATCAAAAACGTGAGGTGGCGACAAACAAGTGAACGGCGAAGACGGGGGAGGGGGGCGTGGAGGGGCGGAGGGGGGGAGGTTGTGGAAAGCAGAAAAAGTGTCCGCACGAGGATTTATCGCGTCCGCAGCGGCGCGCGCTCGCAGTGCCAAATGTGCGCCCTCCCTTAGCGCCGCCTTGTTAACGCTATTAACTTTAAACTTTATCTGCATGTGCATCGCCTCAAGATTCTCTACAGTCTGTTGTGCACTATTGTTTCGTTAGCCCAACTTAATTCAATTGTCATTCCGACTCTTTGGGCAAAAACAGTCGTTTAAAGCAACGAAAAAACTACCGAACTTCAACATTTACAATACGGCAACATCTTCGACATATAAACTACTTGCTTTCGCGTAAGTGTGTCATGTCACAAGCACTGAACACACGAACGATTCGAGAACTTAGAATATTTTTCAGACATTTTATGAAAATTCGTCTTCGTTTTATAAAGCCTAGGAGGTAGAAACGTCGAACACACGCGACACGTAGCGACTACGACTGCGTAGCGTCGTAGCAGCGTAGATATAGCCTACAAACAGTGCTACGTGCTCGCCGTAGGAATAACCTACGCGTGCTACGACGCTACGAATTCTTATTCTATTTACTGTGGCGACATAATAAAAGACGGTGGTGTACTATTTAAATAAATGCTGTCCATCATCCTCCTGCCCTTATCCCAATTTTATTTGGGGTCGGCGCAGCATGTTTTCTTCTTCCATACTCTTCTATCTGCCGTCATCTCACAAGTAACATTCTTTCTTACCATATCTACTTTCACACAATCCATCCATCGTTTCTTTGGTCTTCCTCTTCCCCTATATCCGTCCACGTTCATACTCATCACCTTCCTCACAACATGACTCTCATTCCTCCGCATCACATGCCCATACCACGACAGCCGGTTTCCACGCAGTTTTTCTGATACCGGCGCTACTTTCAAACTTCCTCTTATATACTCATTCCTCACTCTATCCATTCGCGTAACTCCACACATACCTCTTAACATTCTCATCTCTGCCGCATGCAATTGTCTTTCATTCGTCGCTTTTGTGGGCCAGCACTCTGATCCATACAAGACAGCAGGTCTGACCATACTCTTGTAAATTCTCCCCTTAAGTTTAAGGGGAATACGAGGGTCACAAGTTGTTCCCGTTACCTGCCGCCATTTCATCCATCCTGCGTTAATTCTGTGCGTAACTGTCCGATCTATTTCGCCATCGCCCTGAATAAGCGAACCGAGATACCGGAAATCGGAGCAGACTGGAAGAAGTGCGTTATCCAGCGCTATGGCTTCAGGACTGGAGAGACCGCCGAAATCGCAGAACATGTATTCGGTCTTGGTTCTGCTGATTTTTAAACCAAAATTCTCCAGTCTCTGTTGCCAACTTCCCAATCTGCTCTGGATTTGGATTTAAATAAATGCTGTATTTTTTATAAATACATTTTTGTGTAAATAAAATAGTAAGTATCACAAATAAAAAGTGGGAAAGAAATAAATAACCTTTGCGACCACCTTGTAATAAAAATGTTTTACTTTTAACAAACCACTATATTTACCCTAAACCGGTGAAGTTATAAAGTATTTACATAACCGATGTGATCGCAATACCTATAACAAGGTATTTCGAAAGAATAAATTACTGGTATTAATATAAACAGCGAAATAACCAGTTATTATGGCCGCTAATAAAATATACTTGTGACAAATTCATTCGGCTTTAGCAATAAATTACCGCGACACAAATACGTACAGTCCACCACAAAAGTTAAATTGGTACAACAAAATTAAAACATGTCTCTGCAAAAAGAAACGAATGTATTGCTAAATATAATGCAGCTAATATCAGATATTAACTTTACTTAATCTATACTTATAATAAATCTGTAGAGAGGTCAATTCTGTACATTGAATATATTTCCAAAATATCTATTAGGGGGTGATTAGAGATCAATACTGATGACAAAAATGCAATCAGTAAAATTTTTGTCTGTCTGTCTGTTGTTATGGAAACAAAAACTATTTGACGGATTTCAACGAAACTTGGTACAATTATTTTTCATACTCCTGGGCAGGTTATAGGATACTTTTCATCACGCTACGATCAATAGGAACAGAGTAATGAAGGTAAATGTTGGAAAAGCGGGAGAAGTTACTCCATTTTTTATGCTTCCGTCGCGTGTGCAGCCTTAATGGATAAAGCTACACAGAAACTATGTATGACGAATATGTTCTCCTTAAAATGATTTAGAAAATATACCATGACGGTATATGTCTATCTTTTATGGTTGGCTCACAATAACACGTTTAACTCTCGATAGCTTCGCAGTTCAGAACTTTCTGATTATATTTGTTTACCTACTATTACGTATATAATACTCTCTGTGACTCTGTCACACTAATTTAAAAAAGTTAAATATTATAACGTATTCAATAAAGAAAGAATAATATAAATCGGTAAAGAAACACCAAAGTTATATATAAAATACGGCAATAAGCCATCGCGAGTGAATACTGAATCATGCTATAAGGATCATTTTTGTGCAACGCGGTTGCTGCGCTCGACGCGGATCGCGGTGCGGTTGATGCGCGAGCTTCATACAATATTTGGCTGTTGATGCGATTGATGCGAATAGACGTTCGGAGTGACCGCCAATAATTTTATTGACGATTTTAAATAATTTATTTTTAATTTACTTTTGTTGTTATTTTATAAAATAGGTAAGTATTAGTTATTTTGGTATGGTTTAAATATTCGTTCAAATTACAAATGATTAATAGTTTACATTTTATTTCTATTTAGGTAAAGTAGTAGTAAGTAAGCTTAGATTTAGATAATTGGATAGGCTGGTGTTTATTATTTCTTCCTCTCTTTGCACAAAGTCCAAATCTAACGCGGACGAAGTCGCTGGCAGAAGCTAGTATGTAATATTTTTTGTGATTTCCAATAAACTTTTTCTTAATAAGAATAAAAGAAATGTCCAAGCACTTTTGCCCGCGACTATACGTAATCTGGCTTTAATAGTGACTTTGGTTAGAGTAATAATTTTCGGCAAAGGCTGTTATTAATTGTTACTGAAGCCATAAACACAGCCTACTTAATGTACGGTCACTAGACTTTTCACGTAAGATTTCATGCTCAACAATTTACTATGAAAAAATCTTGAACGAACCAAAACTGCGTATAATTTGTTCTATTTTGATCCCGACTTAAAAACTACGAACACGAATAATCCAAAATTGATAACATCTAATCGGCCGTCGGTAATTAAATTACACTTTCTATAAATACGTAATCTTTGATAGCTGAAAATAACATAAATCGTGACTACGGAATATTTAGATTCCACAAATGTCAAAATACTTCAAATGATATGACATTTGACATAATTCAGTCAATTACGCCAGTAATACATCTGTATCAGTTAGTTTGTACTTACCCGGAGCTATTTTGAGAATATTATTAATGTGATATTGTTTGTCTATCGTGCTTTGATACCAAAATTATGAGTTTCAATGTTTGGTACCTAAATAATCTAGAGTCTCAGGAAGGACATTCAATATTAATCAGCTGCGGGGAAGTAGTTTTGCCTAGTTCATGTAAATAAGATTCACATACATACACAAAGGGTCATAAACAAAACATGTCCAAGCTAAGTGTCTCCTAAGCATTACTTAGCCGTAAGTAATAACTTATTGACACCGCAAGTGTCCGGCAAAGCCTTAAATTATGCACGACGGACAACCTTATTATGTTCAGGTAACCGACGGTTTCAATACCTTTCAGCGAAAAAATGCATATTTTATAGGAAATTGGGCGAGAAGCCTCACGAGGTCTTATGGGATGTTATGGAAGTCGCTACAATATAGCTGTACTGATTTTTCTGGGATTCAGGTGTGAAAGTGGTACATTTTCTAATTTAGGTAATGTTATAGGTTTTCCTTTCTATTCTCATTTACAAAGTAACGATTACTTGTATCCACGTTTTCTCGAAGCACTTATTTATATTTTTGAACATTTCTAACTTGGGAATCATATAGGTATACCAGATTAACACAATTTTCGTAACATGTTGTCATTAGTAGACTTAATAAACCTATTTTGTTTTTTTCTTGATGGTCATTAGGGCATTTTTCGCTGAAAAACGACGTCTTAAATAAAACATAGAAGTTTGATAGTCATAGAGTGCTAGACGTACTTTCAATGCAATCTCTTAAGCCCAGGTTACACAACAATTCACCTTTAGTTGGTAACATCAAAGAAAAACTTAGCATAAACTACATGACTTTGAGAAAGTCACCAAACTTTACACATGTACCTAGTACCTATAACAAGTTTTATTACACTATACTTTAGAAATGCTGAAAGGTAAGTTATGAATTATCTATCAAACGTTTCACCTTCGTTTTGAATTTATGGACTAAATATAAAGTTTATTATTGCGCTGCTTGAAGAATTTTGAGCACTATATCACTTTTATTTGTTATTTCGTTTTGATGCAGCAATGTTCATAATAAAGTCAAACATAAGGACGAAGTAATCTCTCAAGATAATTATAGTAGAAAGCAATAAATTACATTTTCCTTAATTCACAAGTCGACGCGGCGCAAATAACATTGCCATTGTAAAGCCTTTTGAAAAATATTTCTTTAAGCATTTTTACGCTGCTAATAAAACTTACTTATTTCGTTTTAAAAAAGACGTTAAAAATGCATATTTCATAGAAAGATCATGAAAATAAAAGCCAGGGTGTTCAATAACCTGATTTTGGAAATTGCAAACTGTGATCATTTCTTTATATAAGCCAATTAATCAACTGTACTGTAAGGTAAAGATTATTATTACAGCTGCCAATATATTAATAGTTTAAAAATATCTTGGATACTACTGATTACAGGTACATACATCATTCATCATTGATAAGTAACGTGAATAATCTCCTAGGAGTTTTGAAACAATACACCTGAATTTAACAAGATTCATTAACCAAACACCAAAACGTAGAACATTAAAACAAAATATAAAGCCAAGATGATAAAAAACTACTCTAATAAAGAAAAATATAGGCTAGGAACACGATAATGTTTTTTATACCTCTAGTAAAAGTCTTTCTAAGTTTCTGGGTGACGTTGACAAATTGTGCTCGATACATGCTACCTACAGTCTAGGGGTCTTTTTACGTGTTAGGAACGATAAGAATAGGTAAATAGAAATGTGTGATAGTGTATAGACCTTTGTGAACGTGGTGAGGAATAGATCATTGTCAAGGACTTTCGATTATTTATACTTTAAAGTAGGTATGTACTTGTGTGCTTTTAAGTTGATTGATGTTTATCGATACTGTGACTTGTAAAGTACTAGTTTTTTGAGCAAAGTTAACTCTGGAACAGCTATCAGACCTTCTAATCTACTATCTAGTAGTATCTACAATCTTAGGTTCCTGAGTGTTAAAGGTCATATTACACTGGTACACTGATAAAAAGTTTTCCCCATGGGTAGAAAACAAAAACAATATTATTGTTACATTTTTGCTATACAAACTATTGCTGGCCTGAAATTGGCGCTTTTTTCATTATGTTTAGAGTACCTACGTGAAGATTGTTAAACTTAACTTATTGTAAAACAACTACTTATTCAATGGTGATCAATAAACACGAGCCTGCAATAACCACAGTCGGTAGATAGCCTACATATTCCCAAGGAATGTAATCAGTATATTATTATAGGATTGTATATCCACAAAGCGAACTATTACAAGTAAACAATACTGTAGGAATTCTGAGAAAGTTTTGAGATTTCAAACAATAACGATGAATGTCTAATCATGTGGATTCTATCAGAACTAGGATTGTGTTACGCGTTTAAATATATGATTTTGGAAATCATTACTTTGCTTTATCCAATAAACCTACAAACCGAAATAGGTAATGAAGCTTGAGAACGTGATATAGTTCAATTATATTTTCATTTGCACACTATATTTTCAAAGATAAAAATCAAATAATTGTACGTGGAGACAGGCCTTGATTTAAAATCAAGCCTATATTTTTTTTCGATTTGCTAACAGCCAGTTTCTTCATCAATAGTTAAAGCCAAAGTAAAAGTCAAAGTAATGTCTAAAGTAAAAGTAACGGTCAAATTCAATTTTTCTATTAGTTTTTCTGTCACTTTAGCCTTGAAAAAACGTATTTGACCGTTACTTTTACTTTAGACATTACTTTAACTTTAACTTTTGATGAAGAAACTGGCCGTTAGTCTGTCCAATTAAACAATAGAGTTAAACAAAGAAATTACTGAGAATTCTAAAGCGACGCGGCCATCTTAAAAAAATATAACAAAGATCAAAATATAAATAATCTGTGAAAAGTCAACAGCAATAAACGTTCGTCAAATAAAAGAAACGTCACAGAGTAAAAGAGTTTATGAAAAACTGCAAATTACAATATAAAAGGGGAAAATGTCTTGAAATAAATATTTACAAAAGAAGTATTAACTTCTTGAATACAAAAGCTAATTTAATTAACTAAGTACGTTTTCAGCAGCTATTCAGTACCCCAACACAACTATAATCTTTGTAAAACCCTTTGTACAATGCTAATGTTTACTTTAAACAAAAATATATTCACAAAAATAGACGAGAATCCTACTTAAATCTTGTAAAACCCGAAACAGTAGAGGATTAGGACCGCGTTTACTTTTTACCTTAGTAACTTATATTTTCAATTTTGATAAAATATTCTACAACACACGTTATTTTCTATAACACACTATTATGCGTTATGAAACATCGATTCTACATTGAGTTTAACACAAGAATACTTGGATAATGGTCAAGAAAAACAAACATAAAATCATTATTTCTTCCGTCCGAGAGATTTCTTTATTTTTTTCGTCATTTACATGGCGTTTGAACACTAAGCGTTACTATTCCGTTCCGGGAAACATGTCCGCAGTTCCCTATGTAATCTCTACAGTGAAAATAGTGATTTAGAAAAACAAGAACTAAAGAAAAAATAAGAAATCATTTGTCCACGTCACGTTATCATTAATCATGGGAATAAATGTTTGTATTGACGATAGACTGAGGAGCTCGTGGCTGACTAATAGCCACGTAGATTTATGGATTATAAAGTTAAGCAATGCTTGACGTGGTCAGTGCGTGGTGTGTGACCACCTTATTATGAGGAATTCCTCCGTGTGTTGGAAAGCATGGCCCGGGTGTCATTTCATCATCTGTGGCAGGCTTTACAGGTAGCTAGAAGCCAGAAGTCGAAGTCTGACAACCAATCCTACCAAAGGTTACCCCGGTAAATGGCTTGAGAAGGTATGATAATCAGTCGCTTCTTTAAAACACTGGCACACAGCTGCATCGGGTTAGACTTAAAGCTGACTCCAACATGGTTTGGGAAAACGCTAGGCAGATGATTGACGATGACTCTGAAGGGACAATGTAACACGACTGTCACCACAAATAGTTAGAACAAGATCTTACAAGATACTGGAATTAGGTCCAGACAAGTGACTTACATTTTCAATTGGATAAAGAGAGATTTATTGCCCAAAGGCCTTTGCGGTGTCATCTCGCCTTTGTGTAAATCTAATTTTTAGGCTACATCTTACATTGACAATAGCACTAACTGAGATATATTTATTTTAACACAATTTTATGAATACCACATAGTAATAGAATCCCCATAAAAGTACCTATTATTATGTCTTGTTATCCGTCATTTGTTATTTTATCTTATTAATGACCCCAAACCGAAAGAATTCGTAACAAAAATATCAAAATCAGTTATGGTGCCCAATTTGACACACTACTTAACTACTAATGTAGTGCATTTTGTTTTTAGTTAATCTTGGTTGCTCAATTGATATATTCCTTTTCATAACAACACAACATTTGATAATCATATAGCTGTCGGCATCAATAAACAAAACTTCATCATAAACAACATTACATTTTACAATCACCGCCCAACCGTCCATCAACAATCCTAATTATCGAAGCACTTCATCCTTCAACTCTGCCCTACCTTATAAACAGCTAGCGTTATAGTAACGCCTTAAATGCGATCACCTAGCACTCGAACGAGCTGATCTCAGCAATATCTGCAGAATCGATCGACGGACTAAACTCGCTCCATTCTACACATTTATAGCTGTTAAACTACCCGCACACGGCAAACTTTTAGTCGCCCGATAGTTTGTTTGGGCTCAAAAATCAGAATGAAGATGAAAGGTCGTACGCACTCTGCACAGATCAGGTATTTTGCCGGTATCAGACCGACTGAAAACTTTGATTGGAGACAAGATTTTGGCAACCGTCGGGTCAACTGTCGGCCGACTGTTTAGTCTGCAGTGTGCGGGTACTCTTATAGCTATTAACCTAGCTTGCGTTATACTACATCCTAAAACCATCTGAGTGTTGTTAGGACAAACTTTAATTAAAGTACGGTCAAACGATAAAGGCAAATGGTTTCGACATTGGAGATATAGAAATTGTAAATTCGTCATCTTCAAATATAGCTCTCACGGTTCATCAGTAGCTTTTTGTCACATGAAGCGTTACTGAATTAAAAGACGAAAGAATTAAAGAAGTATAATTATGAATTGTAGGTAATTTGGTTAAAGTTTCGTATGAAGACATCAAACCGTAGAACAATAAATCAATTGGACTGGTTGAATGATACCTACCTGCTGATAAGATTGGTATCAACTATCAAAGTCAGAATATTATAGCTCATTTTTTCAACACAACATGCAAAAGTCAAAAAGCTTGAACATTTTGAAGTCTGTATTAAAGAACTCTGTATTTTCTTACACAGATTTTATACAGAACATAAACTGAGAGTCATCGGCTGAATCTAATTATAAGTAGTGCTTGAGCCTCGAGTCAGCTCTGTAATAGGGACCTCAACCCTCTTGGCCCTATTTGAAGACCTGATCTGCATAGAAATCTCGACAGGATCCCATTCAAAAACCTAACGACTGTAATAGGGCTGACATCGAAGATTTTAACCGAATGTTTTACTAGATTTACACCAAAGTATATGTTCTAAGGGTCGCGCTTAGAGACTGCTGAAAGGTCCATCCTTATTACAAAGATCTTTATCATATAATTAACTTTTAACCGTGCCTACCTTTACGTTATAACCGGTAGTTATAATTATGTCCTTCTTCGGTAATGAGTCCGCTTCGACAGTCGTTTGTCTAATCGTTAGTTAAACGGTTGGTTATTGTCTGGGAGCTGGCAAGTGTGGCACGCACCAGGTCGTGCCACGCGCTGCCAGACACAGAACTGCCACTAATTCTTCCTAAAAACCTAATAAACCTTTGGCCTACGCAGGGCTGGCAACCCGCGCCGTGAACAGATAAAACACCGGTAACTTATACTCAAATCTAAGTCACTATTGAGTTTTATGAATATGAATTCCTTTTATAAATATATTCCGAGATAACCATCGTCGACCGACATATGAACATCCCGAAATTCGTCAAAGAATAAAAGGCACCTGATGTGACAGTTGATGGCGGCGCTCCCTTAATTTCACCTTTCATAAGTTCCCTCCGAGCCTCGATATGAGTGTACACAAAATGTTTGTTAGACAAATTGTTCCCGTAACGTTTCCTGTGTCACCCCAACGACATCCTAACTGTTTTCCTCGTACACTGCGTACAACCCTGGAAAAGAACACTCAAATATGTTTCTACGAGACGTTAATTGGTTTCTAAATCACGCGAACGTATCGTAAATCTGAGTTTGTTATTTACAATAATATTTATTAGTTCGTAACTAGTAATCACGAACGCCTTACGTAAACATACGGCCAATTAATGAACATGTAGTGTTATACCCTTCCTGCGGCGAGCTGACCACATACAGATTACATAGATGAGCACATATAATGGCAATTCTCACAGCACACACACACAATAATATGCATATTTAATAGTACCACAGGCACGGCGCGAGTACGTACAGCGGCGGCGGTGAGGGCAGGCACACACGGGCGGTCGCGGCGGACGGCGGGCGCTCACTGCCGGAGCCGGCGCCCTGCGCGCCCCGCCCGCCCCGCGCGCCCGTCCCGCCGGACCCTGAAAATCCCTTTCAGGCGCGAGTTTCGCTGAATTCGCCCTGTAATAAATTAAAAATTATGTTACAAGTACACTCTAAAATTAATCAATGGCTATTATTACTACCTGAAGCTAAATTGGTCTGTTTTTTATGTTCATGAATAAATAATAAATGAGAAAATAATGTGCGATCATTATGTTTCCCCTCAATATACACAATACACGTGAATCTTTTATTGCTCATTCATTGCCTTTTTTACAATTTGATCATTTAACTTTATCCTTACAAAAATCCGTACATATTCGTACGTAAAAAGAAAGGCTTCTTGAATTCAAAGTAAATTCCTTTGTGTAAGGAATATTACACTCTTTTGCAAAAAAAGCGGGCACCTACGAGAAATCTTGGTTTTAAGGATTTTACGTGAATTTCAAAGGGTTTTAATGACTGTAGGATGTTACTAGCATCTAAAGGGCTAGCCAAGCATGCGTGAGAGTGTATTCTAAATTTGAATTTCTGGAGAAATGCTAAGAAACTGGTTAAACCTTGCTTTGGACTAATTCCAGGTAGAAAGTTCGTCGGCGTTCTGAAAAGTTTTTCACGTGATTTTCAGAAAACTGATAATGCAGTTTTAATTAATGATTAATGGGCCTTTCTTTTACATCAAAACATTTTTGAAGAACTATGCGTTTTTGATAAAATTTTCACCTGCCCTAAATGGTCTGTAGTGATGATTAATGGCAATGTTAAGAGTTTCGGAATTTTTGTGTAAAGTGTTCTATTGTTTAGATATTGTACCAACGCGGTTTAAAATATCCCTTTCTCATAATTAAACACAATTTAGAGGTGTCTCAGTACTTTGGGCTGCGACAAAACCAATTTAAAGTTAGCAGTGCCGATCACAACTCATCTCCTATCAGACTTTGACATTTTGAAAAATCTTGAAATTTTACAAAATACAGAAAATAACGGATAGACTGTAAGTATGAGGTCTTAAGGTCTCGTAATCACTGAGTTTTAAATAACCTCACCTCTGGGGAAACCCCGTAGACCCCTGAAGATCTACGAGTCTGAGCGTTCAAATAACGTGTTTTCATCAAACGGACATTTGTTAAATAAACTTGCCTGCGCCGATGTTTTCGTATATCTACAGCACTTTCCTGCTTAAATCATAACAATAATTGGCTACCTGCTCATTTCTTAAGAAACATACCTTTGGCCAATAATTTTGAATTCGTGACACCCTTTCAGCTAAATCATCGTTTAGTAACCCGACACCTATGGAGTTATCGAGAGCTTGAACGCAGCAATAATTTAACTTTTTGGATAGCTTTAACCCTCCTCATCATTTTTCATATGGTTAATTAAACATTTATCACAAAATTCGGTATTTTTCAAATGTCAAAATCTGATAGGAGACGAGTTGTGATCGGCACTGCTAACTAAAAATTGGTTTTGTCGCAGCCCAAAGTACTGAGACTCCTCTAAATTGTGGTTATTTATGAGAAAGGGATATTTCAAACCGCGTGGGTACAATATCTAAACAATAGAACACTTTACACAAAAATACCGAAACTCTTAACATTGCCATTAATCATCACTACAGACCATTTAGGGCAGGTGAAAATTTTATCAAAAACGCATAGTTCTTCAAAAATGTTTTGATGTAAAAGAAAGGTCCATTAATCATTAATTAAAACTGCATTATCAGTTTTCTGATAATCACGTCAAAAACTTTTCAGAACGCCGACGAACTTTCTACCTGGAATTAGTCCAAAGCAAGGTTTAACCAGTTTCTTAGCATTTCTCCAAAATTCAAATTTGGAATACACTCTCACGCATGCTTGGCTAGCCCTTTAGATGCTAGTAACATTCTACAGTCATTAAAACCCTTTGAAATTCACGTAAAATCCTTAAAACAAAGATTTCGCGTAGGTGCCCGCTTTTTTTGCAAAAGAGTTTATATTCAAAGCGCCTTATCTTACACGAACCAACTACTAGAAAAATCTTTAGTTAAAAGCGAAAAATGATTTTTTGAAAGCTTAAACGCTGTAGAAATGAAATAGCCTTTTACCTTGGGAATTAATAGGTAAATCTGTGATTTTGGCGTAATGAAGTGAGGGCTAGTTTGTAATGTGAAGTTAGTGGTGGTTGTGACGTAACTGTCGGCGACCACGCGTCACGCCGAGTGACTCGGCGACCTGCGACCTGGCCGCGCTATCACTCGTGTGTCTCGGTCCTTAATAATCTTCTATTTACTTGACTATTTATTCAAAAGACATACTTTAACATGTTTGATAGATCAGATTTTCTTATCGCTGTTCTGGTTGGGGGTGCTTGTAAGGATACTTACCCTTCTTATATAAGTGGGGGGATACTTTTTAAAGAAAAATCAATTTTAGAATGTTATGTAACTCTGTATTTATCTAACTACTAGCTTCTGCCAGCGGTTTCACCCGCATCCCGTGGGAACTACTTCCCGTACCGGGATAAAAAGTAGCCTATAGCCTTCCTCGATAAATGGGCTATCTAACACTGAAAGAAATTTTCAAATCGGACCAGTAGTTCCTGAGATTAGTGCGTTCAAACAAACAAACTCTTTAGCTTTATAATATTAGTATAGATTAAGTTCCTGTTTTAAACTGATCCCTAATTTTCTCTCCGATAACTTTATTGATAAAGATAAGATCATCATCAGCATTTCTAAAACATAATCTTGCCATAAAAGCTACAAGCAAAGCTAGCTCCAGATTGTAAAATATAAAATTCCAGTAAGTTTTGATAAATAAGGCTTTGTTTGAAAAATGAAACAGCTCTAAACATATTAGCTGCCAAACCGTGATCGCAATTTTCCACAGAACTGCCAACACGTCACTAGCACACACTATTACATTCTTTTACTTCAACAACAGAGTAATATTGAATTAATTCAGATTTTTTGTTTCAGTAGGTATACATAACTTGTTTTTTAGTAACTTATGCGGACGAAGCCGTTAATGAAGCCGTTACAATAACAGAAAATGGTCTTAAAGAGATACTCCACTGGCTTAACACGAATAAACTTACTATTAATCTCACCAAAACCAAATACCTAACCTTTTCGATAACAAGACCAGGACTCCCAGCCAGATATACATTTACAATAAAAGCACATATCTGTAGTGACAATGAATCCAACATATGTACTTACACCTCACTAGATAGCCTAGAGTCTCGGAAATCAAATACCTCGGAGTTTGGTTAGACGAAAATCTAAACTGGCACAAACACATCGAGCTGTTATCCAACAGAGCTAGAAAAATTATGCCAATATTAAAAAAGTTAAGACATATTAAAGATCCAAGTATGTATATTAAAAAATATTTATTATTCACTATGTCAGTTTATTATGACGTATTGTCTATAAGTATGGGGAGGCTCCGACAAAACATCAATTATCAAACTTGAACGAGCACAGAGAGGTGCACTCAAAGTCCTCACATCAAGACCTAGATTGTATCCCACCGCTAATCTATACAAAGAGCTTAAAGTCCTCACAATTCGCCAATTATATATACTACGTAATCTTATGTACGCACATACAGTTCTTCTAAAAAGCAATTCCCCCAAAAACAATAACAGACGTAAAGACTTAGTCTTCAAAGCAATATCCCACAACACCAGTTTAGCCAAAAGACACCCATACATTGCCGCTCCCCATATTTATAACAAAATAAGCAAAACAGTAAACCTTAAAAATCTCCCGCTCTTTAAACAATTTTAATTACTCAGAAACTGAAACACTAATATAATAATAATATAACAATGACGTATCGATATAAAAACACTATATTAACTTTCACACACACACAAACACACTTCACTAAAATTATTTCAGTCACCAAAAATGGTCTCATTTTTTGTAATTTTTTCGTAGTTTTACTAAAAGTTTAATTATTTTTCCTTAATACTCGTATAAATTTAACTTTAAGATATGTAGTTTTTAATTACGTTTCCAAACACAGACATAATATATGTACTGTTACTTATAGCACAGACCTAGGCTTAGTTTGTGTGTAAGTAAGTGACAGTGTGTGACTTAATTGTATAAATACTTGAACAATAAACGTTTTTTTATTTATTTATTAATCAGCCATGGTTTCTGGTGGCGGAGTCAAGCTGCACTTACTCTCACTAAGCCGATGGATGGGTGTCCGTATTTTGAACCTTTTCAAGCTGTCAAGAAAAGCTGTGCCTTTGGGCTTATGTGAATCTGATGCAAAACATTTTTTTTTTATCAAAAAGTATATTCAAAGAATTGATGCTGTTTAGCCATGGAACCTATAAATAAATGTACACAAGATAGTCTCAGAGCATACTTTAGAAAGGATTTTCTTTAGTCTATTATGCATCGTAACAGTTTACCACTTCCGAGAAAACTTTACTTAGTTACACAAAGAAAATAATAGTGCTATTAAGAGGCATTTTTTGTCCCCAGCTCAAGGGAAAATAAAAATTTATTTTAAGAATATTATAAATGGTAAACATGCACTTTCTATGAAAATGCCGCTAGCACTGAGCAAACTGCTCGGGTATATTTAAAAATGTGTTTATTTTTTTTGTAACAACCGCTTCGTATCATTTAGATTATCATTGCTTGAACGTAAGTTTATGTTATTTTTCATACATTACTGTAGTAGAAAACCCAAATTATAATTATTTTAATTTTCTTAAAGTACCCGCACATTGCAAACTATAGTCAGTCGATAGTTTGTTTGGGTTCATAAATCAGTATGAATATGGGTGCTAGTACGTGCATTATGAAGATCAGGTATTTAGGCGGTATTATACCTACAGAATCATTAAAAAAAATGCTAATTATCGGGTCAACTGTCAGTCGAATGTTTAGTCTACAGTATGCGGGTACTCTTATAACCAAAAGGAGTAGCTTAACTCTTTCACAGTAAAACTGAGATCCACAAGTCTTGTCGACCTACAGAAAGGTCAAATGTTTCAAATTCACAGGTAGCCGCAACTCCACATATTTTGTGAAGATATTCCAAAGTTTCGTTAATTGTAGCCATTAAAATAGTTGCTGGTCGTTCAGTACTTTGTCAGGCTTAAATGTAATGCCTTAAACTAGGACCTAGACTTGTGCCTAGGCTGATATTGACGAAGAAGTCGTTAAAGGACGCTGGAGGTGATTTTCTTCGACGCCTTCACTGAACTGAAAATTAATTACACCTGCCTGCTATCGGGTTGCACACAATTTCAGCATGTTTTCAGTATGTTAATATTATCTTTGCTTTAATAATACGTAGATATGTTAAATCAGCAGTATAGATAATATTAGTGGTTGAACTAATTTGTTATAGAAAACAATAGACCCGTATTTCGTTATAGAAACTTTTAAAACATAAATATATTGATAAAAAAATACGAATGTCAGTGCCAAATGTTTTATCTAACTTAACTGAATATGCAATTATGTCAAACGTATACCTACAAAACCTCGTTAAAAATATAATCCCTTTGATGTTCTACGAATATTTCTTTATTTATCAATGAACTGAATGTGTGTACTTACTTGGCTACTATTCAACAAAGTATCCTCTATATAAAATATTTGCCACCTTATAAAAGTACAAGCTAATTTTCCATTAAGATTGTATCAGAACCTTCAACGGATAATCTACAAGTGATTTATAACCTATATTTTTTCTAAGCTATGAAATTGCTATAAAAGTCTGTACAAGATGGCACGATTATAAATCAGCTGTATTTACTTCAACAGGTACACTTTCACTTGGTTTCAACATAACACTTAGTTTTAATTTAAACTATGTCTTTTGTAATATTTGGAGAAAAATAAAATAAGTACCTAATAGAAGTTTGAGGTATATACGAGTACCACTCAAATTACTCAAATTACTCCACTTCAAATTATTCCCAAAAACGAATCCTTAAAAGTTATGAACTGAATTAACATGTAGTTCTTTTCGAATTGTAGCCATAAACTAATCTTGTCCAAATCTACAACAAAACCAACGTTTAGGCCGAATTAGATAACACCAGTTATACAGCATAGTATTGTAAATGTTATGAAAAAAGCGTACAATTTAGTAAATCTCATTTACATTCATGTATTCTCAACTACATTATTTTGTCCAATTTTATATAACAAAAAAGACTCATTTATCTAAAGTGTCTAGGCCATAAATCTTAATACATCATTCTTCTATAGTGGAATACCAAATAATTATGCAAATGATTGTTTACAAAATAGTTTGAGATTAGAAATGCGAGCGGAGCGCACGTTTACACAATTCTATTATGATCTTAACAGCTCGAATCTTGACTTTAAATGGCAGATCTTAACTAAACCGTTTTAAATATTATGCTAATGTGAATGTTGGCCTGTAATAATCCATTGTAATGTGAACAAAACTGCTTTAGACATCACAAAGGACCAAATGTTCATGATCTTTTTCATTTCATTTTTATGCTCTGATATATCTTGTGCTATTTTCTCTTGCTATTTAACGCACTGTATATAAAGATGCAATTATATTTCAACTCTGATATTTGTAAATAGGATTTGCGACATGACCAATTAAATTTAATTAGATACACATATACCTACACTTTTTGCACATATTTCATTTCTTTTTGTCTCTTATTGTTACGTTTTCCATCAAGAACGTGCTATTTGCTTTTATAGCAATTAAAAAGAGGTAATTTCACTTACTATACATCTACATAGCTTACAGTACACAATCGTTAGTCTAATACTACTAAGCACCAACCCCAGTAAGTTGATCTAGTCCACTAGAATCTACATTTATCTAAAATTCTGTCCGTTTGTTCGGCCTAGCTGTATTTCATGGTGACCTACATAGCGGGGTCAGAACTTCGGTCTAACCTGTTCTGTAAATCCAGTGGCTGCTGGGTGCTCGTCGGAAAGTCGATGCGATTCGTACGACTACGGTTATTCTCAGATAATTCTCTCTGCTGGATAAAGTTCGACAGGTATTTCGGTTTTTGTTGCGTTGCTGGATTAATTTGGTGTGAGCTGTGGTACATCTGAGCGTTATATTGTTTTAGGAAAATACTTTAACGAATTTTCTTCGAATTTGTGTTACTATGAACTATGCTATAGCTCCGGTGAAATGTATATCATTCTTATTACTTAAACTTACTTAATTGGTAGTGCTTTGCCTCTGTATCTAATAGTTTATCAGAGGGTGAGATAATAAATCAATGTTAATAAAAAGTATAAGCAAATAATCCGTTGCAGTAAATAAAGTGTGTTTAGTATCTGCAAACGACATGAGATCAATCTCAGAATGACCTCGAAGGAAAGGAAAAAAAAATATTTTAGATGATGTGTTGTATATCAAACAGTTTCTAATACGCTTTCCCTTTTCCTTTCCGCATAACAAATGTAAAACCCTCAGCCTGGGACCTTCGGCAGCGTCCCGTAAGTGATTCCCCAAGTTGGCTCAACTGCCGGCTGGTCCCACGTGGGCGCCAGCAAGCATGTATGCCCCACGCAACATAAATTGTACGAACAAACTTACGGCCGTACATATAATTAAGGAAACTACAGTTTCGGATTTAATGTCAGTTTTAAATCTGTTTTTATGTGTAGGTGTAGAATAGATTTGCTCTGGGATTTGGGCGTAAGTAGGTAATATTTTTATTTAGAAGGTAGTTTTTTATGAACGCCATTCATAAAAATTCATGCCTTAATTTGCAAAATATGTAAATGTATTGGAATAGAAGGACTAATGATAAAGCAAATTTTGACATTTCGTTTAATTTATAAACATAGATGGAAAAAAGGGGCAATAATTTTAACTATTAATGTCAGATTAACATTATTAAAATCAGAAGCAACGTGTATTCCTTTCTAAAAAAGATATTTTAAATATACAAGCCAGACAGGAATCCATATATCGATTTGTTTCACTCGTAGGGTACTCAAACAATTTTCCGACTCGACTATTTGTATCATTAATTAGAGAAAAATACTTTAATTGGCGTAAATAATTCGCAGACATTCCCTGAAATCAAACAAGGAAAAAATACAGCAGTAAATAAGTGTTTATTTTTCTAAATATAGCTAAGTGCTGTATAACTATTGGTGCGTGCTGTATTCGTGTATATATCTTTAAGAGTACTCGCACACTACAAACTTCTAGTCGGCCGTTAGTGTGTTTGGGCTTATAAAACAGTATTCAAATGAATGGTAGTACGCACATTGCAAACATCTGATATTTAGCCGGTATCAGACCAACTAAAAACATTGATTTTATAAAATATTATCCTTTGTCGAGCAAACTATCGGCCGACTGTTTAGTCTGCAGTTTAAGTGTAGGATAGTATTGGTACTATATTAGTGTACTCATCTATATATTTAGAAGTATATGCTTATAAAAAGATGTCAATATAAGTTCAAAGACAGGATGATTTTCCAGTGGACAGAGGACAATGTCGTCATCCATTCACCCACTAATTGGATGTTAAGGGATGCCTTGACGATTGTTATTTTTAGATGAACGGAAAATGGGTTTTGAATCTCGAAAGGGTTGGCGAGGAGATGAACCGTATTTTTTTATCAATTTTGCACTTTTTGACGAGAAATAAAGCTAGCTTAATGTTACAATAATACGGTGTAGTCAATTGGGTAGTTACATAAAAGCGTGAAGTCACAACTGTAGCAAAAATAAACAAACTGGTTTTTGATCGGACCTACAACGCTATCAACTATCAACAGTACCTAATAACTTTATCTTAACTACCTAAACGTATTGTTAGTACAAAGATAAGCAACATTCACGAATATAGCATTTCTCAATCCCAGCTCCAAACCGCATTGAAGCCAGTGTCGTAAACCAGAAACATCGAAACAGGATTCGAGAACAAGCTCAGAATTAATAGCTGAGACTGGTATCGCACACATTCAGACAGACACAACCTCAAGCTGCCTTTGTGCCCACAATAACAACCAACATTCAGCCCCAACCACACGCAAAACAACCACGTCTGTCTGTCATTACCCCCCTGACAACCCTACAACAGTTTAACCATCCGATACTCAGTATCGAGACGAAATCGTAATCAATCATCGATTTAAATCGGAAAGTAATTAAACTAAGCGCGGCTTTGAACGTTACTCCCAATGTTTCAAGTGGAATCATTCGCTCGTTATCGATAAGTAGCAAATGATTGTAAAAAGGTAATCAATTCTCAGCATAATTAATGGAAATATGAAGCCTGTTATAAACTTTTCAGATCAATTTCATAAATAAGTACTCAAATACGATAGTATTATAAGACAACAGAGCATATTTTCCGAGCTACGCTTAGCTCAGACATCGTAGGCTAGGATAGAAAGTTTCACAAAATATGACTTCTTAAACATTATAATAAACTGTAAAAAATATGAAAAGCTTTTAACATCCAAAAGTTTAGTCACAAACAACGTGAGCTAGTCAGGTTCTAAGAACTTTTAATTAAGACATCCATATTGTAATGGGGACTGTCGCTTTACAATTCAACCGTACTCTTCTAGGCATACCTGATAGTTATTATAAACTCTGGAAGATTTAAACAGCACGTCTGTTCCACTGTATAAAACAAAATCATAAATTAAAGAAACCTTTGTAACAATAAGTAAAACCTGGGTTTATGAAGTCTCCTGTACAAAAAGTCAGCTCACCATTTTGCACAAACACGTAGATGAGAGCAATAATTTAGTTCTCATCTTACGTGATCCAATTAGGAGGCTGTGCTGATCTGCTGGAAAAACATCGGCCACGAGATTGTCTGCCTCGCCAGGCGTGAAGGTACTTCTTATGGAACTATATTAGGTTTTTACAAGGTTACTCGTTATTGCACTTACACCTAGACCATTGAACTTTATTTACTGAGGCTGGATTAAAGGTATTCAAGTAGGTACATGATGAACTGAGGTCGACAATTATGTTCGAGGTTAAAAATATTTTTCTCGAACCCACGTACAATTTCGTGAAAAAACGAGTCCTGTAACCTCCGCGCCACTAGAACTTAGCCTTACTTAAGTAATCATAGTTAATTCCTATGAAACGTGAAACCACCTTAGACCAAGACGGTCCCGTCTTGGTTGCCATGGCAACCGGTGTTTCCACACCTCCGGGATTTCCTTGTTTACTGGAACTTTAATTAATTTGGATTACCTTTTTCTTTTATACTTAACAAGGATGAATATTAATAAATCCAGATTGCCGTCCAAATTCTATCAACATTTAATTTAGATGCAAATTTTTTGTTTTTATAATTTTATTATGGCTCGCGAGGTATAATCAGTAAGTATTTAGCTTTTACATTTAGATTTTCCTGTATTTATTAAAACTTGGCTTGTTTTTATTTGTTGCTGTATTTACAAGCACTTTTTAATTAACTCACTGGGGAATGTTATCATATAGAATGAGAGAATTATTAAATGTGGTAATATGCAATAATATATACCTGCACTTCTAATAAAAACCCAGAATCCCGACAGTAGCTTATGAATACGAGCATAAAATATAAAATCCAGATTTTGCTCTCACGCCATTTTTCTCTAAAATATGCAGAGCCATAGACTAGCATTCACGTTTCACTGTTTCTGGTTTAGCTATAAAAACTCTTGCGTTCCACCATTCTGAAGTAAGTTAAAGCCAACAAGTTTCAACATAGAAGCGTAACAGCAACAAATCAGTAATTTCGACAATTTGCTAATTTAACTGGAATGACAGGCGTGATGTGTCATGGCGGGCGTGACGTCATCTGTACAAGTACTTGTGAGTGCGTAGTTAGAAGTTTGCCGCCAACTTCCAAGGTGGGTAATTTTGCATAACTACAAAAGTTTTGAGTTCATCTTGAATTAGTTATTCTACACTGTGTTTTGGTAACGGGGTGTAGAGAAATTCTAAGGGTTTACGACATGATTCCAAGAACGAGATTTATTTGAATACCTACCTACTTGGGAAACAGTTATCTTTTGGTTCTTTATATACCTATGTCAAACAAACAAAACACGTCTATAACACAAAACCGGCCAAGTGCGAGTCGGAATCGCGCACGAAGGGTTCCGTACCATTATTTATAAAACGGAAAAAAAATCACGTTTGTTGTATGGGAGCCCCCAAAAAATGTATTTAATTGTAGAGGTAGTTTTCAGCATTTGTTGTTATAGCAGCAACAGAAATACATCATCTCTGAAAATTTCAGCTCTCTAACTCTCACGGTTCATGAGATACAGCCTGGTGACAGACGGACGGACGGACGGACAGAGGAGCGAAAACAATAGGGTCCCGTTTTACCCTTTGGGTACAGAATCCTGAAAAGAACAGAAACGTACGAATATACCTAAATCATTTAGCTCCTCATGCAGCAGTAACGTAGCCGGCAGGTTTTCAAATATCTTTCCACATTAAAATTGGTTATTTCACATCAAATTCTATCACCAAGGATAAAACGGTTACGACGCGAAGACAGTAAAACTATAAGGTTTACTGGAAGTTATTTCTTCTGCGGAATTCTAAACGGAAATTTAAAGTTCATCAAATAAACATAAAAGTTTAAAAAATATTGTTCGTTCGTCCGGGCGCCGGCGCCGGTTAAAATATTCCGCTTATTTTTTTATAATTCAGTTCGCGGAACGGTTCCAACTTGAAGTTTTATGTTGATTAATGAATAAATTATAAGTAAGCTTTGTCTACGAGGAACGCTATAATATTTTAGTGATTGTAAAATATCTCAGAATGATAGGTACAGTTCACTGACTCTGAGAGATTTTTTATTATTTTGCCGGAGCTGTATATTTAACATGCATAAAGCTAAAATAATAAGTCTTGCTCAACTGGCGACTATTTAGTCTAGTCAAGTTCTACAAGCAGACACGCAGTTCGCAGCCACTATTGTCTACAAAAACCCTGCCCAAAAGTTGTCCAACCATCCCAAAATTACCTTTAATCTATTTCATACAACCGAACCTTGCATAATACTTTCAAAGGCCGGAACTAATAAAATATAATCGTTTTCCACATGAACTGTAACTTTGGGATAAGTTTGGGCTCCATAACTTGCTCAGTTACGGGGTCCTAGAGGGGTCCAGACGGGTGGGGGGCGGGGGGTATGTGCCCGTTTATGCGAAGTCATTCGCGCCACTCAAATATTAAACAGTGGCGATCTGTGTGCTGTTGTATTACGTAACGCAGGCGGTATCGGGTTAAATGCACTGCTGGCCGACAGTAGTATTGAATGCTCTGGAATGACTGGGAATTAATATCATTAGATTTTAGTGTTGGCTAAGAATGAAAATATTTTCCCACAGTATTCACGTAATTTAACGTATTTTCTTATTCAGCTTGATTTGGCCTCTACAAAAATGGGAATTTGAACTTGATAAGGAAAGGTCATGTTTATCTTTAATTGTCTTATAGTTGTGGTAAGAATTTCTTCATAATTATCACAACAACCTAACAAAATAGACCCATAATTTCAGTCCTTACAACATTCCCACGTGTAATTTCCCTTTCAGACACTTGGCTTATAAGTAATTCGTTAATTTGAACGAGCCACTCGATCAGTTAAGACCAATATCCAGCATCTAGTAATTAAGTATTAAAATAAAACAAAAATACTCTTAATGCCGATAACACGACTGAGTCTAAGAGAATACTGCAAACTTTAAGTCGGCCGATAGTTTGTTTGGGCCATAAGTCAGTATGAAGATGAATGGCAGTATGCACGTTATTAAGATCAGGTATTTAGCTCGTATCAGACCGACTGAAAAAAAATAATGAAATCTAGACTTTATAAAAACAAAAATTGCCAACCGTCGGGTAATTGTCGGCCGACTGTTTAATCTGCAGCGTGGGTACTCTAACACTACGCTATACACACACAAAAGTAATCCCATTGTAGGTACTGAAAGTAATGATTTTCAATAGAATGATTAAACACTTGATATTTGAAATAATTTTAATTAAGCTGCGGGTGATCTGGTAATTATCTGCGACGGGTGAACAAATGGTGTTGACAAATGGCAAACTCAAACTCAAAAACGTTTATTCAAATTAGTCTGATAAATCAGCACTTTTCGAACGTCAAGAACAAAAGACAGCCCCCAAAACGCCCGCCCTTCACCACTTCCTATGTGTTTGTGCTGAGAAGAAGTGGCGCAACAAACTCCCCAGCAACATATTGTGTCTGTTAGGTTGGAAGAACCAGAATTTATACAGCACAAGTCAAATAAAAATATCATTATCACATGATAACCAGTATAATATATAAAATTAAAAGAAAAAGAAAACAAACAAACTTAACACAAGTAGGCTACCACACAGATTTAGACCTATAAAGACTAAGTAGGTACTCAAGCATTACTTATAGTCTATTAAGTGTATCTAAAGCCTCCTGTTAATAAAATAAAAATGTATTTTTATTATAAGCATAAAATCGGCGTGCCCACCTACATGCGCAGATAGTTACTTTATGTTTTAGTAATAATTTAATGGGAGTAGATAAGGAAGTACATAAGGGGGGAACATAAGTGGAGTATATAAGTGGAGTACATAAGAGGAGTTGATAAGGAAGTATATAAGGGGAGTACATAAGTGGAGTACCGTGAGTAGTGGAGTAGTGTGTGCGTTTGTTTTTTGTTTTCGTTTGAACCTACGCAACCGTTAAATCCTGTTCAGAACTCGTTTAACGTTTATAAGGCGGACTTAGCGTTATAGCTCTGATTATAAGTAATTCTATCCATTTCAACTCTTACTCAAAATTAAGTAGTGGAAATAAATCAGAATACAAATTGAATTATACGTAGGTTTTTAGTACTATGTAGGATTACGCAGCCAGTAGTATTTTAACCACTAAAATGAACTCTATTATACAAAATACCTAGATTAAATTCTAAATCCAGCGAACATTAATGCTAAGCCCATTGGGAAATTACAGCCGAAAATGAACACTTAAAAATCTATCCATTGCTTGTTGGGAATATATCAGCAGTAACTCGTTGAGCACGTCTATAATTTAGTAATGAGGCGCATCATAACGGGCACAGCCGCGACTACAAAGTAGTTTGGTATTCATGAAGAGGCTAATTATTGTCGACACCCGTGGTTTTGTAGCGCTATTGTGTAACTGCGACTCACAATTGCAGTTGCTTTGTAATTTAAAAAACGTGATGCTGGCAAAAAAGGGTTTAATATTGCGCTGTACTCTGGTATTTTTTTGTTTATTGTGAAAACTCGTGTTCTGAGTGACAATTCCCCGAAAAACTGTTCGTGAAAATAGTGCAAAACAGAGCTGTCAAATGTACATAGAAATTTTTATTTAAACGTGCCAATTAAAATGCATTTTTATTATAATAAAGAGTCTTATAAAAGTCTCAATTATAGGTGTGCTTGGACCACTAAACACCTGATTTCTCTTCACTCGTATATAATTAAGTGAACAATGGAGGCCGGCCACTAGCCCTGACATCAAATAAATTAGATTTAAGGACCCGCGTGTTAATCTCAAACAATAATTTTATTGTTTTGTAGTTATTAATTTGAACCTTTACGAGGCATTCATCAGGTTTGCGACTAATTTTATTATTAGTCGCCTTCGTTGAATTTTGTTTTACTTTATGAACTAAAAGTGAATTTCTAATTGGTACATTGTTAGCCGCCTTTATTATTTAAGTGAAAGTCATTTGAAATAACACCTTTTTTGTATCATTTAACATCTTTTTCTTAAAAATAAATGTAGTGATTGAGAGGCACTTTTTATTTTTGACAAGTTAGACAAGCTAGTCCGAGTGCGGTGCTAAGCTGAGCGTCGCCACACTCAAACCTCGCTCATTTATCATTTACTCAACCATACAACGTGGCAGACTCAACTTCACCCGTTTGTTAGTGGCTACGACTCTAAACCTATAGTACTAACCGTGCTATTTCTAAGCTCCCTGTAACGTTACTATTCAGACCTTCAAACAGTCAACCTTCAACATTCACGCTTTGTCTCACAATAAAAATTCCCCTCACTAAACTTCACAGACACTATCGCCTTATTTACATTTTTAAAATATTCCTTTCTTGTAGTAAATGACAAGTCATTGATCTTTTCGTAAACATCTACAAAAGTTTTCTTCGCAAAAACGCAAGTCTAATCTTGTTCACTTTTTTGTAATTTTGAAAGGTTTAAAATAATGCCATATAGTCAAATCCTTTCTTATACGAAGATTTATAAAATATGGAATCATTTTACTTGCTGAAAACATAAGTAAGGCTTCATTTTAATTTAATTTTGAGCTTCTCTCCCATACCTTCGCAGGAGCTTTAAAAATATTATCATGATAAAATATGTAGTAGTTATGTGAACAGCGTAAGGCTACAACATTCTTTTAAGAGCCTCGTAGGGGTCGATGACTTTACACGGGCCTCCTCAGTTTTAACAACGTAAATATCACAATGACAAAATATCACAGTTATTTTTCACAATATCACTTTCGAATTGTTTCACCAACTAAACGTTCGCAATAATTGGACAAATTGGATCTCCTGTTTCAATTATTTTTTCTTGATAAAAAGTGATATTGGTGTATTTTTCGAACGTCCATTAGTTACAAAAATATTCTAAATAACAAAGGTCTGGTGACCTCAGGCTGAATAAATATAGTTTCAGTTTGGCTTAATAATATTGGGAATATTGAGCTATATTTAAAGAAATGTATTTTAGGCGTATCTCAATCTAGCCGAGTACGCTGGGGTTCAAGTGAGAGAAAATTCAATATTGTTTCTATTCAATGAAGTATTTTGCCAATATCTTGTTTAACACCACACAATATTATATCTTATCGAGTGTATACATAAGTCTCAGCGGTCTATGTACACTTTACGTTGAACAGTGGACACTCGGCACAAACTTGTTGGACAAAACTTAGCACTAGCGAGTGATGCACAAACTCCAACAGTGAAGTCCGGCTAGATTGGTAATTTATGCTTTGTTACCTAGGCAACGCTGGGAATCTACGTTACAAGTATTTCTTGGAAGTATCATCGCAGTTACAAACGCCTGGAATTTTGTATTGAATCTGAATAACTAGAATTAAGATTTGAACATAAATGATTTAAAATCGAAAGGAAGTACTTATAATAAATGTTTTAGTTTTTACGGTAGATAAGTGACTGCAACACGATTTGGCGGTGAACTTAATTTCTAGACTTTTCTTTGCGAGATTTTACGTAATAAATTATACGCAGGTAATTCATAATTACATTGGTATAACAGCGTATGAGTAAAAGGGTAAATAAAAGTCGCACAAGCCCACATATTCTTTTGTAAACACGAGGTGCGAAGGACACTAAGTAGGGCTGACAGATAAACTTCTAGCACTTTACTAGAAAACTTGACGAGTTTTTAATACAACAGGTTTTAAGCAACTTTGTAAGTACAGAATGTTTATTAGTATTTTGCGACGGAGTTTATAAGTTTTGTTAGTTAAATTTTGTTTTTTTTTTCACGACAAAAGTTAGGGACACTGATAACACTTCGTAGATACCTATAGACTTTTTTTTTTCATGTCAGCATTTTTTATGTTAGGACATTATTCACAGATTCATTGCTAGAAAATTGTACCTTATTTTTGCATACATATTTAATACATAAATCTTTTTACGAATCTAACTAAACATAACAGCATTAAAATTACATTTTTAACTGCTATCCATTCCCAACTCGAGCCATAAAGTGTAACAAAGTATTGCCAGCAATAAAAATTCCATAGAAAGCTGGCAACCCTGCGCAGAGGGCAAGATGTAAGCGCAACTCATTAAGAATGAATTCTGAGGATAAATCCGACGACGGGCAAGGTCGCCCTATCGTCGGATAAGCTGCTCATCTGCATACCCTCAAGGATGCGACAACTTTTCAACCAGTTACTTTGTTGGAAATTTTGGTGAACTCCCCTTTATTCTGCAATTTATTTGGTTATTTGTAGGAACTTGGAATAATGTTCCAAGTATTAAGTACTAGCTATCTTTATGTATCCTATAAGCGAATGATTTAAACATTCAACATAGGTTGAATACGTTCTAATTATAACACGGATCAAAATCAAAATCAAAATCTTTTTATTTCACATAGGCCTTTGCAGGCACCTATGAAACGTCACATTAGTTGCACGGTTCCCAAAAGTTGGTCTCATGGAGAAGAGCCGGCAAGAAACTCCATAGACACTCTTTTTGAAAAGTCACATTAATACATGATATAAAACGTTAAGTATATATAGAACCTTATTAATTTATAGTACCTGTTAAATGTTCAAGAATTTTATACATACATTTTCTTAAGAAAAATACACAATGCATAAAAAACCTAGCTAAAAATATAATTAACCGCAACTTATTCTCAGCAAACAGAACTGTGGCTTAAACTTTATCTGAGAAGACTAACAATGAAACCTCAGCCCAAAAACTGCTTCAAGTAAATAAACTGATGCACGCTCATAAAATGATAATTATTTACTTTATTTTTAATTGAATCTTCTTTCTATTTGCAGAGAGCAAGGCGTTAAAATATAAGATGAACCTCTAGTGGACAGAAATGCATCTTATGTGGGGTAGGTACCTATGATATTTTTCCCGATTAGTTTATGAAATAATATAATAGCGTAGCTTTTTTCCCTGCTATTTTTACTCTTTTATTAAATTCAAACAAAACTACCAAACAAATCTGTGTTACAAGCCGCTACTGAGAAATTTCTAAACGCAATTAAATATTTAGATTAGTGTTAATGAATTTTAACATATTTAGTGAGAGCTCCGGCACACTGCAAACTTGTAGTATACCTATAGTTCGTTTGGGCTGATGAATGAAGATGATCGACAGTACGTACATTGCAAAGATCATACTGAGCCTATTGATAGTGATTGCATACTTAAATTAGAATCAAGATTTTCTTTAAGAAAAAAAAATTGACAATCGGGTCAACTGTCGGTCAACTGTTTAGTCTGCAGTATGCTGGCTCTTCAGGCTATGTAAACACTGTACAAACAATTTTAGTGTTTTAATAGCAATCAGTTTGTAGTTGTAGGCTTACAGGAGACAAGTGGAATAATTACACATAACCTTTTGAGCAACTCAGACGCAGCCAAATTAAATTGATAATAACTTGTGAAGTTCATTACAAAGTCCATTTATTACACGATTTTAATCTTAACAATGACGGTCACAAAAACATGTAAATTATAATTTGTCTTTTATGAACTCATTATATCATATTATGTCATTAGGTTTTCTTTTTAATATCTTAAAAGTCTGTCAATTAATTCAGAAAGTTAGTTTGATACATATTTAGTTACTAAAATTACTCTTTAATTTCTAGTTAATAGTTTTTATTGGGTAGATGTAAAGTTATTAGGTTTCGTCAACTTTTTATTAATCTTTGACTTAGCTAATGAGTTCATTACTAGTTTTTATGAAAATAAATATAGCGGACTAATTAAATAATAATCGGTTTAACATTTTGTTTATTTAAAGTGATCTAAAAATCAAGTCTATTAAAATATCCAAACTTTACTATACTTATTTAATAAGTCACTCAATAACTAGCATATTTAGTGAGATTTATGATAACATAGCTAATACAATTGTTCTAATATGATTCCTAGAAAAAGATTTTAAAGATAACTTCATACCCTTTTAAAGTAAAACCGACAATCAAAATGGATCAATCACTCTTCAAATTAACAGATAGAATTGAAATAAAATTATAAGTAAACTTATTAGACGAACTGAGAGTCCTCCAATAGTTGAAAGAAAATAAGAAGGTCTGAATTCCAATGGATTCTACTAAAATAATCTGATTAAATTCCACTCGAGTGCGGTTGACGATTGCAGATCGAACCAAAAACTTCATATAAAATATATCAATTGGAATATTATTTTTATTTTGACTAAGAAACGTAAAAGTTGAGACAATGACCTTAAGTTCCAAATGTATTTAGTGATAGTTTTTTAGTTAGGGGTATTCAATCTTTATTCACGATCGATAAAATCGAAATACTATGGCAGGGCTTTACCTTAGAGAACTGCCAGACTAGTTTGATTGGTTTCAGTATTTCAGGTCATTAAGTTTGACTGTTTAGAACCGTGGACGATAAATCCCACATTTGAGAGAATTAGGAAGAGCAATGACCTTTAATGAAATTTTGAATAAGTATTGTGCTAGAATACTATAACTCATAGTAAAAGAATACGGACATTATTTTATACTAATACTAGCGACCCGCCCCGGCTTCGCACGGGATAACAGTATTTCCATACTATTTAATGTATGTTATTATACATATAAACCTTCCTCTTTAATCACTCTATCTATTGAAAAAAACGCATCAAAATCCGTTGCGTAGTTTTGAAGATTTAAGCGTACAAAGGGACATAGGGACAGAAAAAGCGACTTTGTTTTATACTATGTAGTATATACTAATATTATAAGACTAATGAGTTACTTTTCGTTACATTTCAAAAATTATTTCAGTGTTGGAGAGCCTATTTATCAGGGAAGGCTACATGCTACTTGTTATCCAAGGAACGGTTGTTATCAAAGGACTAGGTGTACAGTAGCTTTTTTTTCATAACTGTATTACAGTTTTCTCTACAGGGCTTTAACGATACCAGTGTAACATACGAATGAATTCCCAAGAAGTAAACAATAGCTGTATGTTTAGTGAAAAATAAATGGCATTTCGGTTTGATCGACAGGTTAGATTATATTTGTCATGGCCTGAAGCGCAACGGTGTTCAGCCATGTCACTGAAACCTGCACAGCTTTAGTTTTTAAAATCATTTTTGGTTTCACAACATGAAAGAACATTCAGTGTAAACTTAGAAAAGTATGTCTGTTTTGATATTTGCCTATACATAGTCAAAATATTATGTTAGAATCTGTAGGTACTATATTATAGCTAAATAAGCTAGATTTTATTTGTTTGATCGCGCTTATATGAGGAACTTATTTAAAAAGCTTTTTATCCAGGTGCGGGAGTAGTTTCCACTTGATAGGGCTAAAACACAATATATACATAAAGTCATAATAATTTTGACCACCACCAATAATAACGCGATCAAAATTGCACAAAGTTCCAAACAAAATATCGAACGCGCAGCCGCTATTAAATCACGAATAAGTATCGATAGAATCTCCTCACTATATCATACAACACTCGAGTTTATTTGGCCACGTTTCTGCTATAACTTTAGGTCACAAACAGACGCGCACTCAATATATTTGTGCTTGTATCTCGCGTCAGAAACCAAACACCACAAAAAGGCTTTTACTGAAATCAAAGCGTTCGGTGACAAACGGCACGGTGCCGTTCGAATACGGCACGGCACGGTACGGTACGCAGGCGTGAGTGAACAGTGTTAATAGTAGATACAACCTTTTGCTACACCGATGGAGTGGCTAGTTGTGTGGTCTGTAGGAATAAAGTCGATTATTTGTCCTACTGTATTGCTGACACGCTTTTGCTGTTAAACATATTTGGCCTTACTACAAAAACTTTACCACCTGTTTTACACTTGTCAAAAAAAAATTGTGGCTGCAAAATGAACCATATGTCAACGTCATAATTTGACATTTTTTTAGACAAGTCTTAAACTGACGTTTTAGACTTGTCTAAAAGTTTTTGTGGTAAGACGGTAAATCTTTTGCCCCGTAATATGTTTAATGTACAAGTAATTTCATGGTATACAAGATATTTTTGTTCTTTTTTGTTTCCCTTATTCTCAAAAATGACCTTTTTAACAAAACTCATACCCAAAACTTCGTAATGACGAACGCCACTTGACATTTACAACATTCTAAAAACAGCCTTCCGTATTGAATTGAGTCCACGCCAAAATAAATCGGAATTCGAATACTTTTCGTGGGAGGAAATCTGCTGGGATCCATCACTGGATACCCTTCACACATTATCGGACGTTACACTATCAACGGTGGAACGTTCGCAATGACGGTGATATCCTCGGGCGATGAATCAGAGTGCACGGTCTGACGGTCTGACGGGTCTGACGTCATTGATCAATACTGCTACCTAATGCCCGTTTTGATGGTCGTGTAAGATGTATCCCACCCAAAACAAAAATGTGAAAGACTGCCAAGTTCGATAATATGGGAATGCTTCGCCTATAAAAGAAGTGAGATCTGAATAAGTACCAAGTTCCATACACATACCTCAGTTAAAAATAGTTACTTTTTAATGATGTCACTTGGCAAGTTTTCATACACCTTGTTATAAACCTACTAAACGCAATGAATCAAGTATTTAATTTTCTATTAAAACTTGCCAAGTAACATCATTAAAAAGTAACTATTTTTAACTGAGGTATGTGTATGGAACTTGGTACTTATTCAGATCTCACTTCTTTTATAGGCGAAGCATTCCCATATTATCGAACTTGGCAGTCTTTCACATTTTTGTTTTGGGTGGGATTTCATTTATTTTTGTAAGGTTGTTTATTTTATTTTTTTCTTATGATGAAGTTAGTTAAAGAAATGTCTCATTTATACTATCTTTTAGATTTTTTAATATGCACTATGTTTCTTACAAAGAAATGAACTAGATTAACTAATCATCCTCCGAGCCTTTTTCCCAACAATGTTGGGGTCGGCTTCCAGTCTAACCGGATTCAGCTGAGTACCAGTGCTTTACAAGAAGCGACTGCCTAGTTAGACTGGTGTCAGACTTACTGGCTTCTAACAACCCGTAACGACTGCCAAGGATGTTCAATGACAGCCGGGACCTACAGTTTAACGTGCCATCCGAAACACAGCCAATGGTGTCTAAGATATACTTAGAAAGTACATACAAACTTAGAAAAGTTGCATTAGTACTTGCCTGACCTGGGATCGAACCCGCGCCCTTGTACTTGAGAGGTTGGTCCTTTACCCAGTAGGCCACCATGACTTTTTTTTTTTTTTACTAGATTAACTAAATGGACTAGATTTACCAACTGACTGACATGACATGTTATCATATATTATGTTCGTGGATCAAAGTTACACATTCGTTATTTTCGAAAGTGACACACTTGGCCGTTTTCAGATTTTTACTTTACTTTGACTAAATACAAACCTTTGTACCATTCGAAGATATATTATATAAATATAGATAAATTTAGGTCGCTTTAGTTCCTTAGGGGTATAAATTTACACCTGGTATAAAACACCTTCATTATTTTGAAACCGACTCACACTTGGCCATTTTCAGATTTTTTCCTTTACCTTGACATAAAGACCTACCTCCATGCCAAATTTCAAGTCAATACGACCATTGGAAGTGGTCTAGGTTTTTGATGAGTGAGTCAGTGAATGAGTGAATCAGTGAATCAGTGAATCAGTGTATAGTAAAAATAGCGATTTTCTGACGTCAATATCTCAAGACCTACAATAGGTATTTTAATGAAATTTTGTATTTTAGATAAGTGAGGGGGTCTCAACAGATACTAGAAATTTGATATGCGGAAATAAAATAGATTTTGAGTTACAGGGGGGTCGAATTTGGCCCGAAATGGTTCGTGTAATATAACCCACGGCCGGTGTGTCGCTTTTTTTGCTCGAACTTGGCGGACACACTGCCGTGTGTCTAGATTACAGGTTCTAGTTAAGGAAATATTTGTGTGTCATGTTTTGTTTATGAATTATTGGATGATTGAAATTGATTTGTTTAAAGTTACAAAGCATAAACCAAAGCTTTGATTCAAACTAATATCTTGGGAAAATCTGGTGTTAATTTAAAAATATTTAGCATAAAATAGAATTGAGTGTACCGTTTTCGAACTAGTAAATTTTTGAAAGGTTTGAAAACAGGTTCCTTTAACACGTACAGTTAGTTACAAGAACCTATCTAAAATCCTCTCATACAATTTGGAAGAAGTAGCGCGAATTGCCATACCCGTTAAATGTAGTTAGACTTGCACAAGCAAAGCTCTCAGAAATTCCTAGTCCCGAGGTTTTACCAACGTCTGAGAATTTGAGAATTTCACTAAGTACGACAAATTTTGGGTTAATAAGCCGTCAAAATGGATAACTGATGTTCCTCCACTTCATATTATTACAAGTTATAGATACCTAAGTTCCATGAGATGCCTCGTTGCTTCTATAAGTTCACAGTGCAACTGCTGTATGTTGGGATCCAGTTTCAATTCCCGGATAGATAGCGAGGTACCCGGAGATCGGTCAAGATACACACAAAATCCTATCCTTATTTAAAATCCTATTTATTTTCATTACCTGGTTGACTGACGTCAAAAGATTCACTGTTTTTGCAATAATATGGCAAATTAATGTGAGTGCTTTAATTTAAGGGAGTATTCTTCAATCATTAGGCGTAATATTGTGTAGCGTGAATATTATTAGAAAAATAGAGCACAAAACAACGTCGATAGATCATGCGAGGCTGGTGACGTGCAGACCAGATGCATCACCAATCCATTAGTGCAGCGTGAATCGCATTAACTGGCCGTGGTCACCACCACAGAGAAATTATATCATTATAGATTGTGCATTATTTATATCCAGGACAGACTAATGTTAGCCTGAATTCAGTTAGGCAGAGCAAACTATATTTTTTTGTTAAAATGCCTTCTGTGAATTTTGTTTAGAATTGATATGTAAAATTATTCTGGAACGCTACGCCTATTTTTCATCCAGTATTTAAAATATACATCTAACAATAGTAAAAATTCATGTTGTTTTAAAATACAGCCTAGTTTAACAGCTTAGCTCGATAAACGATCAAATGCCGTCAATTATAAAAAGCGTCAACTGAAAAAGTATCCTCACGTAATATATTATGAAACTAGCAACGTGTAACACACAACATAAATAAGTAACACGACAAAGGAATTACAGGAATCTTTAAAAATGTATAGAGTTTTCAATTCCGCGCAAAGCCGTGCGAGCTTAGACCCGGTTGTAATAGAAGCGCATCACAGGAGCACTCGGCGGCTCCGGGTATCCGGCATTACCCGGGCCGGGCCGCGGCAAAAAGTTGTACCTATTGGAGCCTCGTTGGTAGTTACACCAGTCTTGCAGCTTTTTTCATAAAAGGTAGGAAGCCTTTGTGCTTGGCGCCATTTTGAATTCGACGTACATATGGACGTCAGATGAAATGTAGTTTCGTAGTGGTGTTTTTGCTGTCGGAATAATTTGAAGGCGTCATAGTGAGTTTTCGTAAACTTTATAAAATCTTCTGTTTACAAGACACTTTCTCACACTTTGCCATTTTCTTTTTATTGAATTTAAGGCAGTTTCTTAACAGACTTTCTTAACGCATTCGTTCACAATATCTTAAAACGCTATTGAACACAAGTATACAGATAAATACTATAAGAGAATTTGTCCAGAAACTATACATCTCTAAATAAGTAACAACACTAACCACACAAGATTCCTATCTAATCAAAAGGCAAGTTAATTGCTACCAGCAAATATTAATAAGTGCTAATTAGCGCACCTGCGACTGATTGATCACTGGCAAACAATGACGCGACATGGTTGCCCGTAATCACTTCAATTAGTTCTCACTATTCATGTACATGGGATAGTGTAGGCTTGTAAACATAGCTCTCTTGTGATGCTGGACTGGTTAGAAATTTAGAATACTCTGTAACCCTGAGAGCTGTTTATAAGGCTTAGGTACTGCTTATGCATATGTCACGTAATACGTAAAAGGCAATTTCTCTTCTTCATTTTTGTTGTATTCAAGTACTCTTAATACGAAAATATATGGTAATCTGTTACCATTATTGTCAACCCATTGAAAAGCAGCCTAACACTTTTCATGCCAAAACCAATTTAAAACACAATAAGAAATTATTATTAAGTACAGTAATTAGAAGTTAAGCCGCGACTTCCAACAGTTCCAACAGTGTTGGAATACAGAAAGTCGTTTACGCTGTCGTTATGATTTCAGTAGGGCGAAGTAATTACAACACGCGTCGCCGCGCGTCGCCGCGACGTGAGCCGCGTGCAAGCGTGCCACGGCCCTAACTCGTTAGCCGTAATTGTTAAACTGATACTCGTCGCGTTCTCTTCTCTATTATAAATGTCTATGAGTTATGTGTATTTTATGCTAATGATACACGTGTGTATCGAGTTTGAGGGATTACGCAGTTTGACTTGGTGGTAGGAAGACTAAGAGCGCTAGTAAAACAAATAATAATTTTCCTTGAATTTTACTTTTTTAGCCTCGTAAAGATATATATTCTTTTCTAGGTAAACAGAGACGTTACGTATCGGATCAACACTGGATGGATGAAGTGGCGACAGGTAACTAGCGCTATCTGTGACCCGCGGATGCCCCTCAAACTGAAGGGCAAAATTTACAAATCCGTCATAAGACCTGTCGTCCTGGATGAGGTATCGGAGTGTTGGGCATTAAAAAAGAGGGATGAGAAGAGAGTGCATGTAGCAGAAATGAAAATGCTGAGATGGATGTGTGGAGTTACAAGAATGGATAAAGTGAGGAATGATTACATTAGAGGAAGTCTGAAAGTAGCGCCAGTTACAGAAAAGATGAGAAGTAGAAGATTGTCGTGATATGGGCATGTAATGAGGAGGGATGATACGCATGCAACAAAGTGGTTGCATGCGTATCATCTACATTCATACTGGTGGGTGCTAACCCACCAGGATGGAGAGGAAGAGGAAGACCTAAGAAAAGATGGATGGATTGCCTGAAAGATGATGTGAATAGGAAGGGAGTGAGTGCCAGTATGACGAGTGACAGGGGAAAATAGAAGAAAATGACATATTGCGCCGACCCCAAGTAAAATTGGGAACAGTGCAGGAGAAAGAAGAAAAGAAGAAGAAAGATATATATTCTTTGAGGACGTTTTTCAAGTTATTTTATTTATTTTATTTATTTGTTCCTTTATTTCAGGCAACTAGGGCCCATAGCAAATACAATACATAAATAAATGACATATCAATTCTTATAAACTAATACATACAAAAATAATAAAAAAAATAACTACTTCTATTTATTGACACGAATAGGCGGTGTCGTGTTGCACTGCGTGGTGTCGCGTAGCCTCCCGCGGAACCGCCGGAAAACGACACCTTTCGGCCAAAACGGTTCTTGGAACATGTCGAGATGCTGAGTTGGCACACGTACCACAAACGATTTGAAATTTGTGTTGTGTCTCGGCTCCAACCTCTCGACTCTTAAGGTCCAGTTCGTCTTGACTCTTATATACTCCACGATCTCCTCGACCTTCGTGGAGTGATGAAGGCGCGACACATACAGCTGCGTCGTAGGTATTGCGGGGCGCAGCAGCATGTTCGGACCAGTCAACGCAGTTCCGCATTGATTTCGGCTAGATGGCTTCTTCTTCCTTCTCTCCACCTTGACGAAACCATCTGCATCCGTTGTCCCTTTACATGGTACAGATTCGGGCTGTTTTTGTATTGCCACAGTAGCTTTAGGTGGCCGTTGGACGGGATCTCGCTTTACGGCATCCGAGTAAACACGTCCAAGCCTAGACGTGCTTACATTTATCGGCGTCCCGAAGGCAGGAGACGCGGGGAGGGCGGGGCACGGTGACGCATCGCTGGTAGTGGCGACGGCAGGCGACGAGTGCAATTTTGCTGACTCGGCGCGCTGCGGCGATGCGTTGACCTGTCCGTGGCATGTGTTGTCGCTGTTGGCATGCGCGTGTGACCTACATACAGAGTTTCGCAATTCTGCTACCTCACTACGTAGATCACAGATGGTGGATTGCGATGCCTCCAGCTTCAATTGCAGCTCGACCAGGCTGGACCTCATACTCGTGATGTCCTTTAACAGCCTGGTGACGTCGACGTGATCGAAAGTGACCGGGGGCAGCTTCCGCAACTCCTTTGCCACGAACGTTGGCACGTCATCCGGGTCGGTCTCCTTCAACAGCCTTATGGTGTCTTGAAGACTCCTCTCTCCCTTTTCATCTCGCCTGCGGGTCGGCATTCGGTCTGCCATTTGCAGCGACTCGTACAACAGCTTCTTTGCGCTGCGTATCTCCTCCTCGGTGAAGTTCGAGGTGCATATTTGGGTCACACTGACCTCATCCATGACGTCCAGCTGGTACTGCAGGAACGCCAGGACCTCGTTCGCCACGAGTTCTTCCGAACGCATGGTATCAAAATAAGCGGCGGCTGACGCCGCGCTCGGCACGAAATTTAAATAATTTCTGCGAACAGTGCAAACGCGTCCGATGTCAACGAATGAACGCGATGCACTGATAAGACACGCAAACCGACACAAGCCTTAATTTGCTAACATCATCCCCAACTATTTTAAAATTGTGTCATTTATCGTTGTTAACGTTCAGTATCTTAGGCAAAGATTTATCAAATAAACCCCAAGAATTTCAATCAACCTCCTCAATCTGGTTAAAACAGTAAATAACGCAGCATCCATCAGTCCCGGTAATGATGGTAAGCATCCATTGCCAGCAAACACCATCAATTGCAAATCAACCAGGCGAAATGAATTCCCTACAAAAAACAGTCGACACACAGACAGAGCGATTTATCACAATACATCAGCACAAAGCGAGCACGTCGAGCGAAGCGAGCGATCACCAATTTTAATTAAATCATGTTTATTTTACTTCAACTTACAGTCAACAAGTATGTACTGTCAGGGACACAATTTTGTGGTCACGTGTGTCTATTCTGCTGTGGAATCGTTCGAAAGAGTTACCGCGGCTTAAGGGAACATGATGGGTTTTAGTCAGTAAGAGTCTGACACTCCCTCACGCTGCTAACCCACAGCTGGAAGAGCTATTTGATGAATTCCCTTAAAAAAAGGTGTGTCTATTCTATACTAATCTTTTTCACGGATAAGTTAGAATGTGTCGCTAGTCTTGCACTACTGAATCCCAATGTTGAAGTATCGTGTCGAATAAAATATTCCTCGTGGAATTTCTTCGTTAAACATCGTAGCTTGGAATTTCTTCGTTAAACATCGTAGCTTAGAATTTCTTCGTTAAACATCGTAGCTTGGAATTTCTTCGTTAAACATCGTAGCTTGGAATTTCTTCGTTAAACATCGTAGCTTGGAATTTCTTCGTTAAACATCGTAGCTTGGAATTTCTTCGTTAAACATCGTAGCTTGGAATTTCTTCGTTAAACATCGTAGCTTGGAATTTCTTCGTTAAACATCGTAGCTTGGAATTTCTTCGTTAAACATCGTAGCTTGGAATTTGGAATGTGTGGTAAGGTGAGGTATCTTTAGAAGCTCTCGATTCTAGTGTGATTAATTAAACAATTTACTTTAGTACCTATAAATATGTACCGGTGTTTGACAAAACCACCGTCAGAAGAAAATATATGTGCAAAACATGATCACATTTGATAAAAAACTATATAACTTGAATAGTACATAACGAAATATAAATAAAAATTAAAAGTGTGCACTTATTTCTCGCGCCGACTGTACCCAGGTAGATGAACAGTTCTTTCAGTGAAGTTAAATTGGAATAACAGTTACAAAGAATAACCGTATATATTCAAATGTTGACGCTTTACGTGCTCACATATGTAATTACTAACCGTTGGTTTTGCTGTTTATTCGTTGCTGTTGTTGAGAAATATATTTTGGAAATGCAACAATATTTTAATTAATTTAAAGAGTGACATTCAGTATCAATTTTGATATATCATCTTAGCTACCTATAAACTAGTTAATTTAGACTAGATCGAAAGTTGAAATGCGATTGTCACACATTTGACTCTATTCACGTTAAAAAAAATCCTTTTTCGTTCAATTCAGGATTAATAAACGGTTTCTATTCAATACGGAATATTCAACAAGTACCTAGTTTCGTACATAAACTGACGAGTAGCTCAATAGATAGTAATTTTGCAATATTCAGACATCTCGTAATCAAAACTGGACCGGCGTGTAATCAAAAGCAAATATCAGCCAAAACGCCTAAACACAGCAATGTGGAGCAACACAGACGTAGTGATCTCAATTAATCATACCGTAGTATTCCCAATTAATCGCTTTCAAATTAACAAACAGATAATTAAAACTTTAATTGCTTATCCTTATTAGTTTTGGTTATATTTCCTTTGACGGATATTTAATATATGGACAGTGCATACACATTTGTTGAAAATATAGCTCTGTAATACTATGCTAGTATTTCTGCCTACTCGGCCCTGTTAGGACAAAACGCTGTAATCTGTAAAAGGTCAATTTGAGAAAAATGAGTTTAAAAGTTTACATCTTTACCTCGTTACCAAATTTTATCCGGTATAGATAATAGTATAGTTCTTTTTAGAATTGATTTGTCATAATATTAACTCAATTTCAATAAAACATTTTATTATTGTATCTAATCAAGAAACCTATCAAAAAATTAAAAAATTGTTTTGTTACAACAGCATGTACTTAGCCAATATTCGCCTCTGTTGTGACAGAACAATGTAATCGTTAATTACTGCGTTTTGAAGAGATATACTTGTGTACTGTTTTATTGTTATCTGCATTAACTCATATCAAAACTAAAATTAAATGTATTTAAGATATTGTACAGATTAACAAAATGTACTCTTTCTAGCTTTTATTCATTTATGTAAGGTAAACCTACATAAAAATTGGTCATAGGTCTCTTAAAATTTTATTGTAAAGTAGGGAACAAAAAATTAATTCAAAGTAGATAAAAGTTTCTGGAGATCTAAGCCTATGTTCAGCAATGGACGTCCTATGGCTGAGATGATGATGATGATGGTGAAAAGCTTCTGAAGCAGATTTGTCCAAATCTTCGGTAATATTTTCATTAACCAGCAAACCTTCATAAAAACGGTGATGGTAATATTAGCAGTTTTATTAAGTCATCCTTCCTTTTTCTTGAAATTCCCTCTGCTTCAGTCCTTCTTGCGATATTCATAAACATGTAATTTTTTTTTCCTACGGCTGCATTCATGATTTCTTGTTTAAATCCTTTCTTCAAAACATCGAGCTCCTTGAATTCAACATCTTGGTACCTAATTATTTTTTATGAACAGCGTAGGTTAACCTCTTCGGAACTCTAATTTTAAAGCTGGTGTAATTCCAAGGGAAAACATTTTTTAGTTCGCTTTTAAACAGCATAACTTCATTGTGGTCATGTACATGAGCTGTCGAGTTCTTTCGAGACCTTATAAACGTCTCAACGTAATCATCTCAATCGTACAAGTTACCTGACTTGTTCATTTTGTTAGTTATGGCACCATGATCACTGTCATCAGACATGTAAGTATGGCCAGACTCGAGCCTTGTGCTGGCGCCGCTGTTTATTATTATTTTGACAAAACGCAGCAAACAAAGCTTGCAATGTTTTACCAAAATTCAAGATCGGGGGGAGGCCTCACCCGCGCGAGCCGCGCGTCCGCTCTCCTATCTCGGTAAAACGCTGCAATCTTGAGTACAGCGTTTAGTAAAAACATTTCCTGCGAATATTAGGTTACCGTGAAGTGAAACATTGAGTTATTTTGGCAATGGGAACTGTTATTCAACAGTAGATTGAACCTGTATCAAGCTTACATCGTTTAGATTATATTATGTTGTATTCCCATAAAACAATGTAACCCGGGTTGCAGCGTTTTGTCGTCACAGGGTCGTACTACTTAAAATCAGATTGTTTTTTTAATAGTTTGGTAACAGGTTGGTTTGGATGTCCAAAAAAAGGTATTCTTAAGTTGGATTTGGCTGTTATTTTCTTTCTACAAACAGTACCTATGCTTATTTACTTTGAATATTTACTTTATTCGCATACCGTTGACCTTTAGAAATATATTTTGTAAACAAAACAAAGACGAAGACGGTCCTTATCAAGTTATCTGGAAGTTTCCAACTTGTGTTCACTCCGACATTTGCATACTCGTACATTTTTCACAGCACCGGTATTATCTGCTCTTTACAGAAACTTAGCTAAGGATTTATTTCATCACGAAACGTTTAACTTTTTTAATTCAATTAATTTAAAAGCTGTTTGCTGTTGCTTAGTTATTTTATTTGAATTTGATTTAAAATATCAAAGTTTTTGTGTTAGATGTCGCACATTTTTTAAACTTGCTGATCCTATAGATTCGTTCTATATTTCGACAACACTGCCTATTTTCCTATATGTCACACTATAGATCTACCAGGAACTTTTACTACCTCTCGAACAACCTCATTTTTTAAACCGAGTAATAAAATGGTCAAACGTACCGTGACGATAACTCTCAATCCTTTCAAGTGAATGAGCGAAAGGTACCAGGAGTTCATAAAATGAGGCAACAATATCGGCTCGGCTGGGAGGAATGCAGGCAGAGTGCCAACTATGCAGCCTCCGAGTGCCTCCGTGCCTCCGCCGAGCATTCTCCATGACCTCTTGAGTCTACCCGCATTCCTGGATACGCTGCGTCAATATTTTGTTACCTATCTACGTATGAGTTGGTGTGTCTGTGGTCGACACAGGTTTTAGATTAAACTAGAACTTGCTGTACAAACAAAATGTGTTAATAAAGTGGGTGGGTGTATTGCTGTAGATAATATGTTCATAGTATAGTCCAGTCACTATAACGTTACCAATCATTGATACTGTATGGATATCATACCGACCCATAAATACTGATAGAATTGTCTTCCAACCACAAACAAACATACTCACTCTAGCATAGCAGTAACAAGTAGAGCTGACAAGCGAAAATCGTTTCGAATGTTTCCTGAAAGGTTTTTCTTATAAAAGAATCTAAAAATAATCCCATCGTATGGGAAACCCTGATCGAGTGAACCCTCGCCGTAGCCCCGTAATGACAAACCATTGCAAACAAAAGCCTCAAGGTTAATTCTACTATCGTATTACTTAAAAACTAACAAAAGCGAGTAGGTACGTGATCTAATTAAAAATTTCCCCTTCGAGTTCACAAAGTAACCTTTTGAAAAGAAAACTTGTAGACAGAGAGATAGCGAGTAAGTTGTAGCGTGGCGGCCCGCCCCCAGTAATGGTAAATGCTGGGTACACTGCGCGTATCGGGCATCAGCCGCGCCCCTGATACCCTGATACCCAGGCCTTTATTGTTTCACGTTTGTTTGCAGCTAAACCAACGTTGAAAGCGTTACTCTTTAAATTAGATTCCCCTGCTCGTTAATCAGAGTGTAAAAGCTAAGTTTTAGTTCGTCGAGCTTATGCCCGGTTTAGTATGGAAAACTTTTTCTTGTGATTTATTATTTTTACTCGCCAAGTTTTTGGCGTGAGAACAGGTACTCGGATAAGATATTTCAATTATTCGGAATATTTTTATTAATATTTATGGCTTAGTTAGGGTACTTTCTAACACTAATCGTATTTCTTTTTACTAAATGAGTGTAACGTTGAATTGGCATCAAAACTTACTGGATAATATAATTATAGAATTATTATTCCACCAAAATTCAACAGCCATTCGAGTTTTATGAAAGCTACACATTAATACAATATTTGCGAGGCAATCTGAACACAAACACGAGGTGCTGGAGGCGGGAGCAGTGCATCGCATCACAAGTGCTTCTCTATGCATTTCCTTCATACTTCAGCGTACACTTAACATAAAAGAGCTCTCGAGAAACCCCCGGAAAGTAAACGTTAGAAATAATGAATTTTGCCAGAAATGCACCCGAAATATATGGGACACGTGAATGACGAACGGTCGACTTTACAGGCGCAGACGGGAGACTTGGCTAGTGCTGCTATTGGCGGATTGCATTATGCACAACTGTCCTTCATTCCCGCTATGGCAATGTTAAAGTGTTTGCTTTTGTACTTACATTTTTAAGCAGCTAGGTTCCGGGTTGGATAAGTCGCTTCAAAATGCATTCGTGGGGTCTTTTAACATGTACTGTGTAAAAGAGTGTAAGTAATAAAAAGCTTTTATTATTACTTATTTTCTAGTTACGTTGGAAAACTATCAATACATATCTGACCATATACACCCAATACGTAGATATCACAATCACTTTACCATAAGTTTTAAAGACAAAGGAACTTTTAACACAACATCGCTACGTAAAGACTGAACGCTACGGGAGTGCTACGGGGTATTATCCCGGGATCACGACCGTTACGAATACGCTACGAATCGCGCTACGAAACTACTACTTGCAAGAATTAAAAGCAATTTTCTCATTTTTGTCGATTAATTTAAATTATACTAATACTGTTATAATAATATTAATTATATGCACAAAACAATACAAATGCATCATGAATTATAACGTGTCTGTTTTTTTCACTTTTCGAGAAATTAAGACGGTTGAAGATCAATATAGTAGCCGTTTTCCTGCGGTTTCACCCGTTAAATGTTTCCTCTTTTTACTACAAATGCATAAAATTTATTTTAATAATGTAATTAGTGAACAAAATGTAATTTTGGGTATGTTTTCGCAGACTGAAGTGGATCTGAAAGCGGTTACTTAGCGGATTGGTTCGATCTAAGTTTGTCTAGTGCTTCAGCGTGTGTAACTTGAGAACGTTAAGCTGCGCTTGTAAAATGCTAACTTAGCTAGCTTATGTGTTTGGGAGGACGATTTTATGAAGATGACTGTTTTATCCCATTTTCGGGTTTATTTCTAATGATTAAGTAATCACATATTTATTTACTATTTATTGTATTTATGCTCGCTCAGTATTTTTTTTCTACGAATTCCCGCCTATTAATGTTTTATCATCTGTTTTATTAGTTAACCAATTAATAAAATAGTATTGAACATCCTCCAGTATCCTTGATTCAACACACTGTAATAAAACAATGTTTAGCCCGACGAGTATGTATGTTTTCGTGTTCAAACTCATGAAATATTAGAAATAGCAAGCATTTCATATCGAGAGTTATTTACACTGAAATTACGTTAGTTGTGTATTCACACAAATATTTACGGTAGCTGGTTATTTAAAAATTCTAACATTGTTTTGATATGCGGGTAGTTAGATACCTATTTGCTAACATATTTCATGCAGTTATAGGCACACTGAAACTTATATACATACATATTTAATACTTGATTTTAAACATATCATATTTACTTACCTTAAAAAATGTCATGTCATCTTTTTTCAATTGGCTTAAAAGTCCTGAAGTTTCACAAATCCATTCAAGAAAACACAATACATATAAAAAAAAAATTTTTAAGACAATTTCCTGGCACAACGGATAACCACTTTTTATTAATTCAGTTAAAAGAATAACAACCTAGCCTAACCTTGAGACAGTGTTTTTCCATCTCTTCAAGAAAACTTAAACTAACCACATATGCAAAATACCTATGTATATAATGTCTGAACGTGTTTCTAACTGGCTGAGACTTTTTGTCTTACGTGTCGACACAAAACAGCACACACAGAAGGCGTAGGCAATATTATCTATACTAATATAATGAAGAGGAAACGTTCTTTTCGTTTTGTACCCCAAAGGCTCCAAAACTACTGAACCAATTTGAAAAAACTACACTGTTCCCTATCAACATAGGCTATATTTTATGTACGGGCAGAAGTTCCCCGGGACGCGGGTGAAGCCGCGGGAAAACAGCTGGTATATGGTAAACAAGTTTTCTCCCGTGACTTCATCCACACTACGTCTCGTACTGGATGAAAAGTATCTCCGTCTCTATGGTATACTTTATCAACTCGCACATCATGTCGGTTAAGCCGTTTTAACGTGAAAGAGTAACAAACAAACAATCTCAATTTCACATTTTATAATATCAGTGAGTATCACTAACCGATTTCAAAGAACTCAAAAATTTATATGAAATTGTTTTAAAATGAAACCAGTACATATAAAAAATGGTATTGAATAAAAAAATAAAAAAACAATGTTTGGAGTTTCATGGGAAAAATATAACGTTCAAAACTATTAATTTTAACCAACGACTGAGTATACCGCATAGTTCAGGCAGTGGTTTAGGTATAAAAGCATATTATTGACCTCAATTAGAGAGGTTAACGACCCCACGAGCTATTACCTAAACTCAAACTCAAACTCAAAATTTTTTATTTCAAATAGGCCTATGAAAGCTCTTTCGAAACGTCAAAGTTAGGTGCACGGTTCCAAAGAGTTGGTCTCATGGAGAAGAACCGGCAAGAAACTCCATGGACACTCTTTTTAAAAAAAAAAAAAAAAAATACAAACATACAGTTTTCTATCTAGTCCTGAGAATGTTATACAATCCCAATTGAGCTAAAATGTATTAATAAATTATACAAACTAATAAGTTCATCAAAACTAAAATAGAATTAGTAGATCTTCTGCTCATCATCTTCTTGTTGTCAGAAGTCTTAACCGTGACCTAATTAGAGTGGCTCGCGGCTGGAGCGCTGCCTACCACTAGACGTCTCGTCGTGAAGGTCGCACTAACGCGCTTCTCTATGGAAATAGACACGGCATAGACTAATGTTGAGGAGAACCATAATTCAAGTTAATAATGAAATTATTTGTTTGAGTTTTTATGAAATAACTAGCTGTTTTCTACGGTTTCACCCGCTTTCGAGGGGACTACTTCACGCCCAAATAGCATATGTGTTATTCTGACATGTAAGCTTAAATTCCTGCTAAGTTTCATCAAATTTCGATAGCCATTTGCGCGTGAAGAAGTAACATACGTATTTTGTACATACACACACAACTTCATCATCAGCCTATCGCAGTCCACTGCTGGACATAGGCCTCTCCAAGTGCACGCCACTGAGATCGATTTTCGGCTTCTCGCATCCAGCTCCTGCCAGCCGTCTTGCGCAAGTCATCACTCCACCGTGCCTGAGGACGTCCTACACTACGTTTGCCGAGGCGTGGTCTCCACTCTAGAACTCGTTTACCCCAACGGTTATCGGTTCTTCGGCTAATATGGCCAGCCCACTGCCACTTCAGCTTGCTGATTCGGTGGGCTATGTCGATGACCTTGGTTCTCTGACGGATTACCTCATTTCTGATGCGATCCCTCAGAGAAATACCGAGCATAGCCCTTTCCATAGCCCGCTGAGCGACTTTAAACTTGTGGACCAGCCGTACCGTCAGTGTCCACGTTTCGGCTCCGTAAGTCATGACAGGTAGGACGCACTGATTGAAGACTTTTGTCTTTAGGCACTGTGGGATCGACGATGTTAGGACTCGACGTAGCTTCCCAAATGCAGCCCAACCCAACTGAATTCTCCTATTCACCTCGTCCTCAAAGTTGTTTCTACCTAACTGCAATGTCTGCCCGAGGTATACATATTTCCGAACAACTTCGAGAACGGCGCCGTGTATCGCAATCGGTTCCGGTAGAACATGTTCATTGAACATGACCTTGGTTTTGTCCAAGTTCATCCGTAGGCCGATGCGTAGAGAAGATTCAGCCAGGTCGTTCAGCATCTGTTGTAGGTCCTGCAGCGTTTCCGCCATGATGACGATATCGTCAGCAAATCGCAAGTGAGAGATGTGTTCGCCATTGATGTTGATGCCGCGTCCTTTCCAGTTCAGCGTCTTGAACATATCCTCCATTGCATTAGTGAACAGTTTCGGGGAAATAACATCCCCTTGTCTCACTCCTCGATGCAACGGTATGAGCCTTGTTTGCTGATTCTGTACTTGGACGGACATAGTAGCGGCTTCGTAGAGACATCTCATCACTTGGATGTATCGCCAATCTACTTGACAACGCTGCAGGGACTCCAGAACAGACCAGATTTCAACCGAGTCAAAGGCCTTCTCATAGTCCACAAATGCTAGACACAGGGGCTGATTATACTCTTCGGTCTTCTGTATAATCTGCCGCACTGTGTGGATGTGGTCTATGGTGCCGTATCCGCTCCGAAACCCAGCCTGCTCCGGTGGTTGGAATTCGTCGAGTCTTCGCGCAAGTCGGTTCGTGATCACTCTTGAGAACAGCTTATAGACGTGGCTTAGGAGGGAAATGGGTCGATAGTTCTTCAGCTGGGTTTTGTCTCCCTTTTTGAAGAACAGGACGACAACACTCCTACTCCACGCCTCTGGAGTTCTCCCTTCAAACAGGACGGCATTATAAAGCTTCTGGAGCTCCCCCAGTACGGGGTTTCCTCCTGCTTTTAATAGCTCAGTTGTAATGCCATCCTCGCCAGGGGCTTTTCCATTTTTGAGCTGTCTCAGAGCGATCTCGATTTCGCCACTGCTGACTTCTGGCAGGTCTTCGGTGAAATGGCGTGTTAATGTAGCTCTAGAATCCTCATTTCCGGGATCAGGTCGAGATGCATGCGATGCGTATAACCGGCCATAGAAATTTTCCACTTCCGAAAGGACTGCCGGCACCGAAGAAACGACTTCTCCACTTGTTGTGGTCAGCTTCGTCAAGTGGCTTCCTCCAAGAGATTGTACGAACACCTTTGACCCCCGATTCAGCTCAATTGCTCTTTCAATGTCAAGAGTATTGGAGCACCGGAGGTCGCGTCGTACGTGCTTGTTGATCTCTTGGTTTAGAGCCCGCTTAGCTGACGAAGTGACAGGCGGGTTTTCACGTCGTTTCTTCATAAGCTCTAATGTCTCTTCCGAAAGCTTTGATTTCTTGCCCTTACGCTGCATGTTACAGAATCTCGAACCTTCCTCCCTGAGGATCCGAACCACATATTCGTGGTTCTGGTTAAGGTCTGTTGTGGTTTCCACGGCGGCAAATCGGTTCTCCAAATTTGACTGGAACGTTTCAGATCCTATCATGGTTTGGAGCAGTGTTGGTCGGAGCCTGGCCTTCATCAGACGGAAACGTTCGGCCTTGAAGTTGATATTCAGAGAGCCTCGGACAAGTCGGTGATCGCTACCGGTAACAAACCTATTGATCACGGAGACGTCTCTGAATATGTGCTTCTTGTTCGTCATGATGAAGTCAATCTCATTTTTAGTCATAGTGTCGGGGCTTTGCCACGTCCACTTCCTTTGGGGCTGCTTTTTGAAAAAGGAGTTCATCAAAAAGAGCCCCTCGCGTTCGAGGAAGTTGACGAGCATTTGCCCCCTATGATTCCTGCTTCCAAATCCATGGGATCCTACTGCCGATTCGCCGCAAATCTGTTCTCCCACTTTAGCGTTAAAGTCCCCCATGATAACGGTGTAATGGGTCTTTGTAGTGAAGTGGAGGGCCCTTGATATATCATCAAACATATCCTCCACTTCATCGTCTGAATGTGTCGAGGTCGGTGCGTACACTTGCACCACCTTGAGGCTATACCTGTCGGTGAGCTTTATGATAAGGTACGCTACCCTGTTCGACACACTAGACACCTCCACAACGTTATCAGCTAGGGACTTATTAACCAGAAACCCAACGCCACCTTGGGATTGTTGGTCTCCCTCTCGGAAGTACATTAGGTGACCTGATTCGAGGGTTATGGTGTCCTCCCCCTCTCTTCGAACTTCACATAACCCTAATATGTGCCACCTAATCTTCCCAAGTTCCACCTCGAGTTGCGCCAGATGCGAGTCAAGCCGTAGCGTGCGGCCGTTGTACGTCGCAAGAGTCAGTTTTGTTTGGTGGCCTCCCGTAACCCGGAGATTCTTCGCACCCCCTGTCCCGCCGTAACCACGGTCGCCACCGTGACCGGGAATAGCGGAACTGCCGGGAACTAGGGGCCGTGGCTTTTTTGTTCTGCATATAGAGGTATTTAGCCTACTGCTATCACGCTGGCCAGACGGGTTGATAGAGGGTTTTTTCCGAGTTTTCCTTCTCTCGCACTGGTGTTCGGTGCATTTCTTACTCCATTAGTCGACTTCTACGACACCCACTGGAAGAAGGGGTAGCGACATATGTATTCTTAAGCCGTCGCTACACGGCTCGGCACACACAACTTGCCTCAATTTAATAAGGTAAACGTATTCTACTGAAATAACAACAGCCAAAAATAAAAGACTGAATATTTATAGTTAGTGAAATAATAACCAAAACCATCGCATTGAACTAACATGAAACTATATTGTTAGCAGGTAATTGGGCCAGTCAATGGCGGCGTTTGCGCGGGAAATTAAAGTTCCGGCTTGTTTCCCGACCACCTTACACAACACTTAATTACTGCTGACAGACGCACATACACACTAAAACGTTCGGATTGCTGAATTAATTCAATACTGATGATTTTCTATATATGGTACTTAATCATTAAAACGTACCTGTGTTATTTTTAGAACAAGGTGGTTGTATTGTAGTAATTTTAACTTCTTTGGCAATCGTTACGGGTAGTCAGAAGCCAGTCTTACCAAGGGGTATTGGGGATTAACCGGGTTGAGCAGGTCAGATAGGGCAGTCGCTCCTTGTGGCACACTGGTGCTCAGCTGCATCCGCTTAGACTGGAAGCCGACCTCAACATATTTAGGAAAAGGCTCGGCAGATGATAGTTGTTTTATTCTAGTGTATTGCTTCTAACTTCGCCTTTTTCCCAACTATCAGATCAGTTTCCAGACGAATCAAATAAAGCTGAGTTTAGCTGAGTGCTCGGATCAGATTACTCTTTGAATTATTTTGTAGTCAGCTACACAACAAAACTTAACACTAGTTTGAAAATATATAGTTAACATGCTTCCGCCAGCAGCTTCGCCCGCGTGGTGTGTTGATAGAAAGTAGCCTATGTATTAATCCAGGGTATCAGCTATCTACATACCAAATTTCAACCAAAGCGGCCCTGCCGTTTTTGCGTGAAAGAATAACAATCATACATCCGTACATTCTCACAAACTTTCACATTTCTAATATTAGTAGAACTAGTGAATAAATGACAACTGGAAAACGGTTGTAGGTATGTAAATTAACAAGAAATCCTCTCAACTGATTACAATTTGCAATAAACATACTACGAGTGTAATATTCAAAACTACCGGGAACCATAGTAGAATATACTTACTGTACTCAGTATTTATGTATGTATGTGTTTGGCAGGTAATACGATGAATAGATACCAATTACTGCAGCTGTTGACTAAATTAAATGAGTTAATTAAATTATTACGCATATTACTTGGTTGTCATCTTCACGCTATTAATAGAACATATCGTATGGTACCGGTTTATTCTGATTTACCAGAACAATTTGCTTCATATATATACCGTTTATGAGATATACGAACACATACAAACGCAATTTACATGACATATTTAAATGACACACAAAGCATCTCATACGTAGTAAGTACCTATCTATTTAAAGTAATAGTTATTGGACTTATTTCAATACAAATACATAATAATACAGAACTGAAATAAAAGCTCCTACGAAGCCAAATAAAACGCGAAACAATAATAAAAGAAAGAAAGAAAGAAACAATGACACTAAAATAAAACTAGAATACCTAAAGAGGAAGTTCAAACAAATAAGTATTTCAATAAACTTTTCTTGTAGGAGTAATAAAATAAAACTATTGAAAACGTTTACTCCAAGTCGAATAATTAAGAGTGCGAGGCGAGAGACGGTGAAAAACAGATAAGTTTTTAATTTTATATTAAAGCAAATGAGATTTTTCTCGAGTTAAGGTGCAGGAGCCCGGGAAGGTAAGATGGACGCGAGAGGTCCATTAATGTTTATCTGATAACTTTAATATATTTAGAACAGTTTATCTTTTCGTTAGAGGTATTTTTTTAAAGCTTTGAAAGAAAGTGGAACGCGGAGCCCTCAAATTGTTAACTATATCTTATGCCGTACGTGAATAGGCACAAATAATCGCGACTCTTTGCCTGCCTTAAAAATTAAAATAAACCACTCTAGTTTATATGCAGGATTTACAGTAAAAAAATAATATTTCTGAAGAGAAAAGCTTAATCTGCAAACTATCAAAAATATCGAGAAAACTACATACTACAACTACATACATACTACAACTAAGTCATGCAACTACTATCAACCAAATTCTATGAAATCAACTTCAATCTTTGAAAACTAGTAATTGGCAATTTTCGTCATAAACGTAACCTAATTATTATACATATTATAACACAAATTATCAAATGCATAGGTTAGTGAAATTAATATTGCATTATTGGTAAACCAAAGTTGATGGATAATTGTTTCAGCCACTGTATTGTTTAAGCATATTTACACTGACCTGTTCAATGTAGAATGCGTAACCTATAATATTTTTAATTATGATATCATCTCTATAGTAGTAAGTTTCTACTATCGTACTTCTTTGCAAATTCTACATAAATCATTTCTAAATCAACTAACGAACCTGTTCAGCCATCTCAATAGTCACAAAACCCAAATGATAAACATAAAAATAGAAAAACCCGATTGAATTTTATAAATAATAATTAAAAACTTTAAAAGAAAATCTATTGGTACCTATTTTGATGTAAACACAAAATACGAGCCTTAAGCATCTCGGCCGAGTAATTAACACAAGTAGAGCGAAATTGAATTGAAGGAAAATGTCGAGTCAGCTGGCGGCGAGTACTCGCCACTAGTACGCAATGCAAGAACGTAAAGAAGGCATAACCAGCAAAAACACAATAATTAATGTCTGTCAGTCAATCTGCTATAGAGTAGCGTAGTTAAAAATATTTGAGGAATAAGTAGCTTCGCCAACTTATCTTAATTTAAGTAATTCATAGAATTTGACTGCAAGCATTTCATTTAAAGTAAAAGGTATCATAATTTTAAAGTGACATATTGCGTTTAAAAATAAAATAATGTTTATTTGCTAAAAGTAACATACAGTATGCTTACATTTAAGTCACCAGTGTGTAGGCATACTCTATTTAGCAGTTAATAACGCATAAGTTCACCTTCTGTAACTTTTCTGCTCTAGGCTCAAGTTTCAACCCGAACGCAGTATCGTGTCCAATCAAGTAGTAAGATAACAAAGTAGATGAGGTAGGGACACTTGTGATATTCTTAAAAAATATGCTAATACATTCGCTAACAACAATCTTGTTATTTACTAACAGTAGAATTTCACTTTACTCTTATGCGGTTCGCATGTCATAATTCTATATCTATTAGGTAAATCCAGAGGTATATAGATTATTGATGTCTGCAGTAATGATTAAGTAGAAATATTTCAAATAATTGCTGAAAATGCGCACCCTTGACTTATTAATAAACACAAAAATGTCATTTAACAAGTACACAAAATTATAATTTAAAATTGCCAAGACCTCACGAACAATCAATGCTCACCGCCAATAAACAAACAAGGTAACAATTTAGTACGTATAAGTGTTTGCAGTAATAAACTAGGGAAGGTGATTAGCAGTGTTTGGTCTAGCCCGTCGGTACAAGACATACCACTTAGTTCCTGACCTGTCGGTAAACAAGATCTACTGACTATATTGTAGACAGGAGTCAAGAGTTAACAGGTATTACCTAATACTTAATGTTACTTATATTTAAACGCGTAAGTTTGAAAGTAAGTGAGTACGTCACGCAAAAACTGCTGAATGGATTTATATGGAACGTAATGGTAACATGGCTTATTCTGGTTTCACAATAGCTTATATAAGCTTTTTATACATGTACGAGACGTCATAAACTATCAGTTATTCTAAAAAACAGCAAAATATTAGTTTGATCACATCACGGCAAATATATTCAATTTCGTAAACATCGCCTATGTACATCTTATGTATAAGAACCATATCCGTAAATTCCGACAAAAGGAGACACCCTCATAACTACCGCACACCATGGAAGTAGATATTACAGGTAACATAACATCGAACAATTCAGTGATTAGTCACAACAAATCGCGGTCCCCAGGGCGACACGGCCGGACGGACAAATTCATTACATATTTATCTGAAGGCACCACTTTAATACATCCCTGCCTACCCCGCAGGGACCGGCGTGAGTTTAGTTGGTTATGAATTTCCAACGAAGATTAATGATATTAACTGTGCAGGCTCCCACGTGTGAAAAGGACCCTAAAGTTTGGAGCCAGGGCTTAGCATGTAAATAAAATATCTACCATGATCTCCTTGTTTAGTGAACTGTAAGTCAATCATGGCGTTACGTAATGCCTACAGATTTTCCCTAAAGTATCACGTGAAATAGTAATTTCATGTGATACTTTACATCTCCAGAGACGTGCTCTGTTACTACAGACGTGCTCTGTTACTACAGAGCACGTCTCTGGAGATGTTACTGTTTAACGTTGCTTCAACATCGGTTAGAATTTAATTAGGTAGATAGTTAGTTTTTCATTTTTCCTTCATCTCGATAGGTTCACTCGAACTTCTTATATAAGTACTAGCTTCTGCCAGCGGTTTCACCCGCATCCCGTGGGAACTACTTCCCGTACCGGGATAAAAAGTAGCCTATAGCCTTCCTTGATAAATGGGCTATCTAACACTGAAAGAAATTTTCAAATCGGACCAGTAGTTCCTGAGATTAGCGCGTTCAAACAAACAAACAAACTCTTCAGCTTTATAATATTAGTATGGATACGTATAAGATTTTTTTTCTGTCCATGACCAGCAGCTTTGATGATCACGAATTACATACACATCAAGTCTAAATAGTGTCTCGATTTTCGCAAGCACGAGACCAAAACCAAACATCCAATCTATAACCCACTTCTACTTTCAAAAGTCAAAACGCAAATAATAAATCACGCAGACTTCACTTTTAGCAGCACTTTAGTAACGAGTAAGTCAAAACGCAAATAATAAATCACGCAGACTTCACTTTTAGCAGCACTTTAGTAACGAGTAAGTCAATACGCAAATAATAAATCACGCAGACTTCACTTTTAGCAGCACTTTAGTAACGAGTAAGTCAAAACGCAAATAATAAATCACGCAGACTTCACTTTTAGCAGCACTTTAGTAACGAGTAAGTCAATACGCAAATAATAAATCACGCAGACTTCACTTTTAGCAGCACTTTAGTAACGAGTAAGTCAATACGCAAATAATAAATCACGCAGACTTCACTTTTAGCAGCACTTTAGTAACGAGTAAGTCAATACGCAAATAATAAATCACGCAGACTTCACTTTTAGCAGCACTTTAGTAACGAGTAAGTCAATACGCAAATAATAAATCACGCAGACTTCACTTTTAGCAGCACTTTAGTAACGAGTAAGTCAATACGCAAATAATAAATCACGCAGACTTCACTTTTAGCAGCACTTTAGTAACGAGTAAGTCAATACGCAAATAATAAATCACGCAGACTTCACTTTTAGCAGCACTTTAGTAACGAGTAAGTCAATACGCAAATAATAAATCACGCAGACTTCACTTTTAGCAGCACTTTAGTAACGAGTAAGTCAATACGCAAATAATAAATCACGCAGACTTCACTTTTAGCAGCACTTTAGTAACGAGTAAGTCAATACGCAAATAATAAATCACGCAGACTTCACTTTTAGCAGCACTTTAGTAACGAGTAAGTCAATACGCAAATAATAAATCACGCAGACTTCACTTTTAGCAGCACTTTAGTAACGAGTAAGTCAATACGCAAATAATAAATCACGCAGACTTCACTTTTAGCAGCACTTTAGTAACGAGTAAGTCAATACGCAAATAATAAATCACACAGACTTCACTTTTAGCAGCACTTTAGTAACGAGTAAGTCAATACGCAAATAATAAATCACGCAGACTTCACTTTTAGCAGCACTTTAGTAACGAGTAAGTCAAAACGCAAATAATAAATCACGCAGACTTCACTTTTAGCAGCACTTTAGTAACGAGTAAGTCAATACGCAAATAATAAATCACGCAGACTTCACTTTTAGCAGCACTTTAGTAACGAGTAAGTCAATACGCAAATAATAAATCACGCAGACTTCACTTTTAGCAGCACTTTAGTAACGAGTAAGTCAATACGCAAATAATAAATCACGCAGACTTCACTTTTAGCAGCACTTTAGTAACGAGTAAGTCAATACGCAAATAATAAATCACGCAGACTTCACTTTTAGCAGCACTTTAGTAACGAGTAAGTCAATACGCAAATAATAAATCACGCAGACTTCACTTTTAGCAGCACTTTAGTAACGAGTAAGTCAATACGCAAATAATAAATCACGCAGACTTCACTTTTAGCAGCACTTTAGTAACGAGTAAGTCAATACGCAAATAATAAATCACGCAGACTTCACTTTTAGCAGCACTTTAGTAACGAGTAAGTCAATACGCAAATAATAAATCACGCAGACTTCACTTTTAGCAGCACTTTAGTAACGAGTAAGTCAATACGCAAATAATAAATCACGCAGACTTCACTTTTAGCAGCACTTTAGTAACGAGTAAGTCAATACGCAAATAATAAATCACGCAGACTTCACTTTTAGCAGCACTTTAGTAACGAGTAAGTCAATACGCAAATAATAAATCACGCAGACTTCACTTTTAGCAGCACTTTAGTAACGAGTAAGTCAATACGCAAATAATAAATCACACAGACTTCACTTTTAGCAGCACTTTAGTAACGAGTAAGTCAATACGCAAATAATAAATCACGCAGACTTCACTTTTAGCAGCACTTTAGTAACGAGTAAGTCAATACGCAAATAATAAATCACGCAGACTTCACTTTTAGCAGCACTTTAGTAACGAGTAAGTCAAAACGCAAATAATAAATCACGCAGACTTCACTTTTAGCAGCACTTTAGTAACGAGTAAGTCAATACGCAAATAATAAATCACGCAGACTTCACTTTTAGCAGCACTTTAGTAACGAGTAAGTCAATACGCAAATAATAAATCACGCAGACTTCACTTTTAGCAGCACTTTAGTAACGAGTAAGTCAATACGCAAATAATAAATCACGCAGACTTCACTTTTAGCAGCACTTTAGTAACGAGTAAGTCAAAACGCAAATAATAAATCACGCAGACTTCACTTTTAGCAGCACTTTAGTAACGAGTAAGTCAATACGCAAATAATAAATCACGCAGACTTCACTTTTAGCAGCACTTTAGTAACGAGTAAGTCAATACGCAAATAATAAATCACGCAGACTTCACTTTTAGCAGCACTTTAGTAACGAGTAAGTCAAAACGCAAATAATAAATCACGCAGACTTCACTTTTAGCAGCACTTTAGTAACGAGTAAGTCAATACGCAAATAATAAATCACGCAGACTTCACTTTTAGCAGCACTTTAGTAACGAGTAAGTCAATACGCAAATAATAAATCACGCAGACTTCACTTTTAGCAGCACTTTAGTAACGAGTAAGTCAAAACGCAAATAATAAATCACGCAGACTTCACTTTTAGCAGCACTTTAGTAACGACTAAGTCAATACGCAAATAATAAATCACGCAGACTTCACTTTTAGCAGCACTTTAGTAACGACTAAGTCAATACGCAAATAATAAATCACGCAGACTTCACTTTTAGCAGCACTTTAGTAACGAGTAAGTCAATACGCAAATAATAAATCACGCAGACTTCACTTTTAGCAGCACTTTAGTAACGAGTAAGTCAATACGCAAATAATAAATCACGCAGACTTCACTTTTAGCAGCACTTTAGTAACGAGTAAGTCAATACGCAAATAATAAATCACGCAGACTTCACTTTTAGCAGCACTTTAGTAACGAGTAAGAGTAAGTAAATCACTTCATAATAAAATTGAAAGTGATGTTATTACAGTGCCTATCTTGTAGGCGTAAGCCCTATTCCCGAACCTACATAATTATAACGAGGGCATTAACATAAAATTTTACGCAAACACTTTACACCCGAATAAGATTAGTGCCAGTACCTAGGTAACTGCGAGAGAAACGTTGGCTTCTACAACAATTTTGTTAACTATTTACATGAACCTATTTCGTAGTTTGATCATGTCGCTAAAGATATTCTGCGCGGCTGAGCTTTTTGGCATTTAGATACCTATAGATACTTGAAAGTTTAAGTAAAGATGTTCTTATTACAAATACCCTTTCTACATACTCTCACTCGCATATTTTTCATTAGACTAACATGAAAACACTCATCCAGTTTATTTTGCAGAATAACATAATTGAATACATAGAGGATTCTTTCTGTACTTCGTTTTGTGGTTTCTATTCCCGCGAGTAACAAACGCTTGTATAAACTTCAATTAATTATTCCTAGTACATGAATATAACAATATATCCAAGCTACATGAGAAATCTAAACTTAGTTCCACAATAATAACACTAGTACACGTTTTAATACTATACAGTACAGAATTGTAGATACAGGGTACTATATTACTCGTATGTTGGTTTGTTAAAGCCTCGAACATCCGCTAGGGGTACGAAAACCTAGGTACCTACATAGACTACGCTAACCAGCAGATCACATCTGAAGGTCAAATACCACTTAATCCCCCAGGGGAGGACCCCAGCTCCCCCAACTCCGTCAATTACCCCACAAGAGGCAGCTGATTACATACCTAATTTAATTTGCTGCTGTGAGGAATGAGTGTTGCGTATGACTGGTTTTTCAGACGAATATGGATGTAATATTGTGTCATTAGGAGATTCGAGTGCGCGTATTTTTAGTAACGTATGTTTTATTGGGGTATTGTGATTATTTTCTGCCGTGCAATATCATATTGATGACGATATGGACGCTTCAGCTATAATTACACCGTCGTCGTTTATTACCCTCACAACAACACAAAATAAATAACTAATAAATGAATATAAAACAAGTAATAAATGAATGATATTGCTCATCGCAGTCGGGTCGTGGATGGGTGACCATCTAAGGGAGTATATTCGTGACTCGGTAGGTAAGTTAGCAACTAGCATTCTGATAGTCAAAATCTTTGCGGGTATATATATAATAACACTAGCTTTTGCCCGCGACTTCGTTCGCGTGGAATAGTGATTTTTGGTTTGACCAATAGATGGCGCTATATGTCCGAAATAAATTTTATTTTTATTTTTATATTTTTTTGTAATAAAAACTATCCTATGTCCTTTCTCAAGTTCCAAACTATGTCTGTACCAAATTTCACACAAATCGGTTCAGTAGTATAGGCGTGAAGAAAAGACAGACAGACAGACAGAAAGACAGACAGAAAGACAGACAGACAGACAGACAGAGTTACTTTCACATTTATAATATTAGTTAGGATAGCTAGAACATATCGGTACGAATATAATTCGAGTTTCTGTTTTGATTTTCGTCCGGAGATGAAATAGTTAATTGTTAGGTACTCACTGGATGCCGGGAACCAGAGGATCACCACACCATATCACTTGTAGTCGTATTTCACATTATATTTTATGTTTTACCGTCATTGATGGCACTAAATAATTTGTTTAACTGTCCACTATAGTTATACGTTATACAAGAGTCCAAAGTTGCTTTTAAACCGCGGGCTCAATTTTGATGACCGAGCTAGCGAATAGCGAGGGAATCAAAAAAGCACAAGGAGAAAAATCTTTGCACTCGAATGCAACACGTTACTTTTCATCCCACCTCATCGAGGTTTCTAAACTCAAAAAAAGAAAATGGCGCGCACATATGAGTATCAAATTAAAAAGAAGTAACTATCAAAGTTCATTTATTTGAAAACTCAGTTTAAAATGAAACGAGGTTAAAATTCTATGTAAAAACAATAATAAAAATTACTTCATTAATTGAATAATTATTTTAAGCAGTATTTTATTTGTTTAATATGTATTTGTTTGAAAAGTCTTATCAAGATTGTCACAAATGGACTATTGCACACGATGTTCTAAATTCAAATCACTTTGCCGCTCTAGAGGATAAAAACGGCTTGTGCGCTCAGACATCAAAGGGTAAAACTACTCTTTCCGAGATGGTGGGATGAAAAATAATTTTCTACCTTCATATAAATAATATTTCGTGTAAACAAATGCACGTTTTCAATTACCCGCGTGGTTGTGGCGCCGGGTGTCATTATGGCAGTCACTGCAGCAATAAACACGATCGTCAGCTGATGTCTGGCGCCATCTATCGGACATTTTGTTATCAAAATATTAATAGTTTTGATAAATCCAACTACACGCGCAGTTACGCGGAATCTATTGGTTTTGTGTTACTAAGGATGTGGGTACACCGATAATTTAACATTCTGATATTTACTATATTATTGGGAGTGTATTGCCAGGTTATGCATATATATCAGAGGTAGTTTGAGGAAATACTAGATTAATATACTCTAGCTATTCTACTGAATCTTATTGATTCGCAAAAACTGGTATTTTTATTTAGGTAGGTACACTCAATATCATACTGTCATAAACCTCATCAACTTTTTTGTAGCGAGAAACTTGTCCAAAATATTTGGCACTTAATTACCTAAATAAGCTATTTCTTTGATCTGAGTAAATAAGTTAAAATTCTACATTTGATTCTTAGGAAAGTTAAGTAACGACTAAAATATCATGCTTTACTTAGATAATATGTAATATCGAATCCAAACCATCTCGCAATAAGTAATTCTGAGCAGTCTAAGAAAAAAGTTAATAGGTTCAAAGACATTCTTTGAGAAAAGTTGGTAATTCAAGGAACCGACATAAGCCATAACTCACAGCAACTATGCAAAATTACAAAAAACAAAACGGTCTAAGGCTGATTGTACACATGGCATTCGTGTTAGTAGCGAGCACACACACATGTGTAGCGTGCATACATGTGTAGGCGTGTACACACACATGGCCGATGCATGCAGACTGGAAAATGTAGGCGAGGCTGTACGAAGAGTGGATGTGACAACGATAAACTACGTACCTTGCAAAAGTAGGATTTGGGATAGATTTACTGTTGTTAAATTGATTAATTATACTTACCGAATCTAAAACAATAGGTATCTTTCCAAACTAAAACAAAGACTTAAATCCAAAAGATAAACTCCAGGAAGATGATACTTTAACTAAATTCCGATGTACATTTTCACCTCCCTCCAGGGCTGTAACCAAGGAAATGTCACGCAAAAAAAACTGTATCAACAAAAACATCTATCCTAAATGAAAAACAAACAAAAAGATTTAAAGATACCGCATCTTTTCCTCATTGTACATGGAGGTAGGGTCTGAATATCGCCATCAGATATTAAAATCAGGCCGACCCTCGGCTCTCATAAATAATAACGGCATCTAAATAAAAATCACTTTTATACGCTTTCCGTGCCGTACAATATAAAACACTGATTCGGCTTGCATAGCGCGGCTCACACGCACGTGAGCTCGCACCCTTATAATTACAATCGGTTTGTACAGTTTATGCACTACTGCTATTATAAAATGGCGATTACTGATATTGTTGAAGGTGTAATTAACAAAGTCGTTGAAAAAATGTGTATAACAAGCTAAAATTGGTCATCAGTAACATACACCCATGTACAGTCTAGCCCCAAATCTCGTCAATATCAAAATCCTCATATTCTATTGGTTTATATTTTCTATTTCGTTAGTGAAAATTACCTCGAATCGTAAGTAAGTAAGGCTCCCAAAATACATTTTAATTCAACAGTCAGAATTTAAAGAACCATCCAATCAGTGTTTCAAATAGAAGAACGATTGCGAACACTTCGCACAAAAATTAAGCCAAAAATACAATCGTAAAACGGAAGAGGCCACAAAGTTGTTGAAATCTATTTAACACTTTCATAGCTCAGCTTTTTCAGGAGCGGTCAGTAAAAATTACAGCTGAATCGTGTATTTTAGGCAAAAACGCCCGGTTATCTGACAAGCTCGCCTAATTCCCATGAATTTATAGTATGCGGGCTATTTCACCAGTTATTATTGCGGCCCCGGCTTAATTATTCGACCTGAATGGGGTTAACGTTTTTTTATTATTTTGTTTTATAGCAACAAGTTTTATCTGCAAAATATTTTGTAGTATTTACGAGACTCCGATGATATTTATGCTGAAATAATTAGCAGAGCAAAATACCTACCTCTATCTAGACACACGGCAGTGTATCCGCCAAGTTCGAGCAAAAAAAGCGACACACCGGCCGTGGGTTATACAACGTGTTGATTTGCATTTGTGCCATACTTCAGGAGGAGGACATAAAATACGTAAATAATCGATTGGAATTACAGTAGACGGGAAATAGTTAATATGTACTGCTTTTTTTTGTCATTGTAATGTCATAGTATTTCAGAAGTAATCCAATTTTATGAATGAAATTTATGAATAATCGTTGCGTATGCTTTGTGTTTGCGTTTGTGTGAGGGCGCAGCACGGTTTTAAGGCCAGTAACACACGCACCAAGTTTAAATACGGCTAGATGACATTGACGAATTTCCGAAAAAAAATTAAAATCAAAAAATTTTGTACCCATTTTCTTATTGATTTGGGTTGAGAATCATTAGTATAATTACGTCCTTGACTATGGCACGGATGCAAATCAACAGCTTGTATTACACGAACCATTTCGGGCAAAATTCGACCCCCCTGTAACTCAAAATCTATTTTATTTACGCATATCAAATTTCTAGTATCTGTTGAGACCCCCTCACTTATCTAAAATACAAAATTTCATTAAAATACCTATTGTAGGTCTTGAGATATTGACGTCAGAAAATCGCTATTTTTACTATACACTGATTCACTGATTCACTGACTCACTCATCAAAAACCTAGACCACTTCCAATGGTCTTATTGACTTGAAATTTGGCATGGAGGTAGGTCTTTATGTCAAGGTAAAGGAAAAAATCTGAAAATGGCCAAGTGTGAGTCGGTTTCAAAATAATGAAGGTGTTTTATACCAGGTGTAAATTTATACCCCTAAGGAACTAAAGCGACCTAAATTTATCTATATTTATATAATATTCTTCGAATGGTACAAAGGTTTGTATTTAGTCAAAGTAAAGTAAAAATCTGAAAACGGCCAAGTGTGTCACTTTCGAAAATAACGAATGTGTAACTTTGATCCACGAACATAATATATGATAACATGTCATGTCAGTCAGTTGGTAAATCTAGTCCATTTAGTTAATCTAGTAAAAAAAAAAAAAAGTCATGGTGGCCTACTGGGTAAAGGACCAACCTCTCAAGTACAAGGGCGCGGGTTCGATCCCAGGTCAGGCAAGTACTAATGCAACTTTTCTAAGTTTGTATGTACTTTCTAAGTATATCTTAGACACCATTGGCTGTGTTTCGGATGGCACGTTAAACTGTAGGTCCCGGCTGTCATTGAACATCCTTGGCAGTCGTTACGGGTAGTTAGAAGCCAGTAAGTCTGACACCAGTCTAACCAAGGGGTATCGGGTTGCCCGGGTAACTGGGTTGAGGAGGTCAGATAGGCAGTCGCTTCTTGTAAAGCACTGGTACTCAGCTGAATCCGGTTAGACTGGAAGCCAACCCCAACATTGTTGGGAAAAAGGCTCGGAGGATGATTAGTTAATCTAGTTCATTTCTTTGTAAGAAACATAGTGCATATTAAAAAATCTAAAAGATAGTATAAATGAGACATTTCTTTAACTAACTTCATCATAAGAAAAAAATAAAATAAACAACCTTACAAAAATAAATGAAATCCCACCCAAAACAAAAATGTGAAAGACTGCCAAGTTCGATAATATGGGAATGCTTCGCCTATAAAAGAAGTGAGATCTGAATAAGTACCAAGTTCCATACACATACCTCAGTTAAAAATAGTTACTTTTTAATGATGTTACTTGGCAAGTTTTAATAGAAAATTAAATACTTGATTCATTGCGTTTAGTAGGTTTATAACAAGGTGTATGAAAACTTGCCAAGTGACATCATTAAAAAGTAACTATTTTTAACTGAGGTATGTGTATGGAACTTGGTACTTATTCAGATCTCACTTCTTTTATAGGCGAAGCATTCCCATATTATCGAACTTGGCAGTCTTTCACATTTTTGTTTTGGGTGGGTGTAAGTTTACATCAACAAGTTATTGAACGTTTAGCTCCAAATAATCTAAATAACCTAGTTCGCTGCAAATGACCTAGTTCTTGGCCTCTTTATAAAGAAAAACTTGTGAAACCCCCTCCTAAATAAAATTAGCTGCCTCGGTGCATTAAAGTGCAGGTTTCTCAACAATTTCATAGAGCGGCCATTTTATGATTACCTGCAAGCAGACGAGGCGGCCGATCTCACCGGCCGAGAGAGGCTTCTGTGCTGATTACACGAGCTTTAACATTTACTTCATTGAAGACTGGTCCAACGATGAAATAGTTAGGTAGCGGCTCCCTAGTTTAACCAAGTAATGATAGTTCTTACTAGCCTTTTCGTCCAAGTAAAATGTATTTAGTTTAGTAACCATGATAAGGTTGCAATAATACCGAATAACAAATGAACATTTTTTCACTTGGGAAGCTCTGAGATAAAATCTTCAGGTATTCCGTATTTCGTCAGTTTTGTTGTGCACCGAAGCGTAAACAGGAATTCAATGAATATTACATTGTGTCTGTATTTACTTTCTCTATTTTGTACCTGTGTTTATGAACCTAACATCAAAACAAAAACTGGATCATATCACATCAAAACATCTTACTGAAACATGTTCCACTTCCACTTACCTAACTTAATACCGATATAAATCACACATACCCAGCGCCGGCTCAACGAAACTTGGCGCCCTAGGCAAAACATTGGAACGACGCCCATAAAAAAACACAACAATAAAAATACTAGGTACAGTAGGTGATTGCAATTATTATTGTTCACACTGAGTAGGGCTGCCATTTCGAATTTCGCCAAACCCGGACAAACATTAAAAAAATCCCGGACACTTGGCGTAAATAGCATTTTTTCCCCGGACGAGTCCAATTTTTTTTAAAAACAAAACAAGATCTAATTTTTTATATTACCATATACTTAAATTCAATGAGGTGCTTCCTTACATGGAAAGTCAGGGCCGTCTCTAGCTCATGTAGTAGAAGTATTGAAAGATTGTGACTTAATGTATTTCAAATGTCATAAATAAGAAAGCTCATATGGAAACTAGGAGTTATCTTCTTGTTTGTAATAGGATTTTAAAACGGCGCTACCTTTTTGATAGGTTAGACAAAAAAATGTTGGAAAATACAAAAAACTGAAAAGTAAAGTTGCCGCAAGCGTAGCGAGCGCGAAAATTTTTGAATTTTGGGTCACTAAAGCACCTAAACTTGTATAATAAAGAAACCTGTAAAGTGAAGAAGCCGCGAGCGAAGCGAGCGCGAAAATTTTTGAGTTTTGGGTCACTAAAGCACCTAAACTTGTATAATAAAAAAACCCGTAAAGCGAAGAAGCCGCGAGCGAAGCGAGCGCGAAAATTTTTGAGTTTTGGAACACTTCGACGTCGGCAGCAAATGCTTATAATAATAATAATAATGCCGGGACATTTTTCACACACGGTCGGTTAGCCCCATGGTAAGTTATTAATTAACTTGTGTTATGGGTGCTAACACAACTGATAAACTACATATAGCTACATATATACATATTTATAAATACATATTATAACACCCAGACCACGGCCAACAAGCATGCTCATCACACAAATGTCGACCGAACCGAGAATCGAACCCGGGACCTCAGGATCGGCAGTCCGGCATGGCGACCATTGCGCCATCGAGGTCGTCTATTTGTAATTTTAAAAGGTTCAACTTCCATACAAGGCAAGCAATCTCATGTACTTATATTACCCACCCAAAACAAAAATGTGAAAGACTGCCAAGTTCGATAATATGGGAATGCTTCGCCTATAAAAGAAGTGAGATCTGAATAAGTACCAAGTTCCATACACATACCTCAGTTAAAAATAGTTACTTTTTAATGATGTCACTTGGCAAGTTTTCATACACCTTGTTATAAACCTACTAAACGCAATGAATCAAGTATTTAATTTTCTATTAAAACTTGCCAAGTAACATCATTAAAAAGTAACTATTTTTAACTGAGGTATGTGTATGGAACTTGGTACTTATTCAGATCTCACTTCTTTTATAGGCGAAGCATTCCCATATTATCGAACTTGGCAGTCTTTCACATTTTTGTTTTGGGTGGGATTTCATTTATTTTTGTAAGGTTGTTTATTTTATTTTTTTCTTATGATGAAGTTAGTTAAAGAAATGTCTCATTTATACTATCTTTTAGATTTTTTAATATGCACTATGTTTCTTACAAAGAAATGAACTAGATTAACTAATCATCCTCCGAGCCTTTTTCCCAACAATGTTGGGGTCGGCTTCCAGTCTAACCGGATTCAGCTGAGTACCAGTGCTTTACAAGAAGCGACTGCCTATCTGACCTCCTCAACCCAGTTACCCGGGCAACCCGATACCCCTTGGTTAGACTGGTGTCAGACTTACTGGCTTCTAACTACCCGTAACGACTGCCAAGGATGTTCAATGACAGCCGGGACCTACAGTTTAACGTGCCATCCGAAACACAGCCAATGGTGTCTAAGATATACTTAGAAAGTACATACAAACTTAGAAAAGTTGCATTAGTACTTGCCTGACCTGGGATCGAACCCGCGCCCTTGTACTTGAGAGGTTGGTCCTTTACCCAGTAGGCCACCATGACTTTTTTTTTTTTACTAGATTAACTAAATGGACTAGATTTACCAACTGACTGACATGACATGTTATCATATATTATGTTCGTGGATCAAAGTTACACATTCGTTATTTTCGAAAGTGACACACTTGGCCGTTTTCAGATTTTTACTTTACTTTGACTAAATACAAACCTTTGTACCATTCGAAGATATATTATAATAAATAATTTAGGTCGCTTTAGTTCCTTAGGGGTATAAATTTACACCTGGTATAAAACACCTTCATTATTTTGAAACCGACTCACACTTGGCCATTTTCAGATTTTTTCCTTTACCTTGACATAAAGACCTACCTCCATGCCAAATTTCAAGTCAATACGACCATTGGAAGTGGTCTAGGTTTTTGATGAGTGAGTCAGTGAATCAGTGAATCAGTGAATCAGTGTATAGTAAAAATAGCGATTTTCTGACGTCAATATCTCAAGACCTACAATAGGTATTTTAATGAAATTTTGTATTTTAGATAAGTGAGGGGGTCTCAACAGATACTAGAAATTTGATATGCGTAAATAAAATAGATTTTGAGTTACAGGGGGGTCGAATTTGGCCCGAAATGGTTCGTGTAATATAACCCACAGCCGGTGTATCGCTTTTTTTGCTCGAACTTGGCGGACACACTGCCGTGTGTCTAGATGTTTTCAACTCGTAGTTGATGAAGGCGAGGCAAGGTAGGAATTGGCTTGGTTGGTGGATTTAACGATTCTTATTGAAAAACCTGTTTGACTTCTTATCCTCTCAAATCGAGTGATCGTCCTCTGAAATCTGCTGGCCCTAGGCCTGTATGGCGGTGGCGTGGGCGCTCTGCGGCGCCTCTGAGCCCGCGGCGCCCGGGTTATTCGCATACCCTGCACCATAGGTTAAGACGGCCCTGTAAAAAATGTCCAGGTTTTCCCCGGACACTTCTTGAAACCTCGCCCGGACGGCCCCCGGACGGCCTCCAAACGAGGACAAATCCGGGGAAACCCGGACGGATGGCAGCCCTAACAATGAGAGTCCGAGGAATTCACTTAGGTGATTCTCACACTGCCCCGCATGATGCAGCGTAGCGCGTGGATGCGTGTTCTTCCGTTGTTTGTAAGTATCTCCGTTTGTATGGAAAACACGCACAGTCCAACACACTGAAAATGCATCCACGCGCGTTAATGCGGATCACGCGCATACACGCGGAGAAACATGCACCGCCGCGCGTAGGTGCGGGGCGAGACGCAAGGTATGGCCTACCGAATCCCGCGCGCTCCGCGAGTTGCGATGCGCGTCGCTCCGCACGTCTGTCGCGCGTACGTACGATTGATTGAACCATTTTTGATCGATCCGCGTGCTCAGTGGTGACTGGTGAAGCCGCTCGCATTGCTATGCCGCCCCCCAAATACGAGCGCCCTAGGCAGTTGCCTAGTTTGCCTATATGGGCGGGCCGGCCCTGCACATACCCAAGTGTATCTTAATGAATGTGTAGAATAACTTGGCCCAACTTAGATCGTAACCGCCAGTGTCGCTTAGCATATTGTCTTACGAACAATTATACTAATAGTGTCGCTTAACGAGGGTTTCACGCTAATTCGCTTCTTGTACGAAAGAACTTCTCTAGGCTGCCGCTGTAACTTAACCTCTTGTTACTTACGTGTTCACTTAGTTGAATTTATTATACTTAGAATAGACGTGCACACTTAAATGAGGATCTTAATCTTGTATGTAAGTGAAAACCATCATAACATATCAGAAAAATGCCGTCCACTACTAAACTCACTGCATAGAACCAGTGTTACCGAATGGTATTGGGTGCTCGGGTAACTGAGTTGAGAAGGTCAGATAGGCAGTCACTGCAGGATGCACATTATCACCCTGTTGAATCCGATTTAAAACTGACCCTAACATAGTTGGGGAAAGGCTAAGCAGATAATGATTTTTTTTTAATTTATTGAAATTTGAAATTAAATCTAACTGTGTGTGTGTGTGTGTGTCAGCATATCAGGTTATTTACCGTTGGCCATCTGTTCTGGTGTAGGTACTGTTATATCAGTCAAAAGTAGGGTTGCCAGGTCCTCAGACGCAAAAGCCGGACAGACCTGTGAGTTTGTCCTGACATTTGGGTAAAAAATCCGGACATCTTGTTTTTTTTGTCCATTTTTTTTTTAAGTGTAAAACTAATTTTTTTTTTGTCCTAACATTCAATCGAAAAATCCGGACGCCTCACATTTTTGAAACATTTTGGTGTTACTTAAAAAAAATGGAAATCCGGGATTTTCTGATTGCATTTCAATAAAACAAAATCAAAATCAAGCTAATATTTCTTTATTACAGATCAGTCCAGCGGTCGGCTGTTCTCGGGTCAACTCGGCTAGCCGAGCGCGCGGCCGCCGGTCGCCGCGCCCCGCGTCGCGCCGATACTCGTTCGGCGTGATTCGATCTCGATCCGCGCGCGAATTTAGAAATTGAAAAATCCTACCTAAATCCTAACAGGCCGGATGCCGCTTATTTTGGCCGGACAAGCAATCAACAATCCTACGTATGTCCTGCTTTATCCTAACACCTGGCAACCCTCAAAAGAAAGGTTAAGGTAAGGGTTAGGCGATTATCACACTGCCCCGCATGATGCAGCGTAGTGCGTGGATGCGTTTTTTTCCGTTGTATGGAAATATCTCCGTTTGTATGGAAAACACGCATAGTCCAACACACTGAAAATGCATCCACGCGCGTTCATGCGGATCACGCACATACATGCGGAGAAAAACGCACCCCCGCGCGTAGGTGCGTCGACACGCAAGATGCAGCGTGATGCGGGGCAGTGTGAAGATCCCCTTAAGGTTAATCATATACTTAGATCAACATGCAACAAAATCCAATATTCATTAATTAAATTTTAATGGCTTTTTATATCAAAACATTCACCTTAGGGTTGTTGAACTTTCATAGAAAATGCTAATACATAAAAAAAATGTTCACATTTAAAACTACTCGTGCGACATCTAGTTTTCCAGCCACGCATTAATCAAGGCACAATCGTCTATGGAACGAAACACTTCATAAGCTAGTTACTTAATATACACACTGGTAGATGGCGGTATTTCGTAAAATTTAACCAAATGGAAAATTGCACAAGGCCATCCTATTTCTTGACCTCAACATAGCGCATAAGACAATACTTAGAAGTCACACAGTCAAGTTTATCTAATACTTAAAGCCTAAATGTAGCAGCTCCTTTACTAACTTTCATGGTATCTGTAATCCTGAAATAAGAAAACAAATTAAATTAAAATCTGAGCAAATTAACAGCCTGTAAAAGAACTTCTTAATATAAATAATTCAGTAACAGACTTACACATACTACTGCGTTAAACTTAGCCAACTTTGCTGTGACAAAACAAATCACAATTCAAAGTAGCCAGCTCATTATATAATTCTTATGAAACACTTACGATAAGTATGCAGGCAGAAATGACAGCTATCTTGAAACGCACGTCGAGGTCCATCGGGAAGGTGACGACGTAATCATCCTTGTATGTGAACATTTCATTCAGCAGACCACGAAACTTCTTCTTAATTTTACCGATGGTCACCTTTTTAGCTGTCTGCACCTGTAGTGATAGATGTTGATGAGTGTTACAGCTAATTAGGTAAAAATAAAATAAGTAGTAACAGCCCTATTGCTAAGAAGTGACGATACAGAGGTCACGAGTTTGACCGCGACACGTCATCCTCGATAAAAAATTACTCCAGCGAGAACAGTTGTAAGTTGAAGATTACTAGGAATTTGCATCTGTTATTTATTAGTCTGTTTACCGATAATGTTCACAATGCATGCAAAGTTGAAGGACATCATGTTTGTTAGCTCAGAAATGTTTCTTTCGACATTCATATGTCAGTTCAATGTTTCTTTAGAGTACCTAGATGTAGCCAGATGCATCATGAACAGTAGATAAGTAGCAAGACATATTTTTATAACAAAATATATTTCTTTTTTGTGGCTTGTAATTAATTATTTGACAATATTAAGTCATTATATAATTTTTCTTTTAGTCTATAAGCCTTCTTTAAAATGCAATAAATAAATAAGACCTGTCTTGGGACTCATCAACAGCAAGTTACCTGGAAATCATAGTCCGACATGTCTCCTTTGATCCTGAGCATGGGGGCGTCCTGACCATCATTGATGCTGAACACAGGGGTCATAAAGGTCGCCTCCTTGCGGATGATGCTGATCAGGGTCTTGTTAAGGTAGACCTCCACCTTATCTTTGATGAACACAGCAGGCCGCCGCAGGGAGAACACCTGGAATTTGTACAGGTTTCTTCAAAAGTACAATCACAAACAACAATGTTTTCTAAGAATACTATTTCATTCATACAACGACAGTTTAATTTGTAATCATGTGTGTATTTCTCAGTTAATACAACAGGCTAACTCATTGTTATAATATTCATACGCATACTATAATAACAATCAGCAACAGTGTCCCATTTCGGATTATTGCTTATTATTTGGCTTTGAATTATAAAGCTTGCATTGTCACTACTGATAAGTAGTATCACCGTAAATGTCCGTTACATCCTGTAGTTAATTAGAGAACAATGCTGCTTAGATGGCAAGAAATCGGTAAATTTTAATGAGGTTCATACATCATGCAGTTTTAATCGAAAGATTTTTGAACGATTGCTTATCTCTACATTTTGACTAACTTTTAAGCGCATTCAGGATAATATATCTACCGCTTATACCGTTCTAAATTACTTTGCGTAAATTGTACACCGAATTCAACGAACCTCAAGGTTATAAACTCTGTCAATTCCATCATCAACTCCTCATAATCAATCGGAAAATGTACTTGTTGTATTGTTTCTACCATAATTAGACACACATAAAAGGGGCGTTTCCCTTACTTAAAGGTCCTGTTCTGCCCACACAAAAACCCATTAGGTCCAATCATTTAGGCAATGCACACGTATAACGTTACTGAACAAGCACTAACTGTTGCCCTTTAATTTAGCATTGCCATTTACGGTCATGACGCCATGCCACTCCCCGCGGTCGGGGATGTCATTGGGTTGTTGACCCCACTTGGGTGACAACAGAAATAGCCCCGTATATATGCAATTAATTGTACCATCGATGAGTTGATCCTGAACCAGTTTAAATTGCACTTAATATCAATAGGGAGATAATAGAAGTGCATTATTATCTAGATTCCAGGGTTAGATAGGTGTATGATAATACTTGTGTTGCATTGTATGGTCATTGTGTGAACCAATGAGAAATTGTTCTTTTATAGGAAAGATTATAATGCAGTATTGTTGAGTTATTAATGTTATTATATTTCAATATAATAGAGCACCATTGAAGAATTCCTGCAACTCACTATCATACTCATGGAAGATAAGACGGTAAAAGAGCAAAGTTTTCTGATTAACGAGTACCTACTCACATGACAATAATACTTAACTTTTTAATTAGCTGATGATTCACATTCCATTTTCATTTCTATGGTTAATAATGAGATTATTATCACTATCTATAAAATCGCATGTAATGCAGGCGATTTGAGTCATCCCATACATCTTATTCGTATACGCCTATGAATATAATTGTTTTTTCTCGCATACTACAAAACATAATCCACCTCATTATAAAACGTGGTATAAAAGTACCAGCTTTTGTACCACGTTTAAACCACCGTCCCGAAAAAAGTTACGAGCCTACTACAGGTTTAGACCACTAACTTTGAAACGGGTACTTCTTAAAATCACGTTTTATAATAAAATACTGACTGTGCTGAGACTAGTCGGTGCTGTATGGACACGCAGACAATACGCCTGTACCTCTCTATAAGATAAACTCTATGATATACTTACGTGCTGTCCCAAGTTGTCGACGCCGTCCATGTGGAAGCCCCTGCTGCTGCCGTGCGCGAGGAACGTGAGGGCGTGACCGTCCTCCTTCAAGTGGAACAGCTGCTCGCCTCCCGAGTGCACGATGTACTTGTTGCCCTTGAACCCAGACCCCTTCTGATTCACGTTCACCGAGTCCAGCCTGATCAGCCGCTCCAGCCCTGGAACTGTGGTCGAAATAATATACTGCTCAGCTTCTTTATGGCGCTGGTACTTCAAGTAATTCCTGATTTTAAATAGTGTCTGTGGCTCCATAGCAAATCTTTGCTAATTTAGCAAATATTTTAAAAGCAAAGGTGCTTATGATACAAGACACTTTCGGTAATAAGATTGAACTAAGAGATAGCTATAAAGACAGATTAGAATCTGGGGAAACCCGTAGGGGGGATAATAGTATTTTGGTAATGATTTATTATAGAATAATAGATTTGAACTACCTACGTACCAGTATCTTTGGCGGTGGCCATTGTTGACAAACAAATAAGTCAAAAGACAATGCTAAGTGACGAGTTGACCTGAGTCGTCCTCTAAATATGGTTCCGATGCGTAAACACAAACACTAAACACCTTAATTAATTGTTGACGTCACAAGAACACGCCGTTTGCAAAAACTCTGGATACCTATGCCGTTTGCAAAAACACTCGATATGCCGCTCACTTTTATCAATTGTTTATTTTGTATTATTTGAGTAAGCAGCTAATTTACGATTAAATAAGACATAATTGCTAAGTAAGTTTATAAATACGAGTAGTATTTATAATTCAAGAACACGCGATACGGAAACAAGTTTATATTATTTATGGTCTGGTTAATATTCTGTCTGTGCGCGACTGTACTCTAGCGTGCCAGACAGTTGACTGGCGTCTGTCTGGCACATACATACTTGCATAGTATACACGTACACACTTCCATAGTAAGTATGTACAATGTACAACGTAAACACTTCGGTACAGTTTTTGATTGTGTTCCCTTATCGCGTAAGTAATTGAAGACAAATCTGCAGCTGCATTTAGACGTAGAAATGCCTGTTTGGGTTCATTATATGAACGACATTTGTGGTGGGTACATTAAAGATATAAATGTAGGTACCTATCTTTTTCCTAATCTGTATTGTATATAAAAAAATTACACTTTTGTCTTTTGAAAAAATGTCACTACCTACAATTTTATAACTGAAGAACGAACTCGCCTAGCTAAATCAAATGTTAGGCTTTGTTCAATCTATTTGGTTAAATGCTTCTTCATTTATTTTCGTAGTGAAACACGTACCGGGCTACTAGTAATTTATATTTTTTGTAACCAATATACCTAATAGTTTTAGAAAAAGCATCTAAATAAAGATACACTAATAAGCAAATACCTATTATAACATTGTACCTTGAATAAGTTTAATAGTACACGTAGAAAAATTGGAAATTATGAATAGCCATAATCGTTGAAAAACCAAAGCAATTTTCGAAGTCAAAAAGTTGGCAAGTATTTGTCCATACCCCTGTTTCTTTTGATCCATACTTCGGGGAACATTCCGCAACTGGCTTACGTACTCCCTTATATTATGCTTCTACTACTATCTACTTCAACTTTGGAGAAAATACCTAGTTTTCGTAAAATAAAAACAAAAAACTGCCATCTTTAATTAAAAATATACTGTAAGGAGTTTCGAGACAACGTCATCACCTACCCTACGATAACCTATAAAAGGAGGTGGCGGAGTGTACAGAAGTGTTGTGGTAATCAGTGTCAGTCGTTGTTAAAGTCATTTTGTTAAATTAATTATTGAAGTTTGCAGTAGATATTTAGTTGAATTACATGTTGATTTAGATTTAAAAATAAACGGATTCCTGTCGATTGCATGTTTTTAAATAAAATTACACTTCTGAAGCTAAAAATACGTTTACTTTTTCAGTGCGTAAGTATTCGTAACAAAATATATTATCATAATATTTGGCAGCCTTTTCCAGCCCTCCCTTCCCTTTCCTTTTCTAGCTGTCGTGGTACCTGTAATCCTGAAATAGGAAAACATAAATTGTAACAGGTGATCTTGTATTCAGCAATGTGCGATGATTGACGATTTTTTATGAAAACTCATGTTAAATAAAGTACCTAGTAGGTACTAATATCTACATAATTATAATTGCTTTATACGAATAGCTACTTAGCACAGGTACTGAAGAATAGAAATGGGTTATCAACATTTTTGAAGATAATAAACATATTAAGCTCGTTTAGATAAAATTCTGTGATAAACTTACAATGAGAATGCAGGCAGCAACGGCGGCCATCTTGAAGCGCACGTCCAGGTCCATCGGGAAGGATATGACGTAATCGCTGCGGCATGTGAACACCCCTCGCCAGAAACCGACGAACTGCTTCTGAATCTTCCCGATTTCTCTCTTACATGGAGTCTGCAACTGGATTACAAGAATGTTTCGGCATATTAAGTCTACTCCAGCATTGTACTGGTTGTTTTTTTTTTTTTTTTTTTAATTTATTGAAAACACCGTAAACTATCTCTACAGGACTTATCCTAATTATAGCTAAGTTTACACTATTTAAAAACCACATTATTTACAAACATGGTATTACATATTAGGGTCAATTCCCACTGAAAGAGCAGCGGCCGGCAGCGGCCGTAAGAGCACGGACAATGTAAGAGCGCGGCGCCGCGCGGCGCCAGGCGGCTCGCCGCGCTCGCGCTCAATCACTTGCATTTACGGCCGCTGCCGGCCGCTGCTCTTTCAGTGGGGATTGACCCTTTCTACTTGGTAACATCACTACATAATAATAATATAAAACAAAGACCTTTGTACGCTTAAATCTTCAAAACTACGCAACCGATTTTTTATCACATAGAGTGTTTCAAGAGGAAGGTTTATATGTACAATAACATACATCAAAGTGGGGAAATACTGTTACGCCGTGAGAAGCCGGACCGGGTCGCTAGTGGTTTAATATATTATTCGGTTTGCAACATAAAATAAAAAGTAATTCCTTTACGAATTCACTAAAACAACATGTAAACACGTCAATCTTAATATGTAGATCATTGATAGTACGGATAGCTCTGGTTAGACGTGCTTCGTTCTACATTACTGATCTTAAAACAATGCAAAGACACATACTTAGATGTAGTTACCTGAAAGTTACGACGAGAAAAACCACCCTTAACCCTGAGTACCGTGGAGCCGTTAGCATCTTTGATCAAAAACACCGCTTTCATGAAAGTTATTTCCTCGTGAATAATGCTGACCAGCTTTCCGTCCATGTATAACATCAGCTTATTATCTGAACAAAGAATAACGGCAGGTCGATGAAGAACTAACACCTGGAAATAGTATACATTAGATCCTTCAGGGATAAGGTACTATTGGTATGAACTCATTTCATCATTGATATTTTGTATGTCTCTTCCAGACCACGGGACTACAGAGTCCCGGATTTTTGGGAGGCGAACGTGGGGCCGAAGCCAACATGCGGAAGCCCTTTTGAGACAACTTTAATAAAATGGTGACACAAAATCGACGATTATCCCTGTATACACTATAGAAATGTACCCAAGGACAATCCTCGGTTCTGTGCTAAACTATTGCTAACTATGGATGAAAACTACTTGGGCTATTGTGATGGGATGCTAATGGACTAGGAATGGGGAAACTACGGGAACTATGGCACCTGCCGATGACAATGTATTAAATACATGTAAAAATGGCAGGTGGAAACTCGCCACCTCACTTACTGGGCCCCCGGGAATCAGTCGCTAAATCGCAACAAGAGGGCTACAGGTACATGAGCGGCTGAAGGGTGAGGATACCTCGGCGGACTTTAAACGCAGATCATCATTGATATTATTATTAAGCCCATAATGCAATATGAACGTAGCTTTTGATATCAATGACAAATATTCAACATTCTAGGAAATCTTTAATTATTGAAGCTAAAATGACATCATTACAGCAAAGGATGTCAACTGTGAACTAAACACAGGCCTCCTAGAATTGTAATCAAAAGCAAAACTTTCATATGATATAACTAGCTTCTGCCAGCGGTTTCACCCGCATCCCGTGGGAACTACTTCCCGTACCGGGATAAAAAGTAGCCTATAGCCTTCCTCGATAAATGGGCTATCTAACACTGAAAGAAATTTTCAAATCGGACCAGTAGTTCCTGAGATTAGCGCGTTCAAACAAACAAACAAACAAACTTCAGCTTTATTAACCGACTTCCCAAAAAGGAGGAGGTTCTCAATTCGGCCGGTATGTTTTTTTTTTTTTTTTTTTTTTTTCTATGTATGTACATCGATTACGCCGAGGTTTATAGACCGATTTACGTGATTCTTTTTTTGTTCGACGCGGAATAGCTGCCAGTTGGTCCCATAGTCATCAGGTCAGGGATCTGATGATGGAAACCCTGAGAAATCGAGGGCAACTTTCGAAAGTTGTAAGCATATATAGGGTTAAACCTTGACACTCATATGTATGTCTGATAGCACTATTCAACAGTGAAGGTTTGGAGCTGACCTGATGATGGAGACCCAAGAAGGTCGAGGGAACTCGACAACTGAAAATGAAAACTACCTCGTGTTTGGGCTTATATTCTTCGTATCAATGAGAACTTGCCAGTTATGTGGATAGTGACCTATTCGTTTCACTAAAAAGCTGAAAATAAAAAACTTTTTTACAAAAAAATATAACCATCATCAGCCTATCGCAGTCCACTGCTGGACATAGGCCTCTCCAAGTGCACGCCACTGAGATCTATTTTCGGCTTCTCGCATCCAGCTCCTGCCAGCCGTCTTGCGCAAGTCATCACTCCACCGTGCCTGAGGACGTCCTACACTACGTTTGCCGAGGCGTGGTCTCCACTCTAGAACTCGTTTACCCCAACGGTTATCGGTTCTTCGGCTAATATGGCCAGCCCACTGCCACTTCAGCTTGCTGATTCGGTAGGCTATGTCGATGACCTTGGTTCTCTGACGGATTACCTCATTTCTGATGCGATCCCTCAGAGAAACGCCGAGCATAGCTCTTTCCATAGCCCGCTGAGCGACTTTAAACTTGTGGACCAGCCGTACCGTCAGTGTCCACGTTTCGGCTCCGTAAGTCATGACAGGTAGGACGCACTGATTGAAGACTTTTGTCTTTAGGCACTGTGGGATCGACGATGTTAGGACTCGACGTAGCTTCCCAAATGCAGCCCAACCCAACTGAATTCTCCTATTCACCTCGTCCTCAAAGTTGTTTCTACCTAACTGCAATGTCTGCCCGAGGTATACATATTTCCGAACAACTTCGAGAACGGCGCCGTGTATCGCAATCGGTTCCGGTAGAACATGTTCATTGAACATGACCTTGGTTTTGTCCAAATTCATCCGTAGGCCGATGCGTAGAGAAGATTCAGCCAGGTCGTTCAGCATCTGTTGTAGGTCCTGCAGCGTTTCCGCCATGATGACGATATCGTCAGCAAATCTCAAGTGAGAGATGTGTTCGCCATTGATGTTGATGCCGCGTCCTTTCCAGTTCAGCGTCTTGAACATATCCTCCATTGCATTAGTGAACAGTTTCGGGGAAATAACATCCCCTTGTCTCACCCATACAGCCATTTTTGGTCGCAGATATGATAAAGATGTAACAAGTCGCAACAGTTTCGTAACTGGTACGACACAACGTGACTGTGTAGGGATTAGCTTTTATGTGTTGTAACGGTTCAGTAAAAATGTGACGGAAACTAAATTCAGTAACTTTGTGTGGTCGCTGTTTCGATACTTTACAGCTTAATTTGTAACGACACATTTTAGAAACTTTGCGTTTGGTTTGTAACCAGTGTGCAATTTTGACACAATTGTGTTGTAACTGGGTAGTAACATGGTGTAGTCGATGTTCCAGAACACTATAACACTAACTTGCATATATAAAAACATGACGAGAGCCAGTTATTCTCAAACTGTCTATGTTTTCTGCCGTTAACAACCATTTAATGAAATTTAAAATGAGTAAACAACGAAAAACCTTACGTAAATTCCGATGGACTTCAACTTTTTACAGAAGAGTTAAAGAAATAAGTACGTCCCAAAATATCTTATTATATATTTTTTTCATGATGTTGCATTGTTGGTAGGGCAAATTGACGGATACCCATTTTATTGAACTTAAAACGTATTCTTTTCTAGGCCATTTACAGGAAAACAGTACGGAATTTCGTACGAGCTTAGTGGTATAGTCCCTAGTGCCAAAGTTTCGACTTTCGAGCTCCAAATCGCTGTTTTTTCTTTTTCTCGGCCAAAACAAGACGTCTTCGTCTTTAAGTCCGAGCACTTGGAGTACTCGGTATTAATCAAGCGATATTAATTCTGATGAGCCTTCTTTGGTTAGAACAATGCAAAAAGGCACCTTGATAAAAACTTTGGAAAACACTGTAACCAAATGTTAAGAGAAACCATCTTAAAAATCTAGTAATTTTGTAACAACTTCCCGTAACATGTCGACACGTGTCGACACATCATCGTAACTTTGTGACTAGTTGCGACGAGCATATTTTTCATAACAAACATGAAAAATGATTTTTTATAGTTCATTATTTATCAATTTTATGAGTAAATCTTGCTAAAATAATTTGTATTAGGATTAAAATATTTGATATTGTATTTAAATGGAAGCTTTTGAGCACTCGATGTGCATCGTTTTATATTTTTATTTTATTTAACAAAAGTTTTTCTTTCGCCAGAATTATTAAAACATAATATTACGGTGGCGCGTTGGAAATATCAACATATTCAACGAAATTACACAGTAAACTTTTTTTCCCAATAAGATTTGAGCATTATAAACCATATTAATTAATGAAAACTAAAACTTTGTAAAGTAAACCATCATTATGGGATTTCTTGTATTTTGTATTATTTCGTCGTGTCACTCACGCACGAGCCAACGAAATTGATCGAACGAATGAATGATTGAATGATTAGTGCGAACTCTGGTTAAAATATGGTAACAATGTTACGACACGGCGACGTAAATTAGAAACCAAATGTTACTTGTTTATTGTGTCGAGATCTTCCCCATTTTTAGTTGCAGCGACGGCGCTAACACGGAACGTCGACGAGATTATGTTTCGAGATAGATCAGTGTCGACGCTAAGTGTCGAAACGGTTACGTTATGTTCGCAAAAATGGTTATATGGGCACTCCTCGATGCAACGGTATGGGCCTTGTTTGCTGATTCTGTACTTGGACGGACATTGTAGCGGCTTCGTAGAGACATCTCATTACTTGGATGTATCGCCAATCTACTTGACAACGCTGCAGGGACTCCAGAACAGACCAGATTTCAACCGAGTCAAAGGCCTTCTCATAGTCCACAAATGCTAGACACAGGGGCTGATTATACTCTTCGGTCTTCTGTATAATCTGCCGCACTGTGTGGATGTGGTCTATGGTGCCGTATCCGCTCCGAAACCCAGCCTGCTCCGGTGGTTGGAATTCGTCGAGTCTTCGCGCAAGTCGGTTCGTGATCACTCTTGAGAACAGCTTATATACGTGGCTTAGGAGGGAAATGGGTCGATAGTTCTTCAACTGGGTTTTGTCTCCCTTTTTGAAGAACAGGACGACAACACTCCTACTCCACGCCTCTGGAGTTCTCCCTTCAAACAGGACGGCATTAAAAAGCTTCTGGAGCTCCCCCAGTACGGGCTTACCTCCTGCTTTTAAAAGCTCTGTTGTAATGCCATCCTCGCCAGGGGCTTTTCCATTTTTGAGCTGTCTCAGAGCGATCTCGATTTCGCCACTGCTGACTTCTGGCAGGTCTTCGGTGAAATGGCGTGTTAATGTGGCTCTAGAATCCTCATTTCCGGAATCAGGTCGAGATGCATGCGATGCGTATAACCGGCCATAGAAATTTTCCACTTCCGAAAGGACTGCCGGCACCGAAGAAACGACTTCTCCACTTGTTGTGGTCAGCTTCATCAAGTGGCTTCTTCCAAGAGATTGTACGAACACCTTTGACCCCCGATTCAGCTCAATTGCTCTTTCAATGGCAATAGTATTGGAGCACCGGAGGTCGCGTCGTACGTGCTTGTTGATCTCTTGGTTTAGAGCCCGCTTAGCTGACGAAGTGACAGGCGGGTTTTCACGTCGTTTCTTCATAAGCCCTAATGTCTCTTCCGAAAGCTTTGATTTCTTGCCCTTACGCTGCATGTTACAGAATCTCGAACCTTCCTCCCTGAGGATTCGAACCACATATTCGTGGTTCTGGTTTACGTCTGTTGTGGTTTCTACGGCGGCAAATCGGTTCTCCAAATTTGACTGGAACGTTTCAGATCCTGTCATGGTTTGGAGCAGTGTTGGTCGGAGCCTGGCCTTCATCAGACGGAAACGTTCAGCCTTGAAGTTGATATTCAGAGAGCCTCGGACAAGTCGGTGATCGCTCCCGGTATTAAACCTATTGATCACGGAGACGTCTCTGAATATGTGCTTCTTGTTCGTCATGATGAAGTCAATCTCGTTTTTAGTCATAGTGTCGGGGCTTTGCCACGTCCACTTCCTTTGGGGCTGCTTTTTGAAAAAGGAGTTCATCAAAAAGAGCCCCTCGCGCTCGAGGAAGTTGACGAGCATTTGCCCCCTATGATTCCTGCTTCCAAATCCATGGGATCCTACTGCCGATTCGCCGCAAATCTGTACTCCCACTTTAGCGTTAAAGTCCCCCATGACAACGGTGTAATGGGTCTTTGTAGTGAAGTGGAGGGCCCTTGATATATCATCAAACATATCCTCCACTTCATCGTCTGAATGTGTCGAGGTCGGTGCGTACACTTGCACTACCTTGAGGCTATACCTGTCGGTGAGCTTTATGATAAGGTACGCTACCCTGTTCGACACACTAGACACCTCTACAACGTTATCAGCTAGGGACTTATTAACCAGAAACCCAACGCCACCTTGGGATTGTTGGTCTCCCTCTCGGAAGTACATTAGGTGACCTGATTCGAGGGTTATGGTGTCCTCCCCCTCTCTTCGAACTTCACATAACCCTAATATATGCCACCTAATCTTCCCAAGTTCCACCTCGAGTTGCGCCAGATGCGAGTCAAGCCGTAGCGTGCGGCCGTTGTACGTCGCAAGAGTCAGTTGTGTTTGGTGGCCTCCCGTAACCCGGAGATTCTTCGCACCCCCTGTCCCGCCGTAACCACGGTCGCCACCGTGACCGGGAATAGCGGAACTGCCGGGAACTAGGGGCCGTGGCTTTATAGTTCTGCACATTGAGGAATTTAGCCTACTGCTATCACGCTGGCCAGACGGGTTGATAGAGGGTTTTTTTTTCGAGTTTTCCTTCTCTCGCACGGTGTTCGGTGCATTTTTGACTCCATTAGTCGACTTCTACGACACCCACTGGAAGAAGGGGGTAGCGACATATGTATTCTTAAGCCGTCGCTACGCGGCAAAAAATATAACCGACTTCCCAAAACACTAAAAAGCAAAAAAAAACTAATTTTAGGTACATCGGCCTAGAAGTCGGTGGCAAAAATTAGTTTTTTTTTGCTTTTTAGTGTTTTGGGAAGTCGGTTATATTTTTTTGTAAAAAAGTTTTTAATATTAGTATAGATAATATCGTCACCTTTCTGCCCATGTTGTCCAGTCCATCGATTCGAAACCGCCTGGTCTTGGCTTTGGAAAGGAAGGTGAAGGCGTGGCCGTCCTCCTTCAAGGAGAACAGCACGTCACTGCCAGAGAGCACGGTGTACTTGTTGCCGCTGAAGTATGAGCTCGTCTGATGCACTTTGACCGTATCCAGGCCAATGAGGCGCTGCACACTTGGGACTAATGCTGAACCAGTGTCACACTCGCCACCTACAGAAAAACAAAACAGAGCAAGGAGTAAAGACAGATGGAGACACATTCGTAAATCGGTACATTAATGAATCCTTTCTTATTATAAATGCGAATGTCCATTTGTTTGTTACGCTTTAACGCAAAAACTAGCTAACTGGTCATCATGAAACTTTGTACGCATATTCTTGTTAGTACTAAAATGAACATAGGATACTTTATATCGACACACCATACGGGCGAAGCCGCGGGCGGAACCTAGTGATTTAATAAAATACCTGCTTTATACAAGTTATTATTTCTCGTACAAAACGAGAACTTAAGCTTTTATGGTCTCTGCACACAGCGGGCGCGGCGCGACGGGACGGGACGGCGACGCGACGCTGAGCAGTTGTAATGTACTAGATATTACGGACGACATCACACAGAGCCGTCCCGCTCGGCGCGACGCGACGCGACGATCTAGTACATTGTGTCACGTCGCCGTCCCGTCCCGCCGCGCCGCGCCCGCTGTGTGCAGATACCTTTATTCAAATCATTTGAACAAAACCGAATTATCTATACTATCTGTACTAATATTATAAAGCTAAAGAGTTTGTTTGTTTGATTGTTTGTTTGTTTGAACGCGCTAATCTCAGGAACTACTAGTCCGATTTGAAAAATACTTTCAGTGTTAGATAGCCCATTTATCGAGGAAGGCTATAGGCTACTTTTTATCCGGGTCCGTGCCGAGGTTCCCACGGGATGCGGGTGAAACCGCTGGCAGAAGCTAGTCTATACTAATATTATAAAGCTGAAGAGTTTGTTTGTTTGTTTGAACGCGCTAATCTCAGGAACTACTGGTCCGATTTGAAAATTTCTTTCAGTGTTAGATAGCCCATTTATCGAGGAAGGCTATAGGCTACTTTTTATCCCGGTACGGAAAGTAGTTCCCACGGGATGCGGGTGAAACCGCTGGCAGAAGCTAGTTTTAATATTAATTGAACTGTAAAATATTCTTAATAGGTACAATTAAGGAAGTTAATCATTTAGATGATTGATAAACAATATAATTCAGTAATTCACGGTACCTATGTGTAGGAAAAATTAACATAATATTAAAAACCTGTTAATAAAATCTAACAATCAGCGTCAACAGACTCATGAATTTATTCCTAATCAATAGGAATTTATTTATCCTTTTTCCTCATTTATAACTAGCTTCTGGGCTAGGAAGGCTATAGCCTTCCTGGATAAATGGGCTATCTAACACTGAAAGAAATTTTCAAATCGGACCAGTAGTTCCTGAGATTAGCGCGTTCAAACAAACAAACAAACAAACTCTTCAGCTTTATAATATTGGTATAGATTGGATTTATTAAAGGTTTATTGGAGATTATTTTAGGTATGGGAAGTAGTTCCCACGGGATGCGGGTGAAACCGCTGGCAGAAGCTAGTAATAAATATTTGTTTGCTTCATACTTACCAGTATTATCAGCGACGAGCATATCTTGAAGAGTTGCAGAGGTTGCCATTGTTCCTAAACCTGATTGAACACAACCGTCGATAAAAAACACTAGCACTAGCACCCCAGAAGACCTCCGAATGGCATTTGGTTACTGGCTGTATAGAGGTACAACTACATATTTGTATCCTTATCCCAACTTCCTGTCAACTACATTGTTAGTAACTACAACAACTTACATTGTATGTACGTGTATACAATTAAACATATTTAAAATTTGCTGACCTCCACAGGTCATTCGAGAATGATAGAGAATCCGGGGAACTCCCAGATATTGTCTTCCGGCCGACTTGCTGAAATCGCGCTCGCTCCGCTCCTTTTCAGTCATCGTGGGCAATCTTATAATAATGATAGCTCAATCTAAAGATCTAAAAACACAACAAAATAAACAAATTTGGAGCAGCTGGCGACTGTACATAAATGAACACAGGATTGTACCTAATTGTTAAACTTTAGAGAAGTTCCAAGGCTCTCTCTATTGAAGCAAAACCTAGGTATTTAGTAATTTGTGGTCCGGTCCTAACTCGAGTGCCTAACCAAATGTTACACACAGCTCTATATGCTTATCAAGGCACATGTATGGCAACTGAGGTAAGAAGACATAACGTAGGTACATTTATATTATATTCTTGATTCGTGACTTTAGGTAGTCAGTATGGCATTCATAGAATTCCAGTGACACCCTGATGAAAGATTGGTGTTTATTTATCATTTATTCATCATACCCATATTTGATGATTTCCCATCTCAAAAAATATATTTTTGTCAAGTACTTTTTCTCTTTTGATAGTTGGCACATTTGAGATGACCGTCCACGTTGCGTCGTATCAAACTCGGTCTAGCAGCTTTAGGCCTGAGTCACACCGGAATGGCAGCGGCCGGCAGCGACGCAACAAGCACTTTCAGTGTGAAATAATTTTAAACTTTAACTAGGTACAGCAGCCGGCATATAACTTGGCAAGGATTTGGATCCTATGTCAGTTTGCACATAGTGCACTAAATAATACAAAAAAGTGGTCCCTGTCATTGCTTGTGTGTTATTCTAATGGCTATTGACATCATTTATTTTACATATTTGTACATGGGTGGGTTACTTAGGCCGGCAATACACGGACTAAAACTGACGCCCCTGACTGCTTCAAGCGGTCCGTGTATTGCCCGCCTTAGTGTTTGTACTCGGATTAAAAGAGATTTTCAAAATACTTTATCTTATACTACTAAGCTTCTGCCAGCGGTTTCACCCGCATCCCGTGGGAACTACTTCCCGTACCGGAATAAAAAGTAGCCTATAGCCTTCCTCGATAAATGGGCTATCTAACACTGAAAGAATTTTTCAAATCGGACCAGTAGTTCCTGAGATTAGCGCGTTCAAACAAACAAACAAACTCTACAGCTTTATAATATTAGTATAGATAAGTAGTATAGATGAAACCCGCTTTCCGTTGTCACGACATAAGTAAGGGCATAAACTGCGTTAAGCGTGTGCACGCACGTGAGCACGTCGCGGGCCACGCTTCTGGTGCACGCACGTGAGCACGTTCGCGTGCTTATGCGCGGGCATCGGCGCGTGCATCCGCGTACGCAGTTTTCTCAGTACAATTTTGACGTTGGAGGTGTACAGTCGAATAAGTAATAATGGATAAATTAATGTTGTATTATTATGCGTGATCACGTCGCGTGCATGCGTAGCACACATTGCACGGAAGTATCACGCGACGGGCTCACGAGCGTGTGCACGCGCATGGGCACGCGCGGGTCGTTTTTGTATGAACACGCGAGAGGCACGCTTAACGCAGTTTATGCCCTAACATGAGAACGGCTTGACCGATTGGGTGAAAATTAGAGGGGAGGTAACTTAGACCCGGGAGATGGTTTTAGGAGATAGTTTTTGTCACCATCCGGCTACGGGACGCGGGTGAAACCGCGGGCGAAAACTAGTGTAAGTGTATAATATAGTTGTTCCTACAGTTCAGCAGTACATGCTGCGTGAAATTAAGGTACTTACGTAGATAAATAGGTAATGTGAATAAAGGACATAAACGACAAACGAATTGATAAATTAAAACTTAAATTTATTTAAATCAAAATCTTTAATCAATAAACATTACAAAAGAAGTAGACACTAGTTGCAACTTGAAAGTAATACTAAACTACTCAGTCTATGTGGGTCATTAAACGTTAAACCTAGGTCCTATTATTCAAGACTTTTCGCCACTGCCACTGGACTTATCCTGTATGGGTATGGTTCGCTCCGTCAGGGGTTCAGCTCTAAACGCCACCAGCTTCAGTTTGCCTTTATCGAGATGACACTCCACGCGCTCCGGGGGGAAACCTTCGGGCAGCAGGAATCTCCTCTCGAAGTGACTCCTCGTCCAACCGTCTTCCTTCTTAATCTCCTTCTTTCCTTCCACCATGATTTCATTGCCCACTGTTTTCACTTGGATCTGGTCCGGAGTAAAATTCTGCACGTCCAAATGCACTTCCACTTTCTTCCCGTCGATTTTTACTTCGTGATCGGAATACACGCCTTCAATGTGTTCGACCGGCGCTGTCACTGCCTTGATGAACTTCACCGGGTCTCTGCTGAAGAATGGATCCCTCCCGAACACTGAGAAGGGATCCTCGAAAACTCTGGCGAAAGGGTCCCGGCTGGCCGCCAGATTCCTCAGATGGCGAAACCAATACGGCGCGAGTGACATTTTGAATTGTTTACTTCGCTTTTGCTTGTATCTCGTTCGTTGTCAAACTTTGAATACTGCGCAGTTCCCGCGCACCGCTATTTATATACGTCTGCGGGCAGCGCAACCTATCGTCGAGAGGATGCAAGAAAATACGAGAATGCTAGAAAAAATTCGAGTTAACACGTTAAAACTTAATTTGGTGCCATCTAGTGGCGAGTGTTGAAACTTCGTAGACTTGTGACAAGCAAGACTTCATAACTTTATTCTGATAAATACTTAGGTTACTTGCAATTCATTGTTTCATTGAGCAAATTTATTCTCGTATCAGTTGCATTTTAGGGTATTCGGTAATGGACATTATAAAAATATAATTATTTATATTAGCGCAGTTGTTGTAGTTTTGCTATTCACTACAAGATGACACTAGATACTAGACAAGTAGCACCATCTATTAGCGAGTAGTAATATCATTGGATGTGAACTAGAAAGTTCAAGTGAAGTAAATAAAAAAAATAGACTCCTTCTAAAAAACAAACAATCCATAATAATTATTTGTATCATCATATTGATAGATTTAGTCGCCTGTTATTCGTACCCTTTATTATAAATGTCTTCGGTGAAATCTGGTACCAATACAATAAACTATTGTGCAATCGCAGATGATGAAATCTGGCTAAAGTTAAAATCATTTGAAACATATTTTGAGCCAAAAGATGTTTCTAATGATTTGAACTTTGCATGTGCAAGGTCCGGAATGCAAATAGGTACAATCGTTTTCTGGAGATGCAATTTGTTGTGTTGAGCTTACCTACAGTTTTATATTTTTATCAGTTTCAACCTTACTTTCACAGGTACCTACTAGTATTATAGCACATTCACGCTAAAGCTACTGCAGTACCCAAGTACTTAGTTCCCTCGGTATGAAGAATGTCGGTTACAAACAAATGAATTTTAGGTTCTAAGCTAAGGACAACTGCGCTACTCACTAAATAAGTAGTGAGTAGGTAACGCAGTTGTCCTGTTAACCAGTCATAAAAGTCTTGCTGAAAGCTGGTCCATCCATCCATCCCGGGCAATGCAGGTTAGAACCATGACGGACTCGTCCAGTCCTCTCCTTTAACAGGAATGGAAAACCCATTTTGAATCCCATAACTATACGTTGCCTACGAAGCGGATAGTCCGCTCTCCGCCGTAACCACTGGCACAATGCAAGTCAAAACTAATCATTCAACCCTCTCCGGAAACCACTGTATCATTTGCAAATGAAAAATCAAAAGATACATAGGTATGAAACTAAAGCAAAAAGCAAACAAATTTAACTCTTTGTGACATTTCAGTTCCTAACTCGAGCTGTGCAAAGAACCGCTCTGATGGCACAAGTAATTTGTTGAGTTTGCCTGAAGCACACAGAATATACAACTTGATGATTTCTTCAACAAACACAGCCGAAAGGATCTGGTAACAATTGACGCATGCGCACATTTTTGCACTCCGAATATCTATTAATATATCATGACACGACGGAATGCTGACGTCAAGCGTATCCTGTGATAATGGGTCAAGTATTAGGACCCTTTCAGCATAAATGTTATAATCAAAATCTAATGGAAATAAAGTCCCTTCATAATATTTAGAAGGTAAGGGCGATTCCATATTGGTCTACCGTTAAATGCGGAGTCTGGCTGGACACTCCCTTAGACCACCTTTAAATTTTTTTCTGTGCAAGAATTGAGTAACGTAACTACCTCTATACCTGCATATGTGACTAGTTATAGCTATAGGTACTAAGCCAAAGATATAAAAATTAAGTTAGCGTGTGTATTTACTTATTAGGTAGGTACCTAATTATCGGCCAGAATCTTAAAATCAATCATCGAAATAATGTGAAAGAAGGCTTTAGAAAGTATGATGAAGCTACATACATATATTAGGTACAATAAAAGTGATAGATGTTCATATAATCTAATGTGTAAGGTAAATCAGTCTGGTGCAATTGGCGTAAGAAAGTCTACGGATCATGTTCCACGGATCCTCGTGACTCCCTACTTACTGGCTTACTATTCCTTCATTAAACATATAAATATACCTCTAACGTCACTTAACTTTAGGTTCCGTACCTAGGACTTGAGCTTGCGTAGACACTAACCATGTAGGTATTTAGTAATCTGCGCTTGAGCTACAAAAAGTTCCAATGGATAACAAACCTTGAAAAGCTGTGGTCGGTGTTGTACGACTCATTCCCTTTTTATATCGAGTGACTCGACCATGTAGCTGGACCGGCAGCTTTACCTAATGGTTTGCAAAAACAGTGTGTACTACCAGGCCTTAAATCTCTTTGGCCATTGGCAGTTTACGCGGGATATGTCAAATCTTTTACATCCTAATAGTTAAAGTAGTGAAGAGCAAGGTCGATACCAAAATTATTTTTAAGACCTTTATATTTTTTCGTTCTAGCCTCACTAATTAAATTTTCCCCCAGAATGTACATTCCATAAAGTACCTTTATTAGGAAAAAAGTAGGTAAAAAAGTAGGTACTATAATTATTTCATATCACTAGGAGCAGGCAAAACCCTCCATCGTATACTAGTTACTTTAGTTGGTTAATGGAGGCAAATTGGATTTTAGAACTCAGCGATTGATAGCAGCTACCTCGGTTTTGGACTTAGTTGTTCAATAAAACCACGGTAAAAAAACAGTGAAAAGGAAAATATGAAAACAAAACTCCAAATTACAAAAAAATATCGGCGGCAGAACGAACACAGCAGTAACCCGAAACAAGATCTCCTGGATAGAATGAGTTTTATTTTTAGGTTTTCAAATGTTAGTGGTTAAGTTTTACTTGTTTCTTTTTGATCGGTATTTATTTGTTTTATCAGATCTATATTATGATCAGTTGGGACTATTATTTCGTCTCATTTCTTAACTCTGACCGCAGAAACAAAAGCATACCAGCTGCAAGTTGGCTGCGGGATTATTTGAAAGTGTTACCGCTGCCCAGCTAGAACAGGAATATAAGCAACTTTCAGTCCGTAACAGTCTGACTCTCCCTCCCACTGCAAAAAGGTATCATCTGATGATTCCTCACCTCAAAAAAATGTTGTGATGATAAATCTTAAATAGGGCCACAAAGATAGAGCTACACTCATTTCCGGTGAAACGATTATTGATATAGGTAAACCCTTCCGGGTTACCGTTGCGCAGAACCCTTCACAATCTATTTAGACAAGTAGTTTGTTCTCGTTAACACCACATCATGCCGTTTTATTTATAATTTCCATTAAACTCGCGATACGCGTCAGTTCGTTCGTCAGCATTCAGGCTTTGTATATAATGTGACTGGAGTTCCGAAAATATATCATTTTGATTTTGAATTTGGCAGAGAAACAGAAAAATAAAAAATATATTGAAAATGCAGAAAATTATAGTAGTGATTGTTGTAGCTCTAATTTGCACAGTTTTGTGTCAGCCTTTGGATTTAGAAATAAATGGTAAGTACCTACTCTTGTTTTCTTTTACCATTTCAAAGTTCTACTTTATTCTTACGGGTTAGGTTTTTCAGAAGACCAAAAAAAAAGATTCTGAAAGGATAAGGATCGTCGCTTCTCAGGACCACGGCGAATATGCAACAGTCAATGTTTCTAACAAACAAATAAGGTAACAATTGAACTCTTGTTGCAGAAGATGACTCCAAGGAGGTTCAGCATCACCTGAGCAAGAGGTTCATCAATCCAATGTTCGCGCTGGGAGGAGGGGGAGACAGCGGAGTCAGCAAAATGAGGACCAAGCGACAGTCAGTACCTACAACTAAAGTCTAACTGTTATTTTTCCCTAAAAATGAAAGTGTAAAAAACTAAAAAACACGCTTTTAGCACAAAAATTCTGAATTAATTGGATTTTTTCGTATGTGTGTGTTACGCGTGTGCAAAATTTAATCCTAACCAAAGATGGGGAAGTGGGTAAAATTAAGATTCCAAGATTTGCTTACATACCTAGTGAACCTACTATAAGCGTGTTATAAAGAGGGCTTTACAAAAATATGTTTCTGTTACAGAGCCGAAGAGTGTGAGAAGCTGTCGCTATGTAAACTACACGCTAGATCACAGCACAGCTTCTTTGCTGCTTTCCAGCTGTACTTCGTCAAGTAAGTCATTTCCTCCATCTTAAAGCGTAAACAAAAGAAACACCTCCAAATGTGTAGCGTGTGACAAAAATTAAATATTTGAAAATCATGACTTTCGAAGGACGATACTGAAAGACTGATGGAAGTCAGCGCTCCTGTATTTTTGCTTAAATCCTAGCCCTTTCCCAAATATGTAGGAGTCGGCATCCAGTCTAACCGATTGCAACTTAGTTCCAGTGTGTTACAAGAAGCGACTACCTATCTGACCTCCTCAACCCAGATGCCCGGGCAACCCGATACTTGTTTTTGCTTAACCCTCTGCAACTGACGTGGTTAAATTTTTACAATTCAACTGAGGTGGTAGTACACGAAACACCACTTCAACTGCAAATATTTTTGTAAAATTAAACAATACAGCTAACTTATTGATATACATTAGATTTATAGCCTATTTTCAATGTTAAATTAACTTGAAATAAAAAAAACAAAATGTACTTTCATAATTAAACAACTTTTATTTACTTATGTCAAATCAGTCTGAAAAATTCTACTTAATCATTTATGACCTAAAAAAAGTAACAAAATCAACTTTTTCAAATTTTACATTACATATTTTAAAAGTTCACAATAATATGAATCCGTGTTGGAAAATTGAGATACATTCGTTGGTCAAATAATAAACTAGAGTGATTCAAAGTCACACCCTTTTTTTGGCAATTATCACTCAGTGGCTTTGAGAACTGAAGGCAAATTGGCTTCGAACAAATTTCTTCATCAAAAGTAAAAGCCAAAGTAATGTCATAAAGTAAAAGTAACGGTCAAATTCGTTTTTTCAAGGCTCAAGTAACAGCAAAACTAATAGATAAAACGAATTTGACCGTTACTTTTACTTTATGACATTACTTTGGCTTTTACTTTGGTTTTAACTGTTGATGAAGAAATTGGCTGTTAGTTAGTCTATTTATTTCAGTTGGAAAAATATAACATAATGTTTTGTCACTCAGTGGAACAGATCGAACTACCGGAGATGGAGGGATCCCCCATCCATGCCTAAAACTCTTCTTCACGTGAAATGGCGTCATCTTCATCGCGTTCGGTTTCAGGCTCGAAACTTATGGATCTCCATCTTTATCATCAATACCTAACACTAAAGGCATCGTCACTTTCCTGTTACAGTTAGTTCAATATTTCCCCTTCATGTCTCTGGAGAGTTCCAGCCGATGTTCTTTTGCGAGCAAAAGTCCCTGGTTTAGGGTTGTTGCTTGAGATGTCCATCTAAAAACTAGTTAGGTACTTAAAACTAGTTAGCTGGGTATTCAAGTAAATTGATTTAATTAGTAATTAAAGTATTAATGTAATGTTTTATGAAAATAACACGAAATAATGAATCATTTAAACTAGTTTACTGACGTGGTAGTTTAGGAGACACTATGAAGATATAACTATTTGACTGAGGTGGTAGTCTCGTGGAAACTTACCTTGACGCTGACGTGGTAGTCTCGTGGACACTTTCCTTCCTCCACGCTAAAGTAAGCTCACTGCGACCGCCCCCAGCACACTGACCGACGCGCAAGCCCACTATAGGAAGGTACTCGAAGAGTTGGCGCACGAATTTGAAAAATGACGGTAAAAAACTTGATTTTGTATTTTGCGGTGTCTGTGGGACTACCACGTCAGCTGCAGAGGGTTAAAGGACTAGTATAATTGTTTTTTTTTTTACTTTCAGCAAAGAGAACGCCAGGCTATGGGACCACCAGGCGAGATCAGCTGCCGACTGCGAAGCGCGCTACGGATGTTACGAATAATTGTACGAAAATATTGTTAAATTACTGCTATTGGTAGAAGCTTTAATTGTTTTATAAAGATGTAACGTTACATGTTATAAATTAATTTATCTGAAGAATTTAATATCTTGAAACGACATCAATTATAAATGCATAAAACTAAGGTCAATGTATATTGCCAGTGCAAATACAAATATATTTGAAATGTTGTTTCAATGCATAGAAAAAGTAAGATGAATATATACCTATTAATTTGGAAAAATATAGTCAAAAATAAAAATGCGCTTATAAACAAACAATCCATTTTATTTTCCCAGTACATCACATAAATGCATTTGAAAGATTAAAACAATGCACAACAAAATATAAATAAATTCACTCACTTGTAGCTTAACGAATATAACTTATTTAATTATATTAATGATATCAATTGGAATACATCACTCATCAGGAAATGTTTTTAAAAGATGAGCGAAAATTAATAAATAATGAATAATACATATTACTGAGAGCCCCTGCTAATAAAGGCACTGATAATTTTTTAATTTTAAATACTGATATTTTTTTTTATCTGTATAAATGAGATTGTTCTTGATTCTGCTCTCAGTATTTAGTTGTTTGATCTCCTTTGTTGAAAATGACTTGGTTTTGTTATACTGCAGTCTTAAAGCAGGTTTATAAGGATACGTTAAATTAATTTATTAAAATACCAAATAATAAAGATGGTTGAAATTTGTATAAAAATTCTGTGTTTCTTATCAGTTCATCTTAGTAATCCTAACAATATTTTAGGAAAAAATTGTTTTTTTTTTTTTAAATTCAGCTTTTTAAAAATAAATCACGATAAAATGACGATGTTTAAATGTTTATCCCTTGATAATATGTTTAAAAAAATTTTAAATTATACAGCACACATCCTGTGTACTTGACGAATTTGTTCGAATGTCCATGAAGTAAATAATGTGCTTATTCTTATTTCTTGAAAGTTTACCTAAAGTATTTGTGGTAAAAAACATATTTAAGTGAAATTAACACTGCTTATTGCTTCTTTTAACAATGTTCACGTTGACTTATTGCTTTTGCACGATTTTTTTACAATAGGCAATTGCTTTTGTGGCGTGAAATGATAATGAGATTGAGATAAGTACACAATCTTTGTGTGTTAAAATTCGGCTTGGAGTTGATACAACAATTGCGTATACACAAAAGACAATACTAATAAACAATGAATACCTCGGATTTTTCACATTTCCACTTTTCACTTTCTCATATAAAACTTCACATATTCTTCTCACTTTCACTAAAGTCATGAAGTTGTAGTACATTATATTTGTTTTTTCTTGGCTTTCTTGCTGGGCGGGTTGAGCGCGGACACGATCTGGTCGATGCTGGCGCGGTCCAACGCGTCCGGACGCTCCGCGCGGCCCGGGCGAGGCCTAAATAATAAACAATAATAAGTTTATTTAGGAACAGAAAACAGTGGAAATATGACAATAGTTGCTCAAATCCTAAAAGATAATATTAAAAAAAAAAAAAAATAGAGAGTAACAGAAATCACACACAAAAAAATGCAAAGTTTGGATAAATGAGTCGAATATGTTGTATACTTTTCCACGCAAGAACTACTGAATGGGTTTCAAAGAAACTGCTTACAGCAACTCCTTTTGATTTTATACATTAATAACTTATTTTCTCCTGGTCATTGGACATAGTTCCCTTGGGACGCAGATGAGATAAGAAACAGCTAGTGTATATGACTTACCTGGCAGCCCTAGTGGCCAGTGCAGTGGTGATCGCTTGCAGGATGCGGTCCCGCATGACGTACGCCATGCCCAGCGCCGCCAGCAAGGGGATCACGAGAAGAGATGTCTGACGGACTTCTTGCTCACTTGACTTCACCTAGAAAGGGAATAAACATCTTGACATTGTTATCTACTGTAGTATGAATGAAAGTAACACTATGTATTGGTCTAGAAAGAATGCATACATATTTAAATAATTATGGTCTAACAAAAAAAAACAGGTGATCAAAACCTGTTCATCTATCAAAAGTTTTAACTTTACTAACACTTTACATAAACAAAATAGACAACATTTACTTCTCTTCAATCACACAGGTTGTCATCATCAATTCTTAACTTATCTCAAGAATAAAAAAACAGTAAACACCATAACTTACCTTAGGCAAAAACTCAATAGTAAAATGCTTGAAGCGTCCATCCGAGTTGAAATAATGTACTTCATCACTATAGGAATGTGTTGCCTTCGATAAAGAGGACTCCAATTGCAGTATATAGGTATTATTGTCTGCTGGTAATCTGGGCAGAACATACATCAGACCGGGGTTGTGGTGGGCGGTCAGACCGGCCGCGTCTAACTTGGCGGAGTACACTGGGGACTGGGAACTGGTCTCCAGAGCTAGGGAGAGGCGGAGAGACTTGTAGTGTTCTACGTTAGGAGTGTACACTAGGACGTTTGTGTCCGTGATTTGTATCGGCTGAATTGCGATAAGGCGAACATTCTCGATGTCTTTGTTGTTTTTCACCTGGGAAGGAAGTAAATTATTACAATACATTATTTACTACATATCTATACCTAGGCATATTTATTTTTTATATCATATTGAATTTATTAAGCAACTAGCTGATAGCTCATTCGTACATTAGACATTACACAATGTTTAGATCCTGTTAGTATGTAAAAAAATACTTATGGTACCTCTAAAACAGGAGGAGCTTTAACTAGCTTGAGTCCAGCCAGCTCTGCGGAAGTAGATTCCTTCAGCTGAATATTATACAAGCAGTTTGGCAATAGTCCTCGGATTCTGGAAAACGGAACAGAGATTAATTTATATTGTATTCACTGTTATTTTTTTATTCGAAATAGCAGGAGAGTTTGAAGAATATTTACTACCAAGTTTTTTAGTCAAACAAGGAATAATTCCAACTTGAATTGCTAGAGAAAGTTTACATCTCAAGTCGTAAGACAATCTACATATTCCACAATGAAGCTAAATATGTGAAGATTGGATGTCATTGGCATTGGCATCTTTGGAGAATCTAAGAACAGTCAGTTGTTCTTAGTGGAATTTTCCGCACTGTTACGTTACTGGTGAGGGCTAATCACAATGCTACATAAATGATAGTGACGTCACACTATGTGGCAGTAACCTGAAGGCGCCATTAGCCTCAGTGCTGGCCTCCTCGGTGGCGCAGTGCGCGGACTGCGGCGTCGCCAGCACCGCGGCGCCCGCGATGCCCGCCCCGCCCAGCGACACCAGCGCTCCGGAACACGACCATGCTACGCGGACTCCTCTGGACAACAGGCAAAAAGAAACATTAACACTATTCAGATGTCATCATCAGCCTAGCCATTTCTTAAGTATGTTGGGATCGGTTTTTAGTACACTAAATGTAGCTAGTGCACTAAATACTAATGTTTTACATGGAGTGACTGGTCTGTCTGAGCTTCTTAACTCAGTTATTCCGGAAACCCAATATTCCTTAATGGTAAGACTATAGTCATTAGATTTTCTGTTTTCTGAATCTCGTAACCACTGCCAAATACTACAATTAACATTATCTAGATAATAAATGCATTTTTATTAGCACATTTTCCACATTAACTTGTTAAACTGTTGTAACATGTTTATGTGAATAGATTTTGAGTTTGGGATCAAAAGTGATTTCAAAAATTTGTGTAACATGTCAAAGTCAAATATTTTTATTTCAGGCCTTTTCAGGCTCCTATGAAACGTTACACTAGTTGAAGGGTTCCAAAAAGTTGGTCTCCTGGAGAAGAGCTGGCAAGAAAATGTATGCCACCATGTGTCTAAAATTTGATAATTGAAATGGTAGGTTTTTCGGCCAAATCCTGTCTATGTGAATATGTTAGAAGAAATGTCCCTGATGATTGAATGTAAATACCTGAGCGTGATATGATGCGCCTGTCCCTCGGGCAGGTCGACGAGCTGGTGCGGCGGCGTGAAGCGGTACTCCTTCATGTTGGGCTTGACGTAGTACTGCGCCGGCGCCAGCGACGCGAAGCGCAGGCGGCCCGACACGCCCGACGCCACGTTGCGGCGGTACGACCCGCCGCTCACCGACACCAGGCCGCCCTGCGGGACAGAACACCAATGTTTATATAATCCAAATCAACAACGATTTGTTCAAACAATTTTTACGAATCCAGAGAATGTGTTCTTCCCCATAGAACGTTTAGAATGGGCAACTAGAATCAAACTTATTTATATTATTGACATTCATAAGTGCTTGTAAAAGCTTAAATGAAATAAAATGATTTAACTTTGTATTTATAGTCGTACAACATGAGATAAGAATTCATATGGACCCTATTAATCAACGAAATTAAACTTCTACACTGGTTTATTTTCCGCTCAGATTTCACAATAAATTGACAACCAGTTCAAACGATGACGCCAGAATGCAAAGTCATCAATAATCATATAAGCTTCCAAACACACTACAAGGTAATGTTTATTGTTCTACATAATTTACCTGTAACGGAGTACTGTCAGCATCATCAAGCAGTTCGACAGTAATTTCAGCAAGTTTATGAGCGATAATATCTCCGTTATCGTCGGGAGCGCTGAACACGTAGGACTCCTTCTCAGCGGTGATCTTGTAATGTTTGGACGCGTCGAGAGGTCCGAAGCGGTACGTGCCGTCTTCTGTTGTCACTTGAGTTTGTTTTACGTCGTCTGTTTGAGAAAATAAGTGTTATTAGATTTGTTTATAATACTGATATCTGATTAGTAATAATTTGGGAAAAAAATCTAAGTTGATGATGTTAATGGGAAATAATAATCAGATGAATAATATTTAAAATTGTGAAAGAAAGTTATGTTTTATAATTGGTGTAATTTTTTGTTGTTTTTAAAAGTCTTATGTCTGACAGACTTCGGTTTTGAGTTTTGAGGGAGCGTGTCTGTGAACCGTTAGGCATTTTCTTCACACGTTATATTGTCGTTAAAATATAGGGTAAATTCACTTTCAATTATAATCATAATGAACACAGATTAAGTTCAATTATTGATTACTACCGTATCAAGTATAGATTACCCGAGGTGAGCGTGAGCGTGACGTGCGGCACGGGCGGCAGCAGACGTCCGCGCAGCGTGAGCGCGGCGCGGGCGCGGATGGTGAGCGCGTGCGTCTGGCAGCGGGCGCGGCCCACCACCTGCTGCGGCGACGCCGGCGACATCAGCAGCGACGACGACGACGCTGATACCACTGCCACCTCACCCTGGGAATGGGGAACAAAATGTCAGTAGGTGTGTGTGTGAATAACATGTCTATCTATGTTGAGAATCAATGACAGTATGTATAGGACCTGAATCCTCAACTGAGCTGAATGATGACGGCGCAACAGCGCACTTGACACCCGCCAACTAAACGATATTCGAGCTTGCTTACTTTAATGGCATCACGGAACAATATTCGAACTTATTACTTAGGTCACATAAAGCAAAAACCAACACATAATATAAATAAACAATTCAAAATGATCTTTAACAATGAATTTATAATATTTTGCCATAATACAAAAAATCATAAAAGAAAAATTCTGACCCACGCATCCATTGCATCCCAACCATTAGTTAAACTCCAATAAGAGAATATAAAAATACAACTTTCACTCGATGTCAATATATACTTCCCTGCCGATTTCGGCTATGGTGACTGCTTTCAGTTATCATTGAGAGAACAACTAGGATGATCAGCTCTTCTATGCGCCCTTTGATGGCTGCAGTACCCTATTTTATGTGTAAACGCATTTAAATCATCTAGTTTTTTTTGTGGGAGTAATAGGTGCAGCAACTAATAATATGGCAATTTAAAAAAATGCTAATATTGCAGGACATCTCAGAAAAAAAATAAAAACTAAATAACAGAAAAAAAAATTTTTCATTGAGACTAGTCGAGATTTTTTAACTTTTTCAATATAAATAGGTGCCTGAAATACATTTGAATCATAACCAAAAAACATGTAATGGAAAAAAATGTTAAAAACGGAAATAAAACGTTTCTTTGGTTTCTATGGACTTTTCTCGATTTTCAAAATTTTTCGAAAACTATGATACATAACGTCACCGGAGTTTTATTAGGGGGTTTGTTCGATTTCTACCTTTCTAAATAGCATATAAAATGAGGATGTCCGCGTTTGAGGCAAAATAACATACTGTGCAGTGTTGGCGCAAGCACACAACCTTGTTTGACCCCACAGGTGACAGGAAAGAACTCTGACTGGTCACCATTATAGGTAACACAGCAGGTCATCTCGTCGTGCAGAAGGCGAATCATTCTCACAAACTTCTCAGGACAACCTAATTTTGCCAGTAAAGTCCAGAGGGCTTCCCTCGGCAAGCTTTTTCTAAGTCCACGAAGCACATACACAAAGGTTGGCCTTGTTCTCAGCTTTTTTCCTGGAGTTGCCTGATGGAAAAAATGGCTTCGCCGGTGCCCCTGTTAGGTCGAAACCCAAACTGAGTTTCTGGCAATATGGCTTCGGAGACTGGTAAAAGCCGGTTGAGAAGAACTCTGGCAAATATCTTCCCAGGGACAGAGAGGAGCGATATACCCCGGTAGGAGTTGCAGTCTGAACGGTCTCCTTTGTTTTTATACAGTGTCTGTATACGGGATATTTTAAATTCAGGTGGTATTGTTTCCTCGTTCCAAATGCGATCAAAAATTTGCCAGATGTAAGTATGAAGTTGCTCCCCTCCGTATTTCAGCAGTTCTCCGGCGATGTTGTCAACGCCAACTGCTTTTTTATTTTTCTGCTCTTTGATGGCTTGAACAACTTCAGCAAAAGTTAGTGGTTCAGCAAGCGACTCATTCGGCGGCAGAGGATGGATACGCCTTATATGCTCAAGATCTGCTGATCGATCTACATTGAGCAGGTGGTTAAAGTGCTCTGCCCAACGATCAAGTATATCCTGCTTAGCAGTGAGCTTTTGGGAACCATCTAGGGATCTTAATGGAGTGCAGTTTTTTATGGAAACGCCAATCAACTTACGCATTTCTTCATAGAAAGCGCCTAGTTGGTGGGTATCTGCAAGCCACTGTATCTTTTTTGCCTTTTCAAGCCACCATCTATCTTTCATCTTCCTCGTTAATTTCCTTAAGGAATCACCACTACTTCGGACTTCTTGACTGGATTTATGATTTCCTTCATTACGCTTTATGAGTACACGATGCTGTTTGAATGCTTCAGTTAGGGCCCTATCATTCTGGTCAAACCAGTCCTCGTTGTTTCGTTTTTTGTATCCTATGGTTTCCGTAGCCACAGTCAGTACGGTGGATGAGATCTGTTTCCATTTTGATATTAAGTCACCTTGCTGGGCATCAAACACATCTAGCGCATCTGTTAGGCCTTTCTGGTATTTTTCTTGAAGATCTTTACAATCCAGTCGATCTAAGTTGAGAGATATTGGTTTAGCCCTGCAGGGTCTTCGTGGTTCACGAAGGCGGAGTCTCAACTTAGTTACCAAAAGCCTGTGGTCTGTCCAGCAGTGCGCGCCGCGCATAACGCGTGTGATATGCACCTGGGAGATGTCCCTTCGTCGCGTTATTGCGTAATCGAGGAGGTGCCAGTGATTAGAACGCGGGTGCATCCAGGTGGTTTTGAATTTGTCGCGAAGCCTAAACAGAGTGTTTGTGATGGTGAGGTCGAATTGGGCACAGAGTGTGAGTAGTAATTGTCCATTACTATTCATATTGCCCACACCATTATTTCCAATCACGCCCGGCCACGACTCAGAATCTCTGCCAACCCTCACGTTGAAATCGCCTAGCAGCAGTATTTGTTCGCTTGAACGTATGCTGGTAAGGCATTGGCAAAGTTCTTCATAAAACTGATCTTTGACACTGTCCTCGTTACTCATTGTTGGTGCGTATACGCTTATCACATTCAGGTAGTTGTCGTTTGGTAGGTGGAGGCGTAATGTGATAATGCGGTCCGAGATGTATTGTGGACATTCTGGCAGCTTTTTTACGATGGTGGATTTGATGGCAAACCCTACGCCAGCTAACCTTCGTTCACTTTGGGGTCTTCCTTTCCAGAAGAATGTATAACCACCGCCGATTTCCTCAAGTTCGCCTTGGTCAGCTCAGCGTGTTTCGCTTAAAGCTGCCACGTCTACATTGTATCGAGCAAGTTCACGTGCTACGACAGCAGTTTTACGCTCCGGGCAAAGGTTTCCGTCATTATCGATTAATGTACGCACGTTCCATGCGCCAAATGTCATAAATGATGTTTTTATCTTATTTTTCTTGTTACGTCGACCGCGAGTAATGGGGTGCCTAAGCAGCCGCGGTTGCTACTCCCCCAATTTGACGGGACAAGCATTTTTTTAGGACACCTTTTCTAGCCCCCTCCCCGGCTGAGCGGGGGAAGCAGTGCCTCCCTAAATAGGGCTGCTTCATCACCTAAGGTGCTGCCCAATCCACACTGTTGTCCCAAGTGCAGTGCAGAAACGACCACTCTCCTTAGGCTGCCATACGTGCAGGCTTCAGACAAAGCCGGGTGTGCACCACCACCCAACCTCTCTACTTCAGCCCATCGCCGCAGGTCTTTTATCAGGATCCAGTAACCAGAAGCAGTCAGTTGCGCGTGAAATATTTAAGTGCGTAAGTGTTTGCGCAGACACAGACGCACTCTCTCGTCCTCCACCCTCTATTCCCAGTGGAACGGAGAGCCGCCACGACTGGAGAAGGTTTCGGATGCAGTGAATGGCCGACGAGCACTTTTGACCTCTGTCGTCGCCCTAAGCCTATCAGAAGACTTCCCCGCCGAATCCGCCACTACCGGTTGCCTATCAGCGTTGGTGTGCCATCTTCGCCGGGGCAGATTCTACGTATAAAGCGGGAGGTATCCGCAGCACTACTACTACCGACCGCCGCGCTACCGACGGTAGCGCGATGTCAGAAACTCGCAACCAAATTCCATCTTCACTAAAAATTAATTAGTCATTCAATACATTACACTACAAATAACAAATATTGAGAGTAATCTCCAAAATTCCAAACAACCGAAATTATCACAAACAAGTTAAATAACGGATATAGTGGAAGAGGAAGACCAAAGAAACGATGGATGGATTGTGAAAGTAGATATGGTAAGAAAGAATGTTACTTGTGAGATGACGGCAGATAGAAGAGTATGGAAGGAGAAAACATGCTGCGCCGACCCCAAATAAAATTGGGATAAGGGCAGGAGGATGATGATGAAGTTAAATAATACTCCTCAAACCACCTACAACACCACAAACCCTTCCACAATACTTCCCCAACCCAAAACCAGTGAGGAGAAAGGCGCAGACATACCACTAGTGTTACCCTTTCTCCACAACGAAAACATTGTAAAAAAAAAAGTTAAATAATACTTACATCAGCCATATATAAGGTGTGTTCAAAACCATAGCCTCCTCCAGGCTGCTTCAAAGGAACCAGAGGTCCAACAGCCTTCGAGGAGTGCTCGTCTGTACTGATGTGGAGGAGCAGGTCCTCAACTGGCTCTGGCGATGTCACCTTGATGACTACCGCGTGGGCTGTGGCCACGAAGTATACCGTCTGGAATTACGTAAGGGTATGAAGTGTGATTGAGTGGAGGATAAAAAGAAAAATAGATCTATCGTCGCTTATGTTTGGTTAAATATTTTCATTCCGATGGTGTTTTAATGTTTGAGATGCATCTGCGGTCGATAGTTTAGACTTTCAGATATTGCACCCGAATGTATCCATAGCAGCGCAGCTTCAAGCAGGCAGCTTTTTTTTATTGTAAACTTGTTCTATTGACACTCAATCAATGGAGTTTCTAACTGGTTCTTCTTCATAAGATTCACTTCTTAGAACCGTGGACCGGGTGCTTTGGGCTCGCGGCTAAGAGCCGTCCTCGGTAAAATATCATACACTTTAAACACTATGTCCATGATATAATATAGTATCCACTGACAGTAGGCACGAGCGTGGAGGTGTCGGCGTCCGCCTGGTGCGGCGTGAAGCGGTGGCAGCCGCGCGGCGTGAGCGTGTAGCGCTCGGCTGCCGGCACACACTGCTGGCTCGCACCCGCCGGCACACTCAGCACACCCTTGGACGAAGCGCTGCTGTATTCAATCTGCGGATATCAGGTACAAAAAAATTGTTTTAAAAACTAAAAAACACACTTTAGCAAGCCCATTTTTTTGCATTCATTGGATTTGTAATCAAGGTTTTTAGATAGTCATGTATTGTCATCAGATCTCGGAGTGTGTACAAAATTTCAACCTAATCGAAGACCGGGAAGTGGGTCAAATTGAGATTCCAAGATTTTTTTACATACTTATTGTTAAGAAGGTCAGATTTTATCAAAGCGTAGCATAACCAATTTATTGGTTTTTAAACTAACAATAGAATATCTATCATTATGTTATCTCCACCCACAGCAACAATTAAAAACTTCTTTACGCAATTCCACATTGATAAAGTCTGGGTTACATAAATCAATATTATATAAATTTGTACTAATATTTATGTATATAATATAGTACATTGAAGGAATTTTTTTTCTCACAAAAAGAACACAGCCACAGTTTAAGACATAACTTAAGACACTACTGACAAAACCAGCACTATTTTTATACGTCACTTACATCGACTTGATGTGAGGAGTGCACTTTGAGCACGTAGCCGGTGTGCTGGAAGGCGGGCACGGCGGCGTGGTCCTGCGCCACCGCCACGTTGTGCCGCGCCTCCGCCCAGCACAGCGCCTCGCTCTCCACTGATATCTCCACGCTGCCCGGGAGGACTTCCTCGAACGTGTATTTACCTTCTGAAAGAAGAGAATTGTTAATAATATTGCAGATCTATCATCGGGAGGTATGTTACATAGGCTGCGGGATTGTTCGAAAAAGTTACCGCGACCCTGGTACATAAAAGGCCTACGAAGGAACACGATGGATTTTAGTCAGCAAGAGTCTGACACTCACGCTGCTAACCCACAGCGGGAGGGGTCATTCGATGATTTCTGTTTCATTAGTTCTTCACATACAATAAGTATTGTAGGTATTAGCAGCTAGGTAAAAGTAAAATGTCCTTATAGTCCCCAGGCCGGCGAACAAATTTTTTTTTGATACATATACATTTAAGACTTTGTGAGTGCCTTCCTTACGATGAGTCCGACAAACTTTTCGAATGCGCAAATTTTGGTGCCGCTGCGTTTTTTAATGCTTGACTCCTGAAATTGTCGATATGACGTCACTATGGCTCTTCGTACATACACGTTTCATTTTTTGAGATTCGTTTAATAAAGTTAACTAGAGAATGGTGGTCAACTTGTCCGATAAAGATCGTGCTGCGTTTGGAGTGTCCACCATCCTGAAAATGTCGGTATGACGTCACTACAACTCTTCGTACATACACGTTTCATTTTTGAGGTTTGTTTAATAAAGTTAACTAGAAAATTGTGGTCAACTTGTCCGATAAAGATCATGCTGCGTTTGGAGTTTCCACCATCCGAAACATGTCGATATGACGTCACTGTGTCTCCCCATACATACATGTCGGACAAATACAACAATGATAGATAATACTATTCTTATTGCAAATATCGACTTGTCCGACAAATGTAGTGAGTCAAATAGTCAGTTCGACAAGAAAATGAGAAAAAAATATTACAATTGGAAGAAGTTTATTATTTTTTCAATTTCTGACTTAAATATTCACGTGCATTATTTAAGTATATTAAATTGGCATACTACTTACCAATTTTAATTACTATTTTAGAAAAAGTAGCCTGACTAAGACGTATTGTTGATAGTTTATATTATGTTAAGGAATAATATACCACATCTATTAATGGACTATATATCAATCAAAAGGTCTTTTTAAGTGCAACATTTTGTCTCAACATACCACTTATCAATTCTTAGTATTTTAGAAGATATAGCCCAAATAAGGCGTATTATCGATAGGTTTTACTATGTTAGGGAATAATGTCCCACCTCTAGGTATGAACCATATGTCAATCGTGTTGTAACATCACTAATTAGTAATACTAATTAGTACGTCACTAATATAATAACTTCCGCTATGATCTGTCATCGGTCTTTTTCCATATCCTTTGAACCTGTGAACTAATATAAGTGTGTGTGGTGAAATATAACTCAAGTAACCCAAGATCAAGGACTTTCATTTATATTACATGGTGTCAGAAGTGGGATACGAACCCACGCCCTCACAGAGGGCGAAGTCGAAGTCTGGAAGACAGTCGGTCGCGAAAATGGACCAGTCGAGTTCCGAGCCATGCGGCGTGGGCGACCATAATGGCGTCCAAGGCCTTAACAGCAAAATAAAATCACTGCAAATTTCGTCAGATTCCACAAATAATAATGCGGAGGCGTGGAAACGCTGGTGGCAGCAGTTGGAGCTGTATCTGTTGGCCACGGGTTTGGATAAGGCACCCGAAAAGCGTAAGATAGCTATCTTGTTGCATCTCATAGGTGAAAAGGGCTTAAATATATTCAATACTTTCAACCTCACCATTGAGAAGACCACGCTTGCCGAAGTCAAGTCCAAATTTCAGAATTTTTTTGAGCCCAGAAGGAACATAACCATGTGCCGTCACATGTTCTTCACCAGAAAGCAACAGAAATCCGAGTCGATCGAAGGATTCCTAGCAGATCTGGAGAACAAAAGCCAAGATTGTGAATTTGGAACACTCAGGGAATCGCTCATCAGGGATATTTTCATTGCAAATCTGCATATGGATTTAGCGCATGTACGTCAGAGACTACTCCAGGAACCTGATCTGACATATCAGAAGATGCGAGAACTGGCAACAACACTGATCGTCGCACAGCAGGATGCTGAAAAAATTGTCAGTAGTTCCAACGTTGAAAAGTCAGAAAATGTCATGCATCTACGTCGGAGGAGCCGTAGTCGAGGGGATCGTCGACAGCGAGCTTCACCAGTCGGTCAGCAGGGTTCTGGCGCAGGGAAGTCTCCCAACCCTGAAAGGCGCTCGAGGACGTGTAGCCGCTGTGGGCAATCTCACCGCTACAAGTGCCCAGCGCAAGGAGTCAAATGCAGGTCATGTAAATCATTTGGTCATTTTGCTAAATATTGCTTCAAAAATAAAAATATCAGTCATTTAGAGTCGTTTAATTCAAGTCATAGTCATAATAATAATCAAGATTATTTTGTTGGAATTTTGAATAGTCATAGCTCCAGTCAAAGTCATAAGTCTAATTGTCATTTAAAGTCATATAACAGTCACTATAAACATGTCAAGTCAGCAAGCACACAGTCTCCACCACCACAATTTACATACATACATAGTCAGTCACAGTCAGGGAATGATTCCGGTGATGACATTGGTGTCATTCCTGAGAGATCTCACCGAGACTCATATTGTCAGTCTGAGAAATTAATTCTCAAGTCATATTTCAATGATGATAATGGTGATAATGTCATGTCTGAGAGGTCTGAAAAGTACCTCGGTGATGAAAGCAGTCACCAGTCTGAGAAATTAATTCTCAAGTCATATTTCAAAGATGATAAGGGTGATAATGTCATGTCTGAGAGGTCTGAAAAGTACCTCGGTGATGAAAGCAGTCACCAGTCAGAGAAATCAATTCTCAAGTCATATTGTCATAATTCAAATAAAAGTTGTGATAGTCAAAGTGGGTATCTTAATGATGAGTACAGACACATGTCTGAGGAATCACCTCACACAATCACAGCAGTCACATCACCATATCACAGTCAACAAGTCACATCATCATTTAGTCAGGTCAATACAGTCGAGTCAAAACATAAACATAACATTAACAATAGTAAACAGTCTTGGAACATAAATGTTAAAGTAGGTCATTCACAATTTAATTGTATCATTGATTCAGGAGCTGATCTTAACATAATGTCAAAACAAACTTTTGTTTCTTTAAAACGTCAACAAAGTCAAATGTCACTTGTCAAATGTCACATAAATGTCACAGGATTTTGTGGCAAGTCAATACCCATTATGGGAAAAGTCAATATTAAATGCAATTTAATATTAAATAATAACACTGTCAGTGAAAATATAGTGTTCATAGTCGCAAATTTAGTATGTCCCAATGTCCTAGGTCTTCCTACTTGTGAAAGGTTAGGAATAATTAAAAGAGTTTTTTCAGTATCTAAACAAAATTTTTGTCAACAAATTCTAACACAATATAATGATGTTTTTCAGGGTCTTGGCTGTCTACCTCCTGTCTGTCACCTGAAACTCAAACCTGATGCAGTACCATGCGTGGATCCTCCCAGGAGAGTACCATTTGCGATGCTTGGAAAGCTACGCGAGGAGTTGGATCGCATGGAGAGCATGCAAGTCATTGAAAAAGTCACTAAGCCTACAGAATGGGTGAATAGCATAGTAATTACGGTCAAAAGTTCAGGTCAGTTACGAATTTGTTTAGATCCTAGAAATTTGAATAAGAATATCATAAGGGAAATTCATCCAATAAAGTCAATTGATGAGATAAGATCTCAATTAGTAGGAGCTGTTTGTTTTTCTCATTTAGATGCATTTTCAGGTTTTTGGATGTTAAGATTAGATGAATATAGTTCTAATTTATGTACCTTTCAAACACCATTTGGCAGATATAAATATTTAAGATTACCTTTTGGCATAAATGCATCATCAGAAATATTTCAAAGAGTTATGATGAATTTGTTTGGTGATTTAGAAGGAGTCTTGATATTCATCGATGACATTCTAGTCTATGGTCCAAGTGAGTCTATACATAATGAGAGATTACATAAAGTAATGCAAAGAGCTCGTCAAGTTAATTTAAAATTTAACAAGTCCAAATGTAAATTTCTAGTTTCTGAAGTCTGTTTTTTGGGTTATGTCTTTAGTAAAGATGGTGCAAGGGTTGACCAAGAAAAAGTAAAAGCAATTGTCAATATGCCTACACCACAAAATGTCAAAGAATTGCAAAGAATATTAGGTATGATCAATTATTTAGGTCCCTTTATTAGCAATTTGTCAGAAAAAACTCAAATTTTAAGAAATCTTTTGAAAAAAGATGCAGTCTGGTCTTGGGATGAAAATCATAATAAATGTCTTAAGAGTTTAATAGATGAAATTACAAAGTCACCGGTTTTAGCTCACTATAACCCCAATATTCCATTAGTCTTGTCAGTAGATTCGTCTAAGTCAGCATTGGGAGCAGTCATTTTACAAAATAATAAACCCATTGCTTATAGTTCAAAAACATTAACCACAACTCAGTCTAGGTATGCTCAAATTGAGAAAGAATTGCTTGCAATTCAATTTGGTTGTGAAAAATTTCATCAGTATGTATATGGTCATAGAGTCACAGTTCATACAGATCATAAACCATTAGTCTACTTATTTGATAAACCATTACATGATGTACCAGCTAGGTTACAGCGAATGATGTTAACTTTACAAAAGTATGACTTGAAAGTCATACATGTCCCAGGTAAACAAATGTTTATATCTGATACCTTGTCTAGAGCTGCCTTAAAAGATTATTATATACCAGAAAATGAGGCAGAAATAACTTGTCATGTCAATTTAATGTATTCAAATTTAGCAGTCACTAAAGATTACAGCACAAAATTGTCACAACATACTAATAAAGATGAAAGTTTGCAATTGTTAAAGAAATATTATTATGAAGGTTGGCCAAAAAGTAAAAGTAAAGTCAGTCAATTAGTCAAACCATATTGGAATATACAAGCTGAAATTCATGTCGTAAAAGATTTGTTGTTCAAAGGTTCAAAATTGATAGTACCACAGTCTATGTATAAGGAAATGTTGGATAAAATTCATGAAGGTCACCAAGGTATAAACAAATGTCTTAAATTAGCTAGAGATTCTTTATATTGGCCAAACATGTCAGTTGATATCAAAAATTTAGTAGAACAATGTCTTATATGTGCAAAATTCAAACCTTGTAACCAAAAAGAACCATTGCAAAATTTTGAGATTAATAAGTATCCATGGCAACAAGTTGGTATTGATTTAATGTATATTGATAACCTTTCTTATTTAATTGTTACAGATTATTACTCTAAATACATAGAGATAGCTTTGTTAAATAAAAATAGTACAGCCAAAAATGTAATTACAGATTTAAAGTCTATTTTTGCCCGTCATGGTATACCTTTGTCATTAGTGTCTGACGGTGGACCTCCTTTCCAATCTTTAGAATTCAAGAATTTTTTACATGAATGGGACATAGAACATATTATTACTAGCCCATATCATGCACAGTCAAATGGTCAAGCAGAAAGTTCAGTCAAAATTGTAAAAAATATGTTGAAAAAATGTAAAGAAAATTCGTCTGATCCTTATATAGCCTTATTACAATATAGAAATACACCTAAAAATAATTTACCATCCCCAGCACAACTGTTAATGTCTAGGAATTTAAGAGATAATGTTCCAAAGTCATATAAAAAATTAAAACCAAAGGTTGTAAAATTTAAAGATTACAAAGAATGTGTAAACAAGAATAATGTCAATAAGTCAAAATATTATAATAGAAATTCTAAGCCTTTGTCATTGTTGTATCCTAATGATCATGTCTACTTTAAAAGAAAACCAAATTATAATTGGGAACATGCCATTGTCAAGCAAAGGCTGGCAAATAATAGGTCATATGTCATTGAGGATGTCAATGGAGTTAGGTATAGGAGAAATAGAATTCACTTAAGGCATAAGTACTCTCCTATGCTATCCAACTCGTCGTCGTCGTCGTCATCGTCGCAGGGGAGAGAGGATGGTGACAGTCAGAAGGCTGGACCTCAAGAACTCTTATCTCAATCCTCAAGTAGTCAAATTGTCACACGTTCAGGTCGATTTGTAAAGCCTTCTCGTAGGCTAATAGAAGAAATAGATTAAGTATATAATTGTAATCTAAATTAAGTCATAATTAAGTAAAAACCTTTGTCTATCATAACTATGTATAATAAAGTCAATTTTTGTCAAGTCAGTCCATAGTCTTAAGTCTATTGTTTGTCAAGGGTTAATTTAAACTTAACAGGGGGGATGTTGTAACATCACTAATTAGTAATACTAATTAGTACGTCACTAATATAATAACTTCCGCTATGATCTGTCATCGGTCTTTTTCCATATCCTTTGAACCTGTGAACTAATATAAGTGTGTGTGGTGAAATATAACTCAAGTAACCCAAGATCAAGGACTTTCATTTATATTACAAATCGAAAGATCTTTTTAAGCGCTATATTCCGTCTTAACATACCACTTACCGATTCTTATTATTTTGGAAGACATAACTGACCTAAGGCATATTATTGATACTTTATCCCACCCAAAACAAAAATGTGAAAGACTGCCAAGTTCGATAATATGGGAATGCTTCGCCTATAAAAGAAGTGAGATCTGAATAAGTACCAAGTTCCATACACATACCTCAGTTAAAAATAGTTACTTTTTAATGATGTCACTTGGCAAGTTTTCATACACCTTGTTATAAACCTACTAAACGCAATGAATCAAGTATTTAATTTTCTATTAAAACTTGCCAAGTAACTTCATTAAAAAGTAACTATTTTTAACTGAGGTATGTGTATGGAACTTGGTACTTATTCAGATCTCACTTCTTTTATAGGCGAAGCATTCCCATATTATCGAACTTGGCAGTCTTTCACATTTTTGTTTTGGGTGGGATTTCATTTATTTTTGTAAGGTTGTTTATTTTATTTTTTTCTTATGATGAAGTTAGTTAAAGAAATGTCTCATTTATACTATCTTTTAGATTTTTTAATATGCACTATGTTTCTTACAAAGAAATGAACTAGATTAACTAATCATCCTCCGAGCCTTTTTCCCAACAATGTTGGGGTCGGCTTCCAGTCTAACCGGATTCAGCTGAGTACCAGTGCTTTACAAGAAGCGACTGCCTATCTGACCTCCTCAACCCAGTTACCCGGGCAACCCGATACCCCTTGGTTAGACTGGTGTCAGACTTACTGGCTTCTAACTACCCGTAACGACTGCCAAGGATGTTCAATGACAGCCGGGACCTACAGTTTAACGTGCCATCCGAAACACAGCCAATGGTGTCTAGGATATACTTAGAAAGTACTGTAACATACAAACTTAGAAAAGTTGCATTAGTACTTGCCTGACCTGGGATCGAACCCGCGCCCTTGTACTTGAGAGGTTGGTCCTTTACCCAGTAGGCCACCATGACTTTTTTTTTTTTTACTAGATTAACTAAATGGACTAGATTTACCAACTGACTGACATGACATGTTATCATATATTATGTTCGTTGATCAAAGTTACACATTCGTTATTTTCGAAAGTGACACACTTGGCCGTTTTCAGATTTTTACTTTACTTTGACTAAATACAAACCTTTTATATAAATATAGATAAATTTAGGTCGTTTTAGTTCCTTAGGGGTATAAATTTACACCTGGTATAAAACACCTTCATTATTTTGAAACCGACTCACACTTGGCCATTTTCAGATTTTTTCCTTTACCTTGACATAAAGACCTACCTCCATGCCAAATTTCAAGTCAATACGACCATTGGAAGTGGTCTAGGTTTTTGATGAGTGAGTCAGTGAATAAGTGAATCAGTGAATCAGTGAATCAGTGTATAGTAAAAATAGCGATTTTCTGACGTCAATATCTCAAGACCTACAATAGGTATTTTAATGAAATTTTGTATTTTAGATAAGTGAGGGGGTCTCAACAGATACTAGAAATTTGATATGCGTAAATAAAATAGATTTTGAGTTACAGGGGGGTCGAATTTGGCCCGAAATGGTTCGTGTAATATAACCCACGGCCGGTGTGTCGCTTTTTTTGCTCGAACTTGGCGGACACACTGCCGTGTGTCTAGACATTGTGTTAAGGAATAACATCTCACTTGAAGTTATGAGCCATATTTCAATCAAAAGATCTTTTTAAGCGCAAGGTTGTATTAGCATAACTCCGACAAATTGTTAGTACTTTAAAAGCTAGAGCTTTTCTAAGAATATATTATCGGTAGGTTCTGTCAAGCTAGTCCATTACTTCTTTAGTAACAAATTATATATTATTTGAAAAACCTTTCCAAATGAAACATTTCGTGTTAACATACTTCCGACAAATTGTTAGTAGTTTAGAAGCTAGAGCTTATTTAAAATTATAATTATTGATAGATGTTTTCAATTAAATAAATCCCATCTCTAGTAATGAGTTATACATCATTCAAAAGACGTTTTTAAATGCAACATTTCATATTAAAAAAACTTCGGCGAATTGTTAGTATTTCAGAAGCTAGAGCTTATATAAGATTATTTTATCGATAGGTGTTTTCAAGTTAATAAATCCCTCCTGTAGTAATGATACATATATCATTCGAAACGACTTTCTAAATGCAACATTTACAATTAACATACTTCACACCAATTGCCAGTACTTTATACCAAATCTTAAAATATATCTATATTTTCCGGACGGTGGACACTCCATATGCAGCATGATCTTTGTCGGACAAGCTCACCACAATTTTCTAGTTAACTTTATTAAACAAATTTCAAAAAATGAAATAGGTATGTACGAAGAGTCGTAGTGACGTCATACCGACATTTTCAGGATGGTGGACACTCCAAACGCAGCACGATCTTTATCGGACAAGTTGACCACCATTTTCTAGTTAACTTTATTAAACGAATCTCAAAAAATGAAACAGGTATGTACGAAGAGTCATAGTGACGTCATATCGACATATTCAGGATGGTGGACACTCCAACCGCAGCACGATCTTTATCGGACAAGTTGACCACCATTCTCTAGTTAACTTTATTAAACGAATCTCAAAAAATGAAACGTGTATGTACGAAGAGCCATAGTGACGTCATATCGACAATTTCAGGAGTCAAGCATTAAAAAACGCAGCGGCACCAAAATTTGCGCATTCGAAAAGTTTGTCGGACTCATCGTAAGGAAGGCACTCACAAAGTCTTAAATGTCATTATCCTCATCATCCTCCGAGCCTTTTTCCCAATCCTGTTGGGGTCGGCTTCCAGTCTAACCGGATTCAGCTGAGTACCAGTGCTTTACAAGAAGCGACTGCCTATCTGACCTCCTCAACCCAGTTCCCCGGGCAACCCGATACCCCTTAGTTAGACTGGTGTCAGACTTACTGGCTTCTGACTACCCGTAACGACTGTCAAGGATGTTCAATGACAGCCGGGACCTACAGTTTAACGTGCCATCCGAAACACAGTCAATGGTGTCTAAGATATACTTAGAAAGTACATACAAACTTAGAAAAGTTGCATTGGTACTTGCCTGACCTGGGATCGAACCCGCGCCCTCATACTTGAGAGGTTGGTCCTTTACCCACTAGGCCACCACGACTTTTTTTTTAAAGTCTTAAATGTATATGTATCAAAAAAAAATTTGTTCGCCGGCCTGGGGACTATTAATACATTGACCTCAGTTCTCATTCATTAACTTTCATTATGATACACCCAAGAACCAGAATTGTTTAACTATAATTATCACGGGTTGTTCGTGAAGATCTGGTAGACAGTCACTTCATATTAAAAATATTCATATAATTAATTGTTACCTTTAGCCACAGTAGTCATGGGCTGCCCCACATAGCCGCCGTCGGGCGACAGCGGGCGCAGCGTGACGGGCACGGCGGCGCAGGCGGCTGGCAGCAGGCACTGCACGCGGCCGCTCACGCGACTCTTCAGTTGAGAGAATGTTATGCCGTCTACGGGAGCGTTGCCCACTGATACTTTTTGGGTTAGGGGGTAGTATCTGTGGAACAATAATTGCAGTTATAGAAATATGGAAAATAATTTTGATAACCAAATTGGTGTGATTTTGCCATAAAATGAGTGCCAGCCATAACATGGAAAGGGTAAAAGGTTTCAGGGGCTCAATTATATTAACGAATCTATTTGTGTTTACTTCATTGAATATTTTTAACTTTGCAATCGATGATAACTCTCTTAGCAAAGGGCAGCTCAACTATTGTTTGTAAATGTATAAATTAATTACTACAAACACTTTATACAAATACTTTAGTTTAGAAAGTACCAGATATTTTCAAATGTGAGTGTATCGTCTAAGGTTTATAATTTATAAATAAGTAAATTAAACTGTCATATAAACAGATACTTACTGCAACCCCTCCCTCTGCTCCTGCTCCGACACATCAACCTTAGCAGTATATACTCCCGGCGCGAGATACGTGCACCAGGTCCCGTCAGCGGCCGCGTGCACTCTAGCCGTACCCGCCGCCTGCGCCAGCAGCACGTGGCGGCCGGCGCCCGGGCTCACGCCGCCGCACACGCGCCAGCGGCCCGCGCGGCCCGACGGGGCGCTGCGCGGACCCGTCGGGGATACTACTAGTTGGATGTCGTCCAGTTCACATTGCTCTGATGAAGGACAAGTAAAAATATTACACCTACAAAACTTCTCTGAGAAAATTATAGCAATAAATAAATAAATAAAATAATTTATTTCCTAAAAACTTAATCACACAATGTACTTAAATATAGCACATATATCTTAATCCTTTCTATTGTCTCTAGCCAGATCATTGACAAATATTACACTAAAAATATAAAAACAATAATTTCTTACCATGTTGGAATCCAATAGTATAAGTAGAAGGCTGTAGGTTAGGCAGAGTGAACTTGCCAGCTGCATCAGACTTGCCAATGGGTGTGCCGTCCAACAAGACCTGGGCACCGGCCAGGCCTGGCCCTCCTACTGACTTAACCACTGTACCCACTACTGTGAACCCAGTTACCTAAAAAAATAGAACACGCCTTATTATTATGTTGGTAAGAAAGTATGCATTATCTAAAGCAGCGGTTCCCGAATTCTTTTGGCTTCGGAACCCTTTTCGTTTCACCATTTTTCGGCGGAACCTTAGCTTATGTAAGAAGTAAACTAAAGACGTAAATACACTTAGGTACGGCTAGCGTGGGTTTGTACAGGTGCGAGGCGAGCGAGCGCGATATTTTATAACTAAAAGAAGAAGTTCCAAGCACCCGCTAGCACCGAAAGACATTCGGGGCTAGCCGGTATCGCGAGCGAAGCGAGCGCGAATTTTTTTTAGTTTAATTACCTACACAAAATAAACAAAACCACTGTAAATTAATAAGGTCTCAAAAGTACAATATCCACACAAAAAAGCAAATGCAAATGCGAAGAAAGCGCTATTGCTTTTTCTGAACCGGAGGAATAAAAAATAAACATCAAAGGAAACCTCGACGCGAAATTTTTTCGGATAATTAATCGGGTACCTGAGCAATTAAACGAACATAAAAGCATCAGGTAACATGGAGTCGCGAGCGAAGCGAGCGCGAAATTTTCGGATTCGCGGAGGTGCAAAAATTGGAAATAATGTCACACTTTGATTCATGGTAAAAATAGCCACTGGAAATACTCGTATGCCGTCATTTCACGTCCTGTCAAATATATGAAAACGTATAATCCTGGCGATGAAATAAGCCCAAAAAATGCGATGATTTTTGTCCGACTCGCTACCTACTTTTGCCGAAGACCTGGAGGAATTAAGTTAATCTACAATTTGTAAAAAACAGAATTAAATTATCTGCTGCCTTAGCCTTCCCCCGCACTTGTCACAAACTCGTACTCTCCCGAGTGGTACCCACCTACATGGTGCTTAAATGGAATTTTGGAATGCAATATTTAAAACAATTTAATTGAAAATGAATAATAATTTAATATTGTCAAAAGTGAAACGATTTACCATATGGAAATCTTGAATTTTTCACGGAACCCCTGAGGGCCTGTCACGGAACCTCAGGGTTCCGCGGAACCCCATTCGGGAACGGCTGATCTAAAGTTTTAAAGTACAGAAGGTGTAAGAATAATTTCTGGTGTTCTCAACTTTAGTATAACTTCACTTGCAATGAATGACTATACACTCCCTTTCACTAGAATAGAAAAATAAATAAAATTGAACTTACCTCAAATGCATGTTTAATGAACAGACTGTCATGTCTAACAGTGAAGGGCACAGCTTCCGGCCTCACATTGTAGCTGACTGTCACCTGTCCGGGCGGTGTTGGCAAAGCCATGAGTTTGTACTCCCCGGCCGGCACCAGGCCAAAGTTGAACTCTCCATTAGCATTGGTGATAGAGTGGCAGATGGGAGCATCAGGTACTCCTTGCAGGAGAGCTGTATTGCAGCCTTCCACTCGGAATTTAGGACTTTCCTGAGAACAATAACATAAGATGGTTCCAATTTAATTTTCTCAATACTCAGAACTGCATTTTATGCTAGCAATACATACCTCCTTTGAATATAACAGCACATAGACCCCTCCGATGGGACTGCCAAATGATGTGACTGATCCCGACACATCATACCCCTTCACTGCAATCACACCCACTGGCAGTGCAGTGTTACCCTCCTTCACCTGTACCACAGCCTGAGCAGGGTCTAACTTCCACCTGAAAATAATTGTATGCTCGTTTATAACAATACTTGCTTAGATAAAAAATCAAGTCAATGTTATTGCATGCTTCTTAGTTTAAGACTTGTATAAAGTAGGTCAAGACCATTTCTAGTACTTAGAGATCATTTGGCTTCGTTGACAGGCTTCATAAAATACAATAAGAGGAAAGTTTTAACATGTTGAATGTATGTACTTACTTAGGATGAGATGCTTTCACAGTATACTTTCCAGGAATGACAGGAGTAAAATGAAAGTCACCACCAACTGTAGTGACAGTGTTGCGAACTTGTCCTTTATCATCCACTAGTTGGATGGCAATACCGCTGGGCCCTTGCTTCTGTCCTGCGGTGATCACTCGCCCCGCTATGCCGAACCCATTGAAAGCAAAGTTAACATCCTGACCAGAGGAACACTGGTCAGTGACTCCATCTACTGATAAGTTCACCTCAGACGGCTCAAAACTCCACCCGGCTGGGGGATGGACTTTCAACACATATTCCCCTTTCTCGTACAGAGGCAGGAAATAATAGCCATTAGTAGGGGCACATTCAGTCTTCTCCTTCAAACTGCCTTCTTTGGTATATCTGTAAACAAACGATTTATGAATGAAATGTTAACATGCACACGGAGAGTACGATATGACATTAATTAAATTATAGTTCAAATAAGATTCTCAAACCAAACACTAAAGAATTGGGGGAAAATTTAATTAGTTAAAATGTTAGGTTAACTTACAATCCTATTTCTATTTTAGAGAAATCCAATGGAACATGACTTTTTACAAATCCACCGCATCCTAGAATATCATTTGCACTACATTTTGTACTTAATAATAGTAAAATTATTGGTAAAAATAATCTACCGATGTCAGCAATCATCGCCATTTTCAAATAGTGATGTGCCGCTATTTTACTTTACTGATAACACTCGCTCTGTCACACAAAACGATAAGAAAATGTCATCTAGTGATGTCCATCCTCTCTGCACACATGGCTTTTGAACCATGGTCTCACGTTATCCGCCCCAAAAAGCTCGGTAGTGATTTTTTCCCGAAAACTACTGATCCCTCAGGTCTCAGTTAACATTCAAGGACAAGATATCCCCATAGGTAATAAAACAAAATTTTTAGGCGTTTACTTAGACTCAAAATTATCCGGGATTCACCACTTTAACTATTTGATCCAAAGATGCGAAAGAGCAATCTCCATCTTAAAAGCTCTTGCTGGTGTCTGGTGGGGGGCCCATCCCTTCACTATGAAACTGGTCTACAATGCCTTAGTCCGCAGTATCCTGGACTATGGGTCACACTTGGTGATTCCAAGCAACAAAGGTGCCTTGGCCGGTTTAGATAGGATTCAGTCTCAATGCCTTCGAATCATCTCAGGTTGCATGAAGTCGTCGCCTATTAACGCCTTGCAGGTCGAATGTGCGGAACCTCCTCTAGCCCTGAGACGTCAGTACCTTGCTTCCCGTTTCCTATCCAGGGTTATTCCCAAGTCGTCCCACCCCCTCATCCCAAAACTCAGAGAGCTTGACACTCTTTGTCACAGCTCCAAATATTGGGAACACAAAGAAATCCCCCTATTCCTAAAAGCATACCGGTTTTTTCAAAATTTAGAATCCCCCATTGCTCCATATCCCAGACTTCCTCTATTTAATTACCCCTACGAAGTACTTTGCTTCACCCCTAAAATATTCTATAACATTGGCATATCCAAAAACTCCCCATCGGCAAATTCGGCCTTTAATGCGGTTTTGGGTGAACGATGGATTGGGTTTCAAAAGTTCTTCACGGATGCTTCCAAATCAAATGGTGGCTGTACTGGAGCCGCGGTTTACTATCAGAACTCTAAAATAATTTTGAAATTCAAATGTCCGAAGGAGTCTTCTGTATTTACAGGCGAGTGTGTGGCACTATTGGAAGCTTGTCGTTTTATAGAGTCTCATGAGATTAACTATGGAGTTATCTTTACTGACTCCCTTAGCTGTCTCCAAGCCCTATCCCAGAATCCCTTTAGAACTAAACTCCATTGTCCTATTGTCCTGAATATTAAAAAGTCCCTTTTCTCCTGCACTAGGCAAGAGAAAGAAGTTCACTTAGTCTGGATTCCTAGCCATTGCGGTATAGCGGGCAATGAATGTGCCGATGCATTGGCCAAAGATGCGTGTTCATCTGAGTCTGCTGACCTTGTACACTTCTCCCTTCAAGGGCATGACCTGCTAAACCTCCCTAAATTGAGTCTAGAGACCTCGTGGCAGGAATGCTGGAACATCTCCAGCAAAAAGAAGGGTAGCTCTTATTTCGCCATTCAACCGGTTGTAAAACCAAAACCGTGGTTTTCAAAATTTAAAAAATACCCTAAAAGGGTAATTTCAGTCCCTGTGCAGAATACGGTTAGGTCACTGTTGTACACCGGTCTTTCTGCGCAAAATTCGGGTGCAGGATTCATCCCTCTGCGAGTGTGGTCTGGATGAGGGTACCCTGGACCATATATTTTTTGACTGTCCTAACAACTCATCCTTTGATTTATATGGTCGTCTCCAAAAACTTAAAATTCCTCTCCCTACTAATTTCCGTTCCCTCTTATCCCACTCCTGTCCAGAACTGCTCCAGATGCTGTTGATGTTTATACATCAAAACAATATTAAATTATAAACTGTGGCCTATATTTAGGCCTCAGTTTGTATGGTTGTGGTATATATATGTTATGTGTTACTAACATTTTGTTGTTATTTTTATATATGTAAATGTATTTCTGTTTGTTTCAGTGCCGTCCTACTAACACATTAAGTTACTCAAGATCGGCCACAGCTCCGTCTTAAATCAATATATTTATATTTTTTCAATTTATTTTCATTAAAAGCACTACTTGCTTGTCATCCCACTTGTCATTGGCAGAATCGTCGAATTGACATCGACACGGATTGCCATATTCAAAAATAGAATAGAATAGAATAGTGATGTCCATCGTTCGACTAAAAATAATAGTCGATTATTGCAATTCACTCATTTTAAAAATATTTCAAAAAAAATGTTTCAAAAAGCCTCCTAGATTGATTTATTTATTTCTTTGAAAAGAAAGACGGGTTGTAAATAACTTGCTTCATTGCTTGAAGACGACTATTGGTATTTTGCTATGTAGTTACTAAACTACAAAGAATATAATATAGAGGATAGGAACAACTATGCAAACAGTACAATTTTGTACTAATATCTCTGCAAATAGTAATATGCTGACGAGACGCTCTCCCTGACTTTCTCCCGTCTGAACAAGGAACGTGATGCTTGTTCATCATCCTCCTGCTCTTATCCCGATTTTATTTGGGGTCGCGCATCCATCCGTAGTTTCTTTGGTTGTCCACTTCCACTATTTTTATTCATCCACATTCAAGCTCATCCTTCCTCACAACGTGATCAGAGTTCCTTAATCATTATCTCTAGATACTTATACTAGTCCATGTCTCTAGAAACTAAACTGAAAGTTATTGATTGGTACTTTTGATGTGACCCAAATTCACTTCTATGCAACAGAATGTTATCTAACATACGATCGTTAGCTATTTATTGATTTTTGGATTAGTAACTGTACAGTAACTTATCAGTAAAACTTATGTAGGTACACTTCTAAAGCTCAACAAAAGTAGAATGTTTGTATGAAATCTGTAATCTCCAGAACTACTGATACAATGATAATGTTTTTAATTCTTTGAGTGTTTTCACTTATGATTTGATTGTGTTAAACCCTATGATCATGATATAAAAACATTATGCAACTTTGTGCGCTTTTATTAAATGTTTAATTATTGATATACAACAGAATATTACATTATAAAAACAGTGGGATTGTAGATTGTACATTAAATATATTATTATAAAACAAATAAGAAATAGACTTATAAATACATTTACTAAGTTAAAGACATTACAAGTATGTTTTACACTGATGAAATTTTATGTTGTTACAGCGGTTTTGGTCTTATTTTGTATTGGTAGGAATAACTTAAACTCAGCTGGAAGTTCATCTTCTGAATACAGCCTATCTGAGAAGTAAACTCTTCTAATTCTGCAGTTTGCATGTATTTGTACTCTGAGAGTTTCTACATAATTTGTTCCATAGGCTCTTCGAGTAAAATCTGCCAGATTGAACTGGATTTGATTCCAACCTTCATCAAGCCGCATTGGCATGGTACAAATGAAGGGCTTCACCCGAGTCGTAGACTGATAATTGCTTGCTCTGAACCTTCGACGTACATTCTTGTCATCCAAAACCTGTAAAAAGACGTGTTTGAGGTTATAAATAAATCATGTAAGTATAACATATTTTTATTAGGTTAAGTTTTACTCTCTTGATTTGATAGAAAAATACAAATGGTAATAAGCCGGAAAAGTAATAATATGCTCACCTGGACTTCGAAGGTGAAGTACTTCTTCAGGTTCTTTATTATCATAACCAGAAAAGGCAGCTTGATACCAAGCGTTTTTTTAGGATCAGCAGGACACGTAATGTACGTGGTGCTAACATTGGTGCCAACTATTTCTAGCACTAGACTCTGAATGTCGTTGTCCGTGATCCTCTTTATGTGCCCATTTCGCACCTTTTTGTCCCAAATTTGTAAAGGTTTGCTCCCTATACTGTAAAGAATGGAAAGGAAACCGGACTGAAATGTGTTTTTGAACATTTCGCTCGAGCTTGCCCGCAACACACAGTGTACTCTTACATTTATCAGACGATTAACAACAAAGGTTTGATCAATAAATAGCCCACATTTACGGTTGCATTACACCTTGACAGTTTGACAGTAAACACACAGGAATTTTGAAAACAGCCATGGATTGGCCATGGGTTTGTTATCAACTGGATTACCATAGCAACGATACGAACGAGACGACATTATTTCTATACACGCAGCTATTTCAGAAATTTTGTTTCAAAGCACCTTTTCTGTTCAAAAGTATTTGTAAATCTTATCTAATATTGCCTGATTTTAAAGAAAAACTTAAATATTTTTCATTAATGATGAATAAAAAACCTAAATAAGTTTAGATTTTAGCGTAATAGTTTTGAAAAACAATTTTAATATTTCATTCTCGGACACAGAGTTAATATGTTTGTAGCGTGGGCTGGAATGTTTTCAATTAAATTGACAGCAACTATTTTTTTTATCTATGCCCGTCGCAGTAAAAAAATTCAAGCAGTGCATGTGCAGTGCTTGCGTATTTATTTCTGTTCAAAAATATAATATTTGGAGCAATATTTCACCATTCTGTAGAAAATGTACCGAAACAATACCGCCGAGTGTTAATACAAGTATAATGAACGTTTTTCTTTGTGTATCCTGTTGTTGATTTCAATAAGTGATATAGCAAAATGACGGAAATGTCGTCGAAGAGGTAAGATTACTTCTTTCTTAGCAGTAGGAATGTTTGCTATTGATTCATATTTATACTGATTTGTGTATTTATCTGAATAGTTTTATAGAAATTATGTAACTGCTGAAGAAATGCCGCGTTGGCTTTCCCTACAGCAATATCCTTTCTTTATCACACTTGAAAATTGGTAAAATAAATAATAGGATGCAGGCTCATCCCGGAAATGAATTTAAATAATATTCCTAATTTGGTATTTAGTAAAACACAAAGTGTAATTTAAATATCTTGATGATATTTGATTTTTTCGGCTTTTCGGCCAGTGGGTATATTTATGGCCATAAAAAAAATAATTTTCTGTAATTTTCAAGACCATTTTTGGGCCAGAATCACGTTTCGTTTGATGTATAATATCTAGATTGTTTTTAAAAATCCAGGGAATACTGGGTGGAGTATTCAGGGTTATTACCCCTAACTATTAATGCCACTGCAAAATAATCAATAACTTGCCTGTGTGTTGAACTACAGAAATATCAGTAACTTGCTATCTACATTCACTCATAAAAAATATAGTCCTATCATTGAATCTGTGCTTTTGTATGTAAAATGTTATTGTTTACAAATATCATAAGTCTAGAGAAGCAAGCTAATTCTATGTTACTTTTAGACAAGAGAGGATTGTTATACATTTTAAATTCTTCATGCACACCTTCGTTAATCATTGGATTCTTTCAGGAAGCCAGGTTTTTACTATTACTCTACAGTATTGAGTATAAAGCACTGTCTCCTTCTTCCACTTGAATGATTAACTCCTGGACTAAACACAAAGTATTGTTTCAAGGTATTGTTGTAAGGTTATCAAACAAAACATAATTTACTGCCTAACATGTGAGATTCAATTTTGATAAAATGAAGAATCTCATTATTTGAAAATATTTGTGTGACATTTAGCTGTCACATCAGATATTGTCAATAAATTGTTACCATTGAAAAAAGATGTCAATACTCTTTGGTACCAAAAAGTTTGTATATCATAATTCGAACTGAGGTATTATACATAGACTCTATACATTATTTCTTAATGTAATCTAAGCCGTGAAGTAACTCTAGGAGTTACATTACTTCGTAACAGTTGAATGGTTGAGCAATATCAATAGCAGTGACTTCATAAAAATTACTTTGAAATTGATTCATATTATAAAGGGACTGTTAAACAATGGCATGGTGGCCCATAACTTGTACATATTGGGCCTTCTTGGATATGTAATGTGAAGTATTTCATTGGCGGTTCTTACAATAAGTAAAACGTTTGTAGAAATCATAGGTACTTACCTATAATTTTTTTTCCTATTGTATGACACAATAACTGATTTTTATCTATAATGAAGGATATAATTTCATTATCCTCATTACAGATTTTTATAATCAACCCATTTAAATTAAATGATTATAATTAATGCATCACGAGGAAAAGCACAGCAACATAGGTTTTATCAGCACATACCGACAGACGCATTTCCGTCGATACGGACAGATGGCGAAGTCCTTCAAAATGAACATCGCGCCGTTCCCTAAAGGGACAGGCAGTGATATACCACGTAGTTTTGGCATGAAAATAATAAGCTCACTCATTCCACATTACTTCGTGATTTGCCGACGAAAACCTATCTTTTGGGAATATCAAAAAATATTATTTTACAATATTTTTTGTTACCTGCAGTCGATCTTGGCCCGTTTTAACTTCCCCGATTGAGTCGTAAGTGGCGGAATGCGTGCGAGCGGCTATAAAAGGAGAGGAGGACACAATCGCGCCGATTAGACTCCGACGCCGTCATTCCAGTAGGCGAACACATCCTTGCAATATTACGAAAATATTTCTTCAATGAATATAAAACTCATATAAATAGCTAACCATGCGGCATTAATGCAACTGCACCTAAGTAAGGTATGCAGGTATTGCTAATGAGATACTTTCTCTGCTTACACTCGGGACCAGTTTTTGCAATAACAATAAATATGGAGTTTAATACCCTGGTTCTGCGTTTTGTTTTTATTTTGTGCAATGAATGAGTCGGAAAGGCTCCGCTTCGATTTTGCTCGGTTTGGGGTCGCTAAACCCACCGGCTGCTGACAGGACTATTCTGCCGTATGAAATACTCATTTGAAAGTAGGTATGCAGGCCCCATTGAAATCATTTGTAGCTAGTGTACGTACTTTAGTTAATGAATCAGTGCAGACAGAATAGGGGGCTTCAATAGTTCTTTTGTATAGTTTTATCAAAGAGTATGCAGGAAGTAGCAAATTGAAACAAATTAAGTTAATGACGAAAGCCCTTGCTGGAATCCTTTAAAAAATTAGAGAGATGTAAAGAGATAATCTTTAAATCCTGGCGAGATCGCAAAATGTCGAAAACTTTATCGAATTAACAAATTGAAACGGTTGGAAATCAGGCAAACGAGTGGTAATTGAAGTAATGACATTACACGCTGCCGTGAGTTTTGCAGATCGTTTCAACTAACTAGCAGAATGTAGTTTAAAGTTTATTCCATACTGCAGGGCTGGCTGAGCTGTGTCTACCGAATTTCTTGTTTAATTTCTGAATAGTGAACAGTGTTGCGGAATAAGGCTTGAGAATTCCGCCGCGGGAACCTGCGTGTCATCGCCATTGTCTTCAGTTTTTGTGCAAGAAATATCAACCTACGTATTTTTTAGACCTCAGTTAAAATGAGTCTCTAATTTTAAACATTGTTTTAATTAAGTTATTTCCTCAACATACTGCTGAGTTCGTTGAGCACTGTAATTTTCCCAACCGGTAAATGGTGACTTCAACATTTTTTCCTAAACAGTATTACGTGCGGGGTAACCTTTTGGATCCTACTTGTAGTATCGAAATTGTTTATTTCCAATGCCAAGGCAAACTGTAGCTGATAAACACATGAGTATTTTATTTGCACTGGCTGATAAATAGTCCCTTATCATAAGCGCCAGACTTGCATTTCTGATTCAATACATTATTATCAGTGTGCGACAAAACTAGTAGAACTCCATATGACTGAATATCGATTGAGGGTAAATTAAAACCCCTGTTTTTATGTCCGATAGATGAGCTATTACGCACAGGTATCTGCATTATTAATGAAGCCGCGTATTGTTATTGGGCAGGCTGTTGCACTGAGTCACCGGCCATTGGCGTCTGCATAGCCTACATTGCTCGCCATTGTTACGAGGTTCATTCGATTCTTTAGTAAACCAAGTTTTTTGGGTCAAAGATTCAAAGGATAGTCTAAGGATACCCTAAGGAAGTTAGACTCATTATTTTGGTGTCATCGAAAACGATTATTTTCTTTGAAGATGATTCTGCTGAGAAAAATGTAGTAACACGGTTAAAGGAAAACAACCAGATGACGAACGCAAACAGTTGCAGAAAATTATACACGTATTAGTTTACCGCTACATTCCCACAGCCGAAAAGTTAAATTCAGTAGTGCAGTAATTAGATCTAGAAATTATTACTTTGACTTTATTTTAGGAATAAATAATCTTTTTCAGCTAACCGTAATGAACGAAGCATTCATCAAATGCATTAAATCGTTTATTTAACTGGTCTGCTTGCAAAACTGGTTCACGTGCGAATAGCTGGCGGATCGCGTGGGGGTATATCGAAAAGCGGGATTATGAACGGCTTTATTTGTTCAGTTTCTGGGTCGTCGATCTTGGCTGACCTGTCTCGTTTCAACGAGAAAGTGAGTGCTCTTTTTACATGCAACCCATGTGCGGATATCGCAGCTATGAGTACCTTGGCCACACACAATAACAGTTGCCGTTTTATTGCGTCAGTTAACTGCAATAAACATCGCAATGCCATAGATGTGAAGGCAATTAAATTAATAAAAAGCTCATGGTCACAGCACGATTGCTTGTAATAGGCGCTGTATCGGTAGACAGTCTGTCTTCACCCAGTTCATTGCACGATGAATTGCGAACGCAAAAATAACACAAACGGAAACTAAAATGTGTCAAACATGAAGCGGTACGCGGTGACTTCTTGGAATAAATATAAACTCTACATGCAGACCCTCTTCAAATTCCAATTAGAGCTAAACAATTATTTTGTGCTGTTTTTGAGGAGTTTCGCTTCCATGTTTCAAAAGAATCTGGAATGACATTCACCATATGAGTACGGCATTCATGTTTAGCAAAATAATGACTTCTTTTTAAAAGTTTCAAGATGCATCGAGCCAAAGATGCATATGATGTACAAGAAGTAACAGAATATCAAGAGGATAAACAAAGTTTCAATAACTTACACCGTTCGTTATAGAGCAACAAACCAACGAGGAATCCTATTATTATGTAGAGCGAAGGAGGAAGACGGATGAAAGAATTACAGTAATAATAACAAGAGTACATGTTACAGTAATTCTGACTAATGAACGTTAACTGTATACCAATAAAAAGGTCACAGTATCGATGTAACGAGCAGGATCTGCGTATTATTTATAGACAGACCAACACGCGGTTTTATTTATCTAGAGCCGCCCACCCGGCCGACTCCGGCCCGTCCACCAAATGCGACATCACCTTAAAAAAACTTTATGTTGCGATGTGATTTATGACTTCTCTTAAGTTTTAACAAGAGCACATATTTCAAGAACATTCTATGTTTCTATTTGCTATTTTGTTAGATAGCTGAATCATTCCCGCATTAATGTCTGAATGGTCCGTTCAAAATTAGCGAGTCTTTGCCCTGTTCGTTTGCCCGATCGTTATAAACTGCTAATTAAACGTTTCGTGTTAAACAGTAAACAAATAAGGCCTCTGTCTGTTTATGTATTTTTTACCTTAATAGAAGGTCTTAGCGAGTCGGATTCTTGCAAAATCCAGATTACTACGTGAAGTCGCGTCTGACCGCTTGGTGCGGGATCAGTTGAACTTGGAGCGCTGGCTTGTTGTGGAACATCAAAAGCAGTCACATAAAAGCTGTCGCAGAGGACAGACGCGCTGTCGCCACTTGCCGGTGTTAGCCTGAAAAGGATACGTGTGATTATTTCGGGAGTAAATCTTGTTGATCGCTTTTGGATGATTGCCGTGGACTTGGATGGTTACGTAAATTGTGGGAAGTGAGTGTACTTGGCTCGAGATTCATCGTTGAAAGCTCAAGTTTAATGGACTAAAGTTTTAGTTACTCCCGATGTTCCGAGTCTAAACAGCGATCAATTTCAAAAGATAACTCTATCTAGTGTACACCACATGTGCCGTAACCCCATTTTATAGATAGAAACGTGGTGACTGTTTACACGATAAACAAAGTTTCGGTTTTGTTTTTGTATCGATGTGTTTTACGAAGAGAAAAGTGTGTACATTTGGGTTCCGTAAATACGATGATATAACAAATGCATTAAAATTTATGGATTCCATTGCTGCTAGTGTTTAGCAAGTGTAATAGTGAACAAAGTGTCGTGGCAGAGTTATTATAGAGCCTGCAAGCATGCTTCGGTTGCGGTAAAGATGCAAGCCCCTCATGGATAGTGAGGGTAGACTGGTGTTTTGGAAGAGCGGTGTATGGGAAGGGGGAGCCCCCACTCTAAACTGCAACACCTGTAAGAAACGACGCGCCGACAGAATGAGTGCCAACGACACGCAACGCCCCCAGGGGTGAGTATCTGGGTAGCAACCAACGAAAAATTAACTAAAGAATGAATACTTCACGCTGAAATCTATGCTGCCTTGCGTGAAGGCTGTTACAAATGCACAAATTACACGCACTATATCATCCGGAAAGTACCTGTTGCTGTCCAGAAACATGAATTACGTGTATACTAACTTTAGCAACTGCTACTATGAAAAACACGAAAGCGATGCCAACGTTTATTTTTTTCATATGGAAAATCTATAAACTATTGACAGTTTCCATCATAGATTTTGACTGCTGTATAATTTTAAAATCGTAGAAGCGCTGTTCTTATTGTTCAAAAACTCATTATGTATGACCAAACAATTGTGTGCGCATCAGATCGGCAAGCACCACACAGTCTACAAGGTTTGCTTCTTTCAAGCTTATTATTGGAATCAAAAATAAACATTGCAAACATTCTACGTCCCCGTACAATAACATTCCTTCACTTGGCTTGCGAGTTCCTACAGATTTAGTCAACTTATCCGTAATAGTCTCAAAGTTTCTCTACTTACTTGCAGGCGCAGTATAAGATTGAAAGACACAGCCATTGTTCGCTACATTTCAAAATGTTGTAATAAAAGCTGGCGCAGGTGTATTGTGTAGGATGCATAGCGTGCTATCTACCTTGAATGCCATCCTTATGTCGCCTGCCATTACAGATTATTTTTGTTTATATCACTGTTTACCAATACCAGGTTTTATTCGCACAATTGTCCGTACTCGAAAATGAAGACTCTTGAGATTACTCTGACAATTAAGTGCGATACTCGGAATACTAAGTCTGCACACTGTTTGTACGTAAATAGATCGTTATTTTGATCAAATTCTCAGCATTGTGTACTTATTTTCGCCTTGTTGCATACAAGAGAAAATAATATTTGCATGAATCACCGCTCCCTTGCGAATAGGTCCGGGCTTCGGTTCGGAACCTGTTTTCCTTAAGCGGACTGCGGTCAATTTTTAATATCACACGTACGATACGGATGCCTTAACTTACTGCTGGTTCAATATTGTTAATTGAGAACAATGGAACAAAGAGTAATCGTTGATTCATCTCCTTTTGTTTTGTCATTGCTAAGTTAGGTAAGAGTTGACTCTTTCTAACAGCCCTGATTAGATGGTCATATATTCCAAGGATTTTTTAGGGTTTTGGGTTGGTTTAGTTCTTTTATGAATAGCATCAAACTGGTTTCTATCTTAAACCAACTTCCTATGGTTTACTTTTGAAAGGTTCGCAGAAGCAATTCTTTTAGAGGAGAAGGCAAACACGTCTGCCAAACTTCCTTTATCCAGATTAGTATCACCTCCGTTTTGCGGGCTTATTATGCATGAATTTTCATGTTATTACCATTTTATCTCCAATAGACCCATAAAAGAAAACGGCTTGATATTATGAGGAATATATAAATTGATTATTGTGAATGACTTGCCAACTTGCCAGTTGTTGGTGTGACAAGTTTTTGTAAAAGCCCGTAACATGCGAGAATGACATAATGCACTACAATATTAGGCTTTTCTACCAGAACAGAGTATTTTGTGAAATGTTACTTACTTGCTATTATTTCTTAGTCTGTTGTAATTCTTGTTCCATTCAATGGGTCTATTCGTTCTGATAAGTCGTAATCAATCATTGCCAGGAATTTATTTACATTCATTATTTGTACATCTGTATAAATATAGTGAGTGGCGTGAGTGTGATTGAGTGATGTTGATTCGGATTGTGTAAATTAACTGCAGATAGAGTTACGTTCTCATTATGTTGACAATATTCTTAAACAGTTCTCGATGATGGCAGAAATATATGGGCTCATAATTTAGACTTTGATTTAAGCTAGGGAGGAATTGTTGATGTTGTAATGAAAATTATGATTTGTGACTAAAGCCAAAGATCATAAGAGTATAACAGATACAACATACCCAAGAAAAAGAAATAGTATAGTAGGAAGAAATGTATTCGAATAGCAAATAGAACATACACAGTATGTAGGAAGAAATGAACATACCAGTGTAGCAGGGCTTACCCTCGTTTCGTCACTGAACTCAGGTATTTGGCCGGTATCCATGTTTCAATACTTTCCTCAATTCTAATGTTAGCATGCGCACACGCATAATTATACGGAAGATATTAGCTATCTAATTTTTTATGTAGGACATTTCAGGGACTTGTGGTTGTTGATAAGGAAAAATTGGTAAACATAGCCTTTTGTGTCACTTACCGACTCTGTTAAAATATGGTTGAGTTTTTACTGACGATCTTTCTATTAAAGGTCTTTAGGCCCATAGCAGTGAGGCCTCTGCCTCGAATTTTGCGGGCAGCGGGGCGGCAGCAGCGGCGGCGCGGGAGCGGCAGGATCTTACGCGTATAATCAAATGGACCGGCCCTCGAATACAGCGGCGCGGGGAGCGGGCAACGAGCGGTGAGCTCCAGTGAAACGGTGACCGCCCGCGCCGCCGCCGCTGCCGCCCCGCTGCCCGCAAAATTCGAGGCAGAGGCCTGATACCCGTTCAGTGTTTTAATATGGAGATCCCGGAATGATCAAACTCCAATTAAGTATCTCCCTTGATTTAGGCTACAACGAAACAAGTCTTATCTATGCTCAGCTTGGAGCTAAGTTAAATGTAACTACGACTTTAAAGGTCGTGTTATAGGCGTAGCTAAACGGAATATCTTAGGATATGCAAAACAGGCAGTAGTAAGACCCGCATCGATTGTATTCGCATATAGGGTAGGCGGATATAGTTAATCAGGTGTTACTTACTCACCGTAGTAAATGCTTGGCATACTTATTCATGTTACGTCGTAGCACTTCCCGTGTTTGTTGTTATACGATGTCCTGGATGTGTTACTAGAATATATGTTACGGGGTAGGGTATAATAATTTACCGTTTCTGAAATATTGAACTTTGAAAGGCTGATTACAAAAGGTATTTCGGAATTTCTATTTCTATTACTTTACTACATTTTACTACACTATTTAAAATTGTATTGAACTCAAAGTCTTTTGTACGTAAGTTTTTTGTACGTGACTGTATGTTTCCTCAACAAAAAAAAAATGATTTTTTTTATTATATTCAACTACAGTCAACAGGTTAACACTAAGTACTGATTTTTACACTGTTCTTCTCACTATTAGGTACTATTTGAAGACCCATTAACATACCTCATATCAATGAACTAATTGAATTAACAACGCCTTGATCCGAATGCACACGTTCCACAAAGTTGAAAAGTCAAGCTATTTGCAATGTGGAACAGCAATAACTAGTACTTTCACCTTTAAAAGAGCCTAAAACATTATGCTTCCCCAAGTAGAGATTGCATTGACTGCATTGCATTGAATTGACCTAGTAGTTACTTTACAATACATTTAATAATTCATAGGAAACCTCCTGTGAAACCATTCATCACCAAACTGATGATCTGTTGTGAAGGCAATGCACGGGTTCTAGGAAGATTGTAGATAGATTGAAGAATTATCTGACCATCGGAATCATGGCTCCTTATTCTTATGACAAAGTTGGCTTGCTTATATTTTTTGTACGCCATTGCTCCAGGTGCCAGTGTTCAGTCGCGTCATAAAGCCGGAATGCCAGTGTGCACCCATAAATCTTCACAATGCATTATAATTAGCGTGGGTTGCATGTCGCGGGTTTTATTTTAATGACTTTGGGTCGTTTTCGGGTGGAAGGTGTATTATATCGATTGTCTTTTCCAGGAAAATAAATTGTGACTTACTAACCTTCTTGAAAACCCTGCGGTTTATAAGTTAAATGCTGACATGCGGGCATTCATGTCTGCTATCTTTTGTTAGTTTGATGTCGAAAGTAATGATTCACCGGAATTAACCAATAACAGTTTACAATATAGAATTTCGTGGTTCTAGATTCTTCCTTATCACCGAAGTTGTAATGTGTCTCATAAATAATTATGAACTAAATAAACCATTTGTGTAAAATCTTGTCATTACACTGATGATTTTCTAAATGAACATATAATAAACATGATGTCACGTATGTGAAAATATTTATAGTAACGTGTCCGCTTGTACAGTCACGGTTCAGATAGTACACAAGCTAACTATGATTTTAATGAAATCATTAAGTGTTGTCTTGATGGGGTTACGGAAACTTTAGAATAAAACCTTTACGATGTATGTAGTTCTTCTAAGCAATTATATACAACTTCTGGTCTATAGTAATGTCATATTATGTTCTAGCATTCATATTCAGGTCCCTGGAATTACCTAGAGCCCACTTGGACGCGAAACGGAATTCTCGGGAAACCTATTCTCGGCCGAGTATTACAGGGCAAAATGTCTATGACGGTCTGTTGACCTTTAAATATTGAATAAACTGGCTATTTCCGTCTGAACATCTTGTTTTACTATTTCTTCTCCGTGATATTTTAGGTTTTCAAGCGTTTCTTCTTGTTTATGAGCCGTCAAAGCTGAAATATTAGTCTTTATATTTGTATTTACAATGGCACGCGTTCAGTAATATTTTGGTTTCCTTCCTTCCTTTGTTTATTGTAGTTCTCCTCATTCTATTTTGATGTGTCCTATGTACCTAATAGTTTTAGGGCAACTCATCAGCATAGGAGGGGTCACACCCATATTTGATAAAAGTTCGTTAACTCCGCGTCGATTGTGTCGCCACAATAATTTTTATTTAGTTATTAACTTGTGGGATACGTATTGATAAGTTGGTAACTCAATAAAGATATGAGTAATGAATCTGGTAATAATTTGTCGATGCTGTCTCTGATATTTTTGAACTTTGGCCTCAGATTGTCCGGGATGTACATATTTGTGTACCTAAATATTATGTAGGGTGACTAAGTAGGTTCTAATTTAAACAGTTATGTTTGAAGCTAGCGACATTATTATAGCTTGTATCTCTTTGCCTCATAAAATACTATTTATGCTGCAAAATTAGAGGATATCCTTTCCTAAAACATTGTCTACACAAAAAAACTTCGTATTGAGCCAAAGATCATGTCTCGCACTAATATAAATATGATGAAGATAACACATGATATGTCTTTTTGTTTCAGCGAGCTAAAAAAGCTCTCTGAGGAGAGCTTGACGCGGCAGCCGGAGGAGGTGTTCGACATCATATGCAAGCTCGGTGAAGGCTCATATGGCAGTGTCTACAAGGTGACCATGGAAACTTTATACTATTCTAATGTTAACTTGGCAGTACCAAAACTTAATGCGGGAGTCTTATCATGGTCCGCGTAGGTGTAATGTTTCCAAAGGATAATTTACTGTACGTGTGAATTTTTCGTGTATAGTTGATGACTCCATATCGCAATTCAATTCTGTCTCGTTAACAAACCTACATACCTAATAATTAATAGTATCTAGCAAAGTCAAAGATTTAATTAAACTTAAAAGAGGTTCTGACAAAGAACTATGTAAGTAGCCCAGAAACGAATAAAAGTTTCCTGAAATAGGTAGGTTAGGGTACACTAATTACAGAGTAGTTCCTGTTAAACTGTTCAAAGTAAATAACAAGAAGACAGTCTTCTAGCCTAGTAAGTACATTAGGTATTTACATAGAAGTTTATAGTACTCAGAATAAAGTAGAGATCATTCAAGTAATCCTATTACTAAGTAGTTATAATAAGGACATGTCAAGTGTTCAAGAAACCGTACCAATGCACTCTCTATGTGGATGCAACAATGACCGAAGCCTCGAAACTTTTAAGGATTAATATTAAAAAAATTGTGATTAATTTAAAAAATAACTATAAATTCCCTAAAACTTTACAACCAAAACATGCACCAACGTAAATGCTAGTCTATTACTTGTTTTTGTCTCCCCGGCTATTTCTTAGAGCTCTTGACGACGTCGACCAATAGTATCTAATAGGTAAAGGACCTTTAACAAAATTAGTGGAACACTCATTAGTAACCACAAAGTGTCCAGGGCCATGTCGGAATCCCCTCAGTTACTCCCAAAGTAAAGTACCCATACCCGAAAAATTACGAAATAGGCTAGCATAAACTTCTTTTACATAGATCAGTAGTTTATTTATTATGTAATTGCTTTATGTTGGTAGACCTTATCCACATTAGAAAACACTCCTGACCATTTACGAAAAACACCTTATCAACTTGACTCAAACTCGTTCCAGGCGTTACACAAAGAAAGCGGACAGGTCCTGGCGATAAAGCAGGTGCCCGTCGACACAGACCTTCAGGAGATCATTAAGGAGATCTCCATCATGCAGCAGTGCGACAGTCCCTACGTCGTCAAGTATTACGGCAGTTACTTCAAGAACACAGACCTATGGGTGAGGCAATCAGAGGTCACAATTTGTTTAGTAAGTGGACACAACGGACGTTTCTTCATTGTATGTTTGTTTGTTTTTCTTTTTATTTGCAATATCTTGTTTAGATAGTCCTGTCTTGGTTGATTGATAAGGGAATTTTGTGAAAGACTGGCCTAAAACCTCAAGGGTTTCCATGCTTGTAAATAAGCTGGTCAGATCTATAACGTCCGTTAAGTTTTCTGTAATATTGCCTTTACTCTAAGAAATTAAGTCTTGCCTTTACTTTAATCGTTTCTATATTAATATCCAATGCAACGTTATTTCAAACTAAGTAACTTGTAAACGAATTTCATCCTACCATCTCCACATTCATACCCTTCAAACCATATTAATAGAATACCTAGCGGGACATTAATTAACTTTATTCCCTTATACTTGGGAAAACTGTCATGGCTTCAATTAACGAAAACTATTTATCAAGTGTCACCGTTAATTGGACAGCAGACAGGCATCAGACAGACTTTTAATTTGCAAAATTTCAAGGCTGTAGCTAGCTTGGGGTAGATATAGCATCCGTTCCTAAGTTTTTGTTTAGTAATCAGGAGCATTTTTTAGTTTATTTTTGCAGCTTTCTCATGTGATATTCTTTTAACCAGAAATGGTGGTCAAAAAGTCTCCAGCTCACTTTGCAAACTAAGATAATTTTTGTTGTGCTCTATATTATTTTTTTCACGCATTTTCATTTCACCACATCTTTTCGATATCTCCAAAACATCACCCCATAACCTCCCATAAAATTCCAGATTGTAATGGAATACTGCGGCGCTGGTTCCGTATCAGACATAATGAGGCTTCGTAAGAAGACGTTGTCAGAAGATGAGATAGCCACGATCCTGTGTGATACGCTGAAAGGGCTGGAGTACTTGCACAGGCGGCGGAAGATACACAGGGACATCAAGGCTGGGAATATATTGCTGAACACGGAAGGACACGCGAAGTTAGCGGATTTCGGTGTAGCAGGACAATTGACGGTGAGATGAATGTTTGTATTCTTCTTCAAGGTGCGATTAATCATTTTTTTTAACCGACTTCCCAAAAAGGAGGAGGTTCTCAATTCGTCGGGATCTTTTTTTTTTTTTTTTTTTTTTTTTTTTATGTATGTTCACCGATTACTCGAAGACGCCTCGACCGATTTGCAAAATTCTTTTTTTGTTTGATAGGGTATACCTCACAGGTGGTCCCATAATCATCAGGTCAGGATCTGATGTAGAAACCCTGAGAAATCAAGAGCAACTTTCGAAAATTGTAGGCATGCATAGGTTAAAAACTTGACAATGAGGTATACCTCTGATAGCACTATACAACAGTGAAGGTTTGGAGCTGACCTGATGATGGAGAAGAGAGAAGGTCGAGGGAACTCGACAACTGAATATGTAAACTACCTCGTGTTTGGACTTATATTCTTTGTATTGACGAGACCTTTGTAACAGTGAAGGTTTGGAGCTGACCTGATGATGGAGACGAGAGAAGGTCGAGGTAACTCGACAACTGAATATGTAAACTACCTCGTGTTTGGGCGTATATTCTTTGTATTGACGAGGCCTTTGTAACAGCGAAGGTTTGGAGCTGACCTGATGATGGAGACCAGAGAAGGTCGAGGGAACTCGTCAACTAAATATGTAAACTACCTTGTGTTTGGGCTTATATTATTCGTATTTATAAGAACTTTCCACTAATGCGGATAGTGACAACTATACTTGTCACTGAAAAGCCAAAAATAAAAAACTTTTTACAAAAAAATAAAACCGACTCCCAAAAACACTGAAAATCAAAAAAAAACTATTCTTAGGTGCATCGGCCTAGAAGTCGGTGGCGAAAGAAACATATCATCATCCACTAGACACCGAATTCTAGGCCGATGCACCTAAGAATAGTTTTTTTTTGATTTTCAGTGTTTTTGGGAGTCGGTTTTTTAATTCTTGCAAAGCGCTAGCTTAACAGAGAGTGGTGGTAAAAATACACATGATATAAGGACAGATTCGGAACGATATGTTAGTCCAAAATATTATTACACAAAAAAAAAAAACTGGTCCACATAAGTTATTATAGTTGCCTTTCCTTGTAACTGAGGCATTGAGGTCTTCCATTTATTTTCTCTTCATAGCTTCTATTTCTTCAAATTCCAGGACACAATGGCGAAACGCAACACAGTAATAGGCACTCCATTCTGGATGGCTCCCGAAGTGATCCAGGAGATCGGGTACGACTGCGTGGCGGATATCTGGTCTCTCGGCATCACGGCGCTGGAGATGGCAGAAGGCAAACCCCCGTATGGGGACATACACCCCATGCGAGCGATATTCATGATACCTACTAAACCTCCGCCTTCGTTTAGGTAAGTTGTAGTTAGATAAGTAATATAAAATAATACATAAGTAAAAATTTCCGAACTGGCAGCTTACTTAGTATTTTGGCTGAAAAGCAGTTTTCTGTTCCTATATGCTAAATCTATAAAAATACGCAGAGGATTTTGATGCGGTTTTTTTAATAGATGATAGTGATTGAAGAGAAAGGTTTATACATATAAAAACATCAATTAAATAACATAATATAGCACCCGTGCGAAGCCGGGGCGGGTCGCTAGTATCTTATTAAATGACTCCCAAAGGATTGAATAGTGTACTTACATCAATAATATTTTACTTCATTGTTATACTATAACGCCAGAGTTTGTTGATATTCCACCAAAGAAAAGCATCATAATGAATAATTGGTATAAACTTGCAGAGAGCCAGACCAATGGTCTCCAGAGTTCATAGACTTCGTGAGTCAGTGCTTAGTGAAGAACCCGGAGGAGCGAGCCACCGCCGAGTACCTGTTAACACATGAGTTTATAGGTATGTCAATGTCTACCTTATGTCTGTGTAATAAGGTTCAATTTACTTTTACAGTCATACCACCTTATTATAAAACGTGGTCTAATTCGTAGTCTCAAACAAAGTTAATGGTCTAAAGCTAGTACTGAAGCCGGTACTTTTTAAAACTAGCATTTTATTATAAGTTTTTGTTGTTGTGGACCTGAATTAAATTATTTTTATTTTATTTAAGTGTAGGTTTTTTTTTATGAATTTCCTTTTTTCGAACTCTGTTCTAATTTGGCTTGTGTTACTCCTTGTTAACTGACTTAAAAATAGGAGGTTTTTCAAGTCCTGTTTTGTTTTGTTTTTTTTTGCTTCTGACGTTCTGGCGTTATGTGACCGTAGCGTCTGACGCAGGCAACGCGAAGCACCCCAGCATCCTCAGCACGATGATAGCGGAGGCGCGGGAGATCAGGGAGAGTCAGGTCTTCAGGAACGCACAGCATCACACCAATAATGCTAAGACTTTTTCTGCGGTAAGTTGCTTATAAGTTTTACTGTTAAAAGCTTTTGTTCTTATCTAAGTAGAACATTGCAATACTGTGTTGGGCAACGGTAACGCTTTCGAACAATCCCAAGTGCATCTACCATTTCTACCATTAGCAGAATTTTTCAAACCACATCGCTCTGCTTCATAAAACTAAACCTGATAGACCAGAGGGCGAAGTTTTATATATTTTTGGGATAGTAAGCGTGAGTAAAATTCTTAGTTAATCCATATCAATCGATAGTTTAAAATGTATAAATCCTTTTTACAGGGTGAAGGTTACGAAGACGCGACAATGAAGCAGCGAGGGGACGGTACTCTGGTGCCTTCGAGAGACGCCACGGCCGACCTGGCTGCAGACCTCGGCACTATGGTCATCAACGAGCCTGATGCTGATCTCGCTACTATGAAACGTTAGTACTTATTTATAACTTTTTTAAAATCTCAAATATGCGAAAAAAAACTTTCTTTTGCATTTGTAGTATACTAGCTGTTTTCCCGTGTTTTCATTTGCGTTCCAACTTCTTTCCGTACTAAAAGTTTAGCGATGATTGTGTAGCTTTTTAAATAATTTTTCAATTTGGTCAAGTGTACAATTTTTCCTCTTTATAATATCATTAGAGTAGATAGGTAGAAAGGAGAGTTTTACCTAGTTAATTGTTGTATTTCTTTTTGGTATTTTTTTCACAGCCGAATGAATACAAGAGACATAATTGTTAGATAAATAATTTTATATTGAATATTTCGCAGGTCACGACACGGACCCGATGGACACGAACCGGCCGAAGTACCGTCCGTTATTTCTGGAGCACTTCGAGAAGAAGGAAGTGAACCACGTGGCCGCCAACGGCACCCTCACGCGGCCCCGCGCCGCCGCCGACACTGACGACAGGTGCAGTCGCGTCCGCTTGTGTCTCTGTGCTCGTAGTCGTTTATGTGCAGATTTATTTAAATATATTTTTTATTTGTCAATTTCCAGTGTTGAAGGCGAAGCGGAATCGGAACCGAACCCCGCGCTAGCCTTCCAACGCGCCTTTGTAGAGGAGGGCAACTTCGAATTCGTAAGTCAACTGCACGTGGTCTCTCTCCTGCCGCTCCTCGCCGAGCGACGTAAGCGGACCGTGCCGCCACCGCACATTATACTATACGTGTTACTGTTACTAACTGCACGTGTCCTACCGCTTACATTTACGCGTTACCGTTACTATTCAAAGCCGTAGCCTTTGTAATCTCTCCCATGGCGAAGCACTGAGCACCATACTGTCCCACCTTGCGCCATACTGTCCTACCTTGCGCCATACTGTCCCACCTTGCGCCATACTGTCCCACCTTGCGCCATACTGTCCCACCTTGCGCCATACTGTCCCACCTTGCGCCATACTGTCCCACCTTGCGCCATACTGTCCCACCTTGCGCCATACTGTCCCACCTTGCGCCATACTGTCCTACCTTGCGCCATACTGTCCCACCTTGCGCCATACTGTCCCACCTTGCGCCATACTGTCCCACCTTGCGCCATACTGTCCCACCTTGCGCCATACAGTCCCACCTTGCGACATACTGTCCCAACTTGCGCCATTACACGGCAACGTAACTTTCCCTCAGCTAAAGCAACGGGTTAAGTATTCTCCATATTTTTTTTGATTTTCACTGAAGCATACTTTAATATCACAAACACTTCCACAGTAAGTACGGTATAATGTGTGGCCTTACTTAAATAAACAAATGGAAAATGAACAGTAACCGTATTTTATTCGACAGTTTGACTTAACAAGCTCGCAAATATTCCTTTTTGTTTTTATTAGATTAAATAACAGTGTGGTGTATTTATTTATTAAAAAAACTAGCTGATCCCGCGAACTTCGTATCGTTCAAACCTTCCCTGGACCTCTACAAACATTTTAAAACCAAAATCAGCTCAATCGGCCCAGCCGTTCTCGAGTTTTAATCAGACTAACGAACAACAATTCATTTTTATTTATATAGATATGTAATAATCAATCGTGTGAATAACGGACGTATGTGTTACTAATCGCTTCGTATATTTAACGAAAATGTTGTGTTGAACAGTTTATTGAAGTTTTTGAGGCATACATATTATCGTTCAAAAAAATAATTTTGTTTGTTTGAAAATGCTATTCGTGGCCACTGTAAAGCTTGGCCCTCTTGATGAAAGCTTGCAACATAAGTACTTTATGTACGAGTTTATAATATTAGCTTCTAATTATTGACAAGTTTGTTGTACCTATATAACTATGGAATAGAGGGTTATGCTTGCGTTGCCGTGTGACACAGCTTCCACATAGGCAAGCTTTGCCACTGTACTGATTGCGCAGTGGTCTGAGTTATCAACTGGTCAAAACCAGTTTGCGGTAGTCACCACTTTGGGGAAGCTTGCTCGTGTGGTAGCCCGTTGAGCCGATAGTGACTGGTGTTCCCCCTCAGCTGGGCTACCTGGGCGAGCGCGAGCTGGAGGCGCTGGTGTCGCGGCTGGACGCGGAGATGGAGGCGGAGATCGAGCAGCTCCGCGCCCGCTACACGCGCAAGCGCCAGCCCATCCTCGACGCCATCCACCTCAAGCGCAAGCGACAGCAGAACTTCTAGCGCACCGCGCCGCCTGACCACTGGACTCCATCATTCACCCATCAAAACATCTCCCTACCTACACCATCATCCATCTCGACGTCGCCCTCATTACCATCCACATTCAATTAGGTGCTTTTGATTAGGTGCCAAAATTTGACATACGATGTTCCTAAAAGTTCTCTTGACTAGGAATCGATTCGGCCTAATATTTTTGATTATTTTTCCGACCCAAATATCGACCAATAGAATTGCACCATTCGACGTCACGTGGTACAACCTACATGGTATTATACTGAAAATTTTTTGAATATTTTCTCTGGTCGTTGCTACGTCAAACTGACAGGTTGTGGCCGACATTTGGGACGGAAAAATAATCTCCCGAATACCACACGAGCTTCATAATTATCTGGCATTTCCCTCAAGGTTCCCTGCAAACAAATAAAGTCGTCAAGTTTTTCAGGAAAAATCACTCGCGCTTCGCGCTCGTTATTTTTTAACCTGAAAAACTTGACTCCTTCATTTGTTTGCAACGAACCTATCGGAAAATACCCGATAATTTTGAAGCTCTTGTGGTATTATAAGTGAAAATTTTCGCGTCTCGTGTCTCGCTTCTGGCCAAATAACGTGCCACTTGTGAAATGACTTTACATTTGGCCCAAATAAAAAAAAAATTGTCGCTATTATAGTAAAAAAATCAAAACTGATTGATATATTTGCCTTGATGACCGAGTAAAAATTATACTGTGTCAAATATTTGATTCCGTATGTGCTAGCTACTGTAGTTATCAATACAGCCATCTGCCGATGTCGACTGTCCGAATACGCGAACAAGGGTCAGTTCAGTAAAATGCGTCAATGTGCGTGTCACAAACCGAGGTAGGTCCTCCTAGCATAGCGTAGCTTGTTAATGTAGATTGTTATACTAGTGTAAGTAGCCTAGCATAAGGACACGTAACGACGCCGACACATATCCCACGCGGAGTAGATGGCGCCACTGTACATCAGAGACAAGATGCCCGCCAAGTGTATTTTTTTCTCGTCCAAAACATGAACATTGTTTTACGAAAAGAAAATACACCTCCGCCTTGTAGAATACTGTATCAAATTCATGACAATATTATTTGTAGATATTACTAGTAATGTAACAAATAATTTGAACGTGAACTGTTTCGTTTGTTTTGGTGTATTCCGTTCGAACAGTTATTATTAAGTTCCTTATGTTTTAGATCTCAGATGTATCTCGCAAACATATTATATACACGTATATATTGTAATTAGATAATATTATTCACTCAATTTGTACATTGTTTACGACTTTGTAGTGGGTTGTGAGATGAATTTATTGAAAGATAATTATAATACAAGTTACATTTTGAATTCATGATTTTCAAGTGGGCCGGCTGAGTATGGGGACGTCGTAAACGATAAAGCCTCGATTTCGAAGTGGCATTAGAGTGTATAATATCGTCTACTTCGCCCCGGTACTGAGGTGTGGACACCGGGTAATGCTCGGTGTCGGGTTCCACTCCCGTATATTTTCGTGTGCCGTCTGATTCTCATAGTACACAACATAGCGATATCCTCTAAGGGTATTTAATCTATTCTCACGAGATTTTATGCATTTCTACATTGTAATAATGTAAAATAATTAGCAAATATTATGAAATATTAGCGATAACGAGTGACTATTTGAGCTGGACATAGATAGCTGTTTTCATGTAAAATGTCTCTTTGCAAATTAGTGTTCAACTTCATCGATTGAAATTAAATGATACAAAAGTTTTAGAAGTGCCATTAAGTATAATTAAAACATAGTATTTTCGTACTACAAGCAATAGTTGTAAATAAGAAATATATCTTTTGTCAATGAAATTTTAAAGATCAGCGATATATTTTTGTGCCATTGAAGTTAAAAGAAATCTGTAGTGTTTGGGTAAAGTGAATATGAATTGCGTGCCGTCTGCTTTCAGGTAAAGGCTACATCTTATGCAATTACTTATAAGATTAATATTTTGCTACATATCTGGAAGCAGGCAAGCTGTTTTGAGACATTTTATGGACTAATTATTCGAACAAATCTATTGTATTACCAGTATTATAACTTTTTGTCAAATGTAATAATGATTCAAGCATATTTTGTGCTTTTAATGTCTTTTCGTGTTTTGGAAATGGCATAACTTAAATTATATTTTGCAAGTAATCGAAAATTTTTGCGAGTCAGCAGGTTACATGGGAAGGCTCAAACCGAATAGTAGATTACCTATAAATATACTATTGTGAACGGTGACTACACCTGGATTATGAAATAGTGATAGTCAGAAACCTGTTGGCTCAATTCAACCGGCCTATAAATCAAATGATTGGAATAAAACATTCGTCTTTGTAAAATGTACAGGGTAAAACATTATATTAATCAATAATTTTAATTACGAAATTCGCTTGATCGCGGTCACATGCTTGGTACTTTCATTTCGTTGTATTCACTCAATTTTTACTAAAATTTTGCGAAATTAATATTGTAATCGATCTGATTTTTGAAGAAGTTATATATTTAATTTTAGGTACTGTAACTACAAATCTAGGATATAAATAGGCTGATTCTGAATGACTAATAGCAATACCTACTAGTGTTGTTGAAACAATTTGCTATTTATTGGCATTCGATTGTAAATGATACTTTGTTGGAAATGTTTATGCATTGTATCCGCAGTCTATCTCTGAATTACGAACTTGTGGAAAAACAGCTAAGAAGAATAACTTATCTAGGTATAGAGTATTTTTGTAAGTGATATGGACAAACAATAGATAATGAATAATGTGCGCTATGACATTAGCAACAAGGTTGATTATCGAACAAAACAGTATAGTGTTGTTGACGAGTTTCGTTGAGCGTTCGTTTAGTAAGTTTGTTGTTGGACGAGTACAACGCCGCTTTAAATATTCAGCGTGTGTTTTGTGTGATGTACTGGCTGCACACTTCGCGATGAACTTCAAACTACCATATGCCTTGGGGATAAATCTAAATGATTTAGAAGTACGAACTACACGTCGACGGTGCCGTCTTAGCTAGATTTTTACCAAGGAAAGTATAAATTAATTAAGGGAATGCGTAATGTTTAAGTTTGCAAGTGTATTTGTTTTCTGAAGCATTTATATTTATCCCAATTTTATTTTACAACTGATTGAGAAACATACACTTTGACGTAGTATGGAAATGACGATAGCTCAATTCAGCAATTTGTGTCAAATCTACATTTTGTTATGTAGTGTGTATCGCGCAGTGTGCAGCCAGCCTAAAGCCTTGTATTATAGTTTGTTAGAGTACGAAGGAAGTGCACTTTGTAATTCTGTAGCCTGTTGACAAGTGTTGAATAGCTGCGTACGCATTATATTTTTGGACAAACAACTCACTGAAATAAAAAGATTAATTCATTATAAAAAAACTTTATTTCATTTCTCGTTCAACGAAGTTACAAATCGGTCAAGACTGCATCTATACAAGTATACACATCTTTACAACATGATCAATGAAAATTCACTAACTTTCAGTTTTTAAATCTCAAAAATAAAATTCAACAATTTAATCTCTTAGGTTTGACTAGTACTTTAGATTTCTAGAAATCAATCCACAATAATTTTAAAAAACGTTTTTGAAGCGGTTCTTCTTTTTAATAAAATCGAAACATAATCTTACAACCGAAAAATCACAGATAAAATAGATTCACAAACATACACAGGAATTTTAAACACGGGTTGTAATACTCTTTAAAAGGCTTTTCTTACAATTATTGGAAGATATCGAAACACCTACCCTGCCTTCATTTCTTTGAATGTGTAAATGAGTATACGCCACGATAAGCGTTTGATTTTTTTTTACTTTTTAGTAAATTAAACACTTAATATTTGGATCTTCGAACTGCGACTGATAGACAGCATTTATCTAACTCTTAAACCTAGTAATGTTTTAATAACTTATGTCTAGTTTCTTAGGGAGATGCTGGAGATGATACTCAGGAATATACATATTGGCAAGGAGTGTGAGAGGTACAGAATGTTCATATAATACAGTAGATAGTTATAGTTTATTGTCTCTGATATAAAAAACGCGCTTGAAGAGCGTGAAGCGTGAGGAAAGCAGCAAGTGAGATCAAATTAATACTGTGTTACATAATTTGTAAATGAGATTTCAATGTTTGGTTTCCTAAGACAAAAACAGATCAATCTTTGATTCATACCGATTCAATTCGTTACATTCGAAAATCACAGATAAAACGGAATGATCATAGGTACATTTTATAATACTTGTTTGGACATTGTCCTCGGCCAGCAATGCTTGGAAACTTACTATCTCGATAAGCAAATAGAGTGGAACGACATTATTTACAAAAAATAGATTGCCTCATAAATTGTTGCTAGAATCCAAGCAGTGCCGACTTTCGCATTAAATTAAAAAAATAACAAAAACTATCGTTTTAACACAAGGAGAAGACATCTTCCCCTTTTAAATGCATTTAACCTTTTTACAAGATTACTATAGTCTTGTAAAATAAACGAACGCTTGCTCAGCCTCTATGGCGGACGAGTTCATCCTATGGATGGCAACTATACAAACGCCTTTATTACAGATTTTCGCCCTGTACTAGTGCCTGAGTATCATTTGACAGTAGAGAAAGCTGTCCAGCACTGAAAAAAGAAGAAACACAACATTATTTCAGGTCATGAAAAACTGGATGGTAAATAATAGCATTGCTATCCTTTATTATATGTTACTCTTCCACAATTGGACTAAGCCTTTCCCAACGCGTAAGATAAAAATAAGTATTCGCTCTCAACACGCCCAGGGTATACAAATCAGTACTCATGACCCCATTTGTCACATCATAATATCCATAATGGATGTGGAAGTGATTGTTATATGCCCATCATATAAGTGGGTATATAATCTTTAACAGCTTATTCTAAGAAGGGGAATTTTTGGACATTCGCGACTGCGTAAAATAAAAGTCCCAAAGAAAAGTATTAAAAAAGTAGTTTCGTTATCTAATACCCTAATGTTTTCAGCCAACATAGGTGTGTTGTTGACAATAAACCTTGACCTACTTGGAAATGGTGCGACCTTTCACGGCCTGTAATCTTTTCAGCCATAAAGAGCATGACCCGTTCAGAGGGCCGCTGTCTGAATATAATAAAGTTCCGCCATAGATCTACATAATACTTACTGTATTATGTAGATCTATGGCGGAACTTTATGCAGAGTCTTTGCATCAATATGGTATTTAAAGTTAATTGTAAGGATGATTTATTTGGCAAGGCAACTTATGGCACTCATTGAGAACTATGAGAGATATAGTTGTTTCATATCTGAATGGTAACTTGGGCTAAAAATTTTGAAATTCAGTTTGAACAATAGGTAATTAATTCATACTCACAATACTGTGCGGCACTGATCAACAGCTCATATAACTGCATAGGACCCTTTCCTTTGAGCAGTATTTCACATATAAACACATACACAACCCTCGTGGTCTCGAACAACGAGTCCAGGAGAAGCCAGGTGGTGATATTCCGACCTGTGTTGTGACTTGCACTGCGGTTCATCACCACACAGCTGTTTAGAAAGCCTATACCGCTTGTCACGATCATCAGACCTGATATGAAGTAGTGAATACCTGTTGAGAACATAGATTTATTGTAATTGGTGTGTGTGGTTAGATGATTCAGGCCAAAGGCAGTGGCTGAAGCGGGATTTCTTAGCATGACAGTTAGATTCAGATAAAATTATCATGAGGCTAGAAAGTTCTAGAATTTTTCTGAATGTTACTAAGTTTCATTTTATATGAATACTGTGGCCATTATATTTTTTTTGATTTCATAGTATTCCAATGGCACTCAGCAATAACTATCTTTACTATTGCTGATTTTGTAACGTTGCTCAGCATGCATTAGCAATCTAAGTAGAGGAGTATAGTATACCTAACTCATTACCTATTTCATTTCCTACTAAAGGATCTAGGTAAAATAGATCCGGGTTGAGGAGGCGTATTAGTGCCAGCACAAATGCTGTAGCTGATGATATCTGAAAAAGTATTAGTAAATGAGTGGGTATTATGGTTATAATATTGCTGTGCAGTTATAGGATTAGCCGTTAGTAAATTATGATATTAAGGGGGCATAGATTTAATATTTTAGGATGATGATATTAGGAAATGAGTTATGATGACTTAATATTGCAAAAAGCTACATAATGTGACTAGCACATACCAAAACATATTTGACTTCTATATTAATCTACTTTAATATTAAAATGGATGTCTTATGGTAGATGCTCTTGTAGAACGATTTTCCATGTTGATAAGTTTTTCTTGCTTAGTAACTGGAATTCTCCTTGACTTTTAGCCTTCACTTTCTCTGTTTTGTTGGAGCAGTAAATAACAATAAAATTCTAACTCCCAGTTATATCAAATACAAGGAATAGGTCTGTATTCAATACATCATTATATGATCAGTAACATGATAAAATTAATGTTTGCTGTGTAATTGCTAGACTAACAACTCATAAACTAATGATACACAATGTGAACTGTCTGCTGATAAGTTAATAAAGAAGCCACTGTTAATACAGTGAGATACAAACAATATGAACAAATACCATAAACTGAATTAACAGTTCTACTTAGAAGTACTGTTTCCTGTCGTATATTTGTGTATACTCTAAATAAGGCTTAATTAATTGTAGATTTACTAGTAACATCTCATCTAACGTCTAATAAGAATGTAAATATGGATTTTTTATATAAATATGAGGGTAATAAATCATTGGATGTTCCAATCACCGATTTCATGCAAGCAATAGCTGTCATCATTATGTAACGTAGAAAGTGATTTGTTTACAGAATATTAAGGTTTACTTTAGGTATATAAACAATATTTACTCACAGAAAACACGGCAGCGACCACCCTCACATACATTTTAAGGTCTAACATCGGCATGGTTTTAGACTGTGTGGACATCGAGACACTAAGTAACACTAATTCGCAACAACTTTCACCGCATTGATTAGTGAAACAAATGAGATATGCGGCGAAAATCGATAATTCTATTTACGTTGTCCGTATTTACGCGCTCGCTTACTGCCAGCAACACGATCAATTTTATCAATGAAAATGACAATTTGGAAATTGACTTAATCGCTGTCAAAACAAAGTCAGAACTTCCGATCGCGATTGTTACAAAAACATTACAACAGTTACGAGTAATTAAACGCATTTCTTAAATAGATTTTTCAATTTGATCTTACTTATTCTAAAAACAAAAAAGTGATTAGTGTAAAACGATTTTTCCGATATTGAAAATTCTTAGTTAATAGATATCCAGTAACCTCTAAAAGAAATAGATTTTCTTTTTAACGCCATCTTGCGTGGCTGGATTCTTTAAATATGTGATGTTTCTGCTTCCTGACTTTATTACAGATGGCACTAGTAGTGGGTAAGTAATTTGCAAAAGTGATTTTAAAAAAATCTCAGGACAGAAGAAAAGTTATAAAGATAGAAGAGTTAGATTTATTTATTAGATCCTTCTTGCCATTCAGGTAAATACTGGGAATATCTGGCAAATTAAAGAACTCAATAACTTTGCTCAATTAATAATACTTAATTTTTAAGGAGATGAATTACACACGAAGATTTTGTGTCGACTTATTTATTTAATCGGGCGGCGCCCTATTTATATGTGCACGCCTGCGACAACGAAAATCGGCTTTTGAAAATATAAAATTTTGAATTTGACATTTGTATTTTTCTTCATGACTATTGAAGGTTGCGAGTCGAAAAGGTTGTATGAGTTTCATGTCGCTACAATTTAATGTGTTAATTTTTCATACTATTTTTTTACATTTATTTTTGAAAATTAACTTTAAAACACGAAGTGACACCCAAAATTAATCTCGATTAGCTAAAGATGTCAGCACTCGTCATCGGGACAATCAAATAAATGTAAGAGCAATTAAAATTATTTGTTAACTTTTCTACGGCTGTCAACAATCGTATGACGCGCCCACATTTGCATAGGGTAAGTTTTATTCTGTTTTATATTACTCACAAATGAATAATAATGAGTTTCATGTTTTGTACATAATTAGAATAAATTAAACTTACAATTTGTTAAGTTCCCAATGTTTGTCGTTTAATTCGGTACCTACTTACCTAAAATCTCTGAGACGCTCAAGTCAACCCATTAAAAAATGGTCATACATAGGTAATGCCTAGACTGAGATACTATTCCTGTAGCAGAGGATACCTACAGCCTTATTGTTGTTCAAACAATAGAAGACCTTTGTGTAGGTATCGTGGATACTGAGTAAAAAGGAATAATAATGATTCCCGAAAGAGATCAACGACCTCGCGCTCTTTTCTTAAGCATCTCTATTAGATGCTTTTCTAAATAATTGTTATAGTTATCGGCACGGATATTGGGCTCTCGGCGGAAGAGTGGGGATCGCTTTGCGCACTGTACACATCTATTTATACTAATATTATAAAGCTGAAGAGTTTGTTTGTTTGTTTGTTTGAACGCGCTAATCTCAGGAACTACTGGTCCGATTTGAAAATTTCTTTCAGTGTTAGATAGCCCATTTATTGAGGAAGGCTATAGGCTACTTTTTATCCCGGTACGGGAAGTAGTTCCCATGGGATGCGGGTGAAACCGCTGGCAGAAGCTAGTAAGGCAATAAACCAATAATCGCTTCTGCGCAGGTGAAGGTCAGGGCTCAATATCCGTGCCGTTATAGAATACCTGTGAGTTAAGTAGATATAATTAATAACTTATCTATAGGAATCGTCTTTTTTATAAAATCTCTAGCTAGAAAAAAATAAGAAGTAAACAAGTAAAAATCTTAGGTACCTACACGGTACGTACCTACCTAATGCTACTTACAGAATAGAATAAATTCAAAATTTTAAAATGAGAACGATTTTAGTGATGGGGCTTTTCGCATAATGCATGGCGCGCGTTCATCATTAGCTCCCATTCATCGAATAAAAGTCCGATTCGATTAAATAGATTCTCCTCCGAATAATCGGATTATAAATTTACGACTTGTTGCCTGTTATAAATTTAGTTGATTCCAATAATGCATATTTTTATTACTTTCTGATTTACTATTTGGTTAGATACCAACTGGTATATTTACGATTACAGTTATGATAATGCATGTTTCATTGATTATTATAAACCGTTTTTATTTATATGTGTAAAGCAAGTCCAAAGCACCTGTAACGAAATCTTAGAGGCAAATAATCTGCTTACACAGTTTTTGTTCTAAAAAATGTTAATTTAATTTTTTGTTCCCCAAAGAGTAGGTACCTGTACAAATATGTAATTATATTGTAAGCCCAATTAATATTGTTGTACGATAGAATAACGTTCAAAATTCCTTTTTTTATTAATATTTGTTTAAGGCTGACCACTGAAATTGCCTCCGAGTAATTGAATTTATACAAGTGTGTATTGCGCATATAAGTACTTCTATGTTATACTTTACAACTGTATCGTTATTGTTTTCTCTGACCACTTGTCTAAGTGAATGGTCAGTGTGGTCAATTCTTTTGTCGACTCTCACATAAATATCTACTTTTATGGGAATTAATTGGACTTTATTCCTCTGCAATAAGGGTCACGAGAAATCGGTTGTGACAATAGAGCTTGCGCCCCATCCCGGTAACTAATTGTTAAGCAATAAAACGGTATGGTCAGTCGGGAGTGTATCACATGACAGGGAAACGTTTGATGCAATCTACTTTATTCAATAATAATGATTGTTTCATTGTAACAGGTTTGTACAGTTTTGATTCTGGGCGTTTTAGGTACCAATTGTGTTTTACAGTATGGCTATGAAAGTGAATATATTTTTTTAAATTATTCGTTATACTTTAGAGTACCTAATTTATTCAAATAGTAGAAACAATATTCTTAATTAACTTTCCAATATTCTAAAAACTTATTTGTTATGAATTTAAATACCCACAGAATTCGTTACATTTCTTAGATGAAACGTTAGACACAATTATGCGAGTTGGCATGCAAATTGCAAATGACAGCACGATCCTGCTATCAAGTGCAGTCGGTCGCTCTATATTATTCGAAGAGCGACGGCCATCCATACAGATACCCATGTCAATATGCGATGAATAATATTATAATATTAAAGCTCCATAGCTCGTGTTGTGTTCGTAATGTTTGCGCACATAATTCATACGGTCAATGTGGCGTGCGGACAGCGGCGAAATGTCAATAATTTGATTAACATAAGCACTCATGTTTATAATATTTTTGTGTTATGTTCTTTAGTAACATTGGTGATATAGCTTCCTAATTAAGGTGTCGAATATTATGGTAGGTAACTATTTTAATAGATTAGAAAGTTAGCAGTTAAATTATTTTTTATTTAAACTGAAACTGAAACGGCCAACAGGTTTTGATTAAATGCAATAATATGTAGGTACTTATCCGAGTTCGTTTTGGGCTAGCGGTATTATTATTACATGATACAGTGCTGAGTAATTGAACTTAAAATGACAACACAGCAATCAGCACATGTTCAACTCTTCCTATTCGATGGTCTGTCAAAGTGGATGATCGATTGTAACCGATTGTCATAATCGATTTTATTGCTATAATTCAATAATGTGTCATCATCACTCATTTAAAGTATTGAGATAAAACTTTTTTGACTGCAAATAAAATCATTTATTTATGTGGTAGCTTGTGGGTACTTATTACCTAAATAAGTTTTATTTTACTTTTATAAAAAGTTTCAAAGTGTTTTTACGTCAAATGTGTTCATATTATTTTGTACAATTACATAGTTTTACAAAATGAACTTATTATAGGGAAATATTAAAACTAGGTATCAAAATATTCATCCGCATCGCTGTCAGCTGGGATCGTGCCCAAAAGGCTGGCTGCATTGCCACGCTGGATGGCAATGCATATCCTTTGACCGAAGTATAGGCCAGCCCTTTGGTCACGAGTGGACTCCACTAATCGCTTACTAATTTCTCGAAAGAGTCTGTGGGCACTTGGGCCCCATGGTCCCAGGGTTTCAACCCCAAACGGCTCAAAAATGCAATTGCCGGTGAGGTTTACATATTTGTGCCGCTTGAGGTTTTCCGCGGCTGCAGCAGCTGCACCGACACAGCTCGCCGTACTGGGAAGGTGGGAAGGTGCAAGGGTGTCGACGCAGGTTGCGTCCCACACCAAAGACCTTCCCATCTTCCAAGGCATTATAGACATCCCGTCTGGTCTCTTGCCATCGTCGCGTGCCAAGCCTCTGGGTTCTAAAATGGCTGGCACTCCGGCGGTGACAAGAGCACGACGGATAATGTCATTTATGCTGGCGTGTCGTGCCATGCGACCAGCACTTTTGCTACAATTACATAAAATAGATAACATAAAACAGATGATATAAATTATTAACTACTTATAAACTAGAACACGATCCACAATTTGAAGCTCGTTCTCAACGGTTCCATGGTGTAATGGTTAGCACTCTGGACTCTGAATCCAGCGATCCGAGTTCAAATCTCGGTGGAACCTGTTCTTTTTGTGCTTTCACATGGGTTCTTTATTATCTTTGCTGCTTTAATTACTGAAAGTTTTGTTTTAAAATCGATTTTACTGAAGATCTCGATTTTTTTTTTAATTGTAACCATTTTACTTTAATTTTACCTACCTTATTTACCGTATTTTCTAGAAGACTGGCGACGCGACGTTGTGAAAAACTATTTATTTTCTTATTCCGTAATTTGAAACGCCCATTTACAAATTCCATTTTTAAAATATATATCCATAATCCATAAAAGCATGTATGATGATTCATCTGTGAGCGCGCGTCGTGCACGTGCGAGCGGGCGGCACGCGACCGGCGAGCGCGCGCTTATTTATTTTTTGTTTAATGAGCAAAAATATTTAATTGCTCTTTGAAGCCATTGTGCCCTGAAACTCGTAATCTCCTAGAGTGCTTGTTAACCGGGATGAATATTGACGTTGTCTGTGCCCAAACATTTTAAAATGTAAGTACTTTAAAATAACTTCTTGTTTGTATGTATGTACAAGTACTTACTTGTGTACCTACACTGTGTGTATTTGAAACGGTTCCACGGTTGCACGCTGAAAATACTTTTTATCGCTTGCCAACTTCTGGTTTCTTTATAGTTGACGACATAATGTAAGACCATGCAATTAATGACAGCGATGGAAGTAAGTATTGTAGATTAAAACACTTTATTTTTATTAATAGGTATCAAAATAAAAAAATCTAAGTGACGTCACACAGATAATGAAAAAGTACAAAGCAAATGAAAGCAATGCAAGTTGAGGAACAAGAAATCTATAAAAAATATTACTAAGAAATAGCGGAAGCGAGTTCTAGATAGTTGAAACACCGATTTGAAAATAATTATTTGGCGTAGGTACATTTAAGAATACTTTTAAATACATTTTGAACAGTCATCGGTCACCCACGCTTTCCGATTGCTATTAGAAATAAACTTTCACGGCCCACGGACCAAAAACCTTCTTAGAGGTCGGGGTCAGAGTACAAACCTCTTTAAAAGGTTGTCTCAAAAGGTAGCGTGAACGTGTTAATAAATACTGACATTGAAAAATGTAGAAAATATTTTGTTAATTGTGTTGGGTTGCTGAAGCGGTAATAAACAGTCACTGAAATGTCCATAATGTTTTGTGTGAAAAGCTGTAGAATTAATTAATTAGTAAGTTGGTAATAAGAAGGTGGATAGACGTTAAGTTTTAGACATAGTACGTAGGTTTCTTACCGACTATTTATTCGTTCTGAAACACCAAAATAAATAGTAAGTAAGCATGGGCGTAGCCAGCTTTGGACTCAGGGTGGGGCAGCAGTCAACCTATCCCTCCGATTTTTTGTATCTTGAGCCGTTAATCTCAAACTTGTTAATCTCTCAATTTGAGAGGTTTATATTTTCAGGTACAGAAAATAAACAATCACACACAGGACAAAAGCCAAAAGCAAGGGCACATAGTTCCTAAATACGCGAGCGAAGCGAGCGCGAAATTTTTATCGTACTTAAACCACATATTTATTACGTAAAATTTAGCCCAAACGTACTTAACTTTTTGTTTGTTGACAAATGCAAAAATAAGGGCATATAGTTTCTGAATACGCGAGCGAAGCGAGCGTGAAATTTTTATCAGTTTTAAACCAAATATTACGTAAAATTTAGCCCAAACGTACTTAAATTTTTTGTTTCTTGACAATTACAAAAATAGTATAGTTTCTGAACACGCGAGCGAAGCGAGCGCGAAATTTTAATTATTTTTTAAGACTCAAAACCAAAAACTACGTAAAATGTCGCCCAAATATACATTTTCATGAATGGGGGGACTAGGTACGACACACCCGATTTACGTCCATACGAAAACCCCCTCGCTCGCATAGAAAAGTCGATAAAAATTAAGTTTGATAAAGTATAGCAACGTCGCGCAGATAAGCTTCGCGGACCACTTCGCGGAATGCCTCCATTGGTCCGCGGACCACCGGTTAAGAACCACTGTGCTAAACGATCGTTCTATTGTACAGGTCATACACGGCTGGGCAAGCAAAATAGCGAGCGCGGTTTTTACACTAGGATAAAATTGCATTTCCGAAATTTGATCACATCTACCAGTTCCATCTCCTTCAATGCATTATTTTCTGGATTAGATGGACCGCTCGGCTCGCTACGCCACATAGCACCTATTCTTTTAGGGAATACGGCTCGCTTTCAAATGACGCGCGCCCCGCGCACGTTCAGGAACTCGAGCGTGCATTTTGTTTTGATCGCGCTCTTTTCATTTCAAGTTGACATTTTTTTTTTGTGCAATAACTTACGGATAGTACGTATGATTGTTGATATTGTTAGTTAGAGTTAGTAAAAAAAACATTGTTTAATCAGACACCTTATAGGTCAGAGCCAGGGCCCAGGGTGGGGCAAGTGCCCCAGCTTGCCCCAGTGTGGCTACGCCCATGTAAGTAAGTAACTTATTTACTATAGTCTGTTTTTTAATCTCGTAGACTAAATTGACACTTGCAAATGTCAAATTTACAAATAATGTTGCCAGCTCTTTTGTACAGTGTTATACTTACGATACCGGTTTGTTGTCGTCACTTTTTATCTATAATAGACGAATTTAATTTTCATTCAAAGTTTTATATTTAAAATTCACGTACGTACACACGGCTGCACGACGTGCTACAAACTGCCAGGGACATCTGACCACGCAATGCCATGCGTTATCATTAAGGATAAGCACATTCTTTCAGGACAACTTATAGTAAAAAAACGATACTTGATTTTATTACCGCTAAGTTTCGGTTGTGCCACATCACTATTTAAGAATTACAATAAACGGACAACACTCGTAATGTCAGGTTAGTCTACGAGATTAAAAAATAGACTATACATCGTGTGCTTTTCTAATTTTGAACATCACAACTCCCTTACCTTTACACCTACATCAATAGTTTCATATTAAAAAGCTTCTCAAAAATGCAGACTCTCAAAGGGTACCTTTCTTTGACAAAAAACGAACAATATATTTCACTTTGTATCAGATGCTGACAGCAGATAAGTCACGTGTTCACTACGTCACTAGGTTGCATAATATCGACAACACTGCAAATAGTGATGTGCCTAGTACCTATTGATATCGAGAGGTAAGCTCCCGGTCTGTAACGTTGAATGATGATCGTTGTTAGGTAGGTAGGTAGGTGAAAATGTGATTGGGAAAAACTTCGATTGAAATGTGAGTTATCAATGTAATTCGATTGTAATAAAACATAGTAAAATTGTATTTTGTTAACATAAGCCCTTTTGTTAATAAACACGGACGGAGTAAAGATACTTGGAACCGGAATAACAAATGAAATAACCATACATTTTCGTAGATTTATACTTGGATTAGCTTTACTCTGTGTTTAGGGAAAATATATTGTGTATATATAGTGTTTAAACATTTATTGTACTGAAATTAAATATATTCACCCATAAATTAATCCACATAATATAATACCGATCACATACACTACCATAAATACTACCATTGTCATGTATTCCAATTTCAATCATTTAATCAGTCATCGATAAGATTTTGATTTCCGAAACCCGCATCCACATCCACCTAAAACCCCACCTTATTTCCTCTGTCACAAGAATCATTTTCGCACAGCACAACAATACCACAACTTACAAACCAAAAATGCACCTTAGCTCATAGAAATAAGGTTGTATTTTGATAAGCGATTATGATATTAAAATATAGGGGTGAATATTTCTCGCAGTATAGTGATTAGGCGAGTCGCACGCGCCACCCACCCCCGTGGGAGACTCGTGCGCAGTCGTTCCCACGTCGTTGCGGGGAAAATTGTCATTTTTCCCCCTAAGGCAGGGTAAATATTGTCAAATGGATTTTTATTGCGCGGTATTGTTCTTGTAAAGAGTGAATTGTTTTGTGGTGTAAGGTGTTGATTATGGGATTTGGTATTGCTTTGTTTTGGTACTACTAGTCAGTAAATGAGTACTCTTTTGACTTCTATTTCTTAACTTACAAATTACCAAAACTACATAGTTTTCTACAAAAAAAAAACTACTATCGTTTTTTGTTCGATAGTTCAAATATCCCCTCTTAGGAGTCGGGTAAAAGTAGTAATTGATAAAAACCTACCTGAAGTAAAAGTAAATGCATAAACCAACGTAACGCAACTAGCTCCAGTGACACAGTTATTATTTTAGCACCAAATGCGAGTAAACATCAACTTGCACATTGCTTGTGGCTTACTTCGCCCTACATGTTTACACAGCGAAAATTGCGCCCAAACTTCAGAAGCTTTAATCATTCCGTACAATGTTTGCCGACCACACACACACAGACACACATACATACACAGTGTACACAGGGTGATGCAAGTGAGGGTGCTATGTTATCTGTGCCTCGCAGTATTTGCACACAGAGCTACAGGCTGGTTGCAGTTTATCTGCCGGATTTAATGCGAAATTCGTGTTGACCGGCTCGTATATAGACGTGTGGTTTTAGGATATGCATGAAATATTTATGCAAGGGAACTGATTGACATAGTTTTAAGTGCTCCTTTACTGTATTAGTCGGTTTCCGGATAGACGGTAGGACATTGTGTACTTGTGTAGCTATAAATTGTATTCTCAACTAGCTTCTGCCAGCGGTTTCACCCGCATCCCGTGGGAACCTCGGCACGGACCCGGATAAAAAGTAGCCTATAGCCTTCCTCGATAAATGGGCTATCTAACACTGAAATAATTTTTCAAATCGGACCAGTAGTTCCTGAGATTAGCGCGTTCAAACAAACAAACAAACAAACAAACTCTTCAGCTTTATAATATTAGTATAGATTAATATTAATTACTAGCTTCTACCAGCGGTTTCACCCGCATCCCGTAGGAACTACTTCCCGTACCAGGATAAAAAGTAAATCGGACCAGTAGTTCCTGAGATTAGCGCGTTCAAACAAACAAACAAACTCTTCAGCTTTATAATATTAGTATAGATATTGTATTGTAAATGAAAATGTTCCTTAAGTGAGACGATTAAACTTTCTAGAGATTCAAAGCACCAGCAACTGTACAGTGTCTGTAACTACTTAATCTTGCCGTGATCGATGAACTTTTTACAGTAGTAACTAAAACACGTTTTTCTCTGTACTTCATTCAGTAACTGTCTCCTCCCCCTCGTTCTCAATAAAACGCGTATTGCCACGTGATGGTCACGCAGTTCTGGGGCCCGATTCTCCTAATTTTACTTAAGCGACATACGATTCACATTCGACTGAGACCCAATCCCGACTCAATTACGATTGAAGCGTATGTGGCATTCCGCTATTTTTTCTTTGAAATAAACGTTTTTATCCTTTTCTGTCATTCAATAATGAATCATTTTGTCTGCAAATGATTTACGATTGCAATATGATTGTAGAGCAAACTACCGTATAGACCAAAATCACCAAAATAGCAGATCAATCGCAAACCAATCGAATGTCGTTGGAATTCAATTGATCTTATATTAGTAGCAGAATGCCCGATATGGTTAAAACTGCTAAGTATTGCGATCATATTGCGATTCAATTTCTATTCGATTTTGACATTATTAACTTAGGAGAATCGGGCCCCTGCTGGCTAGCGACGGTAGTCGCCTCGATTCTTCTACGCCTACACTGCAAATGTGAGGCGATTCTTGGGCAAAGATATTCATTTTATGACTAACATAACAATATTCCTATGACTAAGATACGCAATTGATTAATGACATTTCGATTGAACTCAAAACAATTTAATGAAATGTATTTTCAATTCGACATTTTAATACTGTGTTGTACCTAACTTCTGCTATAAATCAAACCATTACTAGACTGAAAGCTTAAGCAACCTGTCTTGCTAATTGAATTATTCTGTTAACTTTTCTATTTCCACCAATGAGAGCATTGCACTATAGATATTTCATATTCTTAAATCCTTTCAGAATTAACGTCAGCCTAGGTCCTCTTAATTTATAATTATATCTTTGTGAATATCAAACTGTTATTTTCGTAGAGAGAGTGTTATAAACTCTGCAAGTCACAAGACTTGGGTAAAACAGTGCATTCAGTGTTGCGTTCAAAGCTCTTTCGTGTCCCTTTGTGAAAGGGCAAAGGCTTCCTGTGAACCTCAAGGTATAATGTACCCCCGCAGTACCGCCTGAAGGGATGTTGGCGAAAACACAACAATAAGGGAAAGTTTTCTTTGTTTTCTGTTCAAGTAATGGTTTTGTAATACCTAGTAACTGCTTTGAGTATTACGTATTACTGAGGTATACATTTTTAAACTGTTTCTAATACACACCTGAAAGAAGGAAAATGTGGGTATATTGGGATGAGTTCGACATAAAATAATCCTCCTAATTTTCAATCGGTCCAATATTTCCCTAAATCGCTTACTGCCTCAATAAATTGCAATGAAAAACAAAACAATTACAAAACATGATGTTTAATTTCACGGCTCAAGAGAATCGGATACTTGGCAAACTTGAGCGCTCCGGATTTCCACACATTTATAGTATAAACGATAATATCGTATGTCAGAGTTCAAGGAGAACTTATTACACAATATATTGGATAAGGAAAACAAAGATTTTTATCTTTACGACATATTATTTCCAGGCTTGTTTCCAATTGCTTATAGGTTAGACAGAGCTCTAGGCACTTTAGCTACTTAAATTATTTTGTGTTTATAGAAGAGGCAGTCATTATAACTTAAATTATGAAATATACCTAAGCCTATTAGAATCATAAGTCCGTTCTTCTTTCATGTAACTTAACTTGGCAGTAATGTAGCTTATATTTAGAAAAAATGATATGCTACCTTTATCCTGTTCCAGGAAGCGTGAAGCGGGTGAAACCGCTGGTGAAAGTTAGTATTTATTACCTACTAGCTTCTGCCAGCGGTTTCACCCGCATCCCGTGGGAACCTCGGTACAGACCCGGATAAAAAGTAGCCTATAGCCTTCCTCGATAAATGGGCTATCTAACACTGAAATAATTTTTCAAATCGGACCAGTAATTCCTGAGATTAGCGCGTTCAAACAAACAAACTCTTCAGCTTTATAATATTAGTATAGATTTGTGGTTGCTAGTCCAGCTAGTAACAGCAATCAACTGATGATACTTCCCTAGGTAACCTAGGCAGGTAGGGAAGGCAATTAGGTACCACAATACCGGCAGGTCATCTATCATTGCATGCTGATACTGTGACCTTTCACGCTAATTAACTTCACCTATATTGGATGACGCGGAACGAAAAATGTATGTCTATTCGATTATATCACAAAATTAAAGTGTATGTTCTAAATATAGTTTTGTGCCTAGCCCTTGCTAAAAATTGTTGGGATGGTTCTGGCGGACAGTAGGAACATTAGCGAGTTCGTTATTCATATGAGTCTAGTCGAGATGGGTATCTATTTAATATCTGCTGTTACCACTCAAATACTTATCTCCTAACTAGCTTCTGCCAGCGGTTTCACCCGCATCCCATGGGAACTACTTCCCGTACCGGGATAAAAAGTAGCCTATAGCCTTCCTCGATAAATGGACTATCTAACACTGAAAGACATTTTCAAATCGGACCAGTAGTTCCTGAGATTAGCGCGTTCAAACAAACAAATTCTTCAGCTTTATAATATTAGTATAGATATATCATCTAACTAGCATATCACAATTTAACACGTCTTCCGAAACACGGAGAAATTCGTTATGAATGACATAGGATGCACCCATTTTTCAATATAAAATGTCTGGTCTTTTAATAAATATAATAATCAAAGTAACCTTCCACAAAGTGCGGTAGACAAAAAGCAAAATACAATTTGAAATCTTACGCAACTGAAATTAAATTCAAAACCTTGTATTCTCAACGATTTCAATGGAAATCTAATTTGTGATACTCCATTTGACGTGAACAGGTAAATATATATTAAAAATGTCTATTGTGAATAAGTACCCGTCTCCGTACTAAGAAGGGCGGAGATGGAGGGGGGTCCACCCATCCATCCACCCATTTTAAAAGAACCCTAATAAGCTGTCTGCAGGAATATTGATAGTAGATTACGATCTTTAATCGAGAGGTATTTATTTAAATGTCAACTGTCACGGTTATAAAGACAAGAAGGGTGGAATAAAATATTATTTTAGTATTATTTAACAGTCCCTTGCTTGTGGCGTTGGCTGTGGTTTTCGGAATATTGTCGACAGAAATTCAAATTCAGTTCCCAGCACAAATGGGTAAATAGCTTTAACTATATTTAATGTAAACCACAGCAAAACTTGCCTACCGTTTCGCAATAGAGAGATTTCAATTTTTATTTCTCATAAAGAGCACGATAGCCACATGAATTTAATATAACCTAATATCTACTTATAAAGAACAGATACAACTTTTTTATTCTGTCTTTAATTCTGAAGATGAATCATAAATGTACATACCCACAGATTTATCTTCATTTCATTACTTGACATTCAAATAATAGGATTACTGTTTTACCTTTGTCCTAAATTAAAACGTAATTTGATCAATCAAATAAAATACGCCAACGCATTTGTAAAGATATTTTGAAATCAGCAAAATTGACTTTGCAGCAAAACTTCGGCACAAATTACGGATTTCAGTCAACCGTCATCCTCAATTCAGGGTTGGGCAAATCTAGGCGATCCAATTTCATCCCGTATCCCGGTTGAAAGGGGGGATGGCGGGAGGTTTATACCGCTGAGCTGGTAACGCTGCAACCGATTCGGATAATTGGAACCGTTATGGTTGCAAGTAATCCTGTTACTATGGGTTGCTCTTATTGAATGCCTTTGGTTAACTAAACGTAGATAGTGTGCAGTTAGGTAGACTGCTCATTTAGAGGTAGAATAGTCATTGCTGAGTTTTTAGCCAATCCCCTTTTATATTCTGGTGTCAACTCAAGGTTCAATACAATCAATTAAAACTTACTATTCTCATAAAATTATAACTAAAACACAGTGCTCCTTTTGTGGGTAATATTAAAGTTTATCATTGATAAGAGTTCAAAGTACTCAGAAAGTGGCAGTCGTTGTTAAAATTCCATGTCAGAGTCCGTTAGGCGGATTTGACAAAACTGACACTAGAGCTCTAGTTGTAAGGTGATTAAACCTGCAGCTTACTCGATAAGCAGAAGAAGTAGAATCAAAGTGCAAAATCTCAAAGTCTACATTACGTTTTTCAAATAATAAGCAGCTGTATTTATTTGACAATCGCTATGTAGGTCTTCTTAACTACCTAAGTATATGTATATTTTCAAGATATAAAGATGGTAGACGCTCAGGTCAGTATGATTGACGTGTTGTTTTGATGTCGTGAGCCAGATGTTTTGTCTGATTGCTTTTGTTTCGCCCCAATTCAAATGAAAGGAAAACTTTCATTGGAAGATAATAACGCCATAAGTATTCATAATACGAGGTCGTGGAAGGATGTTATTCGGTGAAAGTTTCTGATATATTATTTTGTGTATGTTATATGTATTCAGCTAATATAAATTGTATGTAGACTAGATTTCATATGCATAATACATGGGAATAAATAAAATACCTATTGTTTATGGGAGTTTCAGATTGTAAGGCTGTTTCTTTCTTTGGATGAATATTAGATGAACCACTGACATTAGCAAAGGGCACGAATCCAAAGTTGATACCGGAATGATTTGAAATACATAAGTTAACCAGGAAATTAGAGTAAAAGTGACCTTTGAATAAAACAGAAGTTTACTTTCAAGAAATACCCGGTTATGTCGGGGAATTTGGGCGTGATCTTTAAAACAGAAACTTTCTGATTGTGAATAAATAATTTCGGTCTTCACGGGCAAATACAGGCTTATCTGATCTATTGTAAAAGTCTTTTTTCAGAAGTGACGCATCCAAACTTTAACGCTTGACACAAATGAGTTAGACGCATCAAATTCAAAACCACGTTTATGTTTATCGACACAATCAAAATAATAAAGTAGTTATTTACAGCCGAGTTTTCTTATAAAGTACTGAAATCTAACTATGTTTATAAAAATAACGTGTATAGCAAATAGAATAATTGCCTTTAACCTAACACTCTTTAAACAAATTATGTACTCGTAAATAATGTACGTCATACTTTACTGAAACACACTATCACATATTTATTTAATCGAAGCTGAAATTAACCATCACAATGTAAATAGTTTCACATAAACATCCGTGTAACTAACGACCATCAGTCTATCTTACATAACGCAACACAATGCTGATACATAGAGTTTGGCTCGCTAACGAACCGAACTCCGACCTGTGCCCTTTTTAACCCCGGGTTACCCGGGTTAGATCGGGTTAGCTGGGTAACGGGGTAAAGTAAATGCTAACAAAGTTAGCTAATTTCACATGAAATATTCAGCCGTTTGTGTGAGGTGAGTTTGTTTTAATGATGGATTATGCTTACTAATTTTATGAACTTGGTTCTGTGTCAGGTTAAACTATTGTGCGTTGATTTAGGTTAAATGTAATTGAGATAGTCGGCGTATACGACTCATAGTATTAAAAAATCTCCTAATATTTTAAATTAAACTACAATAAAAAATAATTCCAACAATAGAATAGTATGAATACTGAAAGTACTTAAATAATAATAAATAAATAAATCGTACCTATTTTATTAATACCTACAACGAAAAAAAACGAACTTTTCAGTAGCTAGTTACTCTATCCGATTACCAATATTTTTTAACGTTAATAGCTCACTACATTTTAGTTGCATTTCTGTATCTGAATGACCTGATTACATCGACCCTCGCTGACAAGCGCAGCCAGAGTACAACCTTATGGAAATTCCCCTCCCATAGAGCACTAGATGAGCCCTGATTACGACTGATAAGGTAGGCTTGCTTGAGACAATATTTGTGTGTTGAATACGAAAGAAATATGTTACGTTTGTGTTCGTTGCCTTGAGTGACCTAGAGATTATGAAAGATAGTTATTTTTTATTGCTGTAATGTTAAAGGTGCAGTTGCGCGGTTACTGTGTTTTGGGGACATCCTTTTGAAATATCGTCACAGAATTATATTATATTGTTTGTGATCGATTTTTTGTTAGTGTAATTATGTATTACCGTCATGAGTAGTTTCTCAAATAGTAAAGATAGCCGTATAAACTGTAATTAGAGTTATACTAGCTGTCTAGAGCCTAAAAGTATGGTCAGACTATCTGTGTACCAAACATTCAAATTGGTTTCTATTAGAAGTTTTATTGTGAAAGCCCGACAGACAGAGTTAGGTACTTTCGAATTTATAACATTAGAAAGGAAATTTTCTAATATGTTTTTAATAACTAACAAAACTAGCTATTTTGTCAAAAAGCTCAATTACTCGTCACGAAAGCTGCATTAATTAATAGAAGTTCTAGGCAATTAGCTGTAGTCGCAAACTAGTAGCTTGTCACGAGTTAGTTCAAACTTTAAACTAAGAGTTCACGAGACTGAGAGCGATCAGTTATTTTGTAAACTTGCATTTATCCACGTTTCTTCGTTCTTATTACTATTTATAAATTTGAGGCACGTGTAACTTGAGATATTAAGACAGATTGTTTTGGTTCATTGATAAACATTTTGCTTTTGTCGAGCTTTAAAAATAAACGCGTTAATTTATTAGAACTGTAGTAATATCTACCTACCATCCTGATTGATCTAAATACGATGATATGTACTAACAAAATACGAGATGAAAATAAAATAATGATTAAATAAAAAGAAGCTTTAAATGTATATCATAACTTTATATTTAAATTGTATACTTTCCAAATCCTACTCAAAATATACAATCCTACTCAAAAGAGCTTAATAGAAATCGGTCCATTCGTTTAAGAACTGCTGTACCATAGACACACGGCGTTCAAACATACACCACTCCTCTTTTTACACACGACCTAAAAAAATAACCAAATCTTCAGACTCCAAACTTCTTAATCTCTTCCATTATTCTACTATCTACGTCGCCACTACCCCCGTGGCCGTCAGCGTGCCGTCTCCAGTTTACGTGTCTTGTGTCGAGCACGTGCGCCGGACGCGCCCGGCTGAGGTCCAGTTACGAACCGTAAACGGCTTGGAGTTGAGGACTTTTATTTGTAAGCTCTTCAACTGGAGAAAGAGTACCTACTCAAGAGTGGCGGGTATATGCGTATTAAAAGTGGTGGACGGTTTTATGCTAATAATAAATAATCATAAATCGTTGATTTGCGCGAAATATGGTGGTACAAAAGATGTTATAATTTTGTAGATAAAACACGTAACATATTTCACCCTGATTTTGGGCATGTAAAAATTATTTTAATTTACAAACACCAAAGCGATAATAATGACATCTAGGTTTTTTTAAAGAGGTCAAATATGTAGGTATGGTGTCAAGTGTCAGCTTTATGACGATAATAATAATTTCTAATATTGCTTGTAAATAAAAGTTGCGTTTGTTAATAAGTACCTATTACTTACACTTTTTTAAGTTTCTATCCCAAAGTAAGAACTCTGATTTACGTTAATAAATAAACCTACAAACTTATTGTATGTCTAATGTTTCGTGGAGACAGGTGCATGTTCAAAATACCCTTTTATTTTATTTTTTAGCTTAGATTGAGATTGAGTACTTTTCAGGAGTCAGTCAATGCCTTGGCATTTACAAAAGTATGAATCATCAAAGTACGTATATTCCCAATGCAAACAACTTTACTGAAAATACATGCATACACCCATACGCCTTACCCTTTCGTATTTTACTTTTTTCATATATGACAATGATAGATTGACTTCGTAAAAAGGTGCGACGAAGTTCAAGAAACCTTTTCAAATGATGTCACTAAAATAAGCCAGTTTGCTAAAAAATACATACGAAGACATACATTGGGAATCTATTCTTGATGGAATAAAAATATAGTGCTGATAAGCTTTGACGACATCCGTTTATCATAAAAAAATTAAAGAGTTTCTTTACGTGTAATCGATGAAAGTACGTGGTAATCGCAGGAACTGCTTAAAAAAATATATAAGTAGTAGTTACTGGTCGCTGCTTATCAAGGTAGGCTTTTTATCCGCGTGCGCTAAAATGTTCCCATGAGTGAAACCGCTGGCGAAAGCTAGTCATCAAATAACACCAAACTCCATTATAAAGTTCATTATTATTACGTCAGTGTAATAACGTGTGGCAACTAATATTTCCGCGTAGCGTGACGTAGCGCGTAGTCGACTACGCGGCTACGGCACGTGCGAAGCGGCATGACGATGCTACGGCACTCTTGACAGCTGAGCGAGCATTCTTTGTTGTTATGAAAACTGGTTATCAGTTTACATATCTATTTAGTTTTTGGTTTACATAGTAGGTCCTGTAGAAATATTCGAGACTAACCGACTTCAAGGTTATCTAAGGGATTAAACAAAGGGTAAAAATGGTGACACCCTACAATATTAATTAGTCGTCGTAATACGTGCTAAAACTATAGAATTCGTAAAAACAATTGAAAATACATACACATAGAGCGCCCATATTTATTTGACCTTCACAACTCCTTAGGTTAAACGGTAACCTTTTTGTCGGTCATACAAACTTAATGGCTTTACCTACACTTTAATTTAAAAACTAAAAAAAAAAAACATTTTACTTAGCAGTAACGACTATAATAAAATTGCAACATTACATAAAACGCTTGATTAATCCATTACTGAAAACCCTTTCATTAATCAGTATAGAAATCAAATCTATCATTCACCACAGAATTAAATGTTGCGTCTTATATTAACGTATCCCAAAACCAGTCAACTGAATAATTAAGATTTCCATCACCTGACCGTATTCACCACAGACTCAGGTAAAACTAGATGACCCACATTGTACAGGCACCTTTTGCTTGATTGTTTGAGAGAACGCTGCCCTTGAACACTAGAGAGTTCTTAAACAGAGCTAGGTTTTAGTATGAAAAAATCTGGTACTCCTTTGAAAATAAAAGGATGAAGAGGAAGATGAAGTCCAAAAGCAGGTGGATAGACCGTCTGAAAGATTACATAAACAAGAAGAAAATAAAATCGTAAATAAAAAATATTTACACCGACCTCGAATCAAATTGGGGCAAGACAAGAAGAAATCTGATACTCCCTTCCACTCGATCCAGTGGGAGGAACACAATTGATGATTTCCTATCTAAAAAAACGTGACCTATATATTCAAGTTGTCACAGTAGTTAGCGACCCGGGTCTGAACCTTGTACTCAACGTATCGTGCAGGTTTCATTAACAATTTATGTAACCTCTACTTAAATAAATTGGTATTCTTTTAACAGGTTTTTGAGGGCAAAATGGTTTGAAGTTATGTCATCGTTTTTGAGGTCAGGTTGATTTTTGCCGCTGATTTGCTTATGTTGAGGTTATGGTGAGGTAAAAATATAAATTGTTTTGCATGGTATTATGTGTTGTAACGTTCTGTAATAATTATTTCATTTTTTTTGCAGTCAATGTAAAAGGATAGATAAGGACACCCTCTTATTATTGAAGACAGTCTTAAAAGATGTGAGCTCGACTCGCAAGTCTGTTGAATTTTTACCATAATCATATTTTTAACGAACTTAATGCTTCAATTTCGAGCAATGCATATTACGAAACATTTCATTTATGCAACGTCATACGCACTACATTTCCAAAATGGCTGCCGCTACTGACCTGCCTGATAACGCTACATCTATATATACAAAATATATGTAGATCTGTATGTATGTACATCAACAGCTGTGGTGGACGCGGCCTGCGCTCGCCTTGACCGATTTAATGCTGTTATGTCAATACATTAATATCGTATGCTGGTCAGGTAAAAGCTTTCAGTTTTGAAATGTTTCAGACTTTTATTTGTAATATTTGTCTGTGTTAATTATTTTGTTGGGACATGGTCAACGTGATATTACGTCATAATTTATTAAGCATTTATTCTGAAGTAGTTTAAAGATTAAAGCTACCAGAAACTCAAAGTTCAAATATATTGATTAAATAACAATTTGGCTATTTCACACAATAATCAACAAACACTTAATATTTTAAATGATCTACAATCGTATAATTATGACGTAGGGGTACTATTGTAAAACTGGATAATTTGTGATGATGGATTCACCTTTAAACCTATTAATTACAAATTACACTAATGTATCATACTATTTAAGAGGGATGTGATTCAAAAATCTACGTTATTGTAGAGTCAGTACCACTATCATTATTAAAGTTAATACATGTAATTGCCCAAGCTAACAGCATTCACAGTAGCACAGTTAACCTGTGACAAATAGTTCAAATAAATCCTGTCTATCTTGCATAATAATGTATTGATTACAATGACGTTGTCTCTTAACAATGAATGCATTACGTAAGTAACAATTATTTGCTTTTGTAATCAGACTGCAAGTTGCTAACGCTTATAATCTTATCGTTTTTAATTAAACCAACGCTATTTGGAATGTCCTAGTTTCTAAGTTTAATATGAGTGATATCATTATCATAGCATTCGTGTTTGACTTGGAATGCGTTCTTGCTGAGTAAATATTTGCTTTGTTTATACGTAGACAGCACGGTTCGATAATAAGGTTAAGTAACGCTTGGCGCAGGTCTCGGGATGGGTGGCCATCCTACTTGTTTCGGAAGTCAGAAGCTGGAAAGTCTGACGATAAGTGGGTTAAGGAGGTCAGACAGGTCATCAGTGGTACATAGCTGAATCTGGTTAGACTGGAAACCAACCTTAACATAGTTCGGAAAAGACTAGGCAGTTGATGATATACCTAGCTGTTATTATGAGGCGGGAAGGTTTAATAAAGGTAAAGTTAGGTATATTCGCTGTAGAGATTTGATTAAACGCTCAAACTTTGTAACTTCGGAACTTCGAACTATGCTTGGTACGGGAAGAAATTCCATCGGGACGTCGGTGAAGAAATAGCTAGTATAGTAGAGGTTTAATTCGAACAATGCTTGGTATGAGAAGAAGATCCCCCGGGACGTAGGTGAGTGAAGAAACAGCTAGTGATTCGTACATAAACGGCCACATTGCGGTTTAAGTTTTTAATTCTCAAAAGAAGGTTACATACGTTCTATGACTATGATAAAAAAGTTATGACTTTTCTGATGACGTACGTATGAAGGTCTTTTGTGACGTTTCACACGGAAGAAGTTTTCTCTATAATTTCGTAGAGATTTCCTCTCGATGTAATAGTCACTATTAAGTTTTATATCTTCCGGGTTTGAGATAATATTTGCAGGGATTCGGTGGGTGAGTGAATTTTGTGTTTGTTTCGAGGTTACTCGTGTTGATATGTTGATTATATCTTTTGCACGTCATCGACTTTACTGTATTTTTAAAGGAGCTAGAACTACTTAAGCGTGTAGAATCGCTAGTAAATACTTACATGCTTATAAACTATTCAATTTCAAGTAGATTTGTAACGTAAGAAGTGTCTCTGAATTGCAAAATTTTCAATTGAAGTTTTTTCCATCCATTCGTCCTTTAGACTGTAAACCCCATAACTTTACTAAACTTTGGACTTACAAGAAGAAAGTGGTATCTATCTTAAAGTTTCGTGAAATTCTGTGTTATCTGAAGGTTTATCAGTAACTTTATGAAAATTACAAGTTTGCAAGATTTGTGCCTTGTTGTGGTTTGTTGTAATGAGGCATATTTTGTTTTATACTAAGCGTGTTCATAATCATAAACTTAAAAAAATTACAATAATAATGAAATTCATTAATAACAATTATAATTAGAGTCTGATTCTGATAAAATCGAAATTATCAATTAAGGAAGACAAAGACTCACACTTTTTGTGCTAAGGACAGATTGGCAGTCACTCCATGATAGCTTTAACGTGTATTATATTTTTGAAATAGTTTTGGAGAGCATGAAAATTCAAAGCATTCACATCAGTGTCTCCATCCTTACGTTATACCTAAACCTTAATTTTTACCGCGCGTTGTCAGCCTATCTCTACATATTCAGACTCAGCCTTATCATTTCTATCTTCACAATTATTTTTACCTCACCCGTGCGTTAGTCCTGTAGGTCTTTGGCCGCTGACATCTCATTGTTTATCCTTCATAATAGCCCCTTACTTCAAGCGTAGGTATTCATGCTACCTGACAGCCGTCACCTTCAGACCTGGTTGCCTGGACTCAGACCTTTTTATGTCTTTGTAGTTAGCTCGTGAAGTGAGGTTAAGATCTGAAGATCGTGTTATCTAAAATTATGTCCAGGTATATGCTTAATTTTTGTTATGTAATGATGACGATATTTTGGCCTGAGGCATACTCAACATTAGGTTTGTCATTAGACCCTGCGACTTTATTAAATCAATTTATTACATTAGAAAAAATGTGCACAGAAAGTTGATATTGGATCTTTCAAAAGTTCGGTATCATAGAAATAAACTCAGTTTGATTTGACTTTGAGCTTTATGAATAGGCAAGATGTAGGTACCTATAAGGAAATAAAAGAAGGAAAATGACATAATACTACGAGTAAACAAATTAAAATTGTTGTGGTTTAAGAGATTATACCGTATTCTGAACAAGAACCAATAAACTATAGTCATTGTGCTGTTCACTGGAATTTAATTTCAAAGCAACATATTGTCTAGAAATAACTTGAATCCAAATATCTAATATTACAAGAGTAAGGATAGTCGAGGCGCAAACTTCTCCCAAATCTCCACAATTTATTTTACAGACGAAGTTTCATCAAAAACTAAGTCTGATTTTGTAGCTAAATATAGAACTACTTTGTTCGTACCTAGCCGTTGAACTCTAATTATTACAACTATTTAATTACGAATAATGACGGTATTAAGTCCCAAAGGAGCCTAACCTCTGTTAATTTGTAACGTTCTATAAATACAATTATTATTTTCGGTAAGCCGTCACTTCAATGTCATTGTAAAAGGGAAATATATTGAATTATATTGTATTTTGCTTTGTTTGTTTGCAATGGATAAACTCAAAAACTACTGGACAAGAGTTCTGCTAGAAAAAAAAATCATTGTTGGAAAGCATCACTCTTCCAGAGTAACATAGGCTAAATTTTATCCCAGTTCGGGCAGTAGTTCTTACGGGACGCGGGCGAATCCCCGGGAAAACGGCTAGTATTTTGTACAACATGGCTATTTACCAGCAAATATATTGCTGATTCAAGTAATAATACTAGTAAAAGTTTTCCTTGCTGTTCGTGTGAAAATCTATAATGAACTCAGACATGAAAGGTTGTGTAAGGGCGAACTCGCACAGAATCCATTATGCCGCTCCTTTTAGATCCTAGTAATATATTCTGCACTTGCCTTCGACCCCGGAGGTGGCGAGTGTCAAAATTTGAATAAAAATCTAGGTACCTACCAACTCAAAATGCGATTTTTGCGGAAATAAGAATAAACTGATGAGTCTCTCTGATGATTAGCATATTTCCTTACCAAGAAACAGTGAATTGTTGCATAAAAAAAAACTAGCCTATGTAAATAGCCTATTGATTTTATCGATATAAGTACCTATTTCTAAAAAAAAAAATTTCAGTTCCACAGCAAAAAAACCCTTCAGCGATATAAAATTACCTTGTATAGATAAAATACAATAAATCAATAATTATTTCAAACAAAAGCAGGGAAAAAATGTGAATATAAATAAATATTCCATTCATTATTATGGCATTGCAAACAATGAATGACCAAATTAACCTATTTAAAACTAAAACATTAATATAATGAAAGTTTCCCATGTTTTCAATATAACACATAATAACGTAGGTACTCACCCACAGTGACCACATTGCAGGAAAACTCGCGGAACAGTCTAGTGTTATGCGTATGACGTATTTGTGAACAAATGACCCACACTTGTGGTGAATGGGTTTTTCCTTCACTCGCTTCCATGAGATAGGAGGAAATATTAAACTTTACAGATCCTTCTCAGAAATAAAACGAATAAGGGTTAATTGACATGAATGGGATTTACATAAAAGTAATTTACCCTCCAAGTAAAGAGTTGAAAAACAGATTAAAACTAGTGGAGCCTACTAAGTACATAGTATGACATTTCTTTAATCCTTTTAAACTAACGCGTAATCGCGCGAATGTTACACATTCACGGGCGACAAAATCCGCTTGTGTGAAGGAGTTTTTATTCCACCCTTATAAAGTTTATGTAAAATATTATAAGGTAAAAAATCACACGGGGCCAACTCTTTCTATCTCGTTATGATATCGAGAAATCTCATCCTGTCTCTCATCTCATAGATGTCCATCCTAACCTAAGTGAAAGTAAAATACTTAAATAGATCATAGATCACACATGCCGCAGCCAGATCACAGTAGTCTGCGAATCTTTCACCCATTTATAGGACACGTACCTCTCAAAAAATATCACGAAAATCGTAGAGCAAGTTCTATCAAAAAAATGGCTTGAAAAACTAGTAAATCGCGAAGATAGTCAATCTATAAATCAAGCCTTTCGTAGTCCTTCGTAAAGTACCTCCATAAAAGCTTGTCTAGTCTCAGTCAAATCCTCGGCTTTAAATCGTATGTACTTAACACCTTTTCAAAAGTCCTTTTGTCACCTTGAGAATACCTCACACCTTAATAAACGCGAGTTTTAAGGACTGTTCCGGAGACTGATAAGTATCACAACTGGCTTGGGTCCTTGGGGGACCCCGGTCCTTGACCGACTTGTTGAGACTTGACCCTAGGGGCCAACGTAATCTCGAAGGCTACTGAAGTCTTATATAGGTATTTATTCATAGCACTTAAAGTGTATTTCTCCTTGAGGATTGAAAAGAAATTGTGAACCTTGAATATATTTATTGGTTCAATACTTTTGAAATAAATAAAATGAAGTGTTTAAAAGGAAGAAAATGCTTAAAGCATTTCAGATTTTCGCTAAAATAAAGAGTATCTTCTTTGAAGAAATAATTAAAGTTCAATAAAAAGAATTGATTAATCTGTTGCGTAGTATAGTTGCAGGGAAACTCCCTTACATACAATGTGTACAAAAATTATACATTATAATCATACATACGTAGGTATTACACATAAGTACAACTAAGTATTTAGGTACATGAATGGTAGTAAACAGTACATTTCAGTACAATAAAACTACTATTTTTCTGATTCACCCACAACAATAGTCGTGGTATGTCTGTGGTTCAAAACATGATAAATTCATATAAATACATTATTGTCCACATAACGTTGCACTTGATAAAAACAAAATGGCTGCTGTATGCAATTTGCTGATTACATATTTTTTTGTAAAAGTACAATAAATTGATAACATATTTCGCTGTTCATTTTATCATAGAAATAAATGGATACCAACATAAGCGAAAAGGGTCCTGTGTCAATATTTGTGCCTACATGAAGAACAGTAATGCTTTTATATTAAGGTCACTCACGGAAAGGACCGATTTATATCTTTAGATAAATGCAAGGACCATGGTTTTTTGTCCTATAGGTACCAACCACGAAAATATATACAGGCTTTATACCTAAACCGGTAAAATAAGTTTTAAACATATAATTAAGAATAAAAAACCTTTCTAAAATGTGTAAGGCTGTGGAATCTCACAGACGACGTGGTGTTGTACTTAACGAGCAAGCCACATTGTCAACTAACGCCGGAATTCTTGTCATAAAGTATCCGAAATGATATTGCGTGGGCGCCTGCTATTTTCCTTTGAACAAAGATACCGCAAGTATTTGGTTTTGCTTGCGCTTACACAAAATTCTTGAGGTGAACATTTTGGTCTTTTCATTAAACATCGTCGAATGCGTCACTTTTGGTCGGTTACACCATTTTGTTAGATAACTATAACCAGTCGTGAAAATGCCACTCGTTGGTTGGTCACATCTAGGGCATGCAATACCGGTTTACCGGTTTCGGTTTTACCGGTAAAACCGCCCATTTTCGCGATCTTTAATTTACCGGTAAAAATAATATGTAACCGGTAAATTACCGGTTTTTACGTTTTTGTGATAATGTATAGCAATTGTTCATTTAACGTTAAATCTTCATTATGTAGCCTGAACATAATGTAATATTGAATACATTACATATTGTAAGAGTGTTAAAGTTGCTGTTTTTTAGGAAAGTAAACTTATGTGGCTCCTTAACTATAGGTTAGATACAAATCTTCATTCTCATCTTTATTTATAATATCTAAACAAATTTTATTCATTCGGTTATTCTAAATTTCCTCAAAACTGTCAGTTCCTATTAGGTAAAAATGTAACCTTATTGAGCAAGGGCTTTTACTTCACTACCATGCGGACAGCACTGAGGACACGGTGGAGCACACAGTCTAGGTGTGCACTGCCTGGGAAGGGTACCGCCGTGTCGTCGTCGAGCCAATAGGCAGCGGCGACCGACCTCTCGCGTCCGGCCCTGGTTCAAGCCATGGTCCGGAGCGAGAGGGAATGGGAAGCCGTCGCCTCCTTCTGCGAAGCAGTCATGCTCGAGAAGGAGACGGTGGAGCGCCTGCGAGTTCGCACCTCTCATCCCAGCCGCTGTAGAGGACCAGGAAGATACCACGGGCGCCGAGTGTCGAGAGACGACTCCCGGCCACCGCAGGCGTCGGTCTGTGGACGGTGAGTTCGGGTGGCTCGTCATTCCTCCGTCTGCATAGACAACAGACCCGTGACGGCGGCCCGAGTTGTTCCACGCGCAGGGCCAAGGCCTGCCGGGGCTGCGGGATTTTTCGAAAGAGTTACCGCGATTCTGGTCCATAAAATGCCTACGATTTACCATAACAAAGGGCTTTTACTTCACGGTAATTCTATGCGTTTATCCCGTCTTGTGACTGAGTCCGCTTTCCGTATCTTCTTCTTCCACTTCAATCTATCCAGGACATCTTCCTCTTCGAGTTCGTAGATTTTCAAGTCATTCATTACGACACTCCACCACCACCGTTTCGGTCTGCCTCTGCGCCTTTGACCGGTATTGAGATTGAGTACACAACATTGGCGATGTATTCAGGTGGTCTCCTTTTCACATGGCCGAACCATCGCAGCCGTTTCTCTTGCATTTTGTCGACGACATTGCGTACGGATGGTACTGACATGTCTTTTTGTTACGGCCCACGTCACAAAAAATGTTTACCACCTTATACCTTGTATTTTTAATTATTTTTTGCTTTTAGACTACCCAATCTATATAATATCACATTTTTTAAAAATACAAAAACTACCGTTTTACCGGTTTACCGGTAAAAATATTTTAATTACCGAATTTTTACCGGTAATTTTTATTTTACCGAAATTGCATGCCCTAGTCACATCAGCGATTTGACAACTTAGTTTGAGATAATTATGTACCTACAGAGTAAAAGTCAAAAGTGAAGTGTTCTTAAGCACCTTATTATTTTTACAAGTTTATAGATAGATCTGTTATCGTGGGTGGAAAGTTTTCCTTCCTGGATATCTACGTAAAGTGTACAGTTGAGGGATTTCTAATTATAGGTAGTCGTTAATTAATCAATACACATGTTTCTAATGATGTCTTATCATTATTTGCGTTAAGATGTACTGATGACTCATTTCGATCCCATCTCTCCCCATACCGAATTATATCTATGTAATTTCAGCAGTTAATTCCACATTTATCGTATTAGTTATGATTTTATTAATTGCATGTGCCCGATGCATAGTTCGGTTACGGAATTTAATAAAGCCTTCCTTCCCCCGCAGGGGTTTCGCAAAAATCTCAGCAATTTTTTCAATCTTTTGATATGCAAATTAAGATTAGTAGTTAAGTATGAACTTATAATATATTCAAGTAACGGTTTAAAAAAATACTTGTGTAAAATTATTACTATTTCATACAAGTGAGACAGGTCATCTAAACTAATATAATGAACAGCGTTTTTATGTTTGTTCGTACCCTGAAGGCTCCGAAACAACCAATTCGATTTGATAAAATATTTTATGGTTGGAAAGCCACACTTCCTTAGTAGAGTAACATAGTCTATGTTTGTGTTTTATCCCGGTATGGGCAGTAGTTCCCAAGTCGTGGTGGCCTAGTGGGTAAAGAACCATCTTCTCAAGTATGAGGGCGCGGGTTCGATTCCAGGTCAGGCAAGTACCAATGCAACTTTTCTAAGTTTGTATGTACTTTGCTTCGGATGGCACGTTAAACTGTAGGTCCCGGCTGTCAATGAACATCCTTGACAGTCTTTACGGGTAGTCAGAAGCCAGTAAGTCTGACACCAGTCTAACCAAGGGGTATTGGGTTGCCCGGGTAACTGGGTTGAGGAGGTCAGATAGGCAGTCGCTTCTTGTATAGCACTGGTACTCAGCTGAATCCGGTTAGACTGGAAGCCGACCCCAACATAGTTGGGAAAAAGGCTCGGAGGATGAGGGCAGTAGTTCCCACGGGTCGCGGGTGAAACCACGGTAAAACGTCTGGTACTTTATTAAATGAATGAATACCTATTTCGTACAAGTGAGACAGGTCACATTTTATATTATTCATCTAGTCATCGCCCCGCCTCGTGCTACATCGTATTCCACTTAAGTTGTTATTAATTTGTTTGTATTATACTTTCAGATTTACAAACGTTAGCTTGAAATTCTTCATGACTTGAGGTCAGTGACCTGACCGCGAAATAACTTTTCCTCATACTATGAGTTATGGCGTATGAGTAAAAGTTTAGTTTCATATTCGCGGAACATAAGCTATAGCTATCACAACTTTGTGTGTTAGGTAAAACCTATTTGGTATTATGTTTTATTGGTTTTCGGATTTTCGTTGCATCATTGGTGTGCACTGCTGAGTTTTATTCGAATGTAGTAAATTTGAAAGTTAAAATTTTATGCGACAGTTTTCGTGGAATACAAATAAACCGTTAAGGTGGGCACGGGGTTAAACTATGCACTAAACACTGGACACTGAAGTTATAAGTTGCTCTTCATCCTGGGGCGCTATTCTCCTAATTTTACTTACGCGACGATCGATAGACGTTCGACTCAATTCGACTGAGATCCAATCCCGACTCGATTACGATTGAAACGTATGTGGCATTCCGCTATTTTTTCTTTGAAATAAACGTTTTTATCCTTTTCTATTATTCAATAATGAATCATTTTGTCTGCAAATGATTTACGATTGCAAAATGATTGTACAGCAAACTACCGTATAGACCAAAATCACCAAAATAGCAGACCAATCGCACACCAATCAAATGTCAATCGAATACGATTGGTCTTTTATTAGTAGCAGAATGCCCGATATGGTTAAAACTGCTATTGCGATCATATTGCGATTCGATTTCTATTCGATTTTGACATTATTAACTTAGGAGAATCGGGCCCCTGGTGTTTAATTTAGTTCCTCGAAGAAGTGACTGAAACCGAGAAAAACACTTATCTTTCCATACAATAATAATTTCGGCTTTTTCTCATATTATATGTATTTGTGTTCATACATGCGTAAAATTCCTACAATTACAATAATACCCTAACAATACATCTTTCATCATATCTTTGATCTCACAGTAATAACGAATAACACAAGCTTGCGACTCGTGCGACAAAACGAAGTTAATAACATCGCAACATGTCGTACGTTCACGTAATTACAATAACTATGCGACTGTTTTGTCGATCGTGCGATAAACCCGACAGTTGTCGCGAGCTCCGACTATTGTTATGTTTGAGCCTATGTTCACCGACAATATACAGGGTTACTGGTAAGTAGACCGCATCCTTTCATGAGGTGATAGTATAGGTCAATACGGACAAATTTGACCATGGGATACACTGGGCAAAAGTTAACCCGTTTCAAGATAATCGAATTTCAAGATCTTTTCTTCACAAGTCATCTAGGTACACGTATAAATTTTTATTATTAGTTAAAAGTCTCGTTTTTGCGGATTTTTGTGTGTTTTGTGCCTTTTTGGATAGCTAGATAAATGTAGATGTTTTTTAAGTATTCTGCAAAAAAATGAAAAGTAATATGTATTTTTGAGAAAATAGCTACTAAAAAAGTAATTGCTATTCGCTATAATTTCCTCTGTGATTTGTACAGTTTTATGGTTTGTTATTATGAAGTGATTCATCTTCTATCCAAAACACACAAAAATCCACAAAAACGAGACTTTTGACTAATAATAAAAATTTATACGTGTACCTAGACGACTGATCTTGAAATTCGATTATCTTGAAACGGGTTAACTTTTGCCCAGTGTATGCCATTGCCATGGTCAAATTTGTCCGTATTGACCTATACTATCACCTCATGAAAGGATGCGGTCTACTTACAAGTAACCCTGTATAGGTAAACGTCTGTTTACTATGAATTATATGTATTAATAAGTATATTATATGTAAGTTATAGGTATGTAGTTTATTAATTAAGCACCCATAACACAAGCTAATATTATCTTAGGGCTACCCGATCATGTCTGAAGGTGTCGTAATATTATAAGTTTCACGTACAATTTTCGAAAAAAACGTTTATATGGTTAGTGAAAATGGGCCACAATCCTATTGTAAGTTGTTTGTTAATGTAAAAAGACCTATTGTAATATATTCACATAGGTATATAATTTTACATACTTATGTGTAATTTTCAGAATTCCTTCAATATAGTTTTTCAGTATTAAAATGAGTCAGGGTGATATTCACCCTATTTTTATGATTCACTATCTATTGTTGAATGTTTTCATCAAATAAAGGTGAAACATTGACAAAAGACAACAAACACAAAGTATGATAGAAAACCTCAAATTAGTTTTATCTTAGTACGATTTCTTGATTGAAATGTTGCTCTTTTGTTTCAGGATAAGTGAAACAGTCCATTATGGATTAAAAGGAGGCAGAAATAAAGAATAATAATATAAATACCGACGTAATATAAAGAAAGAATTATAGAAAGACCTATAATTGTTAAAAGATTATGGAAAACTATCTGACCTTTAATTTTAGTTCTATTAAGTAATTAGGGCTTTATGTAAAGAAACTTGAAGATATTTGTGAGACAGGTGAGTTGTTATTTATTGTTTGTTTACAATCAAACTGTTAGATATTATACAGGTTCTGAGTAACCACAAACTTACAATGAAGACTGACCTCGGATGATCGCAAAATAATGAGTAAATGAGTAATTGGGACTTGTCATATTTCCATTTATGTAATGCAATGAGCAATTTCCTTACATTGTTTAGCTGCTTATTGTACATCTACAGCAATTGAAAAAAAAATTCACCCTTGCAAATTTTTAGCACAACCAAATCAATTAATATTTCTGTGCCACGCTAATTGCATTAAAACAGACAGTTCTCAAAACGAACCCCTTTCTGAGTCCATTAAGTTGATTGTATTTTTCTCCCTTTTTAATTTGATTATTAAGCAATCATAACCGCAGCATCCCTTGGGACCGTAGCCACGTAGGACCAAAGTGTGGGATCGGGAAGGACCAGGGTGTAGGGTGACGAGGTGTGAGGGTGTGCGGGGGAGGGGAGCGGCTCGCGTAGCTTCGTAGCGCGGCCCTCCGACGCGACATTCCCTCAGTGACCACGCTCATACCCACACGCCGCCGCTCGCAGCGCTAAGTTCTCCCGCGCGCTATCGTAAATATTACTAAATAAACGTTATCAATCTTATCAGTGTTGAAGATGGTGCTTTCCGATTTCTTGACGGAGACCAGAAGGCGATGGCTTAAGGTGAGCTTTTGTTTTTATTTACAGTTCCAGTTAGAATAGTTTGTGCATTGTTTATAAGTTACACACACATGTTATTATTAAATATTCAACTCTTAGATAATGCTGCAGTTAATAATTAATATAATCAGCTATGCATGTAATAAATTAGAGAAGTGGCAGTGTGCTACTTGTAAACAATTAAATCGGCAAACTACAGTTTGTTTGATGTTACATATAATTAGCAAATGTGCTTCTTATCAGACAGCTGGAATTTGCGGCAATTTTGTTTAGAGAGAGTTATATATATATACGTTTTATTACATAACATTATTAATTAATTATATTTTTTTAAGTAAACACATTTTTTCGCGTCCTTAAACACTCTGGAAGTGAAACTTACATAACAAAAAAACAAGGATTAAAAGAATATTTGGATATCCAACATCAACTTGTATTTACATATATATTTATTAAGGCTAACATCAGGTGAAAGTTTTGTTTATCTAACTAAACGCTACATTTCTAACTAGAATCTAATTCTATCATCGTTACCCACATAGTGATAGATACTAAAATACTCCAAGATAACAGATTGCCTAAGCATACAGTTTCAAGTATTTTAGTACATAAGACGTTTGCCTTTAACGCTAAATTCTACAAGTAGTAATTTATGTATAATCTTCAAGACAATGTTTACCAATAGTCCTAGGTTCTTCGTACCTTAGTCCACAGACACACCAAAGTGCTAGATTGTCATGCGTACGCCGAATTTCACATGAGACTAAACAAACATTAAATATGGCCACTCCTATAAGCGAACTGTCAATATTGTGTCAAACAGGGTCGATGGATTCGCACTAACTGTAGAATAGGCTACTATTCTTTGCATAATCTAAGCAAACTCGTAAAACAGATGAGGTCCTTGACTTTACTGCGTAATAAGGTAAACCTTGCTTTTTTCCGCCATCATCAGTCTTTACCATCCCACTGCAGAATACAGGCTTCCTCTCACACAGAGAAGGATTGAGCGTTAATCATTCAATGGTGGTTGGCGATTTCAGACATAAAGAGTCCAGGTTTCCTCAAGATGTTTTACTTTACCTTTGACCAGTGGTTTCACCCGCATCCCGTGGGTACTACGTCCCGTACCGGGATAAAAAGCCTATAGCCTTCCTCGATAAATGGGCTATCTAAGACTGAAATAATTTTTCAAATCGGACCAGTAGTTCCTGAGATTAGCGCGTTCAAACAAACAAACAAACAAACAAACTCTTCAGCTTTATAATATTAGTATAGATGAGTCAATGGTGTCCAAGATATACCTACTTTGAAAGCACATATGATTTAGAAAAGCTACATTGCTACTTGTGTAACCTGGGATGGAACCCACTATCATACTTGCGAGATTGGTTCTTTACCCACTCGTCCACCACGACTTCATCCTTCTCATATTCATTCTCTTCTCACACAGAGAAGAAAACTATCAAAGTGAAAACCACCTTGTGTACTTGTTGAACGAGGTCTCACCTACTAGATAGGTACAGAAAGAAATGTCAACATTCACCCAGTAAGTATTGATTTATCGATCTTACCGGTTGAAAGAAGGACAAATATACTTTGTTACAATAAACATAGTTAGCACTTAATATGAATATAATAGTAGCCAGTAATACATGCTATGGTTACTTAATGGAGCTTGCGAGCTTTCTACATAATTATGCAATTTATTGATTAAAGTTTATATACGTGTGAAGGTTAAAGTAAGCGTGTGAAAATTACACGTTATGAAGTCAAGCTTTGCCATGTGGCTTAGATCTTTACTTATTATAACATAAATGCCCTTGGTCATGCAGTTGTTTACAAAAAATCAATAGTAAATTAATATACATGATTTAGTACCTATCAGTAGAAATATTTTGAGCAATGTAATCGTAATTCTTATGTATTTTTTTTAGTTTTTATACATTCTTCATCAACCAGATTTAAAAATAGTTAAATAGTATAGTTTAGTTTTAGATGACCTACCCAATAACCAATAGTTTATGACACATTACATGACAATGCAACTTCAACAGGGGTCATAAAAGACATAAATCTGACCACATAAGTCTAGCATCCCATCGTACTTCACAATCATTATGTAGTAGGCCAAATTAGGCGCCGCACGTACACATACACTCGATAATGTATGTAAATAATTAACGTACATTGATAACGATGTAGACGTGCGCATGGGCATAGTGGCGGTTATACTACGGGATTGTTTACTGATGGCTTGGAGTATTCAACCAGCAGGAACTGCTATGTCTATGAAAATAGTGGCAATTTACGTGAACGAGGGTTGATACAACGTAAGAATTGGTGATAACTCAGTCATGCAGTTTTGTTGGAGCATACACTTGACATACATTTTTGGCAGAGAGGAAGGGAAGGCAATGGCGCCTCCAGTTGGTTATGTTATCTAAAACAGATGGTAATGACTTGTAGTGTGTAGATTGTTGAGGCAATCGCTGCAGATTTCTTTGTTATGCAATCTGATATACCTAATAGGTATGATGAGGGTACGAGACGGAGTATTTGGGTGGTTTTTGGTTACCTAGATAAAGTTGTTTATAAACTCATAACTCATAAACTCGTTTTTGAAAGATTGGAGTGTGTGATCTGTATTTTAAACGAAACTTACAAGAAAATATACCTAATGAAAATTGTAATTTTGTTAATGATGATGATATTTGAGACCCTTAAGCAAAAGTCTAAGGGATCATTAAAGTTCGATATGTATGTCTAATTATGTAAAATCTACATTGATGATTCTTAAAATTAATATTCAGTATTCTGTATTTAACAAAAACAAGATAAGAGAAGTGTAATAAACCCTGAGCCTATTATAGAGGTAATTATGAATTAAACAGAACATTTTTTAAGATAGTAGGAAGGTACTTAGAAAGTTTTATTTCCATCTGTTTATTAACTGCTGTTAATTATTGTCTATTAAGATAAAAAAATATGTATAAGTTGTGGGAAAACCAACGATAGTGTCATTCATTATCATTTTGCATGATAGTCGAATCAGCGATCATATGCGAAGTAAGGTAGTAAAAATCACTTAAAATATGGTTCAAATTACATTTATAGTTTCCAAAAACACAAATAGATGTAAGCTATTCCGCGCTATCGGAACGTAAGTGCTATCCAAACAGCAATTTTGAAGCGTAAAACGAAACGCGACGAAACCGCGCGACCTTTGACGGCTCTCGTAAAAATAACCTGTGTGTACAACTGTACAATTCCTTAGTACTCGTAGTATTTGTAGAGTAAACAATGCAAATACTTTGCCTACACTTATCTAAAATCTTGTTCTTTTACCATCAAAACAAATGGACTACGTTGTAATAAGAAGCTTAATTATGTACTCAGAATTTATGAATACAAATTGGAGTGCGAATGATTCTTATTGCGCCGTAACCAACGTTACCGCTTTTGGAATACCTTCCGATTAGACATTCATAACTCCTTTCACGAATTTCAAAGGATAATCAAAAGTTATTTCAATAAAACAGGAGGGCTCCAATGAATTGAGACAAGCTTGATAACTTTCTCTTCTGCGAATTGGGTACTTATTGGTCATTCTGAGAAAATGAGACCATTCTACAGCTGCCCAGCTGTAGAATGGTCAGGCAGTCTCCTCGTCACTTCTGAGCGCCTGGTACATTCACAGTTCAAAGTTGAGTAGGCAACCTGATTAAATACCAGTTGCAACTATCTGGACGTAATTTATGCTCGCTATCTGTTGCATATAATTAAATATACGAGTTTGCGGTGTTAATGTACTTTACACAAACAATACTCGTTGATAAATTATTTATTGGAAAGATTTGTTTGTTCCGGCCGCCATTATTGTTATGGGAGTGAAATGTCACGTCCTCATGATAACATGTTTGTTCCTTTCATACTGGTAATTAGGGGTCTTTAGGATGTTAATGGATTCAGGGAAAAATGTTGCGATAGCGACGTATAATTATGTCGTTGAAAGAAATATTTCTCGTTCGGCTCATTTGCCCTCTGACCTTAGAAACGTTAAATAAACTTTTTCTTCTGTATTCACGGTGACCTTTTATGGGTTTGACGAAAACTTTCGACGTGTTTTCCCCTGAACAACGTTTTTAAGGTTTTAAGAAAATAAACGTATTTCTTGTTTTTTTTTTAAGATTTCAGACCTGTCACAGAAATTGTTTTTCTTAACCATTACAAAAGAGAATAAAAAACAGCGTTGTAATTTCTTAATAGCTGGCTGATTACGTTGACAATGATAGTTTTTTATGAATGTTTTCAAGTTCATACCAGGTAAGATAACAGGTTGTTTGTTAACAAGCGGCTGATAAAATCTACAATCTTTAAAGATGTTTATTTATTTAACTGGAATTTTAGCGTAACTTCGACGTACTGTCGTATAAAGCCTTGTCAAATAAATTCCTCGTGCGTTTATCAGTAGCGTCTTATTTATGTTTTGTAAGAATTCATTTTTCGAATAGACTATCCTATCGGTTTTGGTAAACAAAAATTAATTGTGACTGCGGCACGTGTCGCCAATATATTGAGTATTTCTCACTCAAAGCGTTGAAAGGAGTCGTTTCTAGTATATTTTCCTTCTTAGAAATCGACGGGAAAACAGTCTTTGATGTACCTATCATAAAAATAGTATTAACACGTGTTATTTAGTATGAATAAATAATCCTCAGATAAGTAATTGCATAAAAGCAAATGGTTTTATCTCGTACAGAGTTTATTAGATTCCAAAATAGAAACGTGGAGCAACGGGGATTGAAGGATTCCATAGACAAAAGAATTTCAAAGCTTGATCGACAGTTCTTTTCTTTTATTATATCCATCGATTATATCCGACATAATAATTTCCCTCTTAGCAACTCGTCCCTTTGTACTCAAACAGTAACTGAAAGTTTATTATTTAAAAACAGATCTTACGTTTTTCCTACAAAATCTTACAACTTGAAATACAAGACTTATTTTATTCCGAAAAAATAACTTGAATATGATTCGGTAAAATGTAATTAATGAACAATAGAATCGTGAAACAATGAAGTGTTGTAAGACTTCTTAACTTCGTTCTTCGAGAAACGCCTTTTGATCCTGTTTCCACGTGACGATTTCTCCCGTACACTGCAAATTTTTAGTCGGCCGATAGTTTGTTCTAGCTCATAAATCAGTATGAATATAAGTAGTACGCTCAATACAAGGATCAGATATTTAGCTGGTATCAGACCGCCTGAAAACCTTAATTGGAATGCTTACAGATTTTCTTTATTTTTTTTTTGTCAACTGACGGACGACAGTTGAGTCTGCAATGTGTGGATACTGTTAATTGGGAACCTCCATTCTAACTAAACAAACATGTTCTAGTAAATTATCTACGTCACGTATTTACTATTTAGTAATAATGAGAACCACATTTCCTCATTGGTGGGTAAGGAAAATTGGTCAATGGGTATCGGGGCAATCCGCTGTAACTTTGTGACGTAAATGATAAGGATATGTGATTATTAGAAATACATGTTATTCGGCTACGGTACAAATAACAGATATAGACACGTAAAAATATCGGAGGTGACGAAAATTGTGTGGGAGTAGCGTTTAATTCATGATACTTTTGGATTGTACGTACTTAGAAAGGAAAACAGGACGACACCGTGACGTGTTTTATTTAAACGCTTGATTGATCTAGAGGAAATAACTTCGCAGAATTTTACCAAAAAATATAATTTATAAGATTCCTCCGTTTTAAAGAGAAGAATAGAATAGAATATCATTTTTTTAGAATCTTCTTTAATTTCAAAAAATCGCCATGAAAAACCAAAATGTTATTGTCCATTTTATTAATCCTAAAAAAACTGTGTGTTCGTCTGTAAAGTTCCCTAAAAATAAAAATAAAATCCACCCTCATATACATCAGTATGCAAAATAACTGTAGCGTACTTCGCCGCGCGTCGGACAGGTGCGCCGGCGCCGCCCCCTCTTTCCCACGCGGCGACACGTGGTCACACATGGGAGTACTCGTATTATGTTTAGTGCTGTTTTATTCCTGTCACAATTAGGGGCTTGACTTTATTTACCCTTGCTAATTTTGAATTTTGGGGAGGTTTTATCAAATATTTTTTTTTATTGATTAGAATTTGTTTAAATTAATGGAATCAGGCGTTACTTTGCGGAAACCCATGACATTATTTTTAACCCCCGACGCAAAAACGACGGGGTGTTATAAGTTTGACGTGTGTGTGTGTGTGTGTGTGTGTGTGTGTGTGTATGTGGCATCGTAGCTCCCAAACGGATGATCCGATTGTAATGCGGTTTTTTTTGTTTAAAAGGAATGTCATTCGGGAGTGTTCTTAGCTATGTTTGGTGGAAATCGGTTCAGGTCTTCAAGGTCATCAGCTCGTTTGTAAGGTGTGATAGGAACGTTACACGTTTAGTTTACTTGCAAGCATATGTGGGATCTGAAATTTGAAAAACTAATGTCTTCTGGAACCACTGAGCTGGTCTGCTGTTAGGGCACGAAGATAGGAGACGTAACCCTGAACTGCCTTTTAGTAAACCCATCGAGTTTGGGCTCGTTGAATTTGTCTTGACGAGTTCTCTTCATGTTTCTAATTGACGAGAACCTGATGCTGGAAATGGGATGTTGCGGATGAAACCCTGGAATGCCGGAACGAAACCCTGGAATGCCGGAATGAAACGGATAAACCGATTTATATTTTCGCTGAAAATCTAGAATGACCAAAGGTTAATCTTTATTGTTTCTCAATCTGTGCAATTCTCCCAGATCCAGTTTGTCATGAGGATTGTTAAACAGCTTCCTTTGGCCGAGATCGTCTATAGCGACCCCATCTTAAAATAAAATAAATTAAATGAAGGAAAAATTAAGGAGCTCCTTCAAAAAGCATGAAATAAAATTAAATTATAAATTAAAAAAAACCCCCGACCCAAAAAAGTACGCAATTATTATGACAAAAGGTTAAAAACGCTAAACCCTACAAAAAGCAAAAAATAACTTTTAACACTACGTAAGTACCAACTAAAGCATGTCAGACTAAACTCAATTTTAACGTGTCGGGGGACCGCTTTTTACCCTCAAAAATACTTACATAAATCAAATGATAGGTACCTACCTAATTACAACATTCGTATATAAAAAAAACACGAATCTTAATTAGATAATTAGAGCGGTCCCCCGACACGACAAAATTTAGTTTAGTCTGACATGCTTTAGTTGGTACTTACGTAGTGTTAAAAGTTATTTTTTGCTTTTTGTAGGGTTTAGCGTTTTTAACCTTTTGTCATAATAATTGCGTACTTTTTTGGGTCGGGGGTTTTTTTAAATTTATAATTTAATTTTTATTCAATAATGTCAAATTATCAAAAAAAAAAATAGTTGAAAAAGGCCTAAAAAGGCATTTTCCCAATCTAACACTTATGTATAATTTATTTGCATATTTTCGTTTTGCGCAGAGATTATTAAATTAATAAACATCAATATGTAAATATTAAGACACACAGCTTTGCGTACTTAGAATAAATTCAATCAGACTAGGTAACATTTTAAGCTTTTCATTTCTATTTATAGAAGACTTCTTACTACAGTAAAGTAAAAGCCGATATGCAAATAACTGTTATAGTTGGCAGGTGCGCCGGCGCAACTTTCCCACGCGGTGCAGTAAGCGTGCAGCATGCAGTTACTGCACATGTGCAGTTTATTGCATTACTTGACTTTTGAATTTATTACTCTTTACTTTCACTTGCCTTTTGCGTTTTGTTTTTTATAAAAAAAAGGAATGACGTCAATGACTTTCGCCAAACAGCTTTCTAGATTCAAATATTCTGTTATAACGGTTTTTTTAGATTTCGAATCGTAAATTTTCGTTATTTTATTAATATTTGACACTTGTATAATAAAATTGAGGATTTCAAAATTTTGTCGCATTAAAAACTCGATATGTAAATAGACGGTCGGTATGACGCACGGAGGAGAAAAGACTGTATGACGTTTCGAAACACGACTTATGACTATGCAAAAAAGGGTATTCAAGGCATGTTTTGATGTGGTATATCTTGTTTATTATAGTCTGTAGGTAGATGCAAAGAGCTATATAATGCACCCTTTACCTTTAAATAGCCCCTCGCATAGGTCGCTCAACTTGCAAGTGCACTCTAGTCTGTGGGCGGCCACTTATGTTGACAATCACGTGCGATGTTCCATCTACATACTATAATAACATTAATTTACTAAAGAGGAATCATTTTTTTGTTTGTCTGTTTGTTTGTACCTCAAAGACTCTGGAACTACTGAACCGATTTGTAAAATTATTTCACTGTTGCAATGCTACACTCTTCCCGAGTAACATAGGCTACATTTTATCCCCGTATGTGCAGTATTCCTCGTGCGACGCAGATAAAACAGCGGGAAAACGGCTAGTTAATAGTGAACAGGTATTGCCTCACCTCGCTTTTTATTATCAATGGGATATTTCACCATCACGCGAGTTGATTCACGGGTAAAGTGCTTCAATTGAACTTGTATCTTATCTATATTGATAGTATTTGTTCCAAGTTGTGATTGCTATGCGGTCATTAGTCGTTTGTTTTATACCTTATTTCATCATTGGCTTATCGAATTAGGACGTGACGGATCAAGTTGAATTATCTCATGAGTTAGAAAACTTGCAAATAATTGCAGGATAACTATATCATCATTAAAATCAAAACAATTTATATAAGTAACAACCCGCATTAAATAAGCGTGGTGATTAACACTTAATCCTCCTCCATGTGAAAGGACGCCTGTGCCCAGCAGTGGGACAGTAAAAAGGTTGATGATGATGAACTTATGTAATACTAGCGACCCGCCCCGGCTTCGCACGGGATAACAGTATTTGCCCAATATTTAATGTATGTTATTATACATATAAACCTTCCTCTTTAATCAGTCTATCTATTTAAAAAAAACACATGAAAATCGGTTGCGTAATTTTGAAGATTTAAGCGTACAAAGGGACATGGGGACAGAAAAAGCGACTTTGTTTTATACTATGTAGTGAAGTATGGCAAACAAGAATTGGTCCTTCGATACATTTGCTTGTTTTAACAGATTGCGGTAACTGATGACTAGATACTAATTAGGGCCAAGGTAACTTGCTATCATAAAATAGGTACCTATATCTTTTTCGCGAAATGATGCTATGTTTGGTGGTTTTGACCTCCAAAATATTATTGTGCCATCTACATGTGATCAATTAGATTGAGACGAATAGGTAGGATAATGTTAGAGATTATGATATTGACAGGATACTTTTAGCTAAGTAAGGAATGTATTACTTAATTCTTTGTACATAGTTAGTATTCCATTACGCCCACAAAGGTTCCATTGAGTATCAGGAATAGGACAATAGCTTTTATACAACTATCAATAAGTCATATAATATCGATAACGATTGTACAATTATTGTAATAGATATACAAGGTAAGTACCTATGTACAATCAGAGGACAGATCTATTAATTTATTCATTCGGACATTTATTCAGGACGAATACATTGTGTGTGCTATAGGATCGAAGCGTAATAATATTGGTGCTGAAACTTTGAATTTGATATGGTTACTTTATTGGTAGTCTTATTACGAATGTTTAGATGACTATCATTTTAAGCTAAATATAGTTCTCAAAGTGGAGATCTAAGGGGGAGGCCTATGTTCAGCAGTGGACGTCCTATGGCTGAGATGATGATGATGATGATGATAGTTCTCAAATAGTAACATTAGAACTTTTCCCACTATATTTATGGTCTAAGATCCGACCTTACATCGACCTTCACCGACTTGATAATAGAATAAAATATACTTTATGACAAATTTCATATATTAGAAAATATATTAAAAATAGGTTGTCTAAAAAAATCCTGGACAGACTATTTTTAAATATTTTTTAAAAAATAATTTAAATAATAATTAATAGTTATAATAATTTAAATAATAGTTCGTAATAAAACGGCGCTTCTATTGGTATAAATATTTTTTCTATTATCATTTCAAGTGAAGGTAACTACTATGAACATACCTGTTTATACCTGACAACCGAGTAGTTTGTCCAGGTAAATAATAGACAACCCAATGGCTGCACATTCTATAAGCTTTATACTTTAAGTGAGAATATTTTTTTTTTCTTATTATATTAACGTCACAAAATTTAGTTAAAAAATATTTTTAAAAAATTATTTAAAAATAGTCTGTCCAGGATTTTTTTAGACAACCTATTTTTAATATATTTTCTAATATATGAAATTTGTCATAAAGTATATTTTATTCTATTATCAAGTCGGTGAAGGTCGATGTAAGGTCGGATCTTCCACTATTATCTTAAAATGACAGTCATCTAAACATTGGTACGATTTTTTTTATTTTTTGTTTCAAGTCAGAGGTATTTGCCATAAGTCAGCCTAGTTAAATTATCGTACCATTTTACCTCAAAACAAACAATGAATAACATATCCTTCACTTTCTTGGTTAAAACTACCTGTAACCGCATAACTCATATTCGAGGAAAAAAACGAGTAAAACTAACAAATTGTCTAACCAAGGTTTAGTTAAAACCAGTAATAACTAGTTATCATTGCTTACTTAATAATTTTATTTGGCATATTTGCTACTTCTTTTACTATCTAGATAAGGACATCAACTTAAGTGTCATAATCTTAAATACCGTACTTTATGATGTTGTTTATATCATTGCCAAGTGCTCACCTTAATTTCTCGAACCCTGAAAATAATTTCCATAGTTCTTTTGAAATGCCTTATCGCAGTTCTCGTTATCACAAACAAATATTAGAGCAGCCATCTCCCTCTGTGATGGCCGATTGCCCTAATTTGTGTATCAGAAGCATTAAATTGTTTATTAATGATCGCTCTACTTTCCAGGCTATCTTACGATTAGTTATTCCTGACCTGGACTACAAATAGAAAGACCTGGATTATGTAATATGTAGCGGATTTTCTATATTATCTGTCGATCCAAAGCCCCTTATTATTTTTGATATTAGATAACGCTTGTCTGAAAATATCGCGCCCCAAAAAAGATCAAAGGACCAATTTTATTACGAATTTCGGTCCTTAGCGACAGGTCATATTCGAGCTTTCGGTGACCAATTTATGGATGAGTTACAAGTAACAGGTTTTTGGTCACCATTGTTTTATCTCATGAAAGCAGGTGAGCTAAGCTTGTGTGCGTAAATGTACATGCACATTGTCTTTGTATGCGTAAGCTCGGGAGCGTTCAGTATTGGTCGAGGCGCAGAGTCCTACAAAGCCAATGTGCATGTACCTACGTTTACACACACGAGTACGGGTCACCCGCTTTCGTGAGATAAAACATGTACAACACAATAATGTGGCACCCTGTGGTCATATGTAATTCAGCTATTAACTGACATAGTCTATACATAATAGAAGTGTTATCAGGCGTGCCCAAAGCTGCCCAATTATTGGAGACATTGTATATTGGGTATAAGAAGGGGTCGATGTGTGTGGCATTGGAAATTAATTTGGCTTTCCATATTATGTTGCCCTTGACTGTTGGATTCGGGGAATTAATTTAATATAGTATGAAACTGAATATTAATTATTAAGTGCTTAGTTGAGCTTCGAATTAGATTTTGACTCTATGTTTACATGTAGTTTATCATTAGAAATACTTTCTAGTTTACTTTTATGAAACAAAGTTCAGTAAATGTTCAATGAAATGATTTAAAATTTCGAATGAATCAGATGAACTTTAAAAAATAATGAATATTGGTTGGTGATGTTTGAGCTACCGTGCCCACTAATTACTGACTGCTATATAACAGCCTAGTGATTAGGGCGTGTGGGGTGGAATATGAAGGTCGTATGATGTCGATAGCACTTGTTACTGGCCTGACATATTATGCATAGTTCCAATAGTAATACAAAATCGGACGGTGTGTTCAAAATACTTGCAACGATAATAAAATCAGCTAGTAAAGATCAAATTTTGACGTTAATTATATTCGAACCTGCCTTTACAATCAATTTTTGGATACACCATGTAGGTATTATTTTGAAATTATAAATAAATGCTTAGATTTACCTTTATGACTTTAGTTGCCTATTAGAAAGCTTAATTACCGTTCTATAGACCGACCCTTAGTAGAAACCAAATCCGCCAAGCTATTGAGTCTCAGACCGCTCACTCCCACTATCTCTGGCTAATACACCACTTAATTAATACTCCTCGAACAACGACAGAATTACGACGGATTTACGACCAACACAACTATAATAAAGACTAGAATTTGAATAAAATAGCAGTACACGACGGTATATTTGGTCACAAGGACGCTAGTTCTGTAGTGGATGTTAATATGTGATAAGTTTGCCACGATAAGTCGATAATACTAGAGGTATAATGCTAGCGTTGTGTGTCATGTCAACGCTTTTGATGTTCTAGTTTAATTGTGCGGTTGACTTGTAAATGTAGCGTTTTAGGCTACAAACACCTGGCCTTACTAACCTCGTTTCATAGATAAATTGAGGTTATCATAACTACAGTCTGTTTTTCTTATTTACACGTGTAGCTAAAGTAGGCAATATTTACATAGAAAAATAATTAAATTCTAGTTAATCTTCTTGCTTATCTGTCAGAGTGTATAAAATTAACGGGTTTTTCTTGGTTGCAGGCCTTCAAACTGTTCAAGAGGAACAAGAGCCGTAAGAACACGCGCAACCGAATATCCCCCGAGCTGTCGCGGTCGCCGTCCTACAGCGGCACGGTGGACGCGCGCTCCGACATCGACATCCAGCGCTTCTGCGCGTGCCGGGCCTCCATGCCGCCCCTCCACATCTCCAGCAACGAGTCCTACGAGAACAACTCCTACTACAGCAGCTACAACAGCTACAACAGCTCCAGGATCGACAGCCTCGAGAGCTACGGCACCAACGAGTCCAACAGCGGCAGTGCTCGCTCTGACTCCGCCTACGACTCCGCCCGCTCCAGCCCCGAACACGCCAGGGTCTGCTACGCCACCGTCACATATTTCAATGTGAACGACAGTGAGGACAGCAGCAGCATCAGGACGGAGTACACGCTCCTCGATGACGCAGAGGCTGACCGAATGAATGACCTGGACGAGATGGAGCACGTAGACGAAGACGAGCGGACGCAGAACATGATCAACGAGAGCATTGAGCTGGTGAGCACGTTATGAGCTGACTGCCTCGGACTGTACTACTGCTCGTAAGCTTGTGTTAGTTAGGATAGTGATGCAAGTTATTCCGAATTTGGAATCGTGTGTGATATTCGGTGCGTGATCGATAACATGTGATGAAATTTTGCAGTTTTGATGGACATGTGCGAGTAATTAATATTGTCGTTAATAAACTCTTCTTCCACAAGTGTACTGTATATTTATACTCTAATTTTACTTTGCAAAGTAAGTTGATTGATTAAACTTTTGTTTTTATAGAGATTCACAAAAATCTGATAAGCTCATCACATTCTGGTAAATGGTAATTCTCCGCTTGAAAGAAAATTTCTTCTGCTTCGCATCATTTAAAATGTTGAACAGATTATCGTAATTGACCAATCAGCTTTTACTTAAAGCCCTATTATTGACCAATCAGAGGGACGCTTCAGCGACTTTGGTCCGCGACGATTTTATTGAAACATTTTCTCCGGACGATATTGCTCCCTCAAGCGCTTCAGCGCTTACAGCGTTACATATTGGAAAATGGAATTGATATCTTTATGTAATTTTATATCTATTTTTATGAACGCTTTCTGAAATATGATTTTATTTGTAACAGCGACATGTGTTAGCTTTATTTAGTTAAAGAGATTCTTTGAAGTAGGAAGAAAACAATTTAGTTTATGTTCACTTTCTACATAATGTTTTGCATTTATGGCTTAAGTATCTTCGCTGTACAATTTATTATAAAGTTAGTTAATACCTAGCTTATGATCCAGACTTGATGTCGTTTGTCCTCGAATTCACTCAAACAAGACATGAGAAAACTTTAGATTGAAGTGGCTGAAGTTTAAGCTAGTTACAAACTGAGATTTAGTCTTGTCTTAATTTCAATTAATATTCGGAGTTTTGCGATGGATACAGAGAACGAAATAATTAATAAGTTTTGAACGTGGTCAGGAGAAACCACGTGTATTTACTTCTAAAGCACTTTAAACAGCTTTGAAAATGTTCTATTCTATATTAATTTAGCTTTTGTTTATGTATTGAACAATCATGAAATACTCACTTTATCTAACTATTCTGGTTTTCTAATCTAGCATATGTTTGATACTCAGATTTCTTAAAGAAGAAAGTAATTTTTTTTGACAATATGTTTCGCTTCATTCAACATTTTTGTCATTCAATTCAACATGTCAGTCATATTTCTTGCTAAAGTTTTTTCAAATTCATAATACAAGTGTTTGTCTATCGCTCACGATTTGTCTCCAAAGTGTTTACCAAAGTTAATGTGATACTATAAGATTATAATATACGTTAAGATATTAAAATTATTTAGTTAATTATGTCTGTTGATCTCAATGGTGTAAATTATAATTAAGACGCGTCACTTGGCTATGCAGAATATCTACATATATGACGTCAGAGGCAACTATTTTTTGCTAATCTTGTGACGCAAATAACGTATGTACTAGAAACATTTTCATAAATTAGAATAAATAAAATTTAAAGTTTTTAATTAATTATGGCATTTTTCTTTTATTTTTGACCTTTTAATTGACATTCTGGTGTTTATTGCCTTTTTAATAAGTGTTTGCGCGCGAATTATACATTTATTAAGATAAGGAGGTATCGCGCGGTTTTCGTTGACGTAAGTTATACTAGAAAATGAATTTTTTTAGCATATCAAATTGTTACCTATTAGTGAGAGAGAAGGTGTAAACAAAACAATAAAATTCTAGTTATGTTGTACCTACAATGATTGATTTCGCAATCGAAACGTCGGAATGTCAATGACCTGCCAGCCCTGACCTGCCCCAAATGCTGGAAGCACCAGCATCCTGGAATGCCCCACATTTCAGCAACTAGCCTGCTAACCCAATTGTAATGGAGCTTCTAGGTCGCAGTTAATTCGTATGTCAATACTTCAGATAAGTTAGGATCATTAAACAGTGGGCAAGAAAAGTAAATGCTTTCTCCTTATCTTAGGGGGATAAGGGGCTAAATTGAGTGGCCTTTTGTTTGGTTAGGAAGCTAGTTATATAAATGAATTTCATAGATTAGTAAGGCATCAGTTACTAAGCACGTGTAACGTGTGAGAATGTCGTGGGTTCGATTCCTAAGTCAGGCAATCAAGAAGGTATCCTTGATTTTTTGTGATGGCAACTAGTATTCTTCATATTTTACACCAAACTATACCTACTAATGTTCTAAAGTTGAAGAGTTGGTTTGTTTGGTTTGGAACGCTGGCAACTTGTTAAAAGATAGGTGCGTCATCAGTTCCGTTTTTACTTAGTACAAGCATGGTGTTATTTCCTGAAGTTATTTGTTATTTAAATGTTTAGAAAACAACATCGAAAATTCATTCACAATGCTTAATCAATGCAAAGCATCTAGTTGAGCAACTCAACACGAATTTGTAAGTTGTTTATGCCATCACAATGGAACGTGTGCAGGGGGCGCCGCGGGACACAATAGGTCTAGAGAGACGATAGGTAATAGGCTGTTCAAACAGGTCTTGAATTACTAAATGGCGCGAAATGCTCAAAGGTTTGTATCACCAAAATAAACTTAAACTGTGATTGCATATTAAATAAAACTACTTTTACGGATTTTATCGCGATTATTTTAATATTATTTAATCCCGACATTTCGGATCCTTTACCTATAAAGTGTCTCATACCCCCACAATATACAGGTGTATACAAGCTTGATTGTGATTGCGATCTCTCATACATGGGCCAAACTAAAAAAAAAGCATAGGGACCGTAGGGCGTAAAAGAACACATCGCCGATGTCAAACACCGCCGTTCCAGAAAGTCAGCAGTTTGTGAACACACACTTGAGAAAGCCCAGCATTACATCAGATTTGATAAACCACAAGTCCTTGCTAAAGAAAACCAATTCCTGCCTAGGGTGGGTTGCGAGGTGGGATGACTGGAGCGTACCACCTGCTTGGAACCCCATCATAGAAACTATGTATTAAATCTAAATCCAAGCCGAAAACTGCTAGACCTAAGGATAAAGTGAGCTCATTCTGCGTGAATCGGATTGTCAATTATCAACAAAATGTAGGGTAGTTGTTTGTAACTATAATTTCAAGACTACCCACGCCTTAGTCTGTCCGCGACTTTGGATGCTGTAAGAGATCCGAAACGTCGGGATTAAATACTATGAAAATGACCGCGATGAAATCCGTATAAGTATAAGTAGTTTTATGTGAGTGTCTAGTATTCGTGTAAGTGTCAGAAATGTGTTTGTGTGGTTGTCAATTTTAACAACTTCCCCATCCTGTGAGTTATACAAATGTATGTTTATGATCTTTGTGATACGCAGAGTTAGTTTCACTATTGTGTCTGCATCGTGGACAGTGAAGAGGCCGAGTGAGGTAAGTAAACAGTTTTTAATTAGCCATAGGTTAATATCTTATGTTGATTACAGAATTATTTACGACGTAATATATTTTTGTCTACAACTACTGTCTAGATTTGAGTCTTCGTTATTTCTGTGCTAGTATATGGGATAAAAATAACGAAAACTTATAAAAGTCAATATGGAGGAACCTTCCTTTAAATCTTATATAGGTAGTAGGTACTTAGAGTTTTCGCAATCGTTCTAAGAAAACAGAAGTAATCAAAACTACAAGTTCACTGCAAATATTGGTTTTCAGTTTCAATCAAAACTACTTTGAAGCTAACTCAATACCATTGTCTTTCATTTCCTAATACTTCTACCACAGCTCAATGAAAGGTGTTCAAATATAACCAACTACGCAGAAACGCGAAGTTTGCCAGTTTCCCGCCCACACTTGAAAAGAGCAGCTTTTATTTTCAGTAAAAGTTGGATTTTCCGCAAGATTTAATTACAAATTAATCTGAAAGTTTTGAGGTTTACAGCTAAACTGTACGTAAAGTGAAGTTAAGCTCACGACAGATTTAGATCCGGCCACATGAGGTCTTTTAATTAATTTATGTAGGTACTGAATACCTATATAAGTGTATAGGTATGTAGATAGGGGCTTAAGGTGCTTCCTATTTTTCGTTTATTTTCTGTGCATAGCTCGTATTTAATAAAATTAATGGTCACCATTGTCTGCATTATTTTAGGGAATCTAAACTAAGTTCATCATTTTCATACATCTATATCGTAATTGAGGAGTTTTAAGGTCCAAAGTTATTTGTGTTTAATAGCCAAAAATGTTATTGTTAAATACACAGGAAACTTACCAATCCTGCAATTATGGTCAGTTTTTACGCATCACTAAACAAATTCGCACAAATAATATTAAACCAGTTTGCAGCTTAGCACAAACTGGAAATAGCACTAATTTGTATTTTAACAATCACTGAACTTCACTAAGCCGTTTTGTTCCAAACACCTAAAGCTTTTACACAAAAACCATTCATTTTTGTTGTTTGTTTGTCAAAATATAATCTACAACAGTCACTTTGTATGGAAACGGCAATTATTGTAGTGGAAGTCAAAGAAAACCTGAAATTCCTGTTTCTGTTCGCAAGAGGGATGGCCGAGAGAATATCGGAAGACATCGATGGGGTAGTTAGCCGTAACCTGTTTTTATTTTACATTATTTGACAAACTCATACATACAAAACACAGATGAAAGAAGTGGTGAAATGTAGTGTAATAGTGTTGCGTATTTTCATAGGAATAAATAAGTACTTACCTCTTATTTTGTAATAGTTAGGATTAATCGAAAATATTTGAAAATAAATTGATTTCATGTTTGTAAAACCTAATAAAATCACATTGCATCAAAATTACTTTTCTAAATTTTAATGTGTTACGTCCATTACGTTTTTTAGTTTTCTATTTTCCTCTAAGGCGACATTTTATGTATTGTGTATTGAAAAGAACGGATAAATAAAAAGAAGAAATCACTCTCTTTGATTTGTTGAAAAGGTGTTGAGGAAAAATATATTTCTGGTTGTGCAATATAAATGCAACAATAAAAAATATGTTTTGCTTTTTGAAATAAAACTTGTTTACGTTGCTTAAGAAAAATCGTCACGGAAGGTGAATAAAAGAACTTAATATCCACGTACAGTTCTGAAGTGTTTATGACACTTGGCACACGACTTGGCAAGCTACTGGTAGCTACTGGTGCCTACTGGTATACTCGTGAAGGCAGCTGAGCGTTATATTTACTGAAGCATAATGTTTCACGGGCTAGCCTTATTTGCTTACGCCTCGAGCTTTCCGAAATAATGTACATAAGTGCCTACTTGTATAGTTGAGGGCAGTAAAGTAATTTGACAATTCTTATTTTTGCCATTTCGACATTTATTGAGAGAATTTCGTTTTCTTTTTGTAAGTTTTTTTTTGTGAAATTACTTTAGCGTTATCCAGTGGCACAGAACTAATGTGGGAAAACATGCCCTAAACCCAAAAATAGCCTTGCCTTTGTAAAAATATTCACAACAAATCGTAGGTACGAATCTCATATTATTGTGAAAATATGGGCACTCTCGTTGACAAATGGGGATCCTCAATTCCTGGTAGTGAGGACATTTTATACCAAAGTTATTTATAGCTTTTCACCAGATTACACATATTTACATATACGGTAGAAATTTGCCTACCTAAATACCCACAGCTCTTGTTAAATATCTTTTATAGCTATAAAGAAGCCAATTTCTACTATAAGTGACTGCGCCATAGTCAAAAATATGTACTGTGTTTGTCAACTGATAAGTATCGGTAAGTTACCTTAAAATATTTTCTATGAAAATGATAAATGACTGCTGTAATCAGGCCACAGTAAAATTCACTTCCTGAGTCATCTGCCTGTCTGACCTCACGGCACCCGAGAGGTTATTTACAAAGGAATCGCGAACAAAAAGGAAAATACCTAACTTCCTTACAAAAAGATAACTTTGTGGCTCCGGCTGAGTAATCAGCTTCTTTCAGCCGAACCCTTTATCTTTCAGATGTGTACCTAATTTCTTGTGAAATGTTGAGGTAAGAGGAATTTTGCGAGTTTTGTGATTTTTTAATATTATAAACACGTTAGGTTGTATGTATGGATTTTTGTTCCTATTTCATTCTAAAACTAGTAAGTAGATTTATAAAGCGAAATATTATGTTGTAAATAACGGCTGGCAGGAGCTGGATGCGAGAAGCCGAAAATCGATCTCAGTGGCGTGCACTTGGAGAGGCCTATGTCCAGCAGTGGACTGCGATAGGCTGATGATGATGATGATGATGATGAAATAACATAAAGCCAATGTCAGATCGTAGTGAAAGCTGTTTTTTGAATTTTTAATCATGTAAAATATCATTCGATTTAAATATAAGTTAGGTATAATATAGTTAGGTTTCCAATTGGAATGAGAAAAACTTGCCATTTTCAAATTCTTTTCCGACGTATTAACGTCATCAGACGTATTTCCGAAAATGTCAAGGACTGTTTCGAAGTCTGTTTTCGAGATATACATAGGTTTTTTCACTGTATTCAATAAAGATAAATATTTTATAGAGCAAAATGGATCTGAAATATACCTAGTGTGACCACACTTCCATTGTTAATACAATTTGAATTTTATAGGTACACGTATCATTATACTCATCAACATAGGCCTACAAAATTATCCAAATTCTAGATAGAAGGAGAGCTTTGATCATTTAACATAACAGATTAACCTCCCCACTCAGAGACATTATTTTAATGATTACTTAAGTCACTCCTTAGTGACGGAATGTCATACAAATCCTTCATTAAGGAATGGCTTAAGTAACCATTAAATGTCTCTGAGTGGGGAGGTTAAAGAAACAGCTTTAGAAAACCCCTACCTAGTTAGAGGATACCTTGGAACCAACCAATGTATTCGCTGTCTAGGTGCAGAATTATGAAATGAGGCGTTACTTTGCGGAAATCCATGACATAAAATGTTAAGAATTTTTTTTCTAACTTATTGTGCTTACCTCCCCACTCAGAGACATTTAATGGTTACTTAAGCCATTCCTTAGTGAAGGATTTGTATGACATTCCGTCACTAAGGAGCGACTTAAGTAATCATTAAATGTCTCTGAGTGGGGAGGTTACTGTCAAAAAAAAATATTTTTTTGCTCTTAGCAACCAAATGCAAAGGTCCAGTGATGGTACAGGTATTACCACTAATTACTCCCGGCTGCGTGTGCCTCGTCACGTGGGGACGCCTACGTGCGTACACGTCGACACTATCTGAGTAGACGCTCGTTACCGAGTTAATCGTGTGTATTAGCCTTTATTTGTAAGCTTGGCGCCGGCTATGGGTTGTAGATAAAGGATAGGTTTTTGGAACGATGGACAACTGATTTAAAAAAATGAACGGCAAAATTAATATATATAACTTTTATAATACTAGCCGTTTTCCCGCGGTTTCACCCGCGTCCCGTGGGAGTTACTGCCCGCACCGGGATAAAATATAGCCTATGTTACTCGCAGATAATATAGCTTTCTAATGGTGAAAGAATATTTAAAATCAGTTCAGTAGTCTTTGAGTTTATCCATTACAACCAAACAAACAAACAAACAAAGTTTCCCTCTTTACAAATTTAGTATAGAAAGAAGAATCATTTGTTTGTTCGTACTCTAAATGCTCCAAAACGACAGAACCGATTTGAAAAAATATTTCTCTGTTGAACAGTTTTGTAGAGCTTTTTTGCTTTTCCCCGGGAAACATAGGCTATAATGTTTTCTCGGTAAGGGCAGTAAGCTACCACGGGACACGAGTGAATCTTTTTTGTTATTAAATGTCATGAATTAAGCACTAACCATGCACTAACCTTTTTAAATGGCAATAAAATTACATTTCTAACTGAACTAAAAAGTATCGTTGTAAGACAGTAATAAAATTCCAAGTTTGGAAACGTCGATTTAAACTAAAGTGGCAAGTTCAAAGTGGTTTGAAAACTATTTTATTAGATCTAGAGCCAAGGCTTATACTCTACAGTCATGGACATTTAACTTTGGGAACAAAACTTTTTACATTCTATTCCTCTTTGAACGAACTGTGGTGTCATTTTATTACATTTTAACTTTCGTGATCAATTAGTGATTATATCCATCAGTGAAAACCGAATAAAAATCAGTCCAATAGTATTTGAGCGTATCGCGAAGAATGGCACACGGAGGCGTTGAAGGATTTTGTAAAACAACCAAATTATAACTTGGCAATGTGATTAATTGCCGCAAATTCATCAAATCGCCAAAATAATAATTCAGTTGATTACGTAATTGAATTTTAGCCAAATTTTATTTTTGCTTAGATTATTTACCTCTAGTTAAGTACCTACTCAAATGTACTATTTATGTATGTATTAATGGGGTATTTGTTCGAAAGGTACCTTGTTATCATAATCACCATTTCTAGCCTCTTAGCGCAGTGCCTAGTATTCACAGTTAGCAGCTCATTATACAGGCCAAACTTCGTCGTTTTACACTATTTACATATTAACGACACAAATGCTGACGCCATGCTGTGCCGTCGCCATAGTGTTGCATTAATAATATTAGGTGAGGAATGCCGTCGGTATAATGAAATGTAAAAATGTTGCTTGTTTGCAAATATTTTAAGTAGTGATGATTGTTTTTATCATTTTTGTCCTTACTCTGGATCTGAGTGTAAGCAACCGATTTTTTTTACTTAACTGACTTTGTCTACAATTGTATTTTTTTGTACAACGAAAAATAAAACACCATAAAAGTGTTCCAGACCACAGAACTATAAAGTATCAGATTGCACAACAATACCCAATTGAATATCTATTAAATCACCTCTTCCCTTTTTACAGCAAATACTTTTTACGTTCAATTCTAAATCGTAATTATAAAAATAATACACAAAAAATACAAGACAAATCCCTTCCTTATAGTTCTCAAAGTTCACTCCTACTTCCTAAAAACTGCCGCCACACGGCGAACACACGAACATTAAAAAAACTTCACGTTTTTGCACCCCGGGCCTTCCTACGGAAGCACCGAGAGAGCAACATACATTATACACAGGAGTGAGCGAAATAGAAGTCGTGGGAACCGCAGGGGTAGCGATATCCCATACAGTCATTGAAGTGGGACGTATTGACCCTGCGTCTGCCCATATGTCCGTACGTTCGGCTGGACTAGACACCTGTGCGATGCTTATCGCTAATATATGCGACAAATGGTGAATTCGTTAGTTTTAATTACAGGTGTTAACAATTAAACAGGGTGTAGCGTATGAAAATAATTTAATTTTCTTTTTGTCTTCAAGCGACGGTATTTACATGGAAATATTTACAATTATGATGTTTGATTGTATAATGATTTTCAAGCCAATAAGCTATAGATCAAACACAGTTTGTTACTATAAGTAAAGCAAATATTATTGGTAATCTCACAACCATTTCGTTCCTTACAATTATTTTGCAGAATATCAAAGTAAATTCCATTGATGATCAAATAGAATAACTTTTAACGTTAACATCAAAGTGATGAAAATTCATGTTATGACAACATAATTCGACGATATTTAAAGCTCAGTTTTTTGGTCCCGAAATACATCTAGTGACTGTCGATAAACTTATACAATATAATATATAACTATCACACAACTTACAAAATAATACTTTATATAAAACTATATTTTACAACAGTACAGTCTCCAAAAATATAATTTAGATATTTTTAAACTCTGAGATCGATACAACAGCATCCTGTGACTAGGCGACAAGGAACACGTCATCTTATGCAGAGAGGACCGAATCCAACCCCATTGAACGTCCAACGCTCCTTTGAGACAATGGGGTCAAAACATTAGAAGTTGAAAGGCATTGGACGTTGAAGTGCCCTCCAAACGTTTTTCAATACAGTTGTCGAAATCCCTCTAACAGAGGCAACTGTTAACACAAAGTAGCAAACATTTAAAAAGGGAAAGATTTTTTATTAGGTAAGTTATATTTTTCCTCCTCGTGTTTCCGTATCGCCAAGCCACAAGACAATAATTCTGATATGTATAAGTAGTAAGACTTAATAGGCTAGTTCAGCACCCCACGGCCTGTAGGGCTTCGAACTGTTCTGTGAGTACTGGTGGTGAGGAGGATGGTGGGGGTACGGAGTGGGGTAGTGGGGGGCTGGTGGTGCCGGGTGCGGACCGGGGGGCCCCGGCGGTGCGGGAGGGGCGGGGTAGTGAGGATAGCTTGGAGCTGCGGTGAGCGGCGCGGCGATCGCTGACATGGCTGCCGGTGCAGCCACCGTCGTCGCCGCTGACGTCACAGGTATATCTTGCCGAGGAGCTCCCAACTCCGTGTAGCCATGCTGCGGCTGAGGAACGGGCGTCGCCGGGTACTGAGGATAGCCCCAGTTCGCAGACTTGGCCGCTAATTCTCTTTGAGCAGCAAAACATTGCAGGTGGCTCATGAGCCGGAGTCTTAAAGGATCCTGGATGTCGAGACCTTCGCAGCTGACGAGGTACCTCGCCACCTCTGCTGCGCACTCCCGGAATCCAATACTATGGTAATCCATCGCGTATCTCTGAGGGTCGTACGCGAACGTGTCCAGTCCTGCAACAAAGGGAAAAGGAGGTTACAAACGTTTTCATTAGCATATTGATTCGAGTGTGACGCAATAGAAGGATATTAATTCAGCGCTCCGTGTTTAGTTAAAAATTTAAATACACTGGGAGCGCTGTGAAGGGCGGTATGTTTGAGTCGGAATAATTAACGACGTTTGTAAAGGTTTCTACAAAGTTTTAAGCTCACACTGGGGATTTGAAACTCCGTATTTTCTCTAGTCTTTTAAAGCCAGCTAGCCGACGATGCAGATGTTGTTTTGCATGTAAATAAGATTTAGACAATGGTGAAGCGAAGTAAAGAACACAAAAGTTCAGTTCATTGAGGAAGCGACCCTTGGTTGTGCAACTGGAAAGGGATGGGTCTATAGTGTTTTGATTGAGTGCGTAAGGGATGTAAGTTGTAGTATTGGTAACGGGCACCCCAAGTTTCCGGCCGTCTTCCGATAGGGAAGGAGACAAATATAAGATGAGCTCTCAGACCCCAGCGTGCGTTGAGTCCAGTGTTCTCGAATCAGATGATTCATTGATGAGTGAGGGACCAAATGTGTATGGACGAGTCAGTGTGCCACCGGGCCACGGACCGAAGGGTAAAAGAAAACTGTCTGAACAAGTAATTTTTACATTTGTTGAACCAGTTTAATTTAATTTGAAGTTTATTCTTTGTTTGCGTTTTGCTTTGATCCTGTGTGCCGCTGACGTGTCTCGTAATTTAATAAAACAGAGGTAAAGAAATGAAGGAATAATGTTATCTGTTAATTAAAGGCAGTTCTGGGAAATGACAGTTTTTTCTTTTCGCCCGAGGTTCTGTTTAAATTAATTTTCGTATGATTACTTTGGAAAGCCATAACTTTTGTTCGCAAGAAAATTACTTTCTTATTACAAGGTAAAATTAAGAGATTAAATATTCAACGTTTTTTATCTTCACTCATGTCACGTTTGAATGGAATCTATCAATTATAAGTAGATACGTTAACCCCGATCTATCATACAATTGTGTTCCTTCCTTCCCGGAGCGTTTTTTACCGCGTTTTTTGCTCATGCGCAGGTGCGACAACCCTTTGCGTTAGAATCGCTTCCGCTTGTCACGTGTGACACAATGGACGCGTGATTTGATCGAAATAATATAGATTTGGAATTTTTTTGTAGAATAATTTTTGAATATAATTATTGGTTAGTGAAGATAAGCCGTAGTAGGCAAATCCGGTGCGTATTGTTATTATAAAATTCTATGAATACAAAGATCTGTCTTTTGTGTATTAACCTTCAAGTAATAGTACGCTGTGGTCATATTAGTTTATTCATGGTGTTTTATCTATATAACTGTGCGATTTAAAGATATAAAAATAGCAAAAAATCACCCTGTAACCGTGGTTAATTATAAAGTCACCACTAAACAATCCCCATTACAAATCCCCAATCACCGTAGCATAAGTTGCGATTAACTCCCTCATCCCTGACAGAGGGTAGTTACCACCGTCCCTCGATGAGATCGGGCGGCTCTCGTGTTCCCACGCACACTGCGCGTGATTCGCTTACTGATTGATATATCTGCACTAATCCGATGTGTGTGTGTTGTTTAGTGATTCTTGTTTTTGGAGTTTGTGGGGATTAGTCGTAAACGTTGGGTGGTGTGTATTTAAATTCAGTTTAATAAGAAAATAAAAATAAAAAAAAAGATCTTGATATTATCAAACAACTTGAGTACTTTCATATCACTTTAACTGAGAGTTGGTCATTATTACTTTACTATTTGTATTTTTTTTTTTCAGTAAATAACAAAACCACTCACAAGCACAACTTCTTCAAAAACCCATTAAACTTGACCACACAAAAGGCCGCTGTCACCCGGCCATATTGTCTGACCGCGCATCGAGCTGCGCGCACGCACCGCTTACGTCACACCTGGCGCCTACAAAAACTCAGGAAGTCCCTAACAGGATCCCGCTGGTCCAGTTTTTATCCCTCTCTCGCAGCACGAGGGTAAAAGAGACGAGTAAACGTACAGTGATGTTTTTGATAGGGTATCAATTTTGAAATCGATATCAATTTAATGATAAAATTGTGGTGTTATGAACAGACTGCTTCGTTGTGGTATATTAAGTTAAGGTTGTATTGAGTTTTGTGAAGGGCACGAAATAAATTGGGTTAAATGAGACTGAGAAAAATACTTGACTATTAACTGTTAAAGATTTGATACAAAACAATTTGGATCGAGACATCGAATCACCATTATTTATAGGTCACTTTAAAAATAAACTAGTTCAAACAAAGAGCGGTTAGACAAAACTTTTAACGCATTGCTGCAGTTCCGGACCCCGTTTAACTGACAGTGACCTTTTAACTCAGCAGTAGGCACCAGTAGCCCACAGTGACCGGAAACTTGCGACCGAAGAGGATGCGGTTTCTCGCATACTTACTCGTAGTTTTATGGTTACAGTATTGCAGTGAATTACTTTTGTTGAAGTCAAACCACAAAATTGATTTGGACTGATGCGCCCGGAAGCATGCAACGGTAGTTATTTTGCAGTTAAATTATTGATGTACGGTTTACGATATGGATCGCAGAGTCTGATATTATGCTGTGTTCGGGTATTTATTTCCATAACGAACATTTTACGGCTTGAATTATTGTGAGATCTCGATTGTAGTATCTCGAAATAAGTATTGCCAAAGATATTGATTATAATAGGTATAGAGTTGAAAACTACCCTTTAATAATAATTATATTTATCACATACTTTTCTAGTTACCACATAATACAAAATCAATTAAAACATTCCCACAAAAATGGCATCAATTTCCCGCTACGCCGAATGCGGACCATTTTTTTTCTAATCTCCGCGAGATCATTGACTACGTGTTTGTAACAAAAAGTTCCCGTTTGTCCACCTGCCGCCTGGACCCGGAAGCTGGGCGTGGGAACTGGGAACTCGGAGCGGGACCATTTGGCGATGAACGAGATAGCGGAGTGGGGTATTAGATTAGATTATAATTATAAGTGGGTCACAATGTTTGTTCACCACCATACTACACAGTATGGTGAAGAAATTAAAATGATGTTAGAAAGATAAATAGGGTCCTTTGAAATTTATGTAGTCTAAAACTATATAAACGAATGTAGATAATTAAACCGACAAAACATTACTTTCTTTTGCGTCGCGTTGTCGGGTAAATAATAAAGTTTTTAACTATTAATCCGATTTTGATCTAAATAATAAAGTTTTAATTAAATACTAAGCCGTTTTTTATCTAAGCTTAAATACCAGTAAAATCCACCCAGAGCTATCGGATTAATTTTAAATTGCGATATTTCGGAACCAATATTCCTTTCAATCTATGAAATATTCATACTTTACAACATTCTTTCAGAATATAAATCCATCAACAGCTAACAAATCAGTATTCATATCACGAATTGAGTTCATTAACCTTTTTACATTGTGAATACAAAGTACAGACGCCAGCAGGTCAACCTACCCGATCCTGTCAAAGACCAACCGAACATTAACCTTCCACCATTGTGATAAGGTTAAAATCTATTGAAGACTTTTGACAGATTGGGGTAGGTTGATGTGCTGTCAGCTGTACATTCAGATATTAAGTCTGCCCATCCCTATGTAGCCGCGGGCGAAACATGATCAATTCATTACATTAATTAAGAGCCAATCTTACTTAAAGGTCAAGTAATGTAAAAAATAATTAATTAAAATACTATGAGGTTGATGGCTTATGGAAAAATTCCCAGTATCTGATCTCTTTTGTACCTGGCTGGGGTTTAAACATGACAGGCATACCCTGGATGTACTATAGCCAGTAAGAACCATTTTGCGAGAAAATTAAATTCGAAAAAAATACATATTTGAGTGGATTTATGAAAACGTAATAAACTTGAACACGAAAACGCAATATCAAACTTGTCCAAAGTACTTAATTATTATTGTAACTGTCATTCACAGTTAGGGAAAGTAGAACCTGGTTCACAAGTTACTGCCAGGGGTACCACAAGATTCACAAAAGACAGGAAAAGTGAATCAATTGTGTACCTTTGGCTTTTAATATTATTTCACTTTTTAGCGAAACACCGTTACGGTTGCATCTTTTATTAATTTGCAGGAAACGGAAACGTTTTAACAGGTTTCTGACAGTTTAATTGGTGGATATAACGGATGTTGTTCTTTTTATGCAATTTTACTTTTTGACGATAGACAGAGATTGTAGCCTTGGGCCTCTGCTGTTATTTGAACGTCTTTGACGGTGGTTGCGGGTATTCAGAAGCCAGTAAGTCTGACAAACTGTCTGATACTGTCTGATGATGGCAGATAGTAATGGTCAGAGATTGTAGCTTTGAAGAGGTATATCGCTGCCAGGGGGCTTTTTAACTTGTAATTTGTTTACGCGAATTTATGTAAATATTTAGCGAAGTAGACGTAAACAGTGCTGTTGTATTAACAAGGCCATTAGGGATTCTGTTTGTAAACACTCCGAGTTTTAACTTGTTTACTGGGCTTCGTTTTGTTCTTACTTTCATGTAAAATATTTTTTACATATATTTTTTAAGGAAAATTAAGTTCATTACATTTGTTGTTTAATTTCATGAGCCTATAGTTATTATGACTTCATAGAACACTAGTTCACTCTCCATGGTTTATAAAAACGCTCTTATATTAGAAGATATTTCCTCTGAATAAACTTTATCACCTCATTATCCATAACCTTAATCATGTTTAGACAGATTATCCAAACTACAAAACCCATGACCGTTTAAAGGTAGCACCATATTATAAATATCCACCACTTGGTCAAATCGGCTGGTTATCGTTTCATGGCACAATCCACCATTGATCAACTAACTTTATCAAAGTCTACCAACCTTTAGCATGCAGCATCTTCAAATGATCCACCGTCAGCTGCAGTATCTCTGCCTTCTCGAGCTTGGCACTGCCTTGCTTCTCGCATGCCGCGGGCACCAGCCGCTTGAGCTCGGTCAGCGAGGTGTTGATGCGGTCGCGGCGCTTCTTCTCGATCACGCCGCGTCGTCGCTTGCGAGTCATCAGCTGGCACGAGTCGCCGCCGGGAGACCTGGAGTATTGGAGAAGGGAGGTTAGTATAGGATAAAAAGGAGGTAGGGTTTGCGATGAAGGGATAACTATAGGGAATATGGGTAGGTTTTGAGATATGTTTTGGAATTGATGTGCTGACTTTTGTGTTGGTTTAAATGCTGGTATGTGGTAGTAAAGACAAATATATCTGCTGAAGAATCTGTGGTATTTTATTTGCTCTTTTTTGCTTGTAGAAAGTATCTTGTAGGGTGTTTCTTCTAGGTTTTGCTTACCTGCTAAGAAACCTTGACTTCAGTAAGTGGTATTTTATATATGACAATTTCAAAGTTTCCTAGCACATAAATACGTATTTACAAAATTAGTAGTATGTAATGAAAATTGTGTTTAGTGGTTCATATTTAACTTCAAAGTGGATCAGAATTCTTTAAAAATAACACCTATTACGGACACAAGAAATTAAGGATTGTCCTAGTTTTAGACACAATGACATGTTTTCATATTAGATGTAACAAGATAATACGTTTTGTGATATGTTTGTACATGTCAACGTGTCGTCTCGGTAACCTACTGAAATAATAATAAAATTAGGCCTGAAGCATGACATTATGAGTACGTTAAACAAATATAATTTTACCAGAACGTTGGGTAAATATAATTTTGTGGGTAATTTTCCTTTTACATAAGATGGCCTTGTTTTACTGAACATTGGTATGTAACCTTCCTGATTTTTTCTTGCCCTTCAGGAAATATTTGATGACAAGGAAGGCAGAATATTAAAACATTGTCTATGTTATTATAAATTACTTGCTATATTTTTTCTATCTTATCAACAATTTATACGAAATATTTTTTGCTGTTTTAATTTTAATAACGAAGGAATTACATATCAAAAGTAAAATAAACATCCAATATAAAATATAACTTTAGAAAAACTATAGACGTGATTTTAAAAACACCTGAACATTGAATAAAAACGTGGTAAGTACGTGCTACGCGTGAAATCAATTCAGTGTAATTACGTAGCGCTCGCTACGTGCGTAGCAGCTACGAGCCTCTACGGTATTGCACATTTCTTATTAGATTCTTATATGATATGAAACAAGTCATATAAATATTACTATTTTACTTGGAATGTAAATTATGTGTTTGAAAAATATTAATATGTAGTTGTAATGTGTTCTTTAATTAATTTTTATGGCCCGAAAATTGCCTGTAAGTTAGCATTGTTATTTTTGTTATGATACTAGAACGCAAAATGTTTCAACGTACTAATATTATTATACAAAAATCCGTCATTTATGAAATGAACATTACGTGTAAGGGAGCTAAATATATTATGTAGTTCTAAATATACTTACTATTCTAATATAACATGAATTGGTATTAGAGCAGAGTTCTCAGAACTAATGAAATAATATTATGTTCGTCTGTTTGTTTCAAACTTCTTGTCTATGTTAGCTAACACTTAAATAACTTAACAGACGAAATAATTTGTTAAATACACGCTGGATATTAATATTGTAGTTAGGTCTAAAGTTACGTTTTTAATTAAGATAAAATTGTTAATTGCCCGGCGTTTATTACATTTTAGAATACTAAGATTTAGTACCTAAAAAACAGCCTTAAAGTTACTAACTTGATCCTTATATTTACCCTTTCGCGAATATTCTAGATAACTTAGCCTTTGCCTTCATTAATTTGTCTATTCTTAGATTTAAAAAAACTAAATATTTTCAAAAATGTACTCACGTCGCATCCTTACTGCTTTCTTCAGAAAAGGCATCGTCTTCACTCTCGGAGTGCGTTCTCTTATTCCGCTGCGCCGGCGTAGGCGGGGCCGGGGCCGGCGCTGGTGGGCCCCAGCCGTACCCCCACTGGGCCCCCTGGCCTTGCAGCTGAGGACCTGGCTGCTCCATATGACGATGATGGTATTCCATTGTCAACACAGGGGAAAAATCACTTTGCAAAAATCACTTATAGGTTCTTGTATACACGGATGGTTCTTGGCCTAATTTTCCAGTTATCACTAGTTTTTCATCGGAAACTTGGTCAGTTGAGGAGATGTGCGCGGCAGGTCACGTGCGCGCGCGCCGGGCGACTGGCGCGGAGTGTGTGGCCGCGTGGCGCCCCGTGTCGCCTCGTGTGCCGCCGCCCTAAGCGAACCACCCTATACAAACCTTCCTTTATCTATCATTCACTTACTTTTGCTATCGGGTTAAGCAATTTTCAACCGTATTGCAAAGCTTATAAGGGTCTGTCAACTGTTGTGCATAACTTGGCAATTTTTTTGACAGCCATGTTAAAAATTGCAGTTTCGACACGCAATTTTATGCATTCAGCAGTTGAAATAAGAACACAGCAACTGCATTTATGGGTCACTTAGAGATATTAAAATTCATAAACTTTAGCTTTAATACAGCTAGTTGGAAACTGGACTTTGGGAGTACGTCATAAGGTTGAAATTGGTTTTAGTTTATTAGTTAAGGGTGTATCATAAGGCCGCGTGGCCGGCGCACGGTGGGAAACTGCAGACAATTAGGTAACGCAATTTATTCGCTCCAATATTGGTGTGAATGTATTTCTCATAGGGGAAGGGTGAAGCGTGGGACGATCCGCGGGGATTAACTAAAGGAAAACATTACCAATAGAGTGCCGGATTACACCGTGAAAAGCTTTTTTCACGACTTAAGAGTCACTTAGCTAAGACTGTTTAGTTTCAAGTATTTTATTCTGACTTAAAGAGAGAGAAATATAGCTTAAAATATACAATTTACAACATCAAAAAATTCGCAAACGAAATACGAAAATCCTAAAACATAATCCGAGATAAAAAGAAGATTTTCAGCACCCTTCAAGTGAAAATTGCTTACAAAACTCAAGTCACGTAACGTGCGACTGTTAAGTAATTAGGGCTTGTATCCGTTGGCTAATTGTTTCATAATCAGTGGTGACGTCACGCGTGCCGGCGGCCGGGCACGAGCCGTGCGACGCCCGGCCGCCGGACGGTGTCGGACACACGACCGGACGATGGCTGAGGTTTGATGATATCTCCTTAAGTGGTGTTTAATTAATTTAGCTTAACGAGCGATAAGGTAATCAGCGCTTAGGGTAATTGTTTTTTGATGTTTGAGTATCCCGATTTGTTTATGGTTTTTGAATAAAAAGAAATGCCTTTAGTTTTCCATAGATTCAAAATAGAAAACAATATAGTTTTTCTAAATCGTTTCTATTGTAAAACAGAGCGGTTTATTTGGAAAAGACCAATCCTAAGGGATTATTCTTACGTATGAACTAGCTAGATTGCAATTGCTTTTAGGTCTTAGTCCAGACTTAGGCATCTCTATACGTATTCAGCCGTGCGATTGATTCACGAGTATGTTGCGAATCTATCGAATGGTTTACCACAGGACCTAATATATTTCATATCAGTTCTTAGGTTAAATAGCTTCTACCAGAATACTCTTACAATTAGTATTTACGTTTCATTGTTATAAAAACTATAAAATATTCTTATACATATATAATCTTATACTTATACATATATACAACTGACAATATTTTCTCATAAACAAAACATTATTTACATAAAAAATAATTTTAAAATACAGCTTGAAACATATACATATAGGTACCTGTTTAAAAACATCACCATAATTTATGAGTCTATAGATCTATAAGAGAAATAGTTACTGTCTAGTTTCTAAGATTTGAAGTCGATGACCTCACAAAATTACGAGATTGGCAAAACAAATCAGAGTAATTTCGTCCTCATAAGTAATCTAAGAATATGTTCGTCAATAACTATTAATATTGAATGTAGTCATTACGATTATGTAAGGCGATGGCCATAACATGGACGTTATGGGGTAAATACTCATTAACTGTCCTTTCATAATATTCTATCTTAAGAACTGTTATGGCGTATGTATGTTATGTTCTGGACGTGGACCTACTGATTATAATAAATAAATTATTAAGCGTATGCGATGAGTAATTTCCAGTTAACTTTAGCTATAAGGTTATCCTGTTTTATGAAGCTCCTGTTTTATTTATAAAGGGTTTATCTTTACTACAAGTTATTAAATTCATTCATTACTTATGCAGCTTAGGATAAAAGCTGTTTCTCGCTGTCTTTATAGTGTTTTATTGTCTGTCTGAAGACATTGAATAAAAGTATGGCATTGTACTTGGAAGACCAAATATCTTTCACTGGCATGCATGTCATACACCCTAGAAAATATTTTGCACTACTAGATAAAGGCCTCCCCATCTCGTCTCCCCACTTCTCAATCCTCAAACCTACATCAAAATTTTCATATGTAGAGTATCTAATAGATTTTAGAATAGCTACTTCGTACAAAGATTTTCCTCAACGACTTCGCAAAAAGATCCAAACGACGGCTGCCATCGAACAAGGATCTTAACACATCACGCTCAAAATAACTGATGTTGACGCTACAAAAGCTTTTACTAGTTATTATACAACTACACGGCTTGTTGATGCAATAAACCGTAGGAAAGAAGATTACAGTAATCCTCCGTTCGCTCGGGCGCCGTGCGATCTAATGAGATAGGATCTAAGAGCAGAACGCTGGAAAATCGCTCGAACTTCACACAGACCGACAGCACAGACGTAAGGCTTTATAAGGGATACTCGCACATTATTAAAATCCTTGTGAATATTAAAAATGCTTTAGTAGCTACCTATTTTGTATTCTTGTAAAGCTTGGTAAATGAACTGATTTAGACACGATTAGGACTTGGAGCTAAATAAAATCTCGTGGAGAAACATTTCTGTAATATTAGTTTCATTCCAACATTAGAGCATGAACTTGATTACCACGAGAAGTACCAGAATTTGAAACAAACGATAACCGCAAATGTAGCTATAGCTTAAAATATTCGTCGGCTTGTTATACACAGAATTTTAGATTAAAACTTTACTAAAACGATGTAGAAACGCGCCTCTGGGTGTTTTTAGCCGAATTAAAAAACTTGTCCTATAGGGTAAAGGCGGGATAGATGCCGCAGTGGGATAGATGCCCCATTTTTAAAAAACCTAACTTCCCATGCTCGCGATTAAGAAACAACCGTTTAACTAGAAGCCGCAAGCACCCCGCACCTAAGTTAGCCACACACCGTCGAGGGTTGAGGTCGCGTTTCGCTCGTGTGTGAATTCATCTCCGCGGCGAACTTAAAGCGAGCGTAAATTTTTTAAAGGTGAGTATTTGCTGTTGTATAACTTTATAAGTAGATATTAAATCCGTCAAATTTTTTATTACGTATGTATATTGTTTCATGAAGTATAAAGGAGATTGCCCGTTTTGTAAGGGAAGTTGGGTCCCAGTGAAAAATGTTTGTGCCCTGAAGATTTTTATTTTAACTAATAGGAAAAACATTGCATTTTCATAATCAGAAACCTTTTTTCATTTATTCACCCTGGTTCAAGAGATATCATTATTTTTCTGTTTTAAGAATATAGGTTATAATTAGAAATTGACATGGACTATAGATCACTATGAGCATAGAAATATGTACTGTAAATAGCAGTACCATGGAATTATGTCTCTATTTATGCATAAAGTAATGGAATTGTTATTATGTGTTTCCCGCGGTTACACCCGCGTCCCCGGGAACACCTTTCCATACCCGGATAAATTATAGCCTACCTAATCAAATCTTTCCTCTTTATAATATTAGTATAGACTCATAATTACCGTTATTGATAGTTATTATTATTTTAGTAATAGCAAGGGAAATAAAAAAAAAACAAAACATGAATAAACTATTTATTCTTCATAAAATATTTCGTCCAAAGATTGAGCTGGAGCACTCACATTGTTGAAGCGGCCCCAGCTTAAATACCACAATACTGTCATAGTATGAGCACAACACCCTACCGTACGGTTACCCACTAGACAGTTACAATAGTAAGCAATGATACTTTCTAAAGAATTTGCCCGATCTTCATCTCTACTTATCAACAAATAAGAGTAATATGTTTTATGGCTCACATGGCGGGACTTAATTCTAGTCCTAATTAAATAATTATTTTGACCCAATATTAAGGGCAAATCCTCTTCCAAGACATCATTGCTTACTTCAACATTATAAGTACCATTACTTCTTATGTGCTCCCCATAATAGGATCTAGCCTGTTTTAATTGGTAAGATCCCAATGCAAATCTTCTTAAATCATCTAAAGTTAATCTTGGAAAATGATCTAAATGGGGAGCATTGCTGTCTATGTTTTGGAAAACCGTACGTCTCCTATTGATGTTATCCCTTCGAATAAATTCCCCCAAATAATTACTACTGTTTAATCTCGCCTGAGCAATTTGCACATACTCTGCAGCGTCAGGTCTATCTTCAATTGTTGGGTGGAATTTATTCAAAAGGGCACAAACAATTTTAAAATCATCCATAAGGTGTGTTGATGCTCTGTTAAAATATTCTTGTCGAAACAGTTTGTAGTCTCTTTTGATGCGACCATTTACAATTTCAACTACCCATCTACACATAGTCACACACCTAGACTTGTTTGCTTGGTCAGTGGTCAATTGAAATTCACCTTCCAATAATGACTCAGGCATGTATGTTTTATAATTATAGCTTTGGAGTTCAGGGATCACGTCTCTAAATCCCCTATCCAATATAAAGACATCCCCCTGTCTAAAAAATGAGCGCATTGGACCACTTTCATTACGAAATAGATCACTCATGATTGTCGAGTCATTTTTTGTTGCTTCATATGGTCCAATGCACTCTAAAATATATCCATCACAACATGTGATTAAAAAGGGTTTAACCAAATTATTATATTTGTGTAGACTATATGTCTGTTTCTGATATTTGTAGTTACTACTACTCTGTACATAAACATATGTACCATCACATATGACAATAGCAGGTTTAGAATCTGGAGCCATGCTACTGTCTCCGAATAGACCTTCAGGAATAGTCCTGTTACGTGAGGCCACATTTTGTATATTAGTGTGATTAACTCCCAAATGCATTGGTACAAAATGTTCTTTTAAACATTCCCTAACAATGTTCATTTTTTTTTCTAATGTAGATCGTGGCAATTGAAAAAGAGTTGCCAGTCTTTGGTTGCTGTCCCCTGTCCTAAGTTTAACAAGAAATGTGCTTAATGCAAGGCTAGGATTTCTAACCTTATTATGTAAAGTAGGAAGGCTATTTAATATTTCATTAAACTGCATCTCTGTAAGTCCCAGCCAATAATGGCGTAAATGTGCATCCATTGCTGCAATATTATTAAAATCTAAACTTCTTTGAGAAGCTCTTTCCAGTATGGAAAATATATCATCAACTTGAAAGCTAGTAAAGTCATTTAGGTTGGTAGTCAGTTCATCCCACTGATTGCTATATAAATGGTGATGACAGATTCTAGCATTTAAAGGTATATATATATTGTACTGCAATAACAACAGTTCCTTTATAGTCATAGGTACTAAAAGACGTTCATCATTATCACAGCCTACAAACATACAGTGACGAGAAGCTGCAGCAACTCGTTTATACTTTTGTGAGTTAATCTTAGATTGAACTCGTAATGCTTGTTGTGGTTGAGATGTTGGAGCTGGCATTGGAGGTGGTTCAGGTATCTCGGGGTCTTCTAATGAAGATAGAGCTGCATCCATGACCCTTGCAGGTCTGTTTGAATCTTGAACCTCCAAACGTCTCGTCTCCCGAGTTGCTGCTAACCAGCAAGGAATGCACACTTTTTGTAAATGTGGAACCTAAAATGAAATAGTTGGTATTAGTGAATATCAGAATAGGTACCAAACCCTATATTGTTATTGTGCAAGCATATGAATAAAAATAGCATCAATTAGAAATAAACTATGCAGCATTTTTTCTGAAACATTATTTAGAAAATGTTAAACACAATTGCAGGGTATGAGATCTCAGGTTCAGTTCCAGGATTGGGTTTCTGGGTATTTCCATTAAGATTTCATGAGTAGTAACCAGAAGAGCCTGGAATACTGGGTTTGTGCCTGGTTGATTGCATGGTCTCACCGTTATTACTTAGAACATAACTGACAAAATGTATTGTGTACTGTTAGGTACACCTCTGCCTAATCGTCGTCACGCTTGTGATTGGGGATTATAGGCGTGATGATACAGAATGTTATTAAATAATACTCACCAGATGTGCTAAAGTCCATCTTAAAATCATGCTACGTTGTGGACAGTCTAACTCAACTCTGTGGGTTCTCCGACTTGCAACAGAGATACCACATCCATAACAAACATTTAAGTGACCATATGCAGGTGATATATCCTCGTGGGATCCAGTTATATTTGACAATATCCTTTCTTGCAACAGCAAATAACATTCAATACATAGGATATCATCTGACGTTACCTGGAAAAGATTATATTCTATACTATTCTATATTTATAACTGCTTAAACTTGTAAAAACATAAACTCTCATAAAGAACTAAGTTTACAGTGCTAAGTTTACTCTAATCAAATGTTATTTTGAGTTTGCATAATGCATTTAACCACTATATTTATATTGTCCACAATAATTATTATTGTTTATGCACACGATAACTTACAGGTGTAGGCGTTGTCCAAGTTCGTAGAAGAACTGTCATTTGCTCGTTCAACTCCTCAACTGTATACCGGCGTAAATTAGACGCTAGTAAAAGGGAACAGTTAATACAGCGTCGGTAAGACAGGCGGTGTGCCCGACTTCTGGCTGGGGTAGACATAGTTCTGACAAAAACAGTTCGGGAGTTCAATATCACACAAGGATTTCACTAAGAGTCAAATTGTTCTCCAAGAATAGCACTTTATCTCACAAAGAACAGCACAAACAAGAGTCAAGCACTTAGAGTCAATATCTCACAAAGAGGAGTCAATTATCTCACAAAACATAAAGTAAGTACGCGAGGAACTTATTAGCTCAACTCGGTGGTAGCAGAAAGGCACGTATCGTAAATAATAACTAAGTAAATACGGAATTCAAAACTCAACGTATTATACAAAGCAATCACGAACACACAACGAACGAACGTCAAAGTGATGTGACATGCGCAAGTAAATGTTGCCAGAGCAATTATATTTAATCATTAATAAATCGATTTAAGTTTTTAAATTACGTAAGGCTTTTATTTTAATTTAAAATCGCTCTTATCTTATCTATCTTATCTTATCTGTTCAACAATATAGACTTATCATGAATATAGTTAGAATAATAATTAAAAATAATTGTATTTTTTTATTTTTAATAACTGTTTTGTTTTGATATCGATTACTCTATTGATTAAAATACGTAATTTTCAATAGTTATTTGATATCTGGCAACTTTTTTTTGTTTACCAATCAAACGGATGTCGACGTAATGTTTAACTATTAATTAATTTTAACTTTATTCCCAGGGTGAAAGAAATTGTATAAAAAATAATTTGGAAACAAAAAAATAAACAATATTTTTAGGTTATTATTCCATTCAGGCACACGATACCACAAAAGGGACCTGCCCCGTGGCAATCTCCTTTTGATGTAAATAGTTGCTCTATTGTATTTATTTATTTAAAAAAATACTAGGACACCTGTCCCTGTCGAAAAGGATAGTTGCCCTGATTTTTTACGGTACAGGTGCCCCTAGGGGCATCTATCCCTCCGTACACCACGTATACCATGATTGTATTATAAGTGCTTTGAATATATATATTTAATAAATTTTTGTGTTTTTTTATAGTTTTCATGCGTTTATGTATAGGTATTTACACTTTTTTATTGATACGAATGATATACAGTTCAAACAGTGAAGATGAAGACAATTACCTAAGAACAAAGTAAAGGAAAAGAAAACTAAAGGTTTTCCGGTAAAGAAGACTAAAAGAGATGGTCAGGATGAGCCTAAAGTTACAAATAAAAATAACTGCATGGAATGCTTTGAAAGCTATGAACAAACAAAATCTAAATCCGACTGGATTCAATGTGTAATGTGTCAGTACTGGTTACATGAAACCTGTACACTTTTCAGAAATTTTTGCTCGAGATGTGGAAAACTTAAAGCACTGTCCGGTTAAATATTATTATGCTAAGTATATTGTGTTATTTTAGTTTTTAAGAAAGAATGATTTTTATGATTTGCGTGTTGAAACTTAATAATTAATATTTTATAATAAGGGTTTAAAATTTAAAATACATTATTTTTGTTGAACAAATACTTTTAGAATTTTATTGTGTTAATTTTAATTAATCTAATAATGAATATAAAAAGATTTAAAATACTGAAAAATACTTTTCATTTCAAATAAATTAAAATACAGTATGAAAGGCATCTATCCCGCACCGTAGGCATCTATCCTTGCTAGTATTTTCAAGGTGGGGCATCTATCCATAGGGGTAGGCATCTATCCCCAAAAATTGAGTTCTACAAAAAGCTAAAATCTGCAAAATGTGTAATGGTCCAAAAAGACAAATCACAAATAAACATAAAGGATTGAACTAGTTACATTCATAGGTGTTATTAATGTAGAACCAATATTTATTAAATTAGAAGCATATTTCAAAATGTGGGGCATCTATCCCGCCTTTACCCTAATGGCATGTAGGTAATATTATCAGGCAAAAAATACAAACATAACGAAGCCGATTTAGGTACATTGTGACCGTTTTAGGTAAATTGTGATACGGAACCATACCTTGCAAAACTTTACCTACAAATTTTTAAAGTTTTTTACCAAAAAAGTGTCGCGATTGGAGATCGGATTCAACGTCACCCAGTCAAAATGTAACCCATTGTGCTTTAATCCGTTTACAGATTACAAAAGATTCTTTGTTATATCTTTGTGTTGTCAAGTATGTATGTATGTATGTATGGTCTCAGCAATCCTGTGAACTGTGAAATCAAGGCTTTGAAGTGCAAATCTCAAAGGATCAATATAACATATCGTCAGAAATATTCATGTGACCAGTGACGTCTGCTTATATTATATTTGTGGGCTAGTGTGTATTTACAATTTTACATGTATATCGTCTCTCTAGGGTCGTCGGGCATTTTTTGAGTAGTAAAATGACTTTCATATGCTTTTAAGCCTTTCTTCAGAGGTTAAATTGAGGCGTAAGTACCTTAGAAGTTGGGACAGACACGTTTCAGCATTTAACACCCGTACTGTTTTCTTTCAATGCACGTATCTTATTCCCAACCACGGAAGAAGAAAGAAAGATAATTCCCAACTAACTTCAATCTGCTATGCGATTAAAAAAATTAATTTGAACTGAATTGATACCAGGACCTGATCACTTTCATCGCAATTACCTAGGTAATGTGAGTATATAAGTCGCGAAAGTTCAAAAACCTGTTTTATGTTTCTTTGTCACGAATTTATTTAGCTAATTGCTATTGTGCATTCTGCTGGAACCGGTAAATAGCTATTATAAACTTTGAAACTTATACAAATCAGAATTGGTATCATTTACAGACGACACTAGTGGCGCAGTTGGTATAACCGTCCGTGCGGAACTTTATAACCTAATTATTAGGTGTCGAAGCTACGATTACCGCATAACGATGTAAAAAATTACGTGATGTATTTTTGAAAAAGTTGGAACTTACTGTATACCTACATTAAATATTCAGATATGCAATAGGCCATTAAGGGTCGGTTCATATTTGACGGAAAATGCGTCGAGCGTATCGTAAATGTATGATCGACGCACTAACGCATCATCGGTTAGGTGTGAATGATTGAATGTTTTACCGTATATTTGTCAGTCCTGGCGTTACGCGACCGATGATACGCGACGCATATTCCGTTAGATATGAACCGACCCTAAATACTTAAATAAAATAATGTTTATTAACTAAAAGTAACTTTACATTATGCTTTCAATGACGTTGAACCACAAACTAAGCATAGCTTGCTATTTATTAAAAACCAAAACTTTATTACAGATATCTTTTGTTTATTGTCCCAAAAATGAAGTAAGGGTTAGCTGACGTATTCGGCAATCATATAAGCTTACGCCATCAAGTCCTTATTGGCAGCTAATATGATTACCTCGATGTGAAAGTATTACTTACAACGGGATGCCATGACGTCTTTCCGTCATACTTACCGTGTAATACGTAAACACGAACGTAATAAGTTTTACTGCTGAACTTAACCTTGAGAGGTAATTACAATTGCACGGGTATTGTGAAGGTTTATAAAGCTTTTTAATCAGGCAAAAATACACAAGTATGTTGTTATTTTTATTTTTGAAAGACAATTATCGAGCCTACAAAGCTCTTATCTACATTTTGAGTTGCTGCTGTTTGTTACAAAATTTAATTTCTTCTGTAAAAGAATACGTCGTAGAGAAATCAATCAGCATGGGTTACATACAACTTTTTTGCTGAATATTATGAAAATAAACACAAACCAGCAACGGTTTTTATGAGAATATAAAATAATCCTTAATTTGTGTGATCAGGTGAAAAGAATCTGAGACATCAACTTGTTCTCTCCTTGACACGATAACGGGACACTCTATTACATCAAAAACATGAACAAATATCAAATTCTACGCTATAAGGTACAACAATTCCTCCCTCATGCTTAGGTACATATTAAACTGCGCCCACGCAAGCTCGCTCATGTATCTACAATTTCAAAGAACCGTCACGACCATTGTTAAATCCAAAAAATCGAAGCAAAAACTGTGAGAGTCGTTTTTTTTTAGTTTTTGGAGTATTAACCCGTTTTTTGTGGGCGTGGGGTACCATGGGACTTTTGGACAGGTGCTCGTGGGCTGTAATCCCATTGTTGGGGTACAAGCCAAGTTTGACTGTCAATGAGACCGATGAGTTCCTTCTACTGATTTTGTGTTTGCTTGGTCGTGTTTGCATTGCGGTTTTGGCAAATATTTTTGTTTGTCAGCCTTGGGGCAGTTTAGGAAGTAAGCTCTTGTCAGTCATTTGTTTATTTTAGAGTTTATTCGATAGAAATTAGCTTAGTATTCAATGGACATGTGAAATGTTTCTTTACGTTCGCACAATGAAGGCAGGGAATCTGGGAAGCGACCTTTCAGAAGAACGCACTATGTATGATGTACCTACATGTCACCGGCAAGTAACGACATCCGCGAATTCATTTTCCTAGGAAAATAGACTTTTGTAAGATTCCAAACAAGACATAAATTGTTTTATTTTACGCCCACAGTTTCGTAAATTTATAAATTTCCTAGGATGTTTTTGTCATAAATTCCCGGTTCTTGTTATATTTCGGTGACATACATATATACTTTACCTATTTACTACAAAATACTTCTCCCCTGGTACCAAGTTTAGAGCTAAAATTCTGATAATTGGAAAACCACCCATAACTTCCCTAATGACACTAAAAGTTTTACCCCACGCGATTGTATACGGAAATGAAAAAAACAACCAAACAAACTTATTTAAAAGTGATTAGGAACTTTATTAAGGCACGGATACGTCCTTGCATGCTGTCTCTATATTATACAATCTATGGTTGACATGAAACTGAGCAAATCGTGCTTACTTGAGCTCCCTTTTACATAAAACCCTTTAGTCACGATATTTGCAAAGAATACGCAAACATCAATAAAAATTGCACAAAGGATTGGTAAACAAAAATATTGGTAGCTTGACAATAAACCGTGGTTAGTTATCATAAATGTGAAGCTCATTGATAACGTATTAAACCTTTCATGGTTGTTGTCAATCTAAGCCTTAGGTTAAGGTAGCATTGTGCTTACATTCTAAGGTTTTATTAAAGTAAGATTTGCCTCAGGGTTAACTTCTTTAGGAAACGTTCATAAGCAAACGGATTTTAAATCCTACAGTACTCTGTTTGTGCGTATGAATGTTTGTTCCTCTTTTATGCAAAATCTAACCAATCGATTTTGAAGGAACTTGAGTTACATAGCTCAGGTAGTATAGGTAGGTACCTATATCAGAATAACTTATACCTAAGCTACTTTATATCCATGTGCGGAAAGTCTCGGGATACGTGTGAAACCCCGGGATATACCTATAGGTAATTGCCAAGAAAGTAAACAAAGTAACAAGTACTTCAAACAATATAATATTTTATTGGTTTTCATATAGGTAGCGAGAATTTACAAGAATATTGAGACCTTTCTTTTTATGTGCTCTAGGATTTAATAAAAGAGTAATAAGACTGTGTTATTTATTGGTCTAACATCTCCTTTGTCTCAAGTGCGACTACAAACAAAATCGATTCCTAGGTTCAGGGTATTTAACATGAAATAGTTGGAAATACTTTGATCAACATAGAAATCAGATTGGTAAGTTGTGAGTAAGATTCATAACATTTTTTTCATGAAAATTGTTAACCTGATAGGTACTTGCCAACGGCAGTATTTTATGATAAATAGGCCAGCGTATGCAATCAAGCTCAAAAAACAAAATGATCATTTCAAAAAATATTTTGAAATCTAATTATGTTTATACTAGATTGAGCAAAAAATACACAATTACCTACATATTTACAATACAGAAATGAGAAATTAAATGAAGGATCATCAAATATTATTTCTTCATACAATTCCAGTTTATTCTCATTTCTTTTACAATAGAATTGACAATGTTTGTGGAGGCTTGTTATTTCTCAGAACCGCGGAAATTGATTCTAAACGAAGACTTCTGAGATATGAACAATTTGTTCAAAGCATATTTATTTGACATTATTCGCTACGTGTATTTGTTTTGTATTTTTGCTGGAAAATGTTTTTGGATTGATAATAATTGCACATATTTTGCTTGATAACGTAGGTATAAAGATTGAGATTTTTTGAGTACCTATATAATTACCTACACTTGGAAAAAAATGGCAAATTGTTTACAGTGCAATCACTAAGCACCAATTAGACGACCGATATTCGAGTTTTATTAAATTGAATCCATTGGTTTAATCAATCAACTGCAATACAATAACGCACAGTCAATAACTAACATTTTACAAAGCAAACACAATAAAAAGCACTATGCTACGTACTTATTTACCGTATACAATTACAACCACTTTACCTGTACCTCTCAAGCCACCCTTATTACAGAGCAATAAGGATCAATTCTCCTTGTTTTGATTGCATGGTTATCTTTGTGTAGGGTTTGGTTCCCGTGTGAATATGGTTGAGGGTGGTTCTGGCGCCCACCGTGGGACACAATTTAACTTCTCAAGTTATCATAGTGTTTAGTATTCATAGATTTAATTTGGCAAGTCCGGTGAGATTTGGGGGTAACTTTATTGTTATCTAATGTTTATTTATTGATCATGAAGTTAGTATTGCGAGCTTGTAACTTGATTAACATTAGACAGCGATCTAATCTCAGGTGTGACTTGAGTGATTAAGTTAAAGGTTTTGAGCTTTTGATTTGAATTTATTTCACCTACATAAGCAAGAAACTATTGCATCATGAAACATAACAGCTTACAAAAAAGAATCTCAATAAATCATTTACAAGTAAATTGTTGGGGCTTCCCAGAAAGTAATCAAAAGATACCTGTGCTGGGATAGCCTCGCTCTTCCAAAGTTAAACAACAAGTTAGATTTATATACACTATCAAATGAGTTTAGCTTGAACCTTTTATATATTTAAACTTACTAACTAAACTTTACTTTTTATTAAAGGAAAACGTTCATCATCATCATCATCTCAGCCATAGGACGTCCACTGCTGAACATAGGCCTCCCCCTTTGATCTCCACAGATACCTGTTGGAAGCGACCTGCATCCAGCGTCTTCCGGCGACCTTTATAAGGTCGTCTGTCCACCTCGTTGGTGGACGTCCAACGCTGCGCTTGCTAGTCCGTGGTCTCCACTCCAGCACTTTTCGGCCCCATCTGCCATCTGCTCTGCGAGCAATATGGCCTGCCCATTGCCACTTCAACTTGCTAATCCGGTGGGTTATATCGGTGACTTTGGTTCGTCTTCGGATCTCCTCGTTTCGGATTCGATCACATAGAGAAACACCAAGCATAGCCCTCTCCATAGCTCGTTGAGCGACTTTGAGCTTTGAGATGAGGCCGATAGTGAGAGACCACGTTTCGGTGCCGTAAGTCATCACTGGTAACACACATTGGTTGAAGACTTTCGTCTTGAGGCACTGAGGTATGTCGGACGAAAAGACATTGCGTAGTTTCCCGAACGCTGCCCAGCCGAGTTGGATTCGGCGGTTGACCTCTTTCTCGAAGTTGGACCTACCTAATTGGATTACTTGTCCTAGGTAGATATATGAGGCAACAACTTCGAGTACCGAGCTTCCAACAGAGACTGGGGTGGGCTGAACATGGACATTTGACATAATTTTCGTCTTGTCCATGTTCATTTTCAGGCCCACCCGTTGTGAAACTCGGTCGAGGCTCTCGAGCATAATACTGAGTTCCTCCACCGACTTTGCCATGACTACGATGTCGTCGGCAAACCGAAGGTGAGTGATGTATTCGCCGTTGATGTTGATGCCAAGTCCTTGCCATTCCAGGAGCTTGAAGGCGTCTTCTATTGCGGCGGTAAACAGTTTCGGGGAGATTACATCCCCCTGTCTTACGCCTCTTCTCAATGGAATCGGCTTCGTGCTATGCTCCTGTACTCGGACCGACATAGTGGCGTTTTAAAGTTTGTTTATTTACTTACATAAGTTTTGATTTATCACATTTACCTACTATTGATTCTACTTCTTTTTGTGTGATGACAGTGGACTAGTTTTTCCAACCGTCTAGGTACCGATTCGTTTACCTACCATGATTTTCACATTTTTTTTATCCATAGTTCTTAAACTCCAAAAAAAACACCTACACTTTTAAAATCCTTCAAATCACTGATCGATTACCCATTCGGCATATTATGATGTCCCCTCGCGTCAAGTGCGTCGCGTGCGGCGCGTGTGAGCGGCCGCGCGCCGCCGGTCGCACGCGCCGCCGACGACGAGCGGTCGGAAGTGTTCGGAGACGCTCGGAAGTAACGTCATGCAGGTTCAATGTTGAGGGCATGTGGGATTGGGGATATAGATAGATATGTGGATTCTTGTTTTATGAGGTGTTTATATTTTGAATAATTAATAAAAAATGATAGAGATTCAGATTTTTGACTTTAACAATTGCTTAAGTATAATATAGGGAGGTACCCATTGGTGTTTAGGTAGGTACAACGACCAATTAAATATTTACTTTAAGTATATATGTACATAATTATTATGTGAATCGTGCTATTTACGCTTTTCTAGCAAAAACACTAGACTAATAGCTACTATGCTTTTGCTTATTTTGGCAAGAGACACGAGACACGGAACGAGGTAACAACTCCAATACGGTAGACAGATAAAATGTGAGCCAAGAACCCAAGCAATCCCAAGCTAATTCATTTTTTTAAATAAAAAATAGACATGTCATAACATCCAATTTTAATATTGTAATTAACCTAATCCTATCCTCAACGTTTTTATTGCCGGTTAATGTATAAGGAATTGCATTCTTGTAACATCTGTATTTATTTTTGTATTATACTTACTATTCTATAAGGCTCTAGACTAGACAGACGGACTGCATTTCAACTGCAAATTTGCAGTTCAACGGCAGTTCGAATGCAGTTGATACGACTGCAATAGAACTGCGAAACAACTTCAGAACACGACTGCATGCCGACTGCAATCGAACTGCAATCGGACTGCACGTTTGATTTGCAGTTCTATTGCAGTCGTGTCAACTGCATTCAAACAGCCGTTGAACTGCAAAGTACCTAGTTGGATTGCAGTTGAAATGCAGTCCGTCTGTCTAGAGCCTTAAAGTTTGGAATTAAACTTATTACAACGAATCAGTTTTGTAGAATTTTATAAAAAGTCAGCGGCAATGCCATCTTTTGCCGTAGACACAAAGCTATCAAAACTGAACAAACGCCATCTGCCGCCAATTTTTAACCGACTTCCCAAAAAGGAGGAGGTTCTCAATTCGGCCGGTATGTTTTTTTTTTTTTTCTATGTATGTACATCGATTACTCGAAGACGCCTGGACCGATTTGCGTGATTCTTTTTTTGTTCGACGCGAAATAGCTGCCAGATGGTCCCATAGTCATCAGGTCAGGATCTGATGATGGAAACCCTGAGAAATCGAGGGCAACCTTCGAAAGTTGTAGGCATACATAGTGTAAAAACTTGACACTCAGGTGTATGCCTGAAAGTACTATTCAACAGTGAAGGTTTGGAGCTGACTTGATGATGGAGACCAGAGAGGGTCGAGGGAACTCGACAACTGAATATGTAAACTACCTCGTGTTTGGGCTTATATTATTTGTATTGACGAGACCTTTGCAACAGTGAAGGTTTCGAGCTGACCTGATGATGGAGACCAGAGAGGGTCGAGGGAACTCGACAACTGAATATGTAAACTACCTCGTGTTTGGGCTTATATTATTTGTATTGACGAGACCTTCGCAACAGTGAAGGTTTGGAGCTGACCTGATGATGGAGACCAGAGAAGGTCGAGGAGACTCGACAACTGAATATGTAAAATACCTCGTATTTGGGCTTATATTCTTTGTATTGATGAGAACTTTCCACTTATATGGATAGTGACAACTATTCGTATCACTGAAAAGCAGTAAATAAAAAACTTTTTTACAAAAAAATTAAACCGACTTCCAAAAACACTAAAAAGCAAAAAAAAAACTAATTTTAGGTGCATCGGCCTACAAGTCGGTGGCAAAATTAACTTAGTAACATCCATTAGACACCGACTTCTAGGCCGATGCACCTAAAATTAGTTTTTTTTTTGCTTTTTAGTGTTTTTTTAGGTTAAACTTTTTACACGGAGAACTGGTAACGCCATCTAGTATCACATCTGTATGCAAAGTTGAGTGTACGCTTGTTTACAAAAAAACCGTTCATCTCGTCGCATAATTTGACAGTATTGTTTTTAATTTCTCAGTCAGGAAAATGCTTCCCTAAAACTAGGAAAACGACGCCTGTAATCACTGCTTGATTCAGACTTGCAGGCAGACAGACAATAACTTCAAATAAAACAACAAGCTAATAAGTCTTATCATTTATTAATAGTTTCTATCCCTACTTAGTATTAGTATAATAATCAGTAAGTACAGCTATCATTTGTCGTGACTAGACCGGGAGTCGGGGTCCGACGCCACGTCGCGATGTTCATTCATTTCTAGCTCGAAGTCATCCACGGCCATGGGGGTGTCTGTAATTAAAAGAAGCCATAGTTATTCAGAAATAAGGAAAACAACGTCAGAAAGAACTTTAAAATTAAGTTTAACTGTATATGAATTTAGATGAAGAAAATATGCAACAATTTGTCTTACTTTTCAATTTGCTTTCATCTCCCAGCATTGTTAATTCAAAGGTATAGTAATTATGCATAAATAACATCCCAACTATTTTGAAGTATTTAAGAAAAGGTTAACTTTTTTCTTGATTCGCATTTAAAAATTTGCCCAATCTATTTTGTTGAAAAATAATTTCAGACTATTAAAGCTCTTTCAGTGTTTGCCTAATTTTAATATTATTCTATTTGACTGTTTCTAAGAAAGCTATGGTGGATCTTACCGCCGCAATCAGTGACATTAGACTTATTACTTAAGCCATTCCTTGATTGAAGGATTTCTTTAACAATCCGTCAAACGAGTGACTTAAGTAAACATTAATGGCTTTACTACAAAAACTTAACCACCTGTTTTACACTTGTCTAAAAAAATTGTGGCTGCAAAATGAACCATATGTCAACGTCATAATTTGTCATTTTTTTAGACAAGTCTTAAACTGACGTTTAAAAGTTTTTGTGGTAAGACGGTATAAGTCTCTAAGTGCGGGGGGTCATAACATAATAAGCACATATCGTCACCTAAATGATCGAGCGTGACGCCCATGGCCTTCCTGAGCGCGGGCACGGGCGCCACGTGTCGGGGCGGCACGCGCTGCAGCATGCCGCGCAGGCAGCACGTCACCAGCCGCGCCAGCTCCCGCTCCGCCGCCCCCGCGCGGGCCGCGAGGGACAGGTGCCACGGCGGCGGCGCTGATAACCTGGGGGAAGTGGGGGGTTACAAACTATATCTGTGGTATATGTGAGTGGATATTATGACGTTATGGTGGTAAAGAGCTTATAGCTAAGTCAAGGCCGCATGGATCAATCATAAGGTTACGCAATGTTTTGCGCGGTCGGTCCGTGGAAGTGTGATCATTTTGCCATGACAAGTTCTAAAGTGTTTCGGAAAACACGATAAATTAGTAGGTACTCAGCTGTTTTTAAACATCTTTGGCAGTCAGAACACTGACAACCAATCTTGCCTAGGGGTATTGGGTTACCCGGGTAACTGGTTAGACAGGTAAAGGAGGTTAGACAGGCAGTCGCTCTATGTAAAACACTAGTACTCAGCTGCAGCTAGTTGGACTGGAAGCCGACCCCAATATAACTGGGAAAAGACTAGGCGGATGATGAGGGCTGTAATGATGCGTGACATGTGAGTGAAATGGCTTACATAAGAGATTGACACTCCTCATTCTCTAGCTTTTATGCACTATATACCTGTCTTTCTGTTCCTTCTCAAGTTTGAGCAGCAGTTCATGCGTATGTCTAAGCGGCGCGGAGATGCCGTAGTCATGCTGTGAGGCGGCTACCTCCTCCTCGATGTCGTTCAGATAGTCCACGTCGATGCCCAGCTCCGAGAGTGTGCGGAGCTGGTCTATGTCCACCTTTACCTTTGATAAGTCCTGCAAAAAAAAGAGAAAATAACAAATGTCAATACAGTTATTTCTTTTGCATGGTATTTAGATGTATTTATAAATCTTCCACTGTTAAATTAATAAAAATGTTATGTTGAAAGTTAGTGGCGTATAGGCTTGTATGCAAAGAGACACAATTTTGAGGAAGTTTTTTTTTATCCTCCTTATGATTTTCATGAGAATAAAATTTACAAGTTTTGGCTTATTTTACACGGTGTCACATTTTACATTCTCTCGACTTTATTCTTCTTATATATTTTAAATAATATTTATTGCCTATTGGGTTATTCTTAGTTCACTTAAAGACCAAATTCACCAACGCCATAAACGTCAATTTTCCTTAATAAAACAACTGTTTACAATGAACTTACACATTCAAGTTTCAAAGTAAACGTCGAACTTTAAGAACTGTCATTGACATCGTTGTTAAACTTGGGCAAGCAAAATCACATAGAAAGTGGTGAAGGGTGGGCGTTTTGGGGGCTGTCTTTTGTAAATTTCTCATCTTTTGTAGGTTTTGTGTTTCTTTTGTTTTTTGGGCCGAAGTCTAGAAACTCTATTGTGTTATTACTTACATTGTCAGGCGAGGGCGGTGGTTCCTGCTGCTTCTTGTCGGGGAAGAGCGCCTCCATGTCGTATATGAGCGACCACGGCGAGTCAGGGGCGAAGCGGAGCGGCTCCTCTGTAGACTGACCCGTTTCATATGCTGGATATGTGAGATATTTTATTAATTCTCATCCTCCGAGCCTTTTTCCCAAACTATGTTGGGGTCGGCTTCCAGTCTAACCGGATATATTATTAATTATTAATTATGATATTTTATTAATTATGGATTTCAATAACCTACATATAATCAGCTGACTTTCGTTCTAGACTACTACTACTTAGCATTAACCCCCCCCCCCCACAAGTTATGCAAAATTATTTTCTGCTTTTTTTACAATCTGGTAATATTTGCTGCCTGAATGGAAGTCAAGACCTAATACCCCGACTTTATCTAACACGGACGTAAATAAACACCTTGTCATGTAATGGTGTAACAAAAAACATTTTAGTCCTGCCGCTGTCCCAAAATTCACAAACTGGCAAACTTCATTGAAAACTTATTTCTCTCAATGTTAAATCAATGTTGATGCAAGTATAATCACTCACGTAGTGTATGGTACAGCAGATGCGACTCCTCCTTGGTGAGGGTTGCGAAGGTGCCGTCGTAGGAGGGCGCGTACGAGCTGAAGGGGCCGTAGTTCAGCGGCTTCACGCCTTTCGCCACGTTGCGACGGTCCTCGCGAGGTGCTGGGGAAAGAAATAATATTAATATTTACTTGTAAACCTCTGTTTATGGGTCGTAGAGTGTCCTATATACTACTATGTAGGTAATTAGATATACTGTGTGTTTAGACAACTTGTAGAACAATGGTACAGAATTGGGTAAACCGAGAATGTGTGACCCGCCTGACTGTCTCTATAAACAGCCCTAAACGTAGCATGAGAGAAACTAAAAGGTACTAAACCATTTAAGCAATGCCAAAGGTAGAACTGGAATTGTAATATTGATTATTAAAAATCGTCTATGACAAAATATCCGCGTCAAACTGATAATTAAATTAAAATTAAATAAAAAATACATGATGCGTAAAAAAGTTCTGTATATACTTACTGTGTAAAGTGCCACTGCCCTGTGTGAGCTTGCCGATGTACCGGCCAAGCGTGAGAGGCTTCTCCTCCCCTGAACCTTCCACCGTGTTGGTGACCAGACATAGTGTGGTCTTGCCGTCTGCGTCCATGCGCGGGAAAGCTGAGGAAAATCATATTATTTTAAATACAATTCATTATTAAAAGGTAAAGAAAATTAGAGTTTGTAAAATAAATTTTTTAAACCAAAATAATTTTATTTGTCTTCATTCAAATGATTACTTCTAGAACGAGCCTCGATGGACGAGGGCGAATTAACAAACAAAAATTTTACATTCACCGTAAAATTATAGGAACAGTATCATTTTTTTTATATTAGACACAATTAAGTATCAATAAAAAATCAATAATAATTTGCAAAAATTCCCTCATTAAAGTTATAAAAAAGAAGACTATTAAAAAACAAATTCAGTTAATAATTGAAGCCTCCACAAAAAATACCACATTTGTACAATACCTTTCTTAGCTAGCCTCCTTCTATGCTGTTCTCTAGCTGCCTCCATCTGCATCTTCAAGCTATCAGGTCCCGCGTCGTGTCCGCCGTCGGAGGCAGCCTCGGCCTCGGAGCCGCCGCTCTTGATGGGGCTGGACCGCTTCAGCACCTTGTGCTGAACACACACATGCCTTACTACCCGAGAGTGGGATGGCCACGTCGGGGGGATTGGAGACGAGAGAATCACGAAAGTTAAAGGGCATTTTCTGGTTTTATTATCTATTTTAGGACTGATAGTGATGTTTTCGCAGTCATTTGCTCCTCAATTTTAGGAAAATATAATGTCATTAGCATCATTCTCAGTTATTTTAGCTTTAACGCAAAACGGTTTCTATTTTGAAATGTATACTACGCCTTTGAATTATAAAGAAGGAATATATAATACATAGGAAATTAAGGATTTCTTGGGGATCAAAACTATGTTAATCAAGAATTAACAAGGTGTTTTTATCATCGTAAGATTCATAATGACTTACTCTCGTCTCCATTCCGCACAGTCAGTGGCCCGTTGTGACGTATTTCATGCATATGCTCACGCGCAGATCGTCCTACCCACACACAACACTCGCGAACAGACCGACAGAAGCAAACAAAATGTCGCTACGCCTAATACACGACTACGCTCCTATTAAACTATTAATTATTACAAATTATCACCTTTCTGCCGTACGTCCTAAGAGGCTGCGATGCAAAAAGTCATTTTATCAACATGTTTAGTTACAACTTCAATATAAATAATAAAAAAGAAGGTAGTTGTGCTTTTTTACGAACTAAGCTAATGACAGGTAAATGTTGTTCTTTTGTTTTTACGTGAGGATTTTATGTGCGCGTCTGGGACTGGCTTGATACAACATTTATTTGTACCTCGCAAAATAAAGTTGCAATACTATCTTCCAAACTCTAGTAGAGATTAGACAAAAAGTTAAGTCACTAATAACCAACAAATCCCATTATTAAAATTAGTAAAAATTCAATAACCAAATTCGAATATTAGCACAAATTCAACCACCAAAATTATTCACTAAACCTGCAATTTTACTTTGCGAGGCTGTTCACAACAAAAAACAAACATACTTCACACTTACCACATCCATTTTCCCGATATCAAAGCCCAGCTCCTTAATGGGTATCTCGTACATGTACGTGAGGAGGTTACCGAGGGGACGCAGCTTCTGAGGAGTGAGTTGCTTGAGACCAGCGTGGAGGAGACGACGGGCAGCCTTGTGGTAGACTGTGCCAGGCTTATTGTACTTCATAGCGTTGTTGCACATCAGTTTGAAGTCACTCTGTATGTGGAAAAGGAATAAATTGTTATGTTAGTTGAAATTACTTAAGTTAATTGCTAATGAAAAGGCTAGGCATATGTGAGGGTATTTTGTATGTAATATGACATCTCAACATCCACCATGCTATGCAATCTGTAGGCTTTTTTATTTATTTACTCTGGTTTTCTATGGATATGGAACTCATGTAAATAAGTATATAAAACTGATTTTTTGGTGGTAATGAAAGATTGTACTTACAATATTAATAATGGCTTTTGAGTTGGGGTTATTAATGAGTAAAAACAATTTTCTACAAAAGAAAACTTACAATAAAACAATTGAGTGATTTGTACTCATTATCATCTATCTTCTGTTTCATTGTGGAGAAGTCCATCGGTCGCCTGATGATGTCTGAGTACCCCGGAGCAAAGTTATCGTTGACTGGCCATGCAAAGAACTGGTTAGGGTCCCTCTTTTCAAGGTTACGGAGTAGCTGTTCTAGGAGGCGGGAGAGCGGTCTTCTCTTCTGACTTGCCTGTGAAGAGAGATTTATGTAATTTAATATGATGAAAGAATTAAAAGATATCTAATAGAATATATTCATAGATTATGTTTTAAATTGTTATTTGGGTAACAGACTATCAAAATTCCATATATCTACAGTATTTCTGTTAAAATGTCACACACCTAGATTATTACAGCATTTACAGAAGAGAAGTTTTGACTTTGCAGAAATGGATAAAAATTCATAAGTAGCTTACAAATAAAAGTGATATAAAATGCAAATTTACTGATAAAGCATAAGTGAGCAAAATTATTTGCTAAAGATAGCAATTAATGTAGGTACTATGGTGGGCTCAAAGAAAGAATTCCAAGGAAGAGGGAAATATTTAACTATGCTAATAGATCACCCTTAATAGATTGATAGTTTCACCAGTTACCTTCAGCACACAAGTGCGAGGTTCCCTGTGAGAAGCCGGAGAGTTGGGCCCTGGGCCCGGACTGAGCCGACGAATGAGCTTCTTAGCCAGGCCCTCATCATCCGTATCATCATCATCGGACATTTTAATCTGGAACAATCCCACAGATTGAAGAGACCATCACAAAGGTAGCATTTTAAGAGTGAAAAATTGTGTTTTTTTTAAGATTGTATGTGAATACTGTCACAGAAAGAATACTAATAGATGAAAAGTGGATTTGGATAGCTCACGCTGGTGTTATGTATCGGAGCTTAGCTCTAATTGAAGCCGAAAAAATGCTGTGTTGTCAGATGTTCAAATTATAGTGTACGAAGTAGATACTGTGTTGCCTGTGATATAACGGCTAGCTTAATAGAAACTATGTTATGTGAGTGGACAGTTTTGAGACCGAATTGTCTTTTAGTGGAATTACAGACTATTTTTAAATAATATCAATAAACAAATGTGTTTGCAAAAGTGAGGACTACGTTCGCGGCGGTATCGATCCTTACCATGTCAATTTCACGGCGTCTCCGCTTCCTTTTATTACTTGGTTTCTCGTCCATATCTTTGTGGTCGTCAGTGGCAGAGTTTTCAACATCACTGGCTTCCAATTCTTCTTCTGTAAAACAGAAAATCGTATTAGCATAGTAAGTAAACTGAGTTACGAGAACGCGACGCGGCGGTAAGTTTTACTCACTACAACTTAATTTTTCTATATCATCCATTTTAGGGAGATTGTTTTGAACAATCTGCACCTATTTTAAGTTATACAATGCCGTATTTATTGATAAATTCTAATAAATTTAACAAATTAAATGTCTAAACAACTGGTAGACATCTTCCTAAATCAAGTGTCAGATGCATTCCAATTTTTCACAAATACGTGATTTAGACATATGACAGAGAAAGATCGATGAAGTTTGGTTGCGGTTAGATAAAGACAGAAGACCAGAGCGCATAACGGCGATTAAACTGTCTGGAACGCGCCAAGCGGCAGTACGTTCTCCATTGCAGAAAAAAAATTATTAGGTCATTGCACTCAAACGTTATTGGTAAATAAAGCCTTAGATATTTAGTGCAGCCAATAGTAGCACAGGAATTGTACCCTCTAGGTATGGTATTTTCATGCCGAACAGTTCTATTAAAAAGCCCCCAGTACACGTTGGCCCAAGTTCGGCCAAGCTTTCCAATGCACAAATGTAGGCCACGATCAAATGGTGTTTACACAGTGGCGCATGGCTCATTCCTGTCTGGTAAACCACTTGCGATGGACGTCGAAGTAATTAAGGCTTCGGCTATTAATTTGTACACTACTATATATATTTATATTATACTACACTACTATATATATTTATATTATACTACACTACTATATATATTTATATTATACTACACTACTATATTTACTACTATATTTATTTTTACACGCAACACAAAGTGTACTTTATCCACGGAGGACAGAAGACTAGCGGAGGTGCCCTAACGTAAAATCTCCTAACAAAGCAACGCGCCAAAATTCGGGTGAGCGGGGGACGAGGAACGTTACTGGCTCCACCCATGCTCCACCCTTATACGCCTTTTATGGGAAGCCACCCATTTTTTGTAAATCCATCTAGCGTGGAATAGGACAATTAAAGTCTAACCCTAAACTAACACCGACCACTAAAAAGTGAAGTAAATACTCAAACTTAATAATTCTTTAAAAATAGTAATTGAATTAGAAAGATTGAAGAAGCATTCATCTGAAATGACCAAAGAAAAAGAGAGAGATAAAAAAAGTTAGAAAAATAATACTTATAGAAGTATTATCGGGTGCAGAGAACTTGCCCCACAACAATTTATTTACCCGCTCAGAAATGAAATAGGTCTCTAGGAATACGGGAATAGGTCTACTAGGAATCATTAAACGGAGACTCGATTAAAAATCATTTTTATTCACCACGGGTCTAAAATACCCCCACGGTGTTTTTAAGTATCAACTTATGTCATTGTGTTAGTTCGTCTACTAGCCACTATGGCGTCACAAGCACGAAAATTTGTTCTATTTGTTCTAGAACCGTACTGATGATGACTGTTGTTATTTTCGATGTTGCCATATTATGAAATTCACCAAGAACAATGGAAATTTTATTAAATATTTGAGGGACAGTGTTATTCAAATTAGAATTTTCACAACTAGTGTGTTGAGATATTTTATGTGCGTGTTAATGTTATCCTGAGTAAAAGTACAGTCAAAAAGTGTGTAAGGGAAGAGAGATATAGGTTAAATATTGCTGAGGATCAAGATAAATAAATGTGTAAAAATTTTCGTAAAAAGTTTTATTTAAAATAACACTAGGTATAGTTATTAACAGAAAAATATTCTATATAGCGATAGACAGGACCATCCTTGTTCATCCATCATAACAAAGATATTCATATTCACTTATCGAGTAATCTTCAACAAAAACATGTTTTTTTAGATAAAAAAATAAAAGTTGTGATTATTTTTAAAATAATTGTAGCTTTCAAATAAAACCTCTTTTAAGTATGGGTGATTGAATTTTGTACGACTGGTAGCACTGATAAAACTACATCTGTAGTTTTGAACGCATAACCATCAAGGTGGCTGAACCACTTGTAAAGGTAAAAAATAACACTGCGTTACAAATTAAAAAAAAATTTGAGTACCCGCTTTGAAATGTCATGATTTTTTATTTATATGTATCGTTTAATAAACATACATACAAATTATCTTTCCATCACGTCTCATTTTTTTTCCGCAAGAAAGTGCCAGATTATATTAGAAATTAAAACGTCAAAACATATTTGAAAGAAATCTTATAAAATCAACCAAATTTTTTTACATTAATGAAGTCTAATTTTATCATTTTAAGTAAAAAAAAGTCAACAAAAATATTACCTATGAATTTTTTTTTAAAAATATCGTGAAACTTTAACTTTTTCTTTTGTGCTTCGAATGATCTTCTCGTTTTAAACGCCAACAGTAATCACTTAGCATAGTTGTGTCCCAACGGCCTTGAAATCGTTCTTCAAGCTTCTTTATATCCTGGTGAAACCTCTCACCGTGCTCATCACTGACCGCACCAAGATTAGATGGAAAAAAAAGAAAAATAAGAATGAAGAAAGTGAATTTTTAATGACATTCTGCAACCCAACTTTTCGTATGCTTTTAACATGTCGTTCACTAGCTACTCCGCATTTTTGGCTCTGTGGTTCCCTAAAAACCCTTTTATAACTGCTTTCAGTGACAACCAGGCATCAAGTTCCGTGTTAGTAAGCTTTTTGTCAAAATTTGGGTCTTTCATCAAAGTACGTATTTGTGGTCCCACAAATATTCCCTCTTTGAGTTTGGCATCCCTTAACTTTGAAAATACTGTCTTCAAATATAAAAAGCCATCTCCCTCTTTATTCATAGCCTTCACAAAATTTTTCATCAAACCAAGTTTTATGTGGAGTGGTGGTAAAATGACATTTTTAGGATCTATCAATGGTATATGTTTCACATTACATTTTCCGCATAGAAACTCTGACCTTTCTGGCCATACTTTTGTAATGTAGTGTTTTTCTGTGGCTCTGCTGTCCCACATACAAAGAAAACAACAGTATTTAGTAAATCCGCCCTGTAATCCGAGCAAAATAGCTATAACTTTGAGATCAGCGCATACTTTCCAGCTGTAGTCTTTGTATTTTATTAAATTTAATATTGATTTCATGTTTTCATATGTTTCTTTTAAAACAGTTGAATATGCTATTGGTACTGACGCATACTTGTTGCCATTGTGCAGCAATATCGCCTTCAGACTTGTTTTTGAACCATCAACGGTAACGGTCTTTTACGCCTAAAGTGAGGGTAGTAGAAAATAATAATTGACATGTACCTCGAAAACTAGACGTGATGGACACCACATATGTTTGGAACATTTAATCTATGACTCATTACCTATTCATTCCAGCTAACAGTTAAGAGGGTACCAAAATCGTGTAACGCAGTGTAATAGTTCAAAAACTATTATTTTTATTTTTCATACCGAATTCATAGGGCTGCATTTCATTAGCCAACCCGCCATATTTTGGAATATTTCGTAGGTATCCAGTTTGGTTTATTTATGATGCGTATCCATGTGTTTCTTATATCATGGTTAACGGGAAATCTAAAAAAGGAAATAATAATTAATTTATGAAATAATATTTTCATAAATTAATACTTATTATTATTGCAACGTGGTCTATCTGGCCTGACGAACGCAATTTTACTTCAAATATTAAATCAACTACTTACCGAAAGATAGCGTATTTTTGAAATTTTAAAATTTTATGTTTTTTTATTTGTTTTGGTTGGTAAATAAGGTATAAAAAAGCTTTTAGCATGCAAGTAAAAATGAAGCTGCTATTTTAGCCAAAATTGGTACTAATAGTATGCATTGATACGAAAATAATACAAATTCACTAAAAACTTCTAAAAATTCAGCTATTCGACGACAGATGTCTCTAGCAAAAAATATGTTTTGGAGTTAAAATATTACTTACACGTGAAATGTTATCCTGTCAGTATGTTTGAGTTTGGATCCTGAGCAATTTCTACAATTTATAACAGCAAACTTCATCATTTTTATCAAATAAAAAATAAAATATATTCAAATTGTGGTAAAATACGACTAGATGACAAGATGTCAATTTGAAGTGAAGGACGGTATGTGGGCGTTGTCCATCCACGCCTGCCGTGACGTAGTCGTGACGTATTTGACCTACCTGAAGGCGCGTGACCTACCTGCTTTAGGGCATCTCCGCTAGTCTTCTGTCCTCCGTGACTTTATCCCTCAGCGGTCGGTGACGAACTAAACATTGGCCGAATGTGTAAACACCACACGCCAAGCTGGGCGTGGCTTCCTTTGATGTGTGCCCAAAAAACCGACAACTCGCCGAATGCGCGCCAACCTTGACAAATGTCCGCCAACCTGCACGAATACCCCGAGTACACGTTGGTGATGGCGTGTATTGGCCGAACTTGGGCCAACGTGTACTGGGGCCTTAACGACAATAATAAGTCTCAACTCTCAAAAGGTTAAGCAGAAGCAGAAGTCAGTGTTTCAATAATAAATTACATACGTTTGCCAGGATAAGCAATAACTAATAAGCAAAGAAAAAAAACTCATAGGTGACCCGACTTTCTATAAGTTCTAGGTACGGTACTTACCACAGAGTACTTTTCATATACTTACTTCCCTGGCTTTACTTGCACTAGCCGCTGTGTGTCGAACTGAAATGGCTTATGCACTAAAAAAGTGACGATAAGAGTAGTCAGAATAATAGATTGACTACTTAAGGCTATGGCAGTACATAATGAACTACCATACATAACGGAGTACATTCAGGTAGAAAATAAGGGAGTATAGTTATCGGCACGGATATTGAGCTCTCGGCGGAAGAGTGGGGATCACTTTGCGCACGGTACACATAAGGCAATAAACCAATAAATCGCTTCTGCGCAGGTGAACGTCAGGGCTCAATATCCGTGCCGATAACTATACTTACAAAATGGTAATAGTATATACCTACTAGCTAGAGTATGGAGCAGAACTATGATGTGTGACGTCACAAATTCAGGGTTGTTGCATGCCCACAGTGCTCACAACGGTATATTTGCAAGTGATCTTTTACTTTACAAAAAAAAATCTCATACCACTATTGACTAGTATTAGTAGGTATTGACTATACGCTTTCATTGAAATCCACTCACATTGCGGAATTAGCCTCTCAGCTACTCCTCCGCCTGCATACCTCGAGTTAAGTCGAGTTGTTTGTATTGATCTCCACATCGATTGAATAATGCCAACGGAAGCTATACTAAAACTACATGTTACATAAACACAAATATTAAGAACTACCCACAGTCTGCCAACTTCAAGAGTTCAGCAACCTCAATCGAGTTGTAGAATTCTTTCATACCTACACAAACGAAATATTTTATGTTTCCACAAAAATAAATGATACCTAGCTCAAACTGCTAAAATTCCTAAAAGTTTTCGTTTAGGTACATATATTAGTTGGATCACCTACCTAATTTTGGGAATATTAGTAATGCTTAGTGTCACAATAACACAAATCGTTGTGATCTTAATGTTTGTAGGCATGAATGACCAAAAATTGTTGTGAAATCCCTGAAAGAAGATATATTTTTTTAAATGTTTATTTTTGTATCTATTTTCCTTGATTACATAATACACACATATCCTTGTTGTCATTACTAACTAGTTAGAAAGTGCAAAAACTGGTCAAGAATGCCCTTAGGCAATTTTATACGCGAACCTTCGAGCTTCTAGAATGTTATTTAATAACACTGCTCATGTGATGTCTACCCACCCAATTAATTAGCATATTAGTTTCTCAGCTGGCCGATAATTATTTCTCGCTCAAGTCGTAAATACCTCGGCTGACGATCGTATAGCGACATTGTGTCAACTGACAGCTTTGCATGTCTCGTGTTTCAATACTTATTACATTCACATTGCAATATTCACCTGAAACGAAACCGTATCGGTTTTAGGAATGACATTGTTTGCGAAAATTTTATCGACGCAGTGTAATACTTTCAAGAGTTTTGTTATGCTTGTAATTGCAAAAATATTAACGCAATCATTACCAGAATTTATGTTAGTGGTTAGGTCACCTTTCTGGAGAACTTTATTTCATACCTTTTTAAGAATCTAAGTATCTGTCTTAAGAAGTTTTGTGAAAACTTATATTCCAGCATAACCGCGTACTGCAAGCTCACACAAAAATGTATAAGTAGATCTTCCTCCGACTACCAATCATTGCAATATTGTTTACGACCGAGCCGAAGACAAAACGATCACTTAAAAGTATCAGATTTCTTCTTCGTACCTGTTCCGATAAAAAGAAACCAATAACAGTATAAGCCATTGCATGTAACTTCAGCTAACAAATCTAACACTATACAGTTTAATTTATAAGAATCGTGAACGTTGAACAGCGGCGCGCGCGCAGGTGCGCGGGCCGGCACGATGATCGATACAGCATTGCTATCGCTTTCGGCGGGAGCGCCCGCGCCGACGACCGACAATTAATTTAGAAGCACCATTTGTTCGCTGATAACACAGGTAATGCTGTGTGTTGTTTGTTAGATTAGGATGGGTTCATAGTGGAGCAGAACTGAGATTTAGTTCATCTCAATTTTGCTGCAACTGCATTTTCTATAGAAAATTACCAATTTACGGTATGTGGCTATGTGATTTCGTTCGTTATGTTCGCATTGAATCACATAGACGTTGAGTTTAAATTTTTTAGGTAGATAATACAATTAGGGTTTCGGCAGCTTGGTCTAGCTACAGCCAAACAATCCGTAGGTTCTGCCATGTTTGTTCTGTATCACAATTAGCAGTTGAACTCATTAGCAGTAGCTGAAAAAATACTCAGTTGAGAAAACATGTGTCTTTGAAAAACCGCATTAAGCTCTTGTAACACGTGCTGTCAAAGATCAGAAGACTAAGTGAAGCACTAAATCAAAACCCTAGATGAAAACGAAATATTCCGGACTAAAGGTAGAAATGCTTTGTGTAGTTGCCATTTCCTACAGAAAGCTTCACCCTCCACCATGACCACAACCTTATCGAAAAATTTCAGTTTGTTGTTGCCATTGCATCCTTCCGTGTGATCGGCTAATTAAATTGGCCGCAGCTGGTCGGCTAATGGAAAATCGCGGCAAATAAATCTCGCGTCGCGTGGTTCCACCCACCGGGTGCCGAGTGCGATACGACGCAGACGCGGCGACGCGTGCGCCGCTCGCACTCATTAACTCAGATAGCTCAAATTCATTGTTTCACTTCATGCTGCATTGCTTGTCTGATCTCCGATTGTTTGTAACTAACTATTGGTTTTACAATGTTCAATGTACCGTTTGCCGATTGCTTTTAGATTTATTGGCGTTATTGCTTGTCTGAACATGAAAGATGCCAGTGTTCAGCTGTTTATGATTGTTGGAGATTTAGCACTTCTTGATAAAACTGGCTCAACAGTAATTCAAATAGTAGCTTTGCTGTTCATTAAATATTCATTAGATTCATATCTTGTCTTGAATACGTACCTACTTACCTAATTTACATTTTCATTATACATGTTGTAAGAAATTAAAAGAATACGTCGCTGATTGCATTAGAGGTCTAAAATAAAGTTTATCTAATAAATACTTATAAACAGCCCCCATAAAGCAAACTAATTTATTTCACCGTAAAGCCTTGTTTACTCGGCTCAGCAAAACAGAAAAAAATATCTCAACTATCTAAAAAATTCGATTGGGGTCCGTGGTGCCAATTAGCACCGGCGATGTAATGTGTGATGGTGTGATGAACAATGAGCATCTGCGACACTCCCGCGCAGATCCTCGATAATGGCGGCGCGGCGTAACTTAGCGCGCTCTACACTGCGCGGGCGCACACACGGAATTTCACCTTTCATTAACGCCTGCGCATTCGACCACACGCCACTCTCAATTTGCACCCATAGCGAAAATATTCATACAATCCCATATCCTATTATGACATTTCGGACTCCTTTATCGAAAGTGTTAAATTCCGACTAAGAGGCAAAGTGTTAAAAGGATTACACATTTTTGCAGATTTTATCAAATTGGACAACAGCGATGAGATCATTCTCACATTTTAATCTCGTGCTAATTGACGTTTTTGTAAGTCATTAAAACATTAGGTAATGATGTTCTACAAAATTATCTAGATTGTGAAATGCATGCTACGAATTATAATGAGAATGAGATCTGTGACGAGTAAACGGTCAATATCTTCATAACTGATATAATAAATCGCAACGAATATTTATGGGCTTTTTATTTAAATCGTATCTGGGTATTGAGGTAAAAGACATTTGATCCAAGTTATGAAGATCTGCAAAAGACATTAGGAAATATAACCTATACAAATGGAAAGTTGACAAAAAATTATGCGCAGTTATGCTCACACTGTGAGGTCGGTATTGGTAAATACTTTCGTGTACAGAATGAACCAATGTATTGTATTGTAATACTTGTAATGGGTATTACGTTTTCCCATTATGAAGCAAGTTTATTCCCAAATTGTGATTATAATAGTTGCTTGAGAACAGTGTGGGCAATATTAATGAGTAAAGCAAGCAAATGGATCGATGCCCTAGAAAAGGTAAGCAGATTGCAGGTATTGCGACAGACGCGGTGAGAATTGAGGTAGACTGGGATGGATGGACTTCATATTTCTACACATTTGAAGAAGCTACATTCCACAGTTCGCAATTAGCTAGGCAACTGATGGCCCATCAACATAGGTACCTACCTATCTAAAATGCAACTAAGTTCCATCCGTTGCGACTCCATCCAAATAACTTGCCTGGTCTAAAATTGGTTATTCTTCGAAGTTATGTGACATATAGGTTTTGTTACTTTGTTGATAATATTTTAAATACTTAGAAAGTAAACATCACAAAAACACTTCTATGTCTAGCCAACCTTTCTATTCTAGTGCATCAAATCCTCCGTATCTATCCGGAGTGTGCACCCGTTCATGCACACATACCATCCGCGACGCGGCGCATTCCTAACATTCCTAACTCCTTTAACTATATAATTCGGCCGTTTACGCCCGCCTGATAATCTGGGCCTTTGTTCCCAGACCTTCATAAACATAATTGTGCAGGCAACCCGAGTTATGGATGTAGGGGAAAAATTCTACTGTTCTAACTTGCAGGAATTTCAACATTTTGTTAGAGATACGCGGCTTATTTAGTGGCTAGTTATGCTGGCTTGGTCTAAGGAAATTGGCTCATGTGTTCTGCTTGTTGACTTGAGAAATTGTTTTGTAATGTGTTCTAGATATGTTTTTTGGTTTTTATGCTGATTAGTAAATTGTGAGAGTCGTGGTGGCCTAGTGGGTAAAGAACCATCCTCTCGAGTATGAGGGCGCGGGTTCGATTCCAGGTCAGGCAAGTACCAATGCAACTTTTCTAAGTTTGTATGTACTTTCTAAGTATATCTTGGACACCAATGGCTGATAAAAAGGTGAAGGAAAACATCTTGAGGAAACCTGGACTATAAAGTCTGAAATCACCAACCCGCATTGAGCAAGCGTGGTGATAAATGCTCAATCCTTCTCCGTGTGAGAGGAGGCCTGTGCCCAGCAGTGGGACGATAAAAAAAAAAAAAGGCTGTAACAGTAACAGTAAATTGTGTATTATGGTAAGTTATTTCTTAGTAGCTAGGTAATGTATCGCGTCCTTATTGCCAAAGGGTCTGTTTTTCTTACTTAACGCAGACCTCAATTTGTGCAGATACGGTGAAAGTTCGCATCTAACAGACCATCCCAACTGATCCCAACCCATCACCTACGTCACAAACTATGCATGTTAAAATGCAGTTATTACGGTGCGTCTGATTAGCAGTGACGAGTAACGTTACGTTTATGCATCAGTATTGGTAATCCGTGATGTAAGGACGGTGTAACAGCGGTAATGTTTCAGAGAAATGCATCGCGTAACCGGAACGTTGTAATGTAAATATTATGATGGTAATGTGACCTTTATGCTTACAGAAGATACTTACTTCCTAGAGTTAAATAGTCCTCCAAAAGCCTTTGATACGCAGATAACGTATTGCTCCTCAGAGTATCTCCTGCTGTACCTACCTATAATGCAGCGGTATTATATTCATAAGGGGATAAACATTTTCTAAGGATCGTGTTTAACAAGACCCTACCATATTAATGACTCTAATTTCCATTTCACAACTATAAACCCATCTTCGTCCTATCTCGTCCCACGAAGCCCAAAGCAGTGAGGAAGCGATTGATCAAGAAATTGAGAAGACGCCATAGCGTACAAGTTGTCACCCACAAACTACGCTATAAAGGATATTTTATTTTTATTGTTGATCTAGTCGCTCCGTATTTAGACGGCTATCGGCGATGTGGGTGTCTACTGTCATATCCTCAGGGTTGGCTGAATGGATCTGGAGGAACTACAGTCAATAAGTTTACGGTAAGAGGTCCCCGATTAATTAACTATGACGTTTCGATGGGTCAAGGACTTCACAGAGTGCAATTTTTTTAGATTTGTTCAAATTTTGGGAATAAAACTTTAGTTCCAAAGTAAAATGTTGATGTTGATAAAGTTTTCCGTGGTGTTTGCAAGTCAAGTCAGAGTTGAATAAGAAACAAGAGCATGCCGTTATTAATTATGCAGCTAGCAGCCCTAGCGGTATCTCGCGGAAACGGCGCGGTGACGCAATCGACTCTTGCGCCGATGTTATAATAACGATCACTTTATGCTATGCCAATTAACACTGAAGCCAAATGGTCTGGAAGACAAACGATGCTGCAGGAAATGTTTTTAAGACTTAACGGTAATTTGAGATCGATGCCAATTAGACGTTGATAGGGCAGAGGTCAAGTTACACTCCATTCATTAAGTAGGAGGGCAGAGCTTTACTACGTATGTCTAGTTATTTCGGAATTATTCGTCTGGCTATTGTCTGGTTTAAATTATGACAAGCATGGCTGAGCAGAAAGTGCAACGCTAATTTTGTTCTGTTGGTAATTGGAATACCGTTATTGGAAAAATGTTTTTTTTTTTTATGCAAATGACTGCAAAACCTCTTTCTTATATAGAAATGTTTATGGGCCAAAACATAGGAAGGTCGTACTATATTAACTACTACCTAATGTGTTTTTAAGGGTTACGATTGGCTTAGAACATATTTAAATCCGAAAATGATCCCGAAATAATAGTTCATTGATCTATGTGAAAGTTCCAGGCCGTGTATCTAATAATCCCAAGATTCGACCTTCGTACGAACTTCATCAAAAGTTTCTCCTACATAAGTAAGTTCAGGCTTACAGGCTTATAATGATAAATCTATATTTATTAACATAAAGCCTTCATTAAACGCACTTATCATAGCGTTTAGAAGTATTTATTACATTCTTAATTGGTGAGAACAGTTTGAATGTAAGATGCGATGTGAGTCTGTAATCCGATTACAAAAGTAGCATTATTATCCCAAAATCTGTAGTAAAGTGACCTGAGTCTAAATGAAATTATTTTAATACCCTTTGATTCACTGTACTCGACCATTGACCCATAATCACAAGCCTTATGTTCAGAGTCGAGTTGAGGCTACATACTTATTGCTTGAATTTTTAACTACTCTACTCTATTTTTATCTACCAGCTTTTTCGCGCGATTTCACAAGCATATAAAATATCATCTGACGGAACTTAACCATTAATTTGCCAAAATTCCTATTTTCTTTTCCATATTTATTATATGTATAGGTAAATTAATAATACCACATGTAATCGTAAAAGAAAAATATTAGCAACCTTATAATATCAGTGCGCGACACTTGTAGGCGATTCGATGCATTTACGAAAGCCTTACCTAACACTACGGGAAATAGGCTAAACTCCTAAAAACACGTTATAATGTTTACGAAACCTAGCCAAGAATTTTACCAGAATCCTTTTAAGGAGCGATTACTTTGAATATGTTGTTTTTCCTGTTTTATCTCATTACTGTTGATGGTACTGAATGTAAAGTGAACATTTTCGACTGAGTCAGGCTATGAACCGCGTCCCACGCGGCTTGGTACCCTAAATATCATTATCGAAGTGTATTTATGAAGTAAGTAGTGCCACATAGTTTCTTATCTGTACAGTAATGTGATGCAAATGTTATTTACATCTTGATAAGGCAGCGTTTGTAGGTAATCTTATACGAGAGTATTAACGTATCGCCCATCTAAGAGGTCAGTTTTATTGTTTTGAATTTAAAGGGTAATACGATAAAATCCTGCAGATTTTCAATTTCACGGTTTAGCGCGAAACAGCTAGTATCTTATCTTTTGAAATCTTTTCGTCAAAAAACAGTCATTTATTTTCAATTTATATCCTAACAACAAAGAGCTGCATATCAGAACAAACTATAGACCCAAAAAACTCGTACTTCATCTTCTAAAAATTACGAATCAAAAACGCATAGCCGTGACGAACAAACGAGAGCTTTTTCAAAACACAGAAATTTCTGAAATACCCAATTTTGGACGTGACCGAAGTCACGGGGTGCCTTACCGAGTATGGTCGAAATAAATGTCTTTTTCAGTACCTACGTTTTTATAGTGTTTAGTGTTATCTTGAGTTAGTAACGGTCTTAAGATAAAAGTCTTCTTATTTTAGTGCCATTTAGTATTTGACAGAAAATGTTTTGTGCATTAGGTACCATGTAACGTCAATTCGAAACAAAAACTTTTATTCTTCGGGATTTTTGAATGGGCAAGTGGCTCGTTTTGTCTGTAAGTATTGTAGACGAGATAAAGATTTAGTTTCCCAATTGGTGTCGAATCTCTAAAAAAAAGTTCAAATACTGCACTTATGTACCTACTTTTTACATATAAGTAAAGGTGTAGGTAAACCAGTCATTATTTGTGTGACTCAGTTAACATTCAGACTTTCAGTTCAAGTTCACTTCATCACCAAACCACTCTCACTACTCACTAGCTCGATGCATCTTCATCAGATTACAGATAAGGCCTCGTTTTACGAATTTCTCTAACATTCCTCAGTCTTGGACACATCCTGATGACTTCACTAGTTTCTCCTGAAGTTTCTTTGACCTTGATGCGAGAGCTCACATGTGTTGGCCAGGATCTGGAGTCGTTTCCCCTCATCTGTATGCCGTGAGGCTCAAGGCCGGGGAGTGCGCGCGCTGCATGGCAATGAGGTTTCGGATTGTGATGTTGTTTTGGTAATAAATGGATGGTGCTTGCGTATTTTAAAATGATGTTGTTAAAATACTTAGTTATTTTTGTTTGTTTAAAGAAATTACGTATATTTGGAACTGTTTAGTTAGAGTAATTTATTTAATTTAATTTATTTAATAATAAGGTACACCAACGACGTTTTTACAAATTAATGTTATTTATATTAGCATCTATCTTCCATACAGTGCAGAAACGTCACTTAAAGGCGTACCTACACACCAAACCGTGCCTACCTATTATAGATATGAATGAAGGATCGAAGAATTGGGGAAATCTAGGGAAGAAAGATAAGTAACAGTCAGATTTGAGGGACATTATTGGACTATTGCTAATCCCTTCCGACTTTAGATCTTATATGACGCATAACACCTATTCCTTTTTCTATTGCTCCACAAAACAACAGATATTTATACAAATGATCGCAAACTAGATAGGTACTAAAGGAATGCTAGGCGTAGCTGACCTTTTAAAAGTGGCTAGAATGTGCTGGATCAATTACCTATAGACGGCACAGTTCCGCGGAAAACGATCTTAAGAAGAATTCCTTATAATTACCGTTTTGTGGAGTGGGGAGAGGATTGGGTGAAAGCTTAGAGAATTGAACCAACTAGATACGACATTGCCGTGCCTTTCCCACTGCCAGAGGTACGAGACAAGTATGATGTGTGCTTCTATGCTTGTTTGTGCATTAATAACGATGTGACGGAAAACTCATGAGTGGGCTATGATTATTTGTTTCGCTGTCTCTCCTCCGTTTGAAAATTTTTCGCAAACTTTTTAAAGAGATAGATAGGTAGGTACTTAAGTCCTACTCATGGCGGCTTCAGGTAGTTGAATGCTCTTAAGTTTGAGAGGAACAGAAGTGATAGCTTATCTATCAATACCTACTGTGATTTACTAACAGTTAGTATTAACGGCTTTACATTCTTTTGTGCAGAACTTAACCGCAGTGTCAGCAGTGTCGGTCTATTTGTTTGGGAATGGGGTGTATTGCTTGACAACTTGCACGCGGTCTCTGATACCTAATCTATTACGGCTATAACTTCACCTATCCCCTTAAAATAAAGCCAAGATAATATGACATACTTGGAAGGTACTTATATTTTTTATCGATTAACGTTAATTACTTCAGTAGCAATATACACATAGACAAAGCTACAATACAAACATTCTTAATTGCAACATTCAACTTCATTGAAACCCGATTGAATGGCACGTGAACTGATAATTAAAGACCTCGGAGCCTAACAAAGAGTCTCTTTGATACGTCTTATCACGTCATCTACAGTCTTCTTAAGATCTGTCCGTCGACCATAACCTAGGACTCCCTTGATGGTCGTGCGGCCACTTTCCCTCCGATCGACAGCTTCCAGATAACATCGGCCATCTTCATTGATAACTGGCTGTGACAAAGACTGATTCACGCAGATGGGGAAGTAGATAAAATACTCAAGATGTGCTTTTATAGGAAATAGAAAATTGCCTGCAATATGCGGACATCAGATATGTAAGTTGTCTGTTTATTCGATAGTTTATGAATCAAAATGTTGCAGGTAGCGGTATAAAATCATAATGACAATTCATATTTTAATCGCAAACTTTTGAAATGAAATTGAAAACCTGAAGATCATTGACATCACCTCGGTAACTTTAGGATCATTAACCGAGACGAGATGTCTATGACCCAAAATACAATCAGTTATTTTTCAGGCATAACTTTGCTTCTCAAATTAATATCAAACCTTACCGAAACGGCTGTGCAATTTATTAAATTCCCGTTAATTGATCTTGCGAAATTGCTTCGCTATTTGTCACACAATGTGGAAAGAAATTAAAATGTAATATAACATCCGGGACCCGTGGAATTTAATCACAATTTTTTGTAAGTCCGTTCTACGGTAGTACGTTTTAATCTTTGCGCATCAAACCGCGACCGCTTTCCACGGTGCGCGCGCGCCGGCCCGACATAACGGCGCGAGTGACGACGCCGCGCGCACGTGAAGCCACTGCGCCTGCGCCGCGAGTGACACGCGTGTGAACATCATACTTACGACAAAGTGACTGTGCCTGTGAATGCTCCATCTTACCCGAGGCTCTGAGGTGCTTGTTTAGCAGTGTTTGTATTGTGGTGACCAGCTCCATCCTCAGGTAAGTCCGCAATTTCTCGTGCTATTTGCAATGATTCGGCCTCTTTGATGCTGCAGGAATTGTTCTGCGGAATGTTATTAAGTATTATTGACTTTCTAATTGTGTTTAAATATGTTGATTTATACATTTTATGAATTATTCACACCGCATTAGCATAGTCTCATTTTGTGTTTTCTATTTTGTCTGATATTTGTAAAGTCCAAGTTGATTATGTGGTTACGGTAGCTTAATGAGCTTAATTTCTTTCTTGCGAGCTATAAGTCAATCTATTCGGTGCGGTTTCGTTTTTAATATGAAACCTTATGTTGTTGATCAATACGCATGAAGTTTGCGCATTAATTATTCGGCTTCCACCCGCATTTGGCACCGCAAGGTCGACTTTTAATGGTAAAAGTTGTTTTACACTCAATTAAATTTTACAACATATTCGGCAATCCATTTATCATTTCAGATGACATCTTATGGTCATACGACGTAAACTTAAGTGTAAAAAATGATCATCTACCTACTTGATGAGCCTAATAATAATGTAGACTGATGGAACTTAGACAAAATTGAATTTTACATAGGTAACTCGACAAACATAAAACTTTACCATATTTCGAGCATAAATCACGCTTTCCCCAAACCATGCTGTTCATCCCAGAAAACTGTCAAGTAAGGCCCAAGAATTTTTACAAATCACTTGCAATTGAAGGGGGTCAAAATACCTACTTATCGAACACAGCAAACTAACAACTACCTAGGCACAACTACCTACCTACGTAGTGAAAATCAAAGACTGAAAGACAGACAATATTGTCTTTGCACGGAGATGGAACGCGCCTGTGCACCTGTGCACATACGGAACCAATGTAGGCTAATGTCGCTTGCTACGCCTAATTTATAACTTCACACTTATTTCTGTTTTATTGCTAATAGTTATTGAAGATGAGGTGACCGTGATTTTTGATTAGACGAAAGCGAGAATACGAAAATCTTGAAATAAAAAAATCAGGAGTAATTAAGTCTATGGAGTCTGTGTCGGGAAAATTGGCTTATTTATTCATAAGAATTGGTATTTCATAATTAGGTATTCTTAACATAACGAAAGACATACATAGACTATTAGGTAGATAATTCAGGATTATAGTAATATTACGGAACAAAATAACAGCTAGGCCTGAAAAATAACTAGATTTTATAATGTACTACTCCAGGAAACTTATGAATAAAATCTGTAACCAAACTTACTCAATGGTGAAAATGGTGTGCCTACTTCCGAGAATGAATTAAAATATCCTGCCTTGTCCACACAGCTAAACCAACATGAATAAAAATGTATTAACGTATTATGTACCTACACATTATATTATTACATATTATGTACTTTACGAGCGTGTTAATTAAATTCAGTAAGTGTTAAAATTACCAAAAACATTATCAAAGTAACCTTGAACACCGGCGAATTAATTCATGAAACCTTATGGCTCTCTGATGAGAAATTAACTAATTTAATTATTGTACTCCACATAGCTATGCAGAGAAAATGAGTCCTATAATTTTCTTTTAAGTACACGTAATCGTAATTTTCAAGGAATTCAATAATCGACATTTGCCACTTCTTGACCACAGAAATCAGAAATCATTAGATTTTCTACTAAGATCTTTGCTCTTGGCGCTAAAGATTGAGTGGTAAATGGGTAGTTTAGTTTTTTTTTTCATAAATAATTCTCTCTGCACAAATATAAAAAGTCATATTTAATTACGATCGAGCACTACCTATAAGATCTCCTAAATACTTTGTATAAACAAGAAATATTGCTTCCTACAAAGTCACTATGTTTAAAAAGCCGTCACTAGGTAAATATTTGCTCCATTTCCGCAACAATAACAAAGACAATAGCGATAGAAAAGTTTATCATTATATCTCCTCATACGGCATATGTCATAGGAAACGTATAAACAATGACAGTAATTAGCTTAATCACTGTGTCTACAATGTTACCGGAACTTGCAAGTTGCAACACACTGCTAAATCTACTTACTTACCAAGACCTTTATTGGTATGTGGGACCTTTTTTGGGTATCAAATGCATACATATGTTTTGGGAAGCAGAAGATGAGGACTGAATTCTGGAGCATTATAATATGTTACTTACAGTCTGAAACTTACAGAGCTATGGTAGTAACATGTTTCGAACCATCCCACAGGGCTGTCCTTATTTCATCTACACACAGTATATAAATTGCCAGATAACGTGCTGATCAAAATAATACTAATAAGCTACTTAATTTTCCTATTACTCGATTTTCCAAGGGAAAATCGTATCGGAAATTTACATATTTAGGCTCAAACCAAAGGATTATTCCATCAGCTCATCTCGCTACCCATTCAGGCACGTTACAAACAACTTCTAAAACTAGGCCTGTTTTGCTTTCTGCTCCATAAGAGTTGAAACATTAGCAATTACACACAATTAGTACATAAAAGAGCTATGTTCTTACCGTACTCGGCCATACCGGCTAAGATATCTTAATTAGAGAAAGCTAAGTAAATTGATCTCGTATTATCTGAGTGTGTACTTAAACTCGAAGCTGGGAGAATCGAATAAGTGATGATAATGGTTCCACCGACGCCGGTAACAGCTTTATTATTTACATAAGTTTATCTTAGTTTAGAGCTGTGATTAGTTTTTATTTGTTGGAGATGAGGTGCGAGTTAATAGTTAAGATTATATTAGTACTAATTGATTTTATTTGGTAAGAATGTGTTAGTCGAAGTAGTTTTAATTTCACTAACTGTAAGCGTGTGTATTATGACACCCATTAAAAAAAGGTTTGGGAATTTTATGTCACAAAAGGACTATTAATATACAGTTGTCAAACGGTGCGTGTGACAGATGATCTCTAAAACCAGTGTGGAGAATTTGATACAGTTTCGTAACTCAAATGTTCTTCTTCGAAGAATTTTTGGCACAATTTCATTTATAATGCAACTTACGGTATCGCACGAACCGTTTCGCTGATTTGCAGTTATACGGAGAAATAATTTAATTATACAAAAGACGCAGTAGTATTTTAAATTAAGAAACAAAAATAAAGAAGAGGTAAAAAAGTTTTGACGCGGTTTGTTGAATGAGATTGAAATTCATTTATTACATATAGGTATTAAAGACTACTCTTTTTAATTAGCAAAGAATAATGATCTCCAGACATGTCCACATATCATGTACTTACTTATGTGTCAAAAAAATATAATCATCAATTCCTCAAAGAAGAAAAGGCCACAAAGTATAGCATCTCACCGAACCATCCCACGGCCATCACAACACGTATCAATTTTTAGTAACATATACCGAACATACAAAACATTGTAATTCGACTTAAGAAAACAGCACGTTATTTGGAAAATAACTTCCCAAAATACCGTGACTAACCAATTTGTGGGAACTAGTTGTGTTGAAGTTAAGCTTGGTTAAGTTAAACAAAGTTTAAGTTATCCGTTGGAGTAAGTTAGCGTGATTGTCGCGGAAGCCGGTCATGCTAAGTGGTAGAATAGCGGTTACATCTTACTATTTCTTTGACTGTATTTACAGATCTTTTCTAATAACTTTGCCGCTGTGAAGTTGGCTACTTGTTCTTGGGCAATTGCCTAAATTTCTAACAGAATTTCATTGTTCATACGCGACGCATCAATTGGCTGACTTCAGACCAACATCAAGTTGGTAGTGCTATTTGGAAAAGACGGATTTTTCTTGTATTAATTTTACTCTTGTGGCGATCTCAAGATGGCGTAGGTATAACTTTTGGGTATGGATGTCTATGTAAGATGTCACAGGCTTTTGAAAGTCTGGTGGTCGGGGGAAGTAGCACCTTCAAAGTTACATTGTTTATTTGCAGTTGTTTGCTTCTGTGGTAGTCTGAACACATTTCTTAATAGGAAAAGGGTCTACATTTATATTAGAGTGTGAAAATTACCCTTTGTCTTTGTAACTTAAGCAGTAGGTAAGTGAAGACTACGATGCAGTGGCTAATTTAGTTGCATATATCATTAGACTCATATATTCACCATATGCAGATTAGAATGCAAATAATATGCAGTCTGAAAGCTCCATCACGTTATGCAGTTTCGGCATAACTCGTGATTCGCGTAATAACTCGAACTAATGATCGTACCTTGAATTAATGTTGCGAGATCTATCTCAGTTATAGTAAACTTGTAGTAGAGGTAAATACAGCACAGATTATTATATTATGACTGTTAACTACTAATATATGTTAAATTGTAAGCTTACTTGTCTTATTCATGATTATAAATGTAGTAGGTATACCACATATATTTTTATATGTAAAGGATATAATATCTTATTAATATCCAATGTAAATATTTTGCTGCTCAAAAGAATAATACGTAATAAAAATTAAATCTTAAATCTTCATTCAGTTTGTTATAAGATCTTATATTTTCTAATTTTTCAATACCTTACCTAAATACTTAGTTGTATTACATTTCAAGCTACCTAGTTATAAGGTAGTTAGACCCTGCGGATAGCAAAAACCAGAAGTTTGTCGCAATACACAATATTTGTCGCAACGGCTCGCTAGCAGTACCAGTTTTACACAACATAGCTTTATATACTACTAGCTTTTGCCCGCGACTTCGTTCGCGTGGAATAGTGATTTTTGGTTTGACCAATAGATGGCGCTATATGTCCGAAATAAATTTTATTTTTATTTTTATATTTTAAATTTTATTTGTGGGAACTAGTTTTGTTGAAGTTAAGCTTGGTTAAGTTAAACAAAGTTTAAGTTATCCGTTGGAGTAAGTTAGCGTGATTGTCGCGAAGCCGGTCATGCTAAGTGGTAGAATAGCGGTTACATCTTACGATTTCTTTGACTGTAGGTATTTACAGATCTTTTTAAATAACTTAGCCGCTGTGAAGTTGGCTACTTGTTCTTGGGCAATAGCCTAAATTTCTAACAGAATTTCATTGTTCATACGCGACGCATCAATTAGCTGACTTCAGACCAACATCAAGTTGGTAGTGCTAGTTGGAAAAGACGGATTTTTCTTGTATTAATTTTACTCTTGTGGCGATGTCAAGATGGCGTAGGTATAACTTTTGGGTATGGATGTCTATGTAAGATGTCACAGGCTTTTGAAAGTCTGGTGGTCGGGGAAAGTAGCACCTTCAAAGTTACATTGTTTATTTGCAGTTGTTTGCTTCTGTGGTAGTCTGAACACATTTCTTAATAGGAAAAGGGTCTACATTTAGAGTGTGAAAATTACCCTTTGTCTTTGTAACATAAGCAGTAGGTAAGTGAAGACTACGATGCAGTGGCTAATTTAGTTGCATATATCATTAGACTCATATATTCACCATATGCAGATTAGAATGCAAATAATATGCAGTTTGAAAGCTCCATCACGTTATGCAGTTTCGGCATAACTCGTGATTCGTGTAATAACTCGAACTAATGATCGTACCTTGAATTAATGTTGCGAGATCTATCTCAGTTATAGTAAACTTGTAGTAAATACAGCACAGATTATTATATTATGACTGTTAACTACTAATATATGTTAAATTGTAAGCTTACTTGTCTTATTCATGATTATAAATGTAGTAGGTATACCACTTAGAATATTTTTATATGTAAAGGATATAATATCTTATTAATATCCAATGTAAAATATTTTGCTCCTCAAAAGAATAATACGTAATAAAAATTATACATAGTATGTAAGTTGCGAAGTTAAAATATTTTTATAACTAATCTTAAATCTTCATTCAGTTTGTTATAAGATCTTATATTTTCTAATTTTTCAATACCTTACCTAAATACTTAGTTGTATTACATTTCAAGCTACCTAGTTATAAGGCAGTTAGACCCTGCGGATAGCAAAAACCAGAAGTTTGTCGCAATACACAATATTTGTCGCAACGGCTCGCTAGCAGCACCAGTTTTACACAACATAGCTTTATTTACTATTCGTATTAATATCACTGGGGTATTAAAAACCCCTTGCCTAACAATAAATCATTATGAAGCTAGAAAGAAGTTTCTACATTAATAACTCTGGCCGTTTTTCCCAAAAATATTAAGTTGCTGTGTACATCTCTGATGGTCATGAGAAAAACATCATATTGAAAGCAAGTGCATTCAATATATTGTACTTAAGTATAAAGATTTTAATCGAGGCGGACTTCAGCGTATTCCGGGTTTCAAGCCTTGTCTAAAGTCCCAGCTAAGCAAGTATAACATTGTTAGTCTTCACGGATAAGTAAAGTGGACGTTTCACATATTTGTGATGGTTTAAAATTGCGCTGTTTACCTCAATAGCTAGCCAACCATCGTCAAATCTCATAAATTGTCCGTTTGCAACATTCCATTTGTTCGGTTCGCAATGAAAATGTTAGAAAAACTAGATAGATAATAGTTGTTTTAAACTAGATAGATATCATCTTGTTAAAATTGAAGCTAAACTTTAAGGAAATAGAATCGTATTATGAAGTTTGATTCGTTCCGACAAATCCAGTAAAATCTCTTTCTCTTGAACTAGATTTTAATTCCAAAATATCCAAAAAATAAACAACATTAAATCCAGTAGTAGCGCCACAATAACAATTTAAGTGCTTATTAATAGGTAACCCTTATCTGCAATTACCTCTTAAATAGCCGTTACCAACCGTGGACTGTCCACTAAGAACAAGATATCTTTGTCGCAACACTTAATAATTGTCGTAAGTCCACTTCGGTATGAAAGTGTGGAAATTATTTGACAAGCCTATGTGCTCGGTTCCTAGTTAAGCCATGTAGTGTTTACGAAATGGCTGACATACTAGCTTGATATATAGACTGTCGGTAGATAATGATTGACACACGATCCTAGGCCGATTGATGAAGTTTGCAGTTTTAGGTCGAGTTGGGATTGTTTTGTTGTTTGTGGTGATAGATAATGGTTTGTGTGGGTATATGGGTCAGGAAAATAAGGCTAGGTTGAATCAATTTCTTGCAGTTCGCTGTTATGTTGCGATGTGCTTTCGTCAATCCCAGTCCTTGTTTTTTTGTTGTCTCATCTTCCTATGCTCCTTTCATCATCATCGGCCTAGCCTTTTCCTAACTATATTGGCAACCAGTTTTTACTTGGAGCGACTGCCTATCTGACCTCCTCAACCCAGTTACCAAGGTAATCCGACACCTCTTGGTAAAACTGCTCTTTCTTCGTGCTCAAATCAATGATCAGTCATTGTACGCTTGCACAATGAGTATCAAGGGCTAAGCATCTACTTCTTATTGTCATTCTATTATTACTCATATCTCCTACAATTCTATTACATCAAACAATTCGGAGTATTCAGAACAAAAAATAATAATACACCTAATAGCAGGTCTCAGGACAAATATGTAACTTGGAGCAACAATGGATTTTTGCTTGTTTTTGTTAAAGTTTCACGTGGAACAATGATAGACATTGTGGTGTTAGTCGTAACAATATGGCTTCTCATGTGTTGCACTTGTTTTTGTTGTTATCTGAGGTCGTTTTGTGTCTTGTGTCATAAAATGATTTTAAGTGTTCAACGTGAAGTGGTTGGTATTATAAGGAAAATTGAAAATTTTATGAACAAAAACAAAACATTCAAATTAAATGTTTACCGAGGCTTATGCAACTTCTCAATAAACTTTAAATTGAAATTGTTTTAAATAATGGTCACTGACAGAAAGATGTAAAATAATATCACTGAGAAGAGGCGCCATCGAGTCTCAAACTTTTTAAGCTATTTTAAAACCACAAAACTTAAAATCATGTCAATAACCTTAATAATATAATTTAGAATTCATCCGATTTGCTATAATAATAACATTTCTATGTAGAGCAAGCATAACAGAGACAATTTTACAATAAGACGAAATCGTTTAAAAGCCATTAATTTTGGATTAAATTGTAATAGCTTAATTCTCACGCTGATCAAAATGTTCTTTAAACTAAATAGTTGAGGTTTTTTTATGACTTTCCATCTTAACTTCATCGCGGTATAATAATCTTTCTCCATAAGTAGGTCAACTAAAAAGTTATAAGTAGGTACCTAATATTAGTTTTACCTGCTGACCTAAGAAAAAGATTGCGTTTGTGTTTTAGGCCACATGGTATTTCCTTGTGAGCAATGGTTATCCTATGATTCGAGAAGTCCATTGCTATACAATAGAACATTTTCCTAGAACTTTCCATTGCTAATTTATTGTAAAAATTACGGACAACTTAGTGTGTATGCTAAAATTGCTAAATTCAAAATGCCAAAGTTACTGTTCTGTTACAGACTTTTTTTTTTAATCGTCCCACTGCTGGGCACAGGCCTCCTCTCACACGGAGAAGGATTGAGGAAGTTTCTGTATCACCATATTTTTATCATAGATTAAAAGAAATTTGACTGAATACAGTTTTCAATCACCGACCATAATAACTTTCTTAAGCCCTAACTACCAGCCCAGCAACAACAACTATTGGTTACAGTTATTATTTAACCAGGTGTCGGTTGCATCACAGCCGCATGCGCAGGGCATCGACAAAAACCGTCCGTTGGGTAACTACTAACTAACGTTAGTTCTCGGTACGCCGTATGTAGTGCAAACCGTAATTGCTGGCTGCATTGTTCAGTGCGGTTATGATACATGAAACCTGGACTTGGGTGTGCTTTACTGAAGAATTTGGTGGTGGAAGAGTAGTAGGTTTAGCAATTAACAAATATATAAATACACATATTTTCATAAACACCTAAAAATAATTTTATATTATGTAATATATATAGGTGCAGCTTAAAACTAATAAACAGTATCAAAAAATTGGTCCTCATCGTTGTCACTCGGTAATGTACCCAAAAGGCTGCCATTAGGCCCTAATTATGTATTATTTGTATTAAAAAACATACTTGTTCTAAATGCGGAAAATAAGTTCTGTTTTTTACTTATTATATTTGAAAGTATTTAAATGTAAAAACCACTGAAGCTTAATCCTGGTTTAATCCTGGTATTATAATCAAGCGTTGAAGAATAAAAATAAATATAGCCCTTCCTACACGATAGAAGTTTAAATTTCTCATAAACATCAGTAAAGTTTCCGTGTTATAATTGAATCAAATAAAACAGTAAAGGCTTCCGTAGTTAAACCATCAAATGTTAAGGCTATGTTCAGTAATTAGCTACGTACAGTTTCATAGGAAACTGATGTAATTTCATAGAAACGCGGAATCAATTCCATTGTACATAATTGTTATAATTTGATTCGTTATTAGTAATTAGGGATTGTTAATGTTTCTTTTATGTCTGATCCTCGCTTTATTGAGTTATTTGTGAGTTTCATCGGCGTCTGATTCATCGTTCTGTAGTTACAGGTTTCTGTTAGCCCTATCTTGGAACCTAAGCTTTACATCGTTTTAGAATTGTCAAGAAAGAAACCTATTGTTCATATTTTTATAAAACTATATTCTCTAAGAAATATAATGATTTTATTTAACAAAACAAAACGATAGGCTAAGAATGATTAATAAATAAAATCAATACACATAAATAAACTCTATGTTCATATTATTATAAAAGTACATTATTTTATTGAACAAAACACAACTATAGGGTAAGAATGATTAATAAAATCAATATATATAAATAAACTTTATTCTTAGACTGCGATTATAATTGTTGTTTTCCTCTATAGGACCACCACAACAATAGAACTGGGTCATATTCAAAAAAATTTTATATTAAAACGTCCTACAGAGTTATTCTTTTTTAAAGAATAGCTACTGGCTAATTACTCTTAAAACAGAATAAACATTTATTTCAGCATTATGAAAAACAAAAATAACGCTCCATAATCCTCAATGAATGATTAATTTTAAAAGAAAACTACAACGTAGAACATTTGTTTTCATATAAGCAATACGTGTCCACATTCTTGGCGCGACATTTAAAAAACATTTTATTATTCAATATTAGTATTTTAACTGACAAATAATTTATTTCTTAGCAGAGCATTGTGGAACCTGAAGGAATTTGCTAAAATTATCATGAAATATAACACGCATAATTCAGGAATAATTAATTAAAACATGTCTTGATTTCACTTCATTTCTGTTATTCCTGTCTGTTACATTAGTAATTTTAATATTTTTGTAGTAGTTATCAAAATTATTTTACCTAAAATATTAGCAACTGAACTGTCATAAGAATCGACGAATCAAAAATGTTCGGTAATTTTGTTAAGCGCAACAAGCACGAAATATTGTGGTGCAGTGATTATTCGACAATTAAAAGTTACTTATTACTGTGAGACTTTTAAAGTATCGGTAAATACTTTTACTGTTTTATAACTCAGCTTAGAATAAATGTATATTGACACTATCACTGTACTATACAAGTTTCGTATAAAGTAAGAATTAGCATTGAAAAAGATATTTTTTTAGATTAGACACAAGCAATTTATTCATATCGGTTATCATATCGATTACTTTTTTGTGTGACGTAACAGATATGAACGGTTAAGGTTTGTTCACAGTGTACGTAACGAGATAAAAACGTATTTAATCAAACCTACCACTTTTCTTTTTATTTTATAAAGGTATCTTTACGAAAAGTCGACATGAACAGATTAAATAAAAATCAATCCACTAATAAAATATAAAACTCGAAAATGTTTTCTATCAATATACATTTATACAATCGATATTTGCAGGTAACATCATGTATTATAATGGGATAAGTTTGGAATAGTTGAGAAAAATAATTATACCTACTTACCTACCTACGGATGGCTTTAGTTCGGATATAAGAATTGCTGTGGGGTTCATTTTAGAATATTTAATATTTATGTATTAAGGTTTTCTTTTCTTCACAGGCATTATGCCACTAACACCAGGTGAACGACAGCGAAATTATAGAGAACAATTCGAATACTAATATCTACTTATTTTCTTTTAAAAGTACGTCGTTATATACTGACCCTAATAATTCGTCTCTGTTACTTTTCCGTTATAATAATATAGCTTTCCTATCTGTTTCATATCTGTTTTTTACAATTTTTTTGAAAACGACCCAACTATCAGTTGTTTGGTAAAAGCTGCGCCCGCGCACATAGATCGCATGTAAACGGAGCGTGCGAAGGGATGACCACGTGAGAACACTATGTGTTGTAACTAAGCCTATTTGTGGATTATGTATATGCTAGACATATTTATATACTTAGGTATGTGGATTTATCTTTATGCAAACATTACGAATCCAATCCTCAAAAAAAATATTTGATCGACCTCACGACAATTTTCTCAGTTGTGTTCGGTCTTTGTCGAGAACTTTTTAGCTCTTTAAACTGTATATGTACATTCTAATCCTGAAGGTTGGTGATAGTTTTGTTCCTAAACTACATAAATAGATAGTTTATTACAACTTAAGCCTACAAATGACACAAAGAGCACGATGTTATTTAAAGATACGACTTTATTAAATGCCAAACGGGTTATTTTATGACAGTGGCCAGTAATGGCACGGGCAAAGATTTGTGCGTAAGTTTTATATCTTGCCTGCCATTCTAGATCTGCATCTTGCAGCCACTGCAGTCGTGGACAATGCAGAAATGTTCTCAAATGACGACACACTCCCACAATATCTGATGGAGAGCCTCCAATTAATCTTAGTTGAGATCAGCAATCAACGAAGTTATTACAAGTTATTAATATAAACTTCACTTATTATAAATTGCGGTGGAAAGCCAAGCGAAACTTTATTTGTTTACCTAGGATGGAAATTCTATTTGAATAATGTAAACATTGTAGATAGCTCTCTGAAATGGAAGCTTCTAAGAAATCTGAAAACTTTGTACTAAAGGACAAACGTGCGATTTTTTAAATAAAGTTTTTTATTTATAAGTCCTAAGACATTAAGAAGTCATTATTTTATTTCTGCCAATATTTTTGGATAGTTTCAATCAAATCTGTGTCTGTGTGATTTCCAGCGGTAATGCAAAGAATATACCAAAACTAGAGAACTCTCTTCCGTGCAAAATTATCAGGTAGATATATTACTAAAATTGCTTAACCAAATCCTGCCCATATCGATTAACCGTATAAAACATTTGACTACCACAATACGGACGATGAAACAGATGTTACAACAGTGTGAGTGATGGATGTCTCTGTGTGAGTGAAGCCGTGTGGGAACACGATTGCGACAATTTGGGATGGTAGGCCATTAATATTGTTGTACAATGTTATCAATGATGGAAGTTTTATCTTGTGTATGATCCTTTGACAATGTCTTTTGTGTAATTAGTTTGTAAGATTTGTCTTTTCGTAGCTATTGCTCCATGACTTTTTTCTTTTTTCTCTGAGTTGTGAGGTCCCCGATGTTCCTGTATAAATTCATGACCTCGTTTATGTGCAAATAAATCCCATATTTTCAATCCAGAGTGACTTTCCTCTATCAAACCCACAAACACTCATAAAACAGATTCGATTTCATTTTGAACCACGAACACGTGTAACCGTTGTGCGCCCGCGCCGCCTGCACTAACTGCGCTGTAATACTGTCACCGCGCAACTAACTGTTCCCTTCGGGAGAAGTAGCTCGGAACGCTTTGAACTTAAGTTATAGCCAACATGTCTTCATAAATGTTATGTTTAAATCAATCGATGGCTTCCGTATTCGAATAATTATTTGTTGTAAAATTAATCGATTAATTTCGCCAAAATCGTAATAGCTGCTAACTCATTTAGTTCTACTTCGTGCTTATTAATGCTTTAATTATTTTACAAACGGTTTTATGAAAATATTCCGTGGATTTTGTTGTCGGCGCTAGCGCAGCCTCCAACTGACACAGTTGAAATGAACGATCGATGCCGTTATTGTTTGAATCGTTGGCGATTATCCGACAATCGAGTTGTACCGAGCATTCATGTTCTGTGATTCGATCCGGTTGGAGTTAATCTTACGTTGGATTACTCCGTTAGGGATCACAAGCGTGATGGTTACACATTGGAGTAGAATCATCATTAGCATCGTCAAGTGGAACTAGACTATCGAGACATTTTAATAGGTATCATCTATTTGTGGTCAGTGTCTTATAGCCTAGAAAGTAAATAATATCATTTCTAGTTTTAAAGAGTAACTACAGCGTTTCTTCCCCATTCTTCTCTATAGAAAGCCACTTCAATGGGCAGTTAGACCCATTCATTTGTTTTACATTAATACTTACTTATTGCATGAAAAAGCCTTATGAAATAATTGGCATCACTTCTAACTAATAATGTTCAATGAATAAATAATGGCTACTTTAGTGAATAGTCCTCGTTTCTTTACTTTTTCTTAGTAAGTAGTTCCCCTAAAACTTTTCCCGAAGCTTTAGGCATGTGAAACAGTAAACATCGATATCGATATTTACGTAACAAGAATAAAATAGAACACGATATTTATGACAGCCGCATTCCACAGCGAAGATTGTCACATTTCCTTGGAAACAAATTGTAACATTAGAGTATATGTTTTATGTAAACTGTGTATTGTAAATAAGGAAATTAACAACGTTACATGGATTACAACGACATTGTTTACATATGTACGTACATATGTTGTAAGTTGATCGCTTCGTGCCTGTGTAAGCAATAAAATTATTGTAAGGTTTGATTTTGATTAGAATAATAATGTTAACTACAAAATAATATTTATTTAAAACGCTTTTAGCAATTTGCTGTTTGATCCTTGCGCCAAAAGTGCATTTCATTCGTAAGCTCTTTATGTGAAACATCTTTATCAGATCGATGATATTTGTTTGCAAAGGTCAAGGCAATTTTCAAATCTAAGTATTTTAAGTAGTCTTTTTTTTAATTCCTATCCCCGATAAGTTTAACTTAAAGAAAAAACTACAAACACAAATCCTAACTAAATAATATTTACCTATTAATAATGATTTCACAACGTAATTACGAAAACTGTACCAGTAGGTTGAAGACACAAACGTGACGTTTGTGTGTTTGTGCGCTCAGCATTATGTTGTACTTGCATCAGCTAAACGAGGAATGTGCTGCACTGCTGATAAATCAAATATGCGTATTATGTTCATTAAATATGTATGTATGTATAGTATCTGTTTTAGAACGTTTGATATACATCATCCTCCGAGCCTTTTTCCCAACTATGTTGGGGTCGGCTTCCAGTCTAACCGGATTCAGCTGAGTACCAGTGCTTTACAAGAAGCGACTGCCTATCTGACCTCCTCAACCCAGTTACCCGGGCAACCCGATACCCCTTGGTTAGACTGGTGTCAGACTTACTGGCTTCTGACTACCCGTAACGACTGCCAAGGATGTTCAATGACAGCCGGGACCTACAGTTTAACGTGCCATCCGAAACACAGTCAATGGTGTCTAAGATATACTTAGAAAGTACATACAAACTTAGAAAAGTTGCATTGGTACTTGCCTGACCTGGGATCGAACCCGCGCCCTCATACTTGAGAGGCTGGTCCTTTAATACCTACGTATTTAATAAACTGTATAAATGGGAAAAATGCGAATGGTTAAAAAGCCTGGTTTTCAACGTCGGGTACGCATGTTCGAAAATTGTCATTGAATTTAATCATTACTGGAACTTAGTGCGGGAACGAGAGAATTATGATTATGTACTATTAGAATTTTTGTTTGTAAACCAATTTCAAAAAATATAAATAGCAACCAATTCTGATGGAAGGATACCCATAAATTGGTAATAGGCGACCATTATGCTGTGTAATATGGAGACTAATAACCTTATACCAGCGACACAGTCATCTAGAAGTGCCATATTTGACACGAGCCTGATAGCGGCGCCATCGGAGCATGACGTAACCACGCTCCAGCACCGCCTTATATGCACCATCTATAAGCCTAGGTTTTGTAAGAGATTCGTGAGAAATACATTAAGTTTAGATATCGTGATGTGTTTAATGTTTAAATAGAGCAATTGTCTACCGTTGGTGAGATATGCTTGGTTAATGGCGTAGATTATTGCTGGAGCATATCTAGGTCTCGTTTTATGTGCTTGTAATTTCTCTGGCGTCATAGCCTTGATGGCTTTATGCGTTTTTGGTTGCGGAAATCGGGATGGTGATAGTATTATTGTAACTTCTTAAACTTAGGCATATTTCCTGCTGTACAAGGTCCACTGTTTATCTGGTATTTAATGTAATTACTTTGTATCGTTCCGTTTTTTCTCATTAACTGGCCATTTAAGTCCTATTAAAATGTAAGTGCAAGTCGCGTGCATTTCGCCAAATTAGCCTGTCGAGAGAGGCACGGATCGCTTATGGTTAGCCGACGCAGATTTCTAAAGTGAATATCTGCACGCTTACACTCTTCGGACGAAAATCTCAGCAGGTCTAATCAATGGAACAACCTTTTCAACGTATTAGAAAAAACTATCAATTTATCCACGCTACATTATAATTTCTACGGTTCAAAACAAAACTTTATCCCCTATATTTATCGTTTTATTGTAGAAGTAATTACATCCTCAACCAAGTTGATGTCGCATGCAAATCGTGCGACTTTTCTAACAAAAAGTCTTGTTCACGTTAGATTATGAAGTAATAGTCACATATGTTTTTTTTTCTCACTGAGTACTGATTATGCGTAACAATGCACCCTAGGCAGCTTTCTACTGACGATAGAGTGACGTAAGGGTGAGCCAATTAACGGTTGTTTAAGAATAGAAGCTCTCACGGCACGGAGCATGCGACGCTACTCACTCTTGAAGTTTAGTGCTTGGATCAAAAAGTGCATGGGATTGAGGTAGCTGGGAACCTGGGCTGCACGCAAGCATGGGTGCACGATGCAAATGTGGCACGGTGCTTAATACGTGCTCATTCTCTTACTTCATTAAATACATAAATCAAAAATAAGTAAATCATCTTTTTGACCCTGATATAATTTGTGTTGGAGGAAACCTCATCATTCAGTGATTATTTTCATAGTCCACTACCATACAAGTTGCTAGCAGATGTTCTATTATCGATATCGATAAACTACGGGTATTCCCATCTCTTCTAAGCTAAATTTTGGAATACATTTTACGTGAACGGGCCCCAACTCGATCGACGAGTGTTTCTTAAGTTCCCAAGACGATGATAAATAGAAAATCCAGTCTTTCTCTGATTGTCGCGCGTATTCTAATTTAATTAATACCTCAGTATTATGTGGCTTGCGTAATGTTTGCTTTCCGTAAGTAAATAACCGTGTGTAGTGAAATTTCAATAGCTTTGTAAATACCAGTCATAGGTAAATGTTGTATAACTATGTACATACACACATACATGTGTTTATTATACCGTGTCCAATCGATTGTTGTTATTACTTGTTTGGTGAAATTCTCACGTACTGTCACTTTCTTTGTGTATTTGCTTTGTTACGCATGTGTCAGTTTTTGGTGAATGTAGGAAATTATGCCCTTTGGGTATACTCAAAAAAGTTATTGTACCTAACAAATATTTCGGTAGCGAATGAAGAATTTAAAGAACAAGCAAATGTACATTTTGTTAGGTTCTTCCTCAATGATTTCAAGAATCTGAAAGGTAATAGTCATTTTAGTCCTGTACGTTATCAGTCGCCATATACCACCGTTGCACAGTCTAACATTTCCACAGATTAAACCCATAAACAACTGATCGGTAATACGTAAATAATATCTAGGTACATATAAATGAATGAATATTGAGTAAATCTGTTAGCTTCGGCAATAAATCAGCCGTGCGGTATTGGTGCGGTGTAATTGTTGCCGTGCGGTACTGACCGGCGTGTGCGGTGCGCCCGCGCATTTGCGTAAGGTGCAGCCGTTGTAAGATAAAAGCGATCGAGTAGTTTAGGATTCTGTAAAAAATATATTTTCTTGTATGGTCTACATCACGCTGTGTGCTTTACATGACTGAATACCCGTCCGATCTTATGAAAATAACTGAGATAGGAAACTTAGCTATCGCAATGGATTCGTGTATCCTAAGCATATGTAAGTTGAACAGTAGTCCATCAAGAAAGCAAGAATAAGAATGGTCAATTTCGTTCGTACTATTAGACGTCTATTTGATAGTTTATAGTATGAGTAAGTGAAATTGAGGTCAGAAACCATAATTTTCAAAACATGGGTCAGAATCTAAGAATACCTACCTAAAACATTGTTTACTTAACTTGGCAATATGAAAGTTTTATTACACACCATGCCCCCAACAAATCCCCAAGTTAAATCGCCGTCTCCTCTCCCTCAAACCACTTACCCCGCCGAATTCTCCCACGGCAGTCGAGAAATGGCGGGGAGTCACCTTGGCGGCAACAATTGCTGCCATTAGCAATTGTGTTGCAACTGCCAAACTGCCAAACTGGCAAACTGCAGGATCGAGATGATTGTGGGGCTGATGGACTGGTAGCAGATCGGTCATTATTTCCATGGTACATGAACTTTTTTTTTGAGTTAAGACGATATGGCTGGATTTATGTAATGTTACTCGTGAAGTGACGTGAGATAGAGGAGTATGGAAGAATTCATGCTACTCTGACGATTTGGAAAGAAGGATGATATACCTAATGATGATAATGAGACCACCAACTAGGCCTACAAATATTATATTTTTTCAAGGTAAAAATTGCGTATTTATTTACTGATGAAAGTTTAAATCCAGAAACATTTCCACTTATTCTATTTTCACGATAGGGAAAGTCAAAAGTCAAAGACAAGAAAATCAGGTATTAGAAGCGAATTAAAATATAATTTAATCAGGCGGATGTGCGTCATCCTATCCATATAGACCTCATCTTACTGCCTATATCGGAGAAAGATACGTACGCTTATAATCACTCCAATCACGTTTAATTTTTTAACTACCTACCTATCGTAACAAGGAACAAGCTTCCCAAATTGACTTTTTGCAAACGGAAAGTATACATTTCAGTAAAATTAGAGGTTTGTAACAGAAGCTCAGTTGCTAATCATAGGCGTACTGATTCACGATCTTATGACTCATCATCATCATTTTTTGTTTCAACATTCACGAAATTGGCTTAAGTTGGAGATGAGAGGTCAAAGACTTGCTCACTTGCTTTATGTACTGAGATTGTTAAGTATGGTCTGCCCTGAAGCTATGGGTTATCTACATGTTATAGGTGAAATATTATGGGTAAATACCATAATGTGTTGCAGAAGTTTATGAGTAAATATTAGGATAATCGCTCATATTTTCTACTTCTTTGCTGCAATCTTACTACGCTAAAATCTACCCTGAAGCGCTTTCATAAACATTGAAAATACTTCAGTAATTTAAAAAAGTATGTCCTACTTATCGCGTAAAAAGACAACTAGTAATTTCACGTCGAGACTAGAAACACCTTAATTATTTTCGTCTGGCAACCCTGTTTCCAAGGACCAGAGCCCTGTGAAATATGTATATTAAGACGTCTAATTACACGCGGTATTGTTTGCATTCTTCTACATACTTTACACACGGCCACTACGAATAACTTACGCTAAGGTTACGGCCTCCGCAGTAATACGAATATAATGACCTATGGGAGATCTGCTCGTAATATGTAATTATATACACAATTATATGATTGTTACGTCATGTTACTACGTTTTAATTACCGATTGTTTTTGTCTACTTTTATATTTCGACGTTTCGGCTCTCCATTGAGCCTATGTGAAATGTTACGCAATGTTTGTTTGAAAGTTTCGCTTAACTAAACGAGGTATTGCTAGAAGGATAGTAAGTACTTTCTTGTAAATATGTACTTACAAATTATCATAAATATTGATAGCTTTTGAACTTTAAAGACACTAAATATAATCCGTGTCTAGATAGGCCATGAGTCAGTGCCAAAGAATGCCACAGTTCCTGGATCGCTTCAATAATTACATAAGTTTATGTGCCACTAGGCGGGGTTATCAGCCGCCTCCTCGCCGCTGCCTGCGTGGCCCCGTGTGGCCATTAGATACGCAAGTAATCCCCGCTGCCGCTGGGGCCACGTTTCCCGCTTATCTCCGCATATCGCATAAATATCGGAAGGACACGGTCGCCAATTACACATATCTATGTGTTTTCAGGGTTGCCAGATGGTGATCTGAGTAAGGCAGCATTAGAAATAAAACCTTTTAGAAATTAAATATACAGCTTTAAAAGTTGGATATACTTCTTACCTACCATGATAATAATTATGTATGTGTTTGCTTTATCTCCTACGATTTAAAAATAATATTAAACACTTAAAATTTGTGTTCTTCGGCTTGTGAAGAAACCCTAGCGTTAGGATGTAGTTTCCAGTTCAGTGACGTGATAGGTGACTCATGAAACTGCTTACCTACAAAAAATACATAGAAACCTTTAAAAAATTATTCATGATACCTAAGCCATTTCAACTAATATCTAACACCAAACAGCGGCTGGCAACCATAAGTTTTGGGCACGCACGGCTGCGCCCACGCAGGTTCGTCCTCAACAGATGAGGCGATACGGAGCTATCAGTTACTCGCGGTATCTAATGATCGTCCTGCACTCCTCAGGGTCTAACGCTTATGATAACTTACATATTTTGTTAGACGGAAATATCTGAACGAAGATGTGGGAGACAGCCTGGGAAAATGATTTTGAACCAGGTTAAGAGGAATGATCTCTATTAATACTTATTATAAAGAGGTTTTGGATATCTGTGAATGTCGGGATCTGCTAAAACAATTTTTTTTAAGCAGTAGAAAGCTACGTTATTTGTGGGTGTCATTGAAAATATAAAACTTAAAAAGATGGAACGGGATGAAAACTACATATACTTGGGGTGCTTTAACTCTCGTTCCAATTCTTGTCGAACTACAAAGTTAACACCGTTACCTACTGATACAATAACAATACCGTTGTTGCCTATAAAGTAGAATTGATTAATAAATAAAATGTGTTAGCTATAAACTCACTCACTCACTCACTATATTACTGGCCACCTACATACAAACCTTAATGACAGCTTTTCCACAGCATTAGCCACATTTAATAGAGTAAAAGTCTGTCAACTACACATTACTATATCATTTGTCTTCGGCCGTCATCTCAGTACAAATGTATTAGAAATCTTGATTTTCTGCGGACTGCAAACAGAGAGAATATTACTCTTAAATGAATAATTTAGATATCTCTACATATCGTTGTGGATGGCTTTCTAGCTTAGAGAATGAAACCAACCGGAGACGCTTTGTCGTGCCTTCCCCTCTGCTGAAGGCGCGAGAGCGCCGTTCATATTCCTATATTATGTTCATAAACATGTAGACGTGTGAGTGTGTATACTTGTGTTTGACAATTTCTATCGTGTGCATGTAAACGTTGTGATTGAAAATGCATGAGTGAGCTATTATTACTGTTTGTTATCTTGCTTCGTCCCCCGCGTGTTTTGCAGGCTTCGCATAGAGAATTGTGCTCAAGGCTGTTCCGTTTTGTTACATGCTCTAAGATCATGTTGGTGGGAACTAGAAATATATTATTAGTAATAATTTTCCCCTTGATGTCACCATAATCCTTTTATGTGGACCTCCCTTGATCAGAACTGTGAATATTGTTTTAATTAAGGCAGTTAAAACGCCGGAACAATGCTGGTCGTACTGTTTACGAGTTCGATTTACGAGCCAAAGGTTTATATGAATGGTTACAGATTGATTGTATTTGATTGTGTAGGATTCAATTAAATATAATCAATCTGTCTTAGTTTAAAATATAGGTCTTATAGGTCTTAATATAGGTCTACTTAACAATTGATTCTTTTTTTAATATTTTTCATTTGCTGCTTTAGGTACCTATATTCTTATTTTATCGTATAATTCCCAAAGGGTAAAGTACGATCCTTTTACTAATACTTCGCTGTTCGTCTGTCACCAGACATTCAATGAAAGCTCAAAACCTTCTTCACTCATTTTTCTTTTGTCACTGAAATTGAATTCATTCTTCTGTCAATGAAAGAATTTTCCAATCGTAGTTGTGCGGTCTCACACACAACGTATCTTTACGAATAGTATTTCGGCATTTCAGATCTACTTATTTCATATCTACTTATTTCATTGAATAAGCAGGTACATCTGTATAATTGAACCAGCTATCGCTTCCTAGTAACACAAAGTGTGCGAACACACTCACGCCACACCCACGTATCAACCAAAGATTAATAATTTCTACAATAAATTACAACTTTCTCCCAATGAAACTAATTGCTTTACAAAGTATACGCCGTTACGTAACTTAGATAACTTTAAGGCTAAGAACTCACGAAGCGATTTCCACCCGCGACCGCCGCGGCTGCGGGCCCGTAGCTTCTGTAGAATGCAGATATACATGTAAAAAATTAAAGCACATTTCACGACGCGTTTTACGCCCGCAGTCTGCGCGTTTGTTTGCGGGTCCCGCTGCACCGGCGGGCAACTAGTAGAATCGCGCGGGCCGCGGTCACCCGCAGCCTCGGCGGGTTGCGCCCGCGCGCTCCGCGGTCGATTGGCCGGAGATCGCAGTAGCGCAGAGACTGCCCGTCTTGCGTCTTGCGATCATCGCCCGCCACGTTTGCGGGCGATAATCTCAACCGCGACGGCTGTGTAACCGCGCAAATAACCGGTGTCGTGAGTTTGGAAATAAAACCGCAGTTCCGCCACCGCGGCGGGCACGGTTCAAAATCGCTCCGTGAGTTCTTAGCCTAACTTATCGATTAGATCTGACCCCTCTATCTGAGAGTACGAGCAGACTACAAACTTTTAGTCGGCCGATAGTTGCTTCGGGCTCATAAAACTGTATGGAAATGTATGGCAGTACACACGTAACAACGACCAGGTATTTTGCCGGTAGCAAACCGACTGAAAACTTTGATTGAAATAAAAATATTCTTTGAAAAAAATCGCCAATCATCGGATCAACTGATATCAGCCGACTATTGAGTCTGTTGTGTGCATGTATTCTTAATGTACTAACGATGTTAAACTCCCATTCAATGAGCGTTTAAGTCGCATAAAGTTTTATATTTACGTGGAGTCGAATAACACGCGTTAGGATAAACTTTTTATAGATTTACTTAAAGTCACTATAAATAGCAATAATAATAATAATAATAAGCCCCGCAGGGCATCTGAGGCGGATGACGGGGAGTAGCGACCCCGCGGGGCTATATATCCGAGTGCTCCAGGGAGAGTATACTGTCCCCCATCTCCGGCTTGCCGGAGTGAAGCATGACGGGGGATAGGTCTCCCGCCTCTTGGCTTGCCTTCATCGGCCGGTCAGAGTGGAGTCGCTAGAGCAGGGTTAGCAGCCCACTCGGAGGGTAGGTGCCTCGTGGTAAGTGGCGAGTGGGCCGGTGATGCTGGACCCACAGGGAGCGCGTGATCTGCGTTTAAAGTCCGCCGAGGTATCCTCACCCTTCAGCCCCTCATGTACCTGTTGCCCCCTTGTTGCGATTTAGCGACTGATTCCCGGGGGCCCAGTAAGTGAGGTGGCGAGTCTCCACCTGCCATTTTTACATGTATTTAATACATTGTCATCGGCAGGTGCCATAGTTCCCGTAGTTTCCCCATTCCTAGTCCACTAACATCCCATCACAATAGCCCAAGTAGTTTTCATCCATAGTTAGCAATAGTTTAGCACAGAACCGGGGATTGTCCTTGGGTACATTTCTATAGTGTATACAGGGATAATCGTCGGTTTTGTGTCACTATTTCATTAAAGTTGTCTCAAAAGGGCTTCAGCGTGTTGGCTTCGGCCCCACGTTCGCCTCCCAAAAATCCGGGACTCTATAGTCCCGAGGTCTGGTAGAGACATAATAATAATAATAATAAAGCCCCGCAGGGCATCTGAGGCGGATGACGGGGAGTAGCGACCCCGCGGGGCTATATATCCGAGTGCTCCAGGGAGAGTATACTGTCCCCCATCTCCGGCTTGCCGGAGTGAAGCATGACGGGGGATAGGTCTCCCGCCTCTTGGCTTGCCTTCATCGGCCGGTCAGAGTGGAGTCGCTAGAGCAAGGTTAGTCCTGCTCGGAGGGTAGGTGCCTCGTGGTAAGTGGCGAGTGGGCCGGTGATGCTGGACCCACAGGGAGCGCGTGATCTGCGTTTAAAGTCCGCCGAGGTATCCTCACCCTTCTCAGCCGCTCATGTCCCTGTTGCCCTCTTGTTGCTTTTCAGTGACTGATTTCCGGGGGCCCAGTAAGTGAGTTGGCGAGTCTCCACCTGCCATTTTAACATGTATTTAATACATTGTCATCGGCAGGTGCCATAGTTCCCGTAGTTTCCCCATTCCTAGTCCATTAGCATCCCATCACAATAGCCTAAGTAGGTTTCATCCATAGTTAGCAATAGTTTAGCACAGAACCGGGGATTGTCCTTGGGTACATTTCTATAGTGTATACAGGGATAATCGTCGGTTTTGTGTCACCATTTCATTAAAGTTGTCTCAAAAGGGCTTCAGCGTGTTGGCTTCGGCCCCACGTTCGCCTCCCAAAAATCCGGGACTCTATAGTCCCGAGGTCTGGAAGAGACATACATATATAATAATAATAACGTTTATTGTTCCATCATGTTTGTACAATTATGTCACACTATTACTTAAACTAGGCCTAGGCCTGTGCTATAAGTAACAGTACATTAGAGGTATATTGTGTCTGAGTTTGGAAATGAGATTAAAAACTACATATTATATTAAAGTTAATTTGATGACAAAGGAAGAATAATTAAACTTTTAATAAAACTAGGAAAAAAATACAAAAAATGAGACCAGTTTTGGCGACTTAGATCATTTTAGTGAAGTGTGTTTGTGCTTGTGTGTTTGTATGTGTGTGAGTGTGTGTTGTGAGTAATGTAATGTAAATTATGAATAAGAAAGTATGCACTTAGTATTTAAAATAGTGCTTACGATGCGTTTACGTAGCTTGTAAAAATCGTATAGTTTTTTAATAGGCGCATTAATTACTGGTGCTTACATTTGTAGGTTTTCTTCGGCAATTAATATCAAATAATTTTAGTTAATAAATGCTTGAAATCTTAGATGCATTTAAATTATTAACAACAAGTAAGTAATAAAATAATATCTCTAGAAAATACCATTTCAATAATTAATTCGTAATGCCTAACCACCTGACATTTCTTTTATCGTGAAAACACAAATTGACTATTCATTTGCGGTGTCAATTTCAACGACATGACTCGCGACTATTGTTACGTAAGTCGCACGTTGTCGCGCGGTGAATGGGGGGCTTTAGTCTCAGTGAAAGCATGCTGACCGTTGGTACATCTGTGTATGTAAAAAATATTGTGTTTCTGTGATCTTTGGCACTGTTACTTGACAATACATTTGACGCGTGCCTCTTTATGCAATCGGTTAAGTTTGTTGGTAAAGGGCAGAGTTGTAGGGAAGCGGAAGTAAGAGGTTTTACTAAGACAATGTAGGTTTTTGTTTGTGGGTTTGTGAAGCGAAGCGAAGCTGTCAGCTGTCGATGTTATTGTTTCTTTACGAATGTTTGCATTTAATGGTAAATAGTTTGCCACAGAGTCATTTGAGAGGTGCTCATATTGTTAGGATTCTGGCTTAGTATATAGCTTTGTTTGAAAAATCTGCGACAATATTGCGATAATATCGAAACTATTTCAATCAATACTATAGGGTATGCGTATAATAACATTATCTCGTAATAACATTAAATAGAACCTATCATCTAAATCAGCAACACTCAGTAGTATCATATAGAAAATTACTTCATGATTGTTCACCAAGTATTTACTGCTTTACATTGTAAGCACATTTACACAGAACAAGCTTATTGAAGTAATGTGTAATAATTTCTGTTCTAAGCCGTGGTAATGGCCGTCATCTGAATTATGACTGTAATCTGGATCAGTAGTGTTAATCTCGAGGTACCAAACCTGTATAGATTACACAATGATAGCCTTTGATGCTGGGATTGACAACATTTCAACACAGTGTATTTTATTTTACAAAATTAACATTCATCCGTCGAAGTTAAGCAGTTATATATTTTATGTAGTTATATTTATGTACCGTGCTCTTGCAATTTAGACAGCAGTCTGAAAATCGAATCCATCCATACAAGTAAGTACTATGAATTTACCCTATAAGTAGCTAACGTCAGCGTTATTGTAAAGATTGTGATCTTTCATCCAATAATCCACTATATGTTAGGATTCCTATATACACCACTAAAATATGATCATTTATTTCTTCATATGCTTTTACTGCTTATTTCTTTATTTAAATATAGCATATGTTTCAAAAATCTATTTTGTACCATGAGCGAAAGGTTGTGCATCCCGGCAGTCCAAACAAATCTGTCACTAGATGATCGTGTCGCTAATGTGCGCCGGCGCATACAAAGGCACAGACATAATATACTAACACAAAAACTAGTGCAACGACCAGTGTAAGATGACCTGCGGGGATGATATGGAATTGTTCACAGGCTAACTGTTTTGTAAGAAGAAAAATTTAAGACAATAGGTACCTACTAATAAAACTATATGCTAATAAAGAAATGGTTTTGAAAATTCTACTATTAAGAAATATTTAAAGAAATAGCGGAAAATATTTTAATTGACTTATCAAAGCCCTCATATTTTTTCACTTATATTAAATACTAGCTGTTGCCCGCGACTTCGTTCGCGTGGAATAGTGACTTCCGGCAGATTTTTGGTTTGACCAATAGATGGCGCTATATGTCCGGATTAAATTTTATTATTTTTATATTTTTTGTAATAAAAACTATCCTATGTCCTTTCTCAAGTTTCAAACTATGTCTGTACCAAATTTCACACAAATCGGTTCAGTAGTTTAGGCGTGAAGAAAAGACAGACAGACAGACAGACAGAAAGACAGACAGACAGACAGAGTTACTTTCGCATTTATAATATTAGTTTGGATTCCAAAAAAATAAAAAAGATTAGCAAAATATACATTAACTGAACACCTTTTTCTACACCGTTGACAATTAACAACATTTTCCTTCACCCACCGTAAGTATCAAGATACAGTGGTCCACCATAGCGCCACCGTGTCACGCCGTAGTAATAGGGTTAGGAATGCTGTCCCATTTCCGAGCGGGACATTTGTACCATGTTTTTGTACATCATCGTAGATTTAATGGTACAGGTGTTATGTTAACTTGATGGTCGCGATTAATGTGAACTTGTTTTTTTTACTTTTTTTAAAGTCCTCAGAGAATTATTCCGGCATGCGAATAGGATTCCATTTAGCGTTTAATGTATCGCCCTGAATTTGGTAAAAATACAGGTTATGCCATATTATCGTAAAACGCTGGAATCATAGGTTATTTGTAATCAATTTTACTTTATTTTTACATTATTTGTTTTTTATTAATAATTTTTATTTTCTTTTTTCAGGTGTTTTCTCTGGAGTTACACAAAACTGTAAGTTTTTAAAACATTTAATCCTTTAGAATATGCATTGCATTCGTCTCGTCATATGCATTCATTATTCAAAACTTAATGATTTATCTTAGAGCCAGTAAACTAAGTAATAAAAATATTGAAAACCATCTTTATATCACTAGACATGAATTTACGATCGTCTGCTGTTCAGCACGATTCAGCGAAATTTCATATTATATCGTAAGACTATAAACAGAAAAAATATACTCACTTACATTTACAACTGCCACACAACAATAAACCTTAATACACATGCAATAAAAACCAAAATACAATAACAAAATCAATCTCCAACCGATCTCCATTTAATTTAGCTTCCCACATCACTATTAAAATCGAGTCGCGACAAAAAAACGACAAAATAATCACAAGTTTTCCCTCATTAAGACATATTGGCCGGATTCTATTGGAAAGCGTAACCATGTCAATGGATATACAGACCACAGCACATCATTGGACTTGCGCATGAGTTTTTTTGTCGCAGCTGCAACGACATACTGACTTCAATGACTGCTGGTATATGAGCTAAATGCATACGTTAATAGCTTGGCCCTAACATGCAGCATATGCTATATGCATATGCATAAACGTGGCAGCAGATATGCTAGAAGGTTAGAACGTTCTTGGTAGTCTACTGCAGGTCAAGTGATGATGAAAGTAGATAAAATGACATCTTTGTTTATGTAAATATGTGTACCTCTATATTTGTAATTGTTAAAAAATATTTTTTTTATTAAAAAAAAAGAAAAAAATATACCTATATCTAGTATTTCGCATTAAATGATTCGCGTATTGATTTCAAAAGATATTAAGTAGTCTTGTAGGGAAATTAAACGGAGAATTTTCCAGGAGTTGCGTAGTTTTAAAAGACATGAAGAAGAAGAAATGTAGGTAGTTTTATATTTACATGTATTTGGTTAAATAAATGTTTTACTAGTGTAGTCGTGGATTATGATCATGATGTAATATAATATGTAAGTACTCACACTTTACAACATATTTTAGCGGTATGGGACCCACATTGGAATTCTCTATACATACGATAGTTTCCGGTATTGGAATGTTATCTAATATTATGTATAGTAATGTATGCTAAGAAAACATAGTGCCTCTTCCGTACTAGACTATAAGTACTGACATGTTTGAACATACGTACCGTGAATTGAATTTAAATTATCTTGCAAATATGCATATTTGCTATCGCGCAAAATTTCAATATCATGCATGACAATGTTTTATTATTTTAATATTTTAGTGGAGTCTTGTGGAGTGTGCGGAAATCAGTTATGTGTCTTGTAGTTTTGATATGTATATTAATATGGCTTGGTTTCACCTGGGAAGGTGAAAACCGTATAGCTATAAGGCACGTGGCATATGTTTAAATATAATAACACATTTCTTTATCTATCCTAATTAAGTAGCTTTCAGGGCTTTTACGCGTGTACATGAACGAAATACAGCAAAAGTAGTGACGAAGCTGAATGTATGGTATGGTACCGTATCCGTGACAGTCTAGTAACGCTGCCAGCGCGAGCGTCTTGGATACACTCCCAGAAAAAACTGATGGGGATAGGGACAACCAAACCAGCATCCATTACCACCTCACCTGATGAAATTCGCATTTGAATTTCCTATGTTAAATTCCATAATGTCGCCGATAGATGGCGCTGTCCAATTGAGCGTGGCGATCGGTAATGGCGGGAAGCGCTGCCCAGGCGCATAGCTTCCGCTGCTGTCGACACAGATGCCGTTTTAATGGGCAGAGAACTCAGTGACCATTACTAATATGCTTGAATGTACTTAAAGGAATGGGTCGATGGACGAAGTGTTTGTTTGTGTCTGTGATTGTGTTTGTTTTGACAGGTGTTTGTGACAAATGATCCCAAAAGTTAAGGTGTTAGGCAATTAAAGCTGTGCATCCAAAACTAAGACTGCTAGTAATGGTACAGAGTGCTCGTCAAATATATTTGCTACTCCGAAGTTAGGGTACTCGTGTCTTCACAGTGTTTAAAATAGGTACTAGAAATTAGCACGTTTAAGCAAATAAAGTAACAGCTTTTACAATATATAATGATAGGTTGTACAAAAGGACTTACGTGTGACACTACAATTAATCACTAACATTCTGAACTCGTAATCAGTTCCACACAGCTAATAATGCACAGCTAAGCTAACAATAAAATTATTCAAACTAAACAATAACACTATTAGCGTATTTCTTCCGTTTGTATTACTATATTCTATCGGCCACACTTCAAGGTGAACACGCGATACTTTTTAATAAATCGCCTTGTTTTCTACGCGATTCTTAACACATACATACGTAAGTACTTACATTGTTTGTGCATCGAAACAATGTATATCATTATTAGAAAATCTATTTGTGATGCTGAGAGATATTTTAAAGCAAGAATTTATTGAATTGCTCTGTCGTTTTTAAAGGTTTACTAATATTATAAGCTTTTGGTTTTGTTTTGTGCTTCAACGCTAATCTCGTGAACTACTGCACCGATTTGAACATACTTATTTTTAAATGTTGGACAGCTTACTTATCGAGGAAGGCTATAGAATACTTTTTATCCAGGTGCATGGAATAGTTCCAAAAGTTTTCTATGAAAAGGGCACAAGCACTTTCCCAGGACATTTCCAAAAGTTAATTTTCAGCAAATCAGTAATGCCTAATTCTCTTAATTCTTAGTTAAAACCTCACTCGTAAGTAAGTATTCGCGTTAACTTCGCTTCACACTCATTGACCTCATTTTTTACCGATTTGTGGTTTTAGAAACGTGACCATTTTTAACTGTCGGCTTCACACAGTAAGCAATTAGTTTATAGTTTGTTTAATCCGAGATTTAGAAGGCTTTGGAGTTGTATTTCAGTGGCTTGAGTTTACTTGTAAAAAGATAAGAAAGGCTTTGGTAAATTTCACGCCTGCCGTGGTTGCGGGATTGTTTGTAAGAGTTATCGCGGCTCTGGAACACCAAGGGCTCCAAAAGAAACATATAGAAGGGTTTTGGTCAGCAAGAATCTGCCACTCCCTTCCATTGTAGCCTTAGCAGAATCTTAATTTCTCCATACCTCCATATTTTTTCGGTCTGAAAATTCTGCTGATATGAAGGAAGGCCTCTCATGTGAACAATTGAAAACAGTAAACTCGAAAATCCGGTCAATAAATACCCGTATCGTAAATACTTGGAGATTTTTTCCTGAAAGATGTGGTCGAATTACCAATCGTCACGCTCTATTGGTAGCATACGTCTTCCGTTATCTTTCTCGATATCGATAGCAATCTAACTGGCATAGTGAAGAACCAACACTATATTAAGTAAGAAATTCTCATAGAGTTGTGGTGGAAATCATAGAGATATCTACAGGTGTAAACAATAAAATGATTAGGTATGCTACCCTTATGCTATGTAAACTCAAAGTGTCGAAAATGAGGACGCATTACGTACATTGGTACGTCCATACTTTATATCGTATATTCATCGGCACGAATCTTGAGCTCTGACCTACATCTGCGCAGAAGTGATTTATTAGCCAAGAACCAATCCCGAGTGACGGCTATGACGCGATGCACTGCGGGCCAATCACCGCTTTAGCCCGCCCCCGCGCCTCACTTCATACCACAAAAGGGACCCAATAAATTACTTCTGCGCAGGTGAAGGTCAGAGCTCAAGATTCGTGCCGATAACAATATCCTACGTATAATTGAGGATATTGATTAGAGCAAAGTTAGTTTGGAGGTGGAATGATGATAAGTTTTTTTTTTTACAGAAAACATTAAGCTTTTTTAAGCGTCATTCGGCGTTGATTTTCAGTTCGTTAATTCCTTACTTAACAAATTGTTATAGAATTCTAGTGCGACAGCCTTATTAGATTAAAATGTTGTTGGTAGAATGATTACGCGTGGTGCGTGCGCCGCGTCACAGATCTCATCTGCCACATACCTGCGCAGGAGTTCCCACGAAAGTGCTCACATATTTCGAGTGATCGCAGTTTTTCCAAGAATGTTGAGTAGTCTAGCTGTCATTTGGTGTCTGTTAGAAAGAGTTGACAATGATTTGACGGAAACTAAAACAATTTACTTGGTTATCGGAATATTGGATGTCATCATGTAATACATGACAGAGAAGCTAAACATGGTAATAATGTTATTATGCGAAATAGAGTAGTTCTGAAAACTTCTAAATAGGAACACTGTTCTATAAAATGTACCTATACCTGATAGAACAGAACACCTATCAACAATTAATTACGCATGTGTGTCTTCCTCTACATACACCACTTTCAATAAATGCGTTTGAATCTCAAAAAAATAACAGTATTTATGCAGTGTGATGTAGACTGGCTAAGTGTGCACATATCTCCCGTACTTACACGACCGGCTGAGCATGTGTGAGTGTGTATCGGAGCGCGACGCTGCAGCTTCTGCGTCGCGCTCCATTTCCTGCGCCTGCGCATTGCACAAGCCGGACAATGAGCCCAGCATGTGAGGAGTTGTGCCTACCTACTTGCGGCGCATTGTTTGAATATCACTATGACAATGGATATGGATTATGACCTGACCACCGTTAAGATAGCGGTTATTCCGAATATTAAATTGTATTGAATTCTATTGGAAACCTTCGGAAATGTTTTGCTGTTTTAAATTATGGCGCTATTGAAATGGGTGCTTGAGCTTCTGGTTTGAAACTAGTCGTAGTCTTATTCCTAGCTTTATTATTGATTTCCGGAGCTTAATTTAAAATGAAAGTTCTCCTGCTCAAAACTTTACTAAGTACGTTTGAGACAATGACCAAATGAGACAATTACCTATTATATGTACATACGTCGCTATTTTTTAGGTGACGCATTTCTTGATAATCGGGTACAGATCACCTCCTTATGACCGAGATTATATTTTATGTACTTACATACAAAACAATAACACATTATATTTTTCAGTCGTTTCAATTGTTTTCTACACACTTTCTTTTGTTGTTGATAAAGAAGAATGCAAAACATGTTAGATAATTTATATTGATGCTATTAAATATGATAAATGGTTATTATAGTATTTGTAATCTTGAAGCTTTGTATAACACAGACAGTTTGTCATAAAAGAAAAGTATGCGCATGATTGACTCGGGTGGCAATGACAAATATTTTATTATTCTTTATTGTACCTCTACACAAAACATTTAAAAACACACACAACACAGAGAAGACATGTACAAAGGCGAGCTTAACCCAGAGCTGGGTTCTCTAACAGTAAACCTTAGAGCGATAGAGAGAAAATTAAAAGTTTTGCAGGTAAGATGACATTAAATCAAGTGTATTACGTTCCTAAGATGATGACCAGTCACCTTTAGCAGAGCTTTTACACAGTTTAAATATATGTAGGCTTTTATATCTAGTGTTTGAATCTGTATTTCTGCTAACCGGCTCCTAGTGAAGTGCTTCAATCATGTGACTGTTTATCAGAAATGATTAGGCAGAGTGGTGTCTGTGTTTATAATGCAAGTGCATCTAATACCAAGTAGCTCTAATAGGGATCCGATCTGTGACTTGACGTGAAATTTTAATGGGACTCGAAGATTACTAAATGTAGGTATACATAGGTGTATTGGAAAGTACGCTCTTATAAATGTAAGCTATATTTATTGTAATTTTCATAAATAAGACTGTTATGTGTTTACTGAATAAAGATATAGTTACTATGACAAGTTTCTGAAGTCAGTCTCCTTCAAGAACGTGATCTATCAACAACTATACCTGCTGGAACGATCCGCACACTCCCGCGAAAGTATGGCGTTTCACTTTCAAATGTAACATTGACTTCGGGTAAACAATGTGGATGTACATATATAATTTTGCATATATCATGAGTTAAATCTCAGTTGTGGTACGGGCATGCGATGAAGAGGAATGAAAGTCGTGTTGTGAGGAGGGTCTTGGGCATAAACGGATGTAGTGGAAGAGGACGACCAAAGAAGCGATGGATGGACTGTGTGAAAGTGATTAGAAATAATGTTACGCGTGAGATGACGGCAGATCGAAAAGCAAGGAAGGAGAAGACATGCTGCGCCAACACCAAATAAAATTGGGATAAGGACGAAAAGATCCTTACAATTATATTTTTGTTACTAATGTTAAATATGTAATGAAATAGGGAACCACCAAATGACTTATTTACATTATTTTTTCTTTTACAAAAAAGTTTACTGGTAACGGCTTTGCAATTAAGTAGATTCTTCTAGTAATAAAAAGTTTACAGAGTCTACAAGAAGCAGCAACAAACACGCGATACGAGAGAAACTACTCAGAAAATAGTCGTTATGTGTGATTGATTAATTAATTTGTAATATTAATATAATTGCAATGAATTAATAACATGGAATAAATAACATGATAAATTAAATATTCGGTGTTATTTTCAAATCGGATGTGTTATGTAGCAATTCTGCAATTTAAATTGACACAATTGATTTAACATGCAGATACATAATTATAATTAGATTTTTTTTTAATAATTAGAAAATCGAATGAAATTCGCTTATATTTGTGTAAGTTTTAATAAGGTGAGTGCATGTCATATATGTGTATACTAGCTTTTGCCCGCGACTTCGTTCGCGTGGAATAGTGGTATCCGGCAGATTTTTGGTTTGAACAATAGATGGCGCTGTATGTCCGGAATAAATTGTATTTTTTATTTTTATTTTTTGTAATAAAAACTATCCTATGTCCTTCTCCCGGCTCTAAACTACCTCCCTGCCAATTTTCAGCTAAATTGGTTCAGCCGTTCTTGAGTTATAAGTGGAGTAACTAACACGACTTTCTTTTATATACAACATGTAACTTAATTAACGCACATCCTGAAATTAGTTTGTTCAGAATCGTTTACTGAATCGATTTATATCATTTTTAATATAGGTAATTTTTTATCCCAAAAATAATTAAAACTACTGAAATTATTGTCATATTAACCCTGTTCAGTCAAAACAAATTCAAATAGACCGTAACTCAAAGTAATAAGACTTCGTGTATTGTCGGCTTTTTCCGTGGTTTCGTTATGTTGTGTCAAGTCGAGCGGCGCGCGGCGTGATATTTGCGTGCGTAGTAGTATGACCAAAAAGTTCTCCAGGAATTGGTATAACTAATTTAGTAAATAACAATGCATATACATGTTAAATTAAAAATTCAGTGTATGTATTATGATTATAACATAATATTCTAATGATCGTGTTTGAGGGTGTGCGTTAATTACGTTACATGTTGTATATAGATTTAGTACTCTTAACCAACAACATATTTATTTGAATAAAGATTAATATTATTATGTTGATACAACTTAAACAAATTATTTCGACCAAATTAGGTACCATAAAAACGGTTTTTGTGAGTTAATCTTAAAAGATAGACATACACTGTCGCGGACTGTTTTTTAGATCATTAAAAGAGCTATTATTCTTTAATACATATTTTTTGTGTATCTTGAACCGTTTTCACGGCGCACGCAACGGAAGGCTTCAAAGATGAAATAATTTCTCCCGTTTTTTACACATTTACCACTATATCTTTGCTCCTATTGGTCGTAGCGTGATGTTATATAGCCTATAGCCTTCCTCGATAACTGGACTATCCAACACAAAAAGAATTATTCAATTCGAACCAGTAGTTTCGGAGATTATCGCGTTCAAACAAACAAACAAACAAACAAACAAACAAACAAACTCTTCCGCTTTATAATATTAGTATAGATGAACGCAATGACTCAACTAAACTGCAATGACATCAATTCAATGATGCCTTTTAGGAATCCGATTTAACCCAGTTTCGAGCGATTACTGCCAAAGATGGGGTTACTTATATACAGTGTTGCAATAAGTCGCTTATCACCCATGAAGTATGTAATTCCTAAGTGCTTAGTAGCTAGAGTACTCATATACCAGTACATTAATGTTAAAGTTATTAAGACAAGTTTGTATCATTGCTCCCTTAAGATATTGCTAAATTCATTCAACATAGAAGATTAATCGCACATTTAACTGGCCATAATGTTAGATACCCATATTTCAGATCATTAACGATTACTAGTAAAGGACATATCAGATCTAAAGAGAATAATTGATATCAATATTGCCTGCCTGCGAAAGACCGATGGAATTCTCGGCACAGTAAAAGCGACGCGTTTTGCAAACGCCTCACATTCAGGCCAGTTTTCTCATCAAGTGCAGTTTCTCTGTTGATGCAAACGTCAACACTCAATGCAGTAGAAATAAACCATAATTACAAGGCCAGCATTATTGCCGTTTTCATTTTAATTCAAATGGACTCTCTCCCGCGTTTCATCGCGATATGTCCGCAGATTCACAATCTATTAGTCACATGGCGAATACTATAAGTAATAATAATTATTTATTGGAAACTGTTAAGTGAAACTCAGTTATTAATAACCGAGGATTTTACCTTTACCTTATAAGCACCTGTTATAGTATTTTTATTGAACTTAGAAAGTTAACTAAGTTCGAAAGTGGTTTGCTGTGTTATCAAATGGGAGTATGTGGTGCGAATTGCTTTTGCAGCTATAAAATGCCGTGCCCGTCGATTATAGTTTTTATTAGTTGGTGTATAAGATTGATAGGTAAGTTTAGCGGTTGTCTATGTTAAGTTGGTGTTATTATTTCGTAGATAGTGACAGTGGTCGGACAAGGCTTGCTGTTAGCTCAATGCCGCCGTTGTTTTTGTTTGGGAAATGTAATTTCATTGATCTCCAGTACGTTGGCAGACATTTTTATAATAGTATATTGTTGTTTCGTGTCCATTGTTTGTTAAGAACTTTGCTATCATCACGTTTTAGCTCAAACTATGAAAGTGAAACTTTGTTTGTACGGCTGTTTGTAAAGCAAGGTTTTTCATTTGTTTATGGTCGCTGCACACAGCGGGCGCGGCGCGACGGGACGGGACGGCGACGCGACGCTGAGCAGTTGTAATGTACTAGATATTACAGACGACATCACACAGAGCCGTCCCGCTCGGCGCGACGCGACGCGACGATCTAGTACATTGCGTCGCGTCGCCGTCCCGTCCCGCCGCGCCGCGCCCGCTGTGTGCAGAGACCATTATTGTCGTGAACTTGAAAAGTATTCTTCGTTCGAATGAAGCTATTGCTAGATTGAAATGTCATGTTTACAGGCAGCGTGTGAACCTGTTAATTTCTTGACATTTGAACGCTTAACTTGTATCATAATGATTACGGTTACGTGTTCGTAATCGTCTTAAATAGCGGTTCTAATGGCAATTAGATTACGTGTTGAACTAAATGTTTATAATTTACCTACTGTAGGTGATACTTAGGTTAATGAAAGATCACGTAACATTTAATTCTACAAATGTCAGTCTCAATTAGAGGTGTGATCAATCACTCACTCACATCAGGCAATTTGTCATACAAATCGTTTATTATCAAAAACGAATCGTGATTTACTCGTCTTCTATAAGTTGGTGGTAAATGACGGCCATCTTTAGTTTGATAGTAAACGAACATGGTCATAGTATCAGCCTCGGTTCTAATGATTAACATATTCATTCGGTTTGACCCAGTAAGACGATGTTAACTGGTAGTTTTTTATATGGTGCTAAGTACCTATATTTATTTATTTAAGTATTTATTTATTTACAAGGCACACCAACAACTTATTTACAAATACTTTCGCATATATAAATTTACAATTATGGTTAGACCTGCGTAAATAAGTTAATTATAGGTGCGCACAACGCTCAAATTAAAAATAACTCAAATTAAACCAAATCAAACTATACGATGTATGCTCGTGAATGAGATTTGATCTAGACTAATATTATAAAGCTGAAGAGTTTGTTCGTTTGTTTGAACGCGGTAATGTTGGGAACTACTGAACCGATTTGATTTTTTATTCAGTGATAGGTATTTGCGTGCGCAGAGTACTTAGTTCCCACCGGATGCGTGACCAGCATACTTCCTGAATGAAAAGTTCTCAGTATATATATTTTTTTATTGATACGTGAAGGAAGGAATTTATTTGTAACAAGTTAAGTTTAATCATTGTGATATGTATTGAAGTCAAGGATGAATCAAAATAAAATAAAACGGAGATCAATATTAGCTTAGCCTTGCGTTTGGTATTGAATCGTGTGCACTCATGGGTTCCTTGCCAGTTCCTCGGTTGAAAAGGTTTTACTTATTAGATTCTGCTGTTACTATAACTTTTTAAATTGTAATCCATGTTCTGTCAAAGTGTACTTCTTTAATCGTTCATTTTTTTTCAGGGACCGATTCAGCTGTAATAATCTTTAATTGAGAAAAAAACTATGTTACTAACTCAATTTTTTTTCCAAAAGCATAGGTATAAGTAAAAAGAATTACTCTATTGTATGTAAATAACCTATATCGTTGATCTGTTTACATGGTTATTCTCCAAAACCACGAAGTTTTCTCTGCAAACAGTTTCAAATGGACCATCACCAGCCTGTGCAGAGTATATACTGACCAGCGTAACTTGACTTCTTGGTAAATAAATTTTCTTTTTGATTCCGTAAAGAAAAACTTTAGGGAAGGTGTTCAAAATGTAACTAGTGTTTAAACACCTAAGATGTTAAAGGCAGTGATAACCGTAAGCATAATCTAGTAGGTACATAGCATTAGCAGTTTTAAGCAAAACTGAAATATGTTATCAAATAAATAAAATTACTCCAATAGCAGTTTTTTTTTATGTTTATTATTTAAATAAATATAACTTTACTGAAACAACATAAAGATACTCGGCGTTAGATCTCTCTGAGTTGTCAATTTCCCGTATACCAAGACAAACTGGATAGTTACACATTGTCGCCTACACTTTGCGGTTTAACTTTAACATCAGTTTAACTAACAATGTTAGAGAGAAAAGCGTGTAATATTTAGCGATAAAGCTCACTCCATTAGTCTATGAAAGTTATATGAGTTTCTCCTTGACAGGTAGAAATTGCGTGGTCATCCTATTCGCTGTGATATTACTTATAAACGCTAAACGCTTCAGGGAGCAGGTATTATGTGAGAAAGATATTATGATCAGCGTTATAGCTAATCTTTCAGATTTGAAAATCTGCTTTTAATAGACACTTAATTTTATTTACTGCTAATGCCAATAAGTTTGTCATCAGTTTTCTAAGTTAATGAACTTATTGTATAATGTATGACTGAGCAAACGCGAAGGAAATTCCTTAGAAAACCTGGACTTATACTCTGAAATAGCCAGTTTTGAGCAAGTTCCTTCTCGGTATGAGAAAAATCCTGTGCCTGCCACTAAGACAGTAATAAGACTGATGTTGAAGTTAAGCCTCTATTTTGTTATCCTGAAGTTTCCCAATCTATTATAACAAGAATGCATTCTTGTTAATAACGACCATTTTCTCTTACGTTAATTAATTTGCAAATAAAATATTAAATGCCGTTAGTATGACAGTAGCCTTATTTAATAGCATAATAAAATCACCGGTAGAACACCATAATCACATGGTGGTTAAGTACGTACTTTGTCACTTCTGATCGACTTTATATAGAGGATGTAAATAAAATATTAGCTACCTAATTACTGGTATGTTTACTTGCAATTTATGTCATATTATTGTTATTTATTTGGGTAATTAAACTTTATTTAATATGAGTTTACTTATAGATTTATTGACGGTTATTGTATGTGCTATAAATCAGTATAAAAGGTCATAAATAGTTATTAATACCGTAATATAAGTAGATGTATTCTTATATGGGTGATTTTATGGAACTAAAGTAGGTATACTTAGGCGCTGAACCTACCTACTTTTAAAATACTTGTGTATTCATTCACAAAATATATAAATAAACACTTTCAAACATTTTAGTTCCTAGTTAAGCAATGCGAGCTAGAACTGGTCCAATATTATTGCCACAGCTCTAATTTGCTTAGCCGTTGTCCGTATTGACACAAACTATCTTGTTATTTCTCAACGTTTCCTATTAAAGTCGAATTATTTTGTTTCTTTCAGCATCACAATGAAATACTCATTCATGCACCGTAAAATGAATAAGTAGACCATGATAAATGCGACTTTATATATACGTTCTATATTTGACAATACGTTCATTTTCTATGCAAGGGAATACACAAATAACCTACTCATTTGTGTACCTTTGTTTGTAATGGATAAACTCAAAAACTATTAGACCAATTTAAAAATGCGAGTAACATGGGTTACTTATATATTTTATCCCGTTACGGACAGTAATTCCCACAGAACACGAGTGAAACAGCTGTAAAACGGCTCGTCGAAAATAAAGTCTGAAAGCGAACCGCGGAACACGGTAGTCCACAATAAAACTCTTTTACCACCTATTTCCTATACTTCCGATCACGTCTTAGCATTACTTTAGCATTTCCTTAAACCCAGTTTACAAACGTTAATCAGTACAAAATAACCGAACAATTTCAATACAGGGAGAAATCGTAACACCATGTTATTTGCCCGTGTTTACTTAAATTTGTATCGAGAAAGCGTTTGGCTAATACACACTGGCCGTAGGAAAGTGTGGATAGTTAAACTAAGTACCTTAGTAATGTTAGGCCGCTCTGATTGGTCCATGTTATGTTTTGGGTGAGCGCAGTGGGTCACTACTTGCGGGGTCGGTATTGGTATAGGCAAATGAGGTAAGGTGTCAATGTTTATTGAACAATACCATAAAGGTAACTTTGAGGTTTAGAATCAACAGAAGAAGTCTTTAAAAATGATTTTAAAAGTTCTCTTGAATAGTTGTTTGGGACCTACTCCGCGTACCTATATAAGAGGTGGCCTTACTCGATAAAAGGGCTATCTAACAACAAAAATATTTTCGTCACCAAAAATTGTTTCGTTATTAAGTCGGTCTAAAAATTCTGAGATTGATTAACCCGTACAAGTAAATAAAAAACTTTCAGTTTTATAATATTAATATCTTTCGGGAAACTACGCAATGTCTTTTCGTCCGACATACCTCAGTGCCTCAAGCAAGACGAAAGTCTTCAACCAATGTGTGTTACCAGTGATGACTTACGGCACCGAAACGTGGTCTTTCACTATCGGCCTCATCTCAAAGCTCAAAGTCGCTCAACGAGCTGTGGAGAGGGCTATTATGCTCGGTGTTTCTCTACGTGATCGAATCCGAAATGAGGAGATCCGTAGACGAACTAAAGTCACCGATATAGCCCACCGAATTAGCAAGTTGAAGCAATGGGCAGGCCATATTGCTCGCAGAGCGGATGGCCGATGGGGTCGAAAAGTGCTGGAGTGGAGACCACGGACTAGCAAGCGCAGCGTAGGACGTCCACCAACAAGGTGGACAGACGACCTTATAAAGGTCGCCGGAAGACGCTGGATGCAGGTCGCCTCCAACAGGTATCTGTGGAGATATAAGGGGGAGGCCTATGTTCAGCATCGGACGTCCTATGGCTGAGATGATGATGATGATGAATATCTTTCGTGTGCAGTGATTTATTCCAAGCAACAGTATTTTCATGTGAGCTCTTGCATAAAGAATCTACAAGAGTAAACACATAAAACACATTAAAATTCGCAATAATTACACACGTTGTTCTACAAAACATAATCTACCCATTAATAACCAATCTCGATTTTAAAAGCATTACTAAGATCATGATCAGAATGTTAAATACAATAATTATATCTGGTGCAATTGAAAATCAAACGTATTCGCGTACACGACACGCAAATGACGCGGCCGTCGCACGCGCCGGTGAATATTACTGTTATTGAGCTATGCGTCTGACGGGAATATAAGTACTTTATTAGATCAGAACTTTGTGACGAATAGTTAGTATTTTGAGAACAGTAAATAGATTCTATTTTACTTAGAGTACACGCACACTGAAAACTTTTGTCGGCCGGTAGTTTGTTTGGTCATAAATGGCTCATAAATCAGTATGAAGACAAATGGTAGTGGGTACGGACGGACATTACAAATTCTAGGTGTGTATCGGTATATATTTAAAAAAATAATAATAAAATAAGATTTTCTTTTAAAAAAATAATAGCCAACTATCGGTCGACTGTTTAGACTGCAGTATGCTCTTATTGCCTGGAATGAAGATGGAATTTTACAGTTTTTGTTTTCAGTCATTTGATTGCAAGAGATAAGTATCTTGCCTAGATAGTAAATGGTCTAGAATTTATGTGACTTCTAATTTTGCATACAGTTTACTTTCATTAAAATATTTGACGAGCGCTATTAAATGACTCGGCTACGGAAGAAAGAAGTAAAAAGAAAATTAAAAAACAGCGTGAACAGCATTATAATGATGGTACACATAGATTAATGTGCATTTGAAATATCTAAGGAATGTCGATTTTTCTGTGGCAGTAGGGCCACAGGCTTTATCTGCTAATGAGACAGATTTAGCAGTATAAAAAAATGATTCACACTTGACAGGTCAAGTGGCATAACATTTAATTTACATAACACTTTATCGCGTGGGTGATTCACGATTAAAGAGTCCAATATGACTTTCTCACAGCTGGGCTGGTCACTTTCTCGTGGAATTACATTCACACGATAGTCCGTGCTGGTGACAAGCGAAGGAGGAAAGTCCAGTGCAAGCATTGTCTGGGAAATTGGTTGAATTATTATTTTTAGTTATGAATGTATCAAGTGACTTATGACAATACTTTTGGACATTTCTATAGGTAGAATATTTTGGATTGTTGTCGCTTTTTTTATAGAGATAATAGAAGAAATGATAGCATTCTTTTCGAGTAGAACAATATCGATTATAAGAAAGTATGTATATTCTGAAATGTAACTTCACAATCAAGAGTTGTATCGAGTGTGCATATAAATCGAATCTAAAACATATTGGATTGAGTAAAAAAGTTGTTTTCAAAATTATCCTTTAAACGGAATTCGAACCTGTCGAAGCGTGGACAGACGTTTATGAGAAATCCTAACTAAACAACGTCTCCGTCCAATATTTAACAGTATCGATAAACTACAAACCAAATACTCGATAATATGACACCTTTATCTTCTAAGGGCTGATGGCATGAATAAATACAATTATAAAATCATAATTCTATTCAAAATTAATTATTAATTCTGTGATCTGCAAAAGATCCAAAGCATAAAATAAAATACCTCTATGCTTTATTTTCTCTACCTCTAACAAAACACACAACACATCATACAGAAAAGTATCTGTGTAAAAAGTATGCAAGGCGAAATCACATTTTGTAATTACTGTTACTGTTACAGCCTTTTTTTTATCGTCCCACTGCTTGGCACAGGCCTCCTCTCACACGGAGAAGGATTAAGCATTAATCACCACGCTTGCTCAATGCGGGTTGGTGATTTCAGACTTTATAGTCCAGGTTTCCTCAAGATGTTTTCCTTCACCTTTTTTTATCAGCCATTAGTGTCCAAGATATACTTAGAAAGTACATACAAACTTAGAAATGTTGCATTGGTACTTGCCTGAACTAGAATCGAACCCACGCCGTCATACTCGAGAGGTTGGTTATTTACCCACTAGGCCACCACGACATTTTGTAATGCGACTAAGTAATTATAAAAATCTAAATCCAAGAGTAAACGATAAGTGGCAACCCTTACCCGCTCGCGGTACAAGGCGCGGCCCTTCGTGCATCGTGAAATGTTGACCAAACCTTCACATTTACGTTCCGAACGGACAGAAAAACTATTTGTTTGACTTCGCATTATTGCTGTTAAGTACAGATAATGTCCCAAGTTTGTCTCATAAGTGAGTCTTCACGCCTCCAACGGTATTACAGGTTGTAAGTACAATATGGTAAAGTGCTGTTACTCAGCTACTGCATTTTAGAAAGAAAAAATAACAATCATCTACCTTGAGTTTAAAAAGTAAATATTTTCAGTGACAGTTCAATAGATTAAATAGACAATAGCAAATTGCTTACAAACTTACAAACAATAAGAATTTCAAAGACAATTTCAATTAAGGTATTTTGTTTCTTTAATTTCTTCATTGTAAATATCAAGTAACAAGAGCTATTATCTAGATACTAATATAATAAAGGGCGTTTTTTTGGTTGGTTTGAACAGTAAATGCTCAGAAACTACTTAACCGATATGAAAAATTCTTTCACTATTGAAAAACTGGACTGTATTTCAGTAACAAAGGTTATATTTTATCCCGGTACGGCTTTATGCGAGACGCGGGTGAAACAACAAAACGGCTAGTTAAGTATATGATTGTGTTTCGGGTCACAAGCCACAGCGCGCGACCTTTATTTTTAAAGTCAATTTTTTTTATTTCAATTAGGCGTATAAAAGCTCTTTCGAAACGTCAAACAAGTTGCACGGTTCCAAAGAGTTGGTCTCATGGAGAAGAACCGGCAAGAAACTCCATGGACACTCTTTTTGTAAGCCTAGATTTTTTTTTACGTACAGTGCTTTAACAATGATAACTGAAGCAAGACCTTCGTATCTTGCGCATCAAGCCACTGGTTCCCCAATCAGATGGAATGGCAGGCCGTGCGTGAACTAACAATGGTGGAACAAGGTGAAACCTGATGCTGCGGGATTGGTGCAGATCTGAGATACTGATAGTATGGCTAATCTTATCAAAGTTGGTGAATTGGGGGTAAAATAATGGAGTAAGGTCGGAGGTATCATATCCATTCATTGATTGTGTACTCGTAAGGGAAAAATGAGTATAATCTTTAGCGTAGGTATATTTCAGTAAGTGTGAAACAATATGTGTGTGGTTACTATACGTTGTAAATAAATTGTTACTTGATTCTAAAGGTTGAAGTTTTATGTTTTCTCAAGATTTTCCTCTTAGAATCTTGGACATCTAATAAAACATTTTCCGTGTGAACTGATGATATCATATACTTAGTAGAAATGTCATAAAAGACGAGAACCAGTTACATACCAACACCAAAACTTACAAATGCAAGCCTAAACGTTAGCAGAATGATGTAAATGACTTGTATAATTTCAAACAGAAAGACTTTCTCTCAATATATATTAGGAAACCAGATTTATTATGAAAGTGTTTGATTTACGATAGTTTTCTTATACGTTGATAGCATTTCATAGCAGATGTAAGTTAGAGATAAGTGGCGTGTGAACTGTGACGCTAAGTTGGACAAAAATCGTACGATAGGGTTTGACTTACTTGGTAATGTCACGATTGTTGTTTTGTTTTCGTAAATTCAGATGCATCTCGTGTTATACTGTGTTGAAATATGATTTAAATATCACCTGATTTGATATCAAGCTTTGACTTCCTGTCTTTTGTACTCTTGCTATCAAGAATTATGAATTACTCATCGTCTGGTCATGAAAGAAACTTAGTTTGCGGATTCTTATTAGCTTATGCTCTAGCTCTAAATACGTTTTTGTCAGCATAACCCACATTATTTTGGAAATTACCATGGGTATACATCGATTGCAGACCAAACAGATAAAAGTCCAGCATCAATAGCTGTTGACCCACACCCAAGGATGCGCCGACCTCTCTCGATAACGACCACAAAAACATCGATAAAAACTATCAAACGTATCGATTTTACGCCACTCGTCGGATTACGCGCGACAGTTTTTTGTCGAACCACTGAATGATTCGATCAATCAATCGCTTTTGTATTGCTGAAAATAGAGCCAGATGAGAGATTTTGTCATTGAAATTATTGAATGATTTGTAGAAATATGAAGTTAATGTCAAACTGTTTTTGAATTATTTGGTCGAATTATTTGTCTGTCAGTATGCTTATATTCTTCTACTAGCTTCTGCCAGCGACTTCGTCCGCGTTAGATTCGGACTTTGTGCAAAGAGAGAAAGTAATAATAATCACCAGCCTATCCAATTATCTAAATCTATACGTACCTAGCAGTGGCGAAGGGTGGTTTAATGAAATAGGGAAGCCGCAGCAAAAAAAAAAACTGGGGGGGGGAGTACTCAGGGATGGGGGGGAGAGGTAATGGAGGTAATTTCTCAGTCCACCTTTTAGCACTGACTGAGAGACTGATAGTTTGAACATGTTTTCTCGAGGAATTCGGCAGATTATTAATATCTATAAAACTTTATTATCTTTAGTTAGGTATATTAACTACTAGAATCTGAGAAAACTTGGCACTAGAAACAATACATTTTAAGTATTTAATTTACAACGGCCTGTTAGCCATTGATATTTATCGTAGGTATTTATCCGTCAGGACGTTAGTAATTTTAATATAGACGTAATATTGGTAGGTAATTCACACGAGCCGCGTGCCCGAGTTTTATAACACGTTTTTATTCTCAAAACTAATCCTTGAAAAATAAGTTCCTTCCTAAAGTAAATAATCTGTCGTCGGAAAACAGTCTAATGCGATAAATGCTATCCTAGTTAAGTTTTAAAAGTAGGTACACTAAAAAGAAACCTGATGCCAACTGTCTACGTATCAAAGTAACTCATTTTAACGTAGGTAGGTACCTCTATTTTCACTAGGTACCTACACACGCTGCAGTACTGTACTTGTACTGAGTACCAGGTCACACAGTGCGATCGCGGGGATTAGTAGGGAGTAATGATACTGCCAACTACTTAAATAAATTATGTACTTGGTGAATTCAAAAAACTATAAATTCACAACTAGGGTCATTAAATCGCGGAGAATCTTAACACCGCGATTCAGGATTTGAATAAAAATGCACAACGCTATCTATGTTGACATAATGTAACTAAAACACTTAAACTAACATAAAATATTGTACACACACGAACTATGTTATTTCCAAATGGTACACACACTAATAAATTAAATTAAGTAATACAAAGAACAAATTGTTAATGGTATTATCTAAAACAAAATAAGAACAATGAGAGTGAATATTTGTCTGATTTGTTTGTTTACTTATTTGAGAGCTCTAAGCGCTGTCACTCGCGCGTAGACAGATATAGCTACTCTACTCTTGACGCGTTCTTTCTCGTTCACTCGCGAGTTTTGATTGGCGGAAGCCGCTCCGTGAGCCGGCTTACCGCTCGCCCATATGCCGCGAACATCGCGCGGCGCGGCGTGGATGACGTCACGCAAGCGTAGTTTTGTATGGAGGAGGAAGCCGCGGCTTGTTTAGTAGGAGCAAAATGTTTCAAGTAATTTATAGACAATTTTTTTTACGGTGGTAGGCGTTTTGTTATACCTACATATTTAAATTGTGTGGTTTAAATGATTATATTAATTATACCTATACCTATATTATAACTTATATCTATGCTTCTTTCTTGAAATTCGAAAGGGAAGCCGATGGGAATCGGCTTATAAGGACGCCTCGCCACTGGTACCTAGCCTATTACTACTTAGCTTTAACCACTAAGGCTGCACACGTGACGAAAGCTTAAAAAATGGAGTAACTTCTCCCGTTTTCCCAACATTTCCCATCACTGCTCTGCTTCTATTGATCGTAGCGTGATGAAAAGTATCCTATAACCTGCCCAGGAGTATGAAGAATATTTGTGCTAAGTTTCATTAAAATCCGTCAGGTAGTTTTTGTTTCCATAACGAACATACAGACAGACAGACAGACAGACAGAAAGACAGACAGACAGACAGACAAAATTTTTACTGATTGCATTTTTGGCATCAGTATCGATCACTAATCGCCCCCTGATAGATATTTTGGAAATATATTTAATGTACAGAATTGACCTCTCTACAGATTTATTATAAGTATAGATTATTATGAGATACATATTACTCTTATTTAAACTCGATCTCTTAAAACCGCAGCTCGAATATGGCTCGAACCCACAAATCAAGTGGATGTACACCGTCGATCATAACATGCGACGTTCAAAACCCGAGCTATCACCACATGCAACACTCTATTTACGTCAAGCATATGCAAGTCATAGACCTGTCAGGAATGCAAGCGTAAATATGCGGCAATCACATAATTGCCGTGGTAATCGCAGTAATCGTAATCGTAATACTATGGAGGATTATCGATACGCATCACAAAAAATGAACATCACTATTACAGTATTACGATATGCTTTGTTATTTAGGCTCGTGCTTCGAGTTTTTTGTGACTGACATGCGATGGTACCGTTTCAAAACTTGGTAACTACCAATAGTGTGTTGGTTACCAACTTACCATATAGGTTCTTGTAACGATATCTTAGGTATCTGGTCTTTATAGGATAAAACCTTAAGTAGCACTTTCAGTCGATAATAATAGAGAAGGAAATTAAATAATTTTCACAGCTGTCATTACAATGCAAAAGCAACTGCAATGATAATTGCCGGCCGGTCGCCAGTCGCAGTCGCTGCCATATTTCCCAACGCATTACACATTCAGTTTCGGAACGTGCGAATATTCGCTACTTACTTAGGTTTCATTCATAGTTTTTTTGCTGCATTACAAAATTTGTTTTATCTGTTTGTGATAATTTCTAGTGAACGGCGTTTGTTGTCGTTGCCGTTGCAAAGATCGTGATAGTTTTAAACAATTGGTTTATTTGGGTCTAGCGTTATTTATTAAAAGCTGAGAAAAAAACACGTTAAAAGTAATGTTCTGATAGCAATCGTAATTTGTTACACTTGTTCGTGAGAATAGCTGTTTTGTATGAACATTTATTGCAACTGATTTTAGATTAAACAGTTTATGTCAAATAGACGAGGTAATATTATTATCTAGTGTTGTGGTTTATTAATTTGTCAAATGTTGACGTAGACGTAGGTTTACTTATGATTTACATCTCAGAAACTTCATACCATTTAATCCTTTAATAAATATTTCTTATTAGGTATGATGCCGTACCTGAATGGACAAAAACTTGTACATATTTGTATCGAAAACAAAAGTGAACGAGTGCACGTGTGAGTCCCAAACCAGAGTTATGCAATGCTTAGCGCGTTGCATAAGGTGCAAGTGAACAACCGGTTACTGAAAATCTTGTTACACTGTAGAGGCACGTTTTATACTAATAAATTATTTTATTTTATCAATAAATAACGTAAGCAGTATGTTGATCAAGCGGAAATACTAATAAACTACTTTAACATAAGGAATTATAATATAATGGATACCACTTCAAAAACAGGTGCAAACTCTCAAATTCCTGAGAAATAGTTGAAAAATTATGAAAATACATAGGGGTCAATCATTACCTTCCCAATTGTCCAACAGCGGTTTTAATATGTTTTTCTATTAATATTGTAGGTTCAAACAAACGAAAGCTCGTGCCTTGCGCCGGTGCAAAGCTGCGGTATGTAAGCAAAGTAGCCGGCTATTATTGCGGTGAAAGGAAATCAAAATATCACATGTTTGTACCGGCGCGTACAGCGGGTTTTATATCCCTATTGGTAACGAACTGTGGCTAACTGTACTTAATTACACCACTGTTTTCTGTGCGAAATATTGTAATACTTTGTTGTTATTTGCGTAATGTAATTATTACTTTACAATTTCGTACCAACATCACATGTATATGTGGAATATTTGAATATGTGCTTGAAGATCTCTGTTTCTTTGTTTGTTTCTGCTCTATTGAAGAGGTCAGAGGTAATTATATTTGACATTAGGCTAAAATTTTCCTAATCCCAAATTGCCTCAACAATCAATTTAGGAATTCGATCTCATTTAAATGCAATTACTATAACTTCGATACCAATACAAAAGTAGGTCATTCAATTATTAGTATTCAATTAGAAGTCCAATTAGTTGACATCAGTGACTTGGACATGTGTTTCGACGCTGTTTATGCTAATTAATTGAAAGGAAATACTGCTTAGTAGTCACGGAATAACGCCTTGACCTACCATGAGACAACCTTGTCTGTACTATAGAGCGTAAACGTCATAAAATACTTGTATATAAATCACTTAAATTTATTATGTGGTTTGTTAGCTTCTATTTAGAAATATTATTTGTAAAGATCTCCTGATACTTGTTGATCTTATAGAATGTTCATACGTTTTCAACTAGGGACGCATACATATAGTCAACTTAAAACTGGAATCAATCGTTTCACGTTTAAATTCAATAAAATATCAGTTGATTTCGCAATTGTTCCACTAACTAGCATCATATCTTTGATTCGCGACTATCAAAGAAAGTAAGTATTTATATCTACACACCTAAGTAAAACCTGATTGCCCGCCAATCTAAACAGGTTATAAGTGAAAACCAGCGATTTTGGGAGCCATTATATCAGATGTGTGTCATGTCATGTCCATCGGAAGACCAGTATTCCACATGTAATGTATTGCACAACGATTGATTCATGTTCAGCAACCGGTTGCAGTCATTCGTTAATTATTACGCGAACCTGCAGGGTGGCCATACGATACGTACCTTGTTTTATGTAATGAGCAAGGGCGGGGTTGGTTTGCAATTGGTAGCAGTTGTTAGTTGTATGATGTGGTCTTATAGAGTGGTTGTTTTGAGATTTCCGGAGTTAGAAGACAGATTATGTAGTAACATATGTATTTCTACTTTTATAAAGTTTGTATTGCGAACTTGAGATTCTAATTCTTCTTCTTCTTAGCTTTTATTCCGTCTTGTGATGGGGTCCGCTTTCCGTATCTTCTTCTTCCACTTCGCTCTATCCAGAACATCTTCCTCTTTGATTTCGCAGAATCTAATAAGAGTTTAAAATTACATATTTAGTCTGTCTGTACAACGGCAGATTTAAAGCCTTACAATTCTCTACCAGTCTACCTTTTACCACATTCACATTTTTTCCATTTTCTCTTGTTCCAAAAAAATTCTTACACATTTTACATAGTGTAAAGCTAGTAAATAAACATGACATAACAGTAAGACTAAAGGTCAGCGCCTACTTCATTCAGTATTCAGTTCCGTCAGTGTGGGAACAGTGAGTTGGCAGCCGCTGCAGCGAGCCTGCCAACCACTGCGCCTATGGGCAGTGAGCCGACTGCTAAACAGCGGTCACAGTTATATGTATTACTTAATAGTTGGTACGTGTTACGACTGTTTACAAGTTGGTAAAAGGCGATTATAGTTTTGTTTTTTTAATAAAGTGTTCTGTCAACAATTATTCAACCGTTAAACCTATTAGTATTTTCTATGGGCCTTTGTAGCCTGATTTAAATAAATAAATAAATTGTGTGTTTAATTTAGGTAAGTAGGTACGTCGATATTATTTCTTTAAACCTTTGCATGCCGGTGCGTAGATATACGCGAGACATAATTGATTTTCTATTATTCTCTAATTAGCGGCATTCAAGAGGTTAAACAAAATTAATACCTATTATTATAATTTATTTTATCGTAAAATAATAGGTTGTATGTAGGTAAGTATATCTTTGTGGAAAAAAACTCTGTAGCAGAAAATACCAATCCAAAGGAAAACTGTTAGAAAATGCCCAAAGACTTAAATCCACCGTTGTAGGTAATGTGTAAAAAGTATTTAATAAATAAATACAAATAAAGCAAAAGTCTCTAGGCTGTCACCAGCAAGTTGCGTATTGACAGCTACACCAAAAAAAGTTACCTACAGCATTTTACTCAATTAAAAATAAAAGTAGGTATCCAACAGAAGTATTTCGTACTGGCATTACAAACAGGTCAATGTACTTGGTTTTTCAATCGATCACTCCTGATTCTTGGTACTTCATTGATGCTTTTTTCTTACTGTTATTAGCCGTTTAAGTTTGTATTGTTTTAAAACCGAGCGAAGCCGGGGAGTTTTCCTCGTCAATTGTTTGTACAGTGTCACGCGATTCGTCTCGATAACTAGGAAAAAGTGTCAAAACACGGTAGCCATCTTCAAGGTAGTCGTGGAAAATATATTAATGTTTTGCTACGCTTATTTCTGAAGTAAAGCTTGAGATGGATAGAAGTACCTATGTACAAACAAATAAATAAAAAATATGGTGAACGCTTTGAACATGTTTCTTTTTTTTTGTAAAACAATAACTAGATATGTATCGTGTGTGCCTGGGGGTAACTGGGTGTGGAGGGCTGAGGAAGTCAAATAAGGAGTCGCTCCACATAAAACACTAGTTCTCTGTTTTCTGCATCTGGACTGAAAGCAAACCCTCACATAGTTGGGAAAGTCTAGGCAGATTTATGGTATGGTTGGTCATCTCCTAATCGTGATATTTACAAAACCCCTTCAATTACCAATAATTCAAAAGTGAAAACGTGGGAAATCCGTTGTCAACAAGAGATGTTGCCATAGCAACTCCGATGGGTCGGAACGGACCATGGTGTCACGGTGGTACTAGTTCCCAAACCTTGGCGCACCATGGTTTCTTGCTGAGATGATGCAATGACATGACTTGATGATGCAATAATGTTTTTATATAAGTAGGTAGATATTTACCGTCTTACCACAAAAACTTTTAAACGTCAGTTTAAGACTTGTCTAAAAAAATGTCAAATTATGACGTTGACATATGGTTCATTTTGCAGCCACAATTTTTAGACAAGTGTAAAACAGGTGGTTAAGTTTTTGTAGTAAGGCCATTAATGTCTAACTATGTGTTGGACATTTCTCTGGAATTTACATAAAAGCTATATTTTTTCACAACCAAATTCCTTCTGCACCTGACTTCCACTCGATGCGTTCATTTGCTCCAATCTTTAATAATTCAACCAACTGGAGACGCCATGCCTTGTATCGTATGTATCGTTTACATGTATTTGTCAAGTTTATCGTGTGCGTGCGTAACTATGTGATTATTTACATTGCCCTACGCGTTGTGTGGCAAACTGGCAAGCTTTTTCCTTAGACGGATTTAAGTAGGCTCGTGTTGCCTCCGGACATTTAAATACTCCAAGGTTCATTCGCATCAATGAAAGTAATACATTCATAGCACTTCTGTACACAATGACGAAATATTTTTTTGTCACTTTCTCTGTCTCGTGTGTCTCTTATCAATGGAGTACGTGACTCTTTGTGGGCGCTACGTGAGATCCCAGGGGTTACGTCAATAACATTTAATTTGGTGCAGAGAAAGTTGGGAGAACATTTGAATAAAGTTTGAAATAAAAAGCCCGAAAAAATGGCCTACGTTTAAGCTAAAAACTATCACTATAAGCCAGATTAGCCTTTTGTTAAATCTATTTGAACAAGCTTTTCTGCTACCAGTCAATTTACTTCAATTTGGCAATATTTGCTCGAAACAGTATTTCTAATCTAACTACTTAGACACTATCAAGTAAACTTACTGATTCGGCACTTATGTACTCATCTTTATTAAACTTGCATAAAATTAGTCACTAATTAAAACCGTCCATATAAAGTGTTCACAAAAAGTCCGCTTTCGTTCCGTAGGCCAAACAAACTGCAGTTTTTCAGTTACTTTTTCAGTGTTTTTTGTTCAGTATACATAATTGTCTGGTTTGTCTGGTCATTGATCACACGAATGTCACCAGGTGGTACCGTGACGAGCACCCGTTCTCACACATCGTCAATCAAGTCATTAGAAAATTGACGTGCGCAAGAGTTGATGATGCGAATAATTTGATCTTTTATTGCTAGTACGGCATCACGTAATCTGCATCTTATTAAATCGAATATGAAGTTATTATTGCCAAAGGGGGTGCTTTTCTTTGTAAATATGGACATGAAAAAGTTCTTATCTAATTAGCCTACTTTCAATAAAGTATTTTGACTTTGACTTTGATTAGTTAACTTTCCGCTTTTCTTTCAGTCTAGCTCCATTTATAAAAAAAAAAAAAAATATTTAACTATAAGTAAAGCATGACTGCACTTCATTGTGAACAGTAACACAGATAAATACAAAATAGCTGTATCATAAACCCAACAGATGAGTCTGCTCGCAAAAAAATCGATTATAATCTCCAGTATCGGATATCGGAACAAATGTGTTCAGGTTAACCGTATCGATTGCAGCGCCACGTTCTGCCCAGGATCACGATATCACGAAATATGTAGGAAATTATCTGTATAATGTTGCTAGATAACCTTGCAACTGTTTTGACGTTACTTTGTCTTTGTTGTTTTTTTTAAACCAGGTTCAGCCCTATCAAAACTACAACTTCCCTTCGTCGTTGTGTCAGCCGAAAAACGTCCACAGATGGACAAAGGCCGCCTTCAAGGTTCGCCACTTTGCTCGATCTCCAGTAACTCGCATCCATTGCTCCCCGGCGATTTTGGCCAGATCGTCCACTTTCCTTACCTAGACAAAATATAGCCAACAGTGAATTATACAAACAAAAAAACCTAGATAAAAGTAGCCTGTATCCGTCGTCAAATAATACTATACCTAATCATAATATTTTAGATATACATAATTACTAAAAGTACACTAATATAAATTAGTATAGATTCAAACAGTTCTGCGGCACTCATTAACAGCTAACTGGTTGTTATTACACCTGTCACTCACTGCTACTATACTAATGACAAAATTAACACTGACCTGTGTTACGACACTCTCATAATAGCTAGTACCTATGTGTTATATAATGATAAAGGTATGAAGCCAGTATTCAAGTTCATTTGAGAGGACTCTACAGTTTGTAGCGTGACAAACTGTAGGTAGTGTGTTTAGTCGGCCGATATAATTTGTTTGGGCTCATAAATTAAATCAGTATGAAGATTAATAGAAGTACGCACGTCACAAAGATCAGCCGAGCCGATCGAGCCGACTTTGATTAAAATTAAGTTTTCTTAAGAAAAAAATTGCCAGCCGGCAGTTCAACTGTCGGCCGACTGTTTAGAGCAGTGTTTGGGAGCTCCAAAATAAGCATTTTTTGTAAGGTAAAACAAAAAAGTAAAGAAAGTCGAACTTTACCGTTGAAAATGAAATTATATAAAAAAACCTATAACCTCGTTAAATAAACACCAGTAAGAAGCAACTAGTTTCGCAAAACCTTTTTAGGGTTCCGTAGCCAAAATGGCAAAAACGGAACCCTTATAGTTTCGTCATGTCCGTCTGTCCGTCTGTCCGTCTGTCCGTCTGTCACAGCCGATTTACTCGGAAACTATAAGTACTACAGTGATGAAATTTGATGGGAATATGTGTTGTATGAACCGCTACAAAAATATGACACTAAATAGTAAAAAAAAGAATTGGGGGTGGGGCCCCCCATACATGTAACTGAGGGATGAATTTTTTTTTTTCGATGTACATACCCGTGTGGGGTATCAATGGAAAGGTCTTTTAAAATGATATAAAGTTTTCTAAAAAACATTTTTCTTAAAGTGAACGGTTTTTGAGATATCAGCTCTCAAAGTCGTAAAAAGTATGTCCCCCCCCCTCTATTTTTATAACTACGGGGTATAAAATTCTAAAAAAAATAGAGGTGATGCATGCTAATTAACTCTTTCAACGATTTTTGGTTTGATCAAAGTATCTCTTATAGTTTTTGAGATAGGTTGATTTAACTGTAATTTACGGAACCCTTCGTGCACGAGTCCGACTCGCACTTGGCCGGTTTTTATTTCTTACTAAAACAATGTAGATAAATAATGTCACCGAAAAAACTATAAATAACGATGAAAGTTTGTGATCTTCTAAACTTTTTCTTTCTTAATCTAGAACTGCTTTCTTAATCATAAAGTTAGAAATTTAAATAATCCATTCACTAATAGACTAGATTGTCTATTAAATAATAATTTGCAGAAGGTTAGTCTAGACGGGAAAAAATGCAACAGAAATATATCTGACAAGTATTTTTCAAGTGGTTTCCCGTGGGCACTACCGCCTGTAGCGGGGTAAAATATAGCTTATGTTATTCTAGAAGAGTATAGCTTTCCAACAGTGAAAGAAATTTTCAAATCGGTTCAGTGGTTTCGGAATCTTCAGGATGCAAACAAACAAATAAATAAATGGTTCCTCTTTATGTAGAGGTATATTGGTATAGATACATAGATTAATCGGCAACTTGTTACATAAAACGAAATAACTATCGAACTTAAATAAATCAAGTTGCAAACTTGTCAATAGTAAACAGGTTTCATTGTGTTATGTGTTACATAGAGTATGTGTATATGTTATGTGTGTTCGGGGTCATTGACCGATGGCGCGCTCTGAAATTTCACTTTCAATGGCTTCGTCTGGACCGCTGTGGCATCGGTTATAGGGTTGCCAAGTTATTCTCAACTATTTGTAGGAAATTTCTTTTTATTTTTTTGATATATGAGCTTTATAGTATAAGGTTTTCAAATTATAGTTTATGTTTTAGGAGTGGTGTGATTTTTTTTGTCATAAGCCCGAAAGCTTAAGGTTTGTGAATAGAGTAAAAATATCATAATATGCTCTGCTTATGTTAGCTTAAACGGATTTTAAAGTCTAAAAATAAATCCGTTTCGAATTATATTAACTTACAATTTAATTAAGTTATCCAAGCTAAGTAAAATTATATTTCATCCCACCATCTCGGAAAGAGTAGTTTTACCCTTTGATATCTGAGCGCAAAAGCCGTTTTTATCCTCTAGAGCGGCAAAGTGATTTGAATTTAGAACATCGTGTGCAATACTCCATTTGTGACAATCTTGATAAGACTTTTCAAACAAATACATATTAAACAAATAAAATACTGCTTAAAATAATTATTCAATTAATTAAGTAATTTTTATTATTGTTTTCACATAGATTTTTAACCGCGTTTCATTTTTAAACTGAGTTTTCAAATAAATGAACTTTAATAGCTACTTCTTTTTAATTTGATACTCATATGTGCGCGCCATTTTGTTTTTTTGTAATTTAGTATTTTAGTACATTTACATGTATATTTATTACATTTAGTAATTTCCTCGATGAAGTGGGATGAAATTATTATTTGAAAACTATACTATATGAGGCTGATTTTAAACCTCATTACATTTTTAAACTGAGTTTTTGCATAAATAAATTTTAATAGGTACATATTTTTAATTTGCCATGTGTGACGTGCGCGCCATTTTCTTCTTTTGAGTGTAGAAATTTCCTCGATGAGGTGGGATGAAAAGTTACGTGTTGCACTCGAGTGCAAAGATTTTTCACCTTGTGCTCTTTTGATTCCCTCGCTATCGCTCAGGATTCTAATTATTAAAACACTCGCTACGCTCGTGTTTCAATTTTAGGATCCTTCGCTCGCTCGGTCATCAAAATTGAGCCCGTAGTTAAAAAGCAACTTTGCACTCTTGTATAACAAATAACTATTATCTCAGCATAATTCATCAAGAAATTTTCTCATAGCACTTTCCAATAGCTAGATCTGTATCGCTCAGATAACTTGTGACAGCCCTGTACGGTCCGCAAGTTACGTAGGAATGTTGTTAATTAATTATTATCCGAATGTTTGCTATCTGTACTTTCTAAATCTTAGATTTTTGCAGTAGTAGCATCTATTAATGGGTTTTACTACGCTTGACTTCCAGGATTTAATTTCAAGAAAATTTTGTTTGCCTTTTGCTTAATTACGTATGTTTAATTAATACAAAGGGCTCCAGAAGGAACAAAGTCGTGTTAAGTCAGTGAATGTGTGACACTCCCTCACGCTGCACCCACAGTGGGAGGGAGTGTTTTGATGATTTCTCACAACAAAAAAAGTTCATAACCTACTTTTTTATTTCGTACTTTTTTTGTGTATTATTTTAGCTGTGTATTTATAAAAGTATATAAGCGTTAAAATAACGGACTGTTTGCTTTTTAATATATCTAAGATGTGCCTATACATTTCTTGCGCCTGTACGACTGGCGCGAGGAGGCTCAGCGCCGGGGAGAAACCCCGTTGCCGCGGCAAGTTGTCGCGCAGCGGGCGGAGCTCCGGCGCGATCTCATGGTGGCCTGGAGGGAGCGACTGTCGCAACCCAGTGCAGGGCACGCCACCATCGTGGCGGTAAGTCCCCTCTTTGAGGAGTGGCTCGGGAGGAGTCACGGCGCCCTCACGTACCGCATGACGCAGGTCCTCACCGGACACGGTTGTTTCGGGAGGTACCTGCACCGCATCGGTCGTGAGGAGGCGCCCGGGTGTCACCATTGTGCGGACAGCCCCGAGGACACGGTGGACCACACAGTCCAGGTGTGCCCCGCATGGGAGGGGCACCGCCGGGTCCTCGTCGAGGCTTTGGGCGGCGGCGACCTCTCGCGTCCGGCCTTGGTTCAGGCCATGGTCCGGGGCGAGAGGGAATGGGATGCCGTCGCCTCCTTCTGCGAAGCGGTCATGCTCGAGAAGGAGGAGGCGGAACGCCAGAGAGTTCGCACCTCTCATCCCGGCCGCCGCGCTGGACCAGGTAGACACCATGGGCGCCGGGTGTCGCGAGATGACTCCCGGCCACCGTAGGCGTGGGTCTGTGGGCGGTGAGTTCGGGTGGCTCATCGTCCCTCTGTCTTTCTAGACGACAGACCCGTGTCGACGGCGCGCGTTGTTCCACGCGCTCCTCAAAGAGATGTCAGCAACCCCAGCGGGGCCCAGCAGGGCCAAGGCCTGCCGGGGCTGCGGGTTGTTCGAAAGAGATACCGCGGCCCTGGTACATAAAAGGCCTATGACGGAACACGACGATTTTAGTCAGTAAGAGTCTGACACTCCCTCACCGCTGCTAACCCACAGCGGGAGGGGTCATTTGATGATTTTACGTCGCTAAAAAAAAAAAAAAAAGATGTGCCTATACATACGTATGTATAAAGATCGCTACGGTGGTGCAGAGAACTAAATAAGAAATGTAGACGCATAACATTTGCATGTGCATAAGAAAACGTCAGATATATTTTATCTTTATCTAAGGGCTGATTTTTCAATCGCCAGATAACTTTTATCTGAGGAATATGTTTGACGTTTTGACAGGTTTTGAATGGAAAATATGTCAAACCGCCATATTTATTCCTCAGATAGAAGTTAACTGATGATTGAAAAATCAGCCCTTAGTCAACTTTCTAGACATTAGCCTTTACGATAACAATGTGAAATGGTTTATTTATTCCAATATTAGCGAGTAAACGACTCCTTTCATATTTTTATCGATGTAAATTTTGAAAAGCATAACCAGGTGGTATTTTAAATCTTATTAGTATTGGTCAACATGATTTTATGAATATTACTCAGTATCTTATTTACATTATCGAATGCAGTGTAGTGCGATATACCTCTAGAAATCGTTAGGTAATACATATTTCTTGTGATATTAAAATTTTTAGTCCGAAATCTGAAAAAAAATTTTATACCTATTTCTGTGAGAAATAAGAAATAATGACGATAGGCTAGGTATCTGTAGAGTTTAGGTAGATTAAAAATATAAATGGCCTTACTACAAAAACTTAACCACCTGTTTTACACTTGTCTAAAAAAATTGTGGCTGCAAAATGAACCATATGTCAACGTCATAATTTGACATTTTTTTAGACAAGTCTTAAACTGAGGTTTAAAAGTTTTTGGGGTAAGACGGAAAAAGTTTAAACACCGAGTACTTCATGAAAACCTCCTGAATTATATAATTTAACATTTCAGCATCATAAGTGGTCTTTCCAAATATAGTAAACCAGAGGGTAATTGCCCCGCGATGCGTATGAAAGCGAGCGTTGTATGCGCAGGCGCAGGCAGGGGTCAAGTGCTGTTACGTCAGTGTGTGGGTGCATTTCGGTGCATAACACGTTGCGATGACCCAGTTTGATCAGCTGCACGCCTTTGATGACACAGCGCATACGAAATTGCAGTTTTTAATTTCGTAATTTTTTTGCCAAAGAAAGTAATAATACTTTTGTGCTTGTTTTTGGGGGCACGGTGCATCAAAACTCGCAGCTATTCAAGATCAAATGTGACCCTAAGAATCTCTAGTTAGATGAAACCTGTAAGCTTGAGCCTAAAAATGATCGCCGAAAATCGGCAATAGCCGAAAATGATCCTAACCATAGGATCATTTTCGTCAAATCTAATTGTACGAAATCCGCAATTATATATTTAAATAACACAACTTTTATGTGAAAACATTCAGTAAGAAAAATCATTATTGCTTCTACATACGTAATATACCTATGTGTCCCTACAATCTACATAATTCAGTATTAATTTCAAAATGACTTACCTAATATTTTGTTCCACAGGTGCCAAGCATCGGGTTACGACCGCCACGCGACCGGCTACGTGACCGACAAACGGATCGTTAAAGGTAAACACAGTTTATCTTGAACTTACAATGTAACCCGTCAAGTCAAACCAAGTTAGGAAAGCTTTCAAGTAGCTGAGGTAATTAGTACCTAACTCTTTCTCTGACAGTTTCTATGTGAAAAGAATAAGTTCTTACTGAATTTGTAAATGAAAATGTAAGTTGGTTTAGAACGCTAAAATTATTGAAATGATTAAAAGAGAATTGTTAATAACTGGTAGGTGTTGTTATAGAGCCGTAGTCATTGATAACGTGAGACACATAAGTATGAAAGTATTGGGATAAATTCAAAGGGTAGTCGGTCTCTTCGGTCGCGGGTGAAGTCGCAGATGGAACTGCGAGATACCTACGGCTAATTTCTTAGAAAGAACACCAAAAAATCACAGTGAGGTTTAGATATTAGGTTGGATGGGTTTCCCAAATTGGCTTCATGGAACCGCTGAATTTACACTTCAACGGTTTCGCCAATTATACGAGGTTTACGCCTCGTTCTAACTAGAGTCTGTAATTAAATAATAATTAACCTAATCCTTCCTCGTTAGATACAGCAAATATTGGAGAAAACCGTAAAGTATCTGAAAACAAAGCGATTAACGAAGTACGGAAATATTGTCGGAAACGGTTTTTCATTCAAAGTAAAATCAGAAAATATTGTTACAGGTGATTTGTGTTTCCAAATTATAAGATTGGGGATTTCCGAGGGGTTTCCGGGGTTTGAAAATATATGGTTGTGATTATATTCGTTTATTCTGTATACTTTTACGATAAAACAGCTGAGCGGATCGGAGAAGACTAATTTAATGAAGGTAGCTAGTTTTCTGACGAAGGTTTTTATCTCCCAAGGAAGCATGAGAAACAGTTAGCTATTCAAAAAAGCAGTACTCATAAAGAATTCAAAGTAGATAATCAGAATAGTTCCATAGAAGTAGGTTGGATACCAGGTCGTGGGTACTGGAACACAATTGCATCTTGCATTACGCCTGGCATGCTCGCTGATCGTAATGGGAACTGCATTGTTGAAGCTCGTACTCCGGCTTATCTGGTGCCAGATCCGGCTGCCACTGATCACTGATCTGCAAGACTGTAATTGCTCGAAAATGTAGACGTAATTATACTCATTAACAGTACTGTTGAGTTAGCCGTAACGGTGCAATAGTACAACTTGAAAGTGAGAACTCAAATTCAAAATGTATATGTTCAATATGAAAATACAAATAAACTTGTTTTCGAAATTAAGGTGGTGTTCGCGCTGATGATGTCCATGTCAGATTACCCACAGCTTGTACCTCTGTTCACACAAAGGGACAAATGGCAAACAACACTGAAGTAAACAAAACTCATGTTCAGAACACACGAAGCTTAATCCATTACCTTAACGACGACATATTTCACACAAGCATGAATCAATTGCTTGTCAAATAAGACCTGAACAATAAGGCTAAAGTCAAAATTTCAATGAACAAGTCTTTAAGGCCAGTTTCGTGAATGATTTACGATCGGTAAAATACGCGAGAATTTCAAATTGCATATCATGGCTGTGATATTTTAAGTTCCGGATAATTTATGAGTGCTCGACTTTGATCTTTCTAAAATTATTGCGTTTGTGGAATGTGGAATGATTAAGTTGTGATTATGTAAATGGAAACCAATAGCTCTTATTTTTAGTTACTTTCCTTTTTCCAAATCTATGCACTATGCTAATAATTTATCTTCTTTTTCTATACTTTTCACTTTTTATCCATTGGTAGCTTTAAAGTCTTCGTCTTAACCTTCCATACTTTCAGCATTGTTTTTCAATTTACCTATTCCAAATCCCATTCACATGAGATCTGCAAATCCTGCATCGAGACATTCTCTTAAGCCGCTGCATATTAATTAAGGCTTCATTTCGCTCTCGTGGCCGAGATAGTCGTAATAGATGCATCGGGTTCCCACAGGCGTTTTTACGTGTTATCGCCACCAAATACTTGCGATTGTGGAATGTGGAATGATTCAGTTGTAATAATATAAATCAGTCATTCTTTTTCGTTACTTTCCTTTTCCTAATACATATATGTATCTAAGTATCTATCTTGCTGTTAGTTTGTCTTCTTTTCACCTCTTTACCATTGGTATCCCTAAAGTCTTCGTCTAACACTTCCATACCTTCAGCATTCCATCATGCAGCATTCACATGAAAGCTGCAAATCCTATATTAATTAAGGCTTCATTTCGCTCTCGCTCTGAGATAGTCGTAGTAGATGTATCGGGTTCCCACAGGCGGGAGTTTTTACGTGTTATCGCCACCTCGCATCTGTGGCCGCCGAGTGATTGGAATGACTGCCAATATCTGTAACACTTGGTTTGGGACAAGTGGTAGGAGTTCACGAGATTGTATTATTTGGAATGTGCTTGGGTTCTTGCTAAATGGGAAGATTCTGGTCCACTTACATTTGTTATCCTGTCATGTAAATCCATGTAAGTTACTTATTTAATTACAGGGATAAAATTACCATCATTATAACCAAAAAATAATGGTTCTCTTGAGTAAGAATAGGTAAATAATTATGATGATAGTGGCTAAATTCAAAACTCTAGAAACGTTTTAACTTTATTGCTTAGTAAATATTTGACACATCTCATGAGACACTAATCGCCATCGCCTCCACCTCAAGGCACGCGAAACAAAACCGTCAGAGCGGCGCACGCGCTCCGCGTAATCTCAGCCATCGATCCTTGTTAATTGATCACCCGCACCTGTCGGCTGTCCGGCGTCTGTCCGGCCGGACGGCCCGGACGCGCCGTCCGGTGGCACGCCATCTGGCCGCGTGCCTCCGCTATCTCATCTTCCACCTTTTAATATTAGCCGCGTGTTATCTGTCTCTTGGTCCTTGTTTTATGATCAACTGGTTTATATTGAATGAAGCCTTCTTGGAATTTGCTACGTCTAACTATATGAAGTGCTTATCTAAGAATGTTACACTGAATGGTTAGGAAATAAATTAGATTAAAGAAGGCAGTTTTCTTTTGCGTGTTAACTTAGAAGGTTAAAAACCGGACCGTATTTTTAATGGTCTCAAGATTTCTAATTAATAACTATCAAATATTTTTAATAGTGCCATTAATCACAAACAGAGCCATGGAAAGGAAAGTGTCGCAACAAGTGGAAACAGCGCACATTTCGAAAGAATGTGAACCGCGTGTGTACGCTTTGATTGAAATAAAATACCATGAAATATCAATTTGTAATTCCTGCGACACGGTATTGAGTAAGCCGTTACCTTTACGGATATGTACTAAGCAGAAACATTGCAAAAACTAGAGAGGCTAGGAAAACCCAGTTTGTAGAAATGTTATCTACTGTGGTATGTACATTAAAAGAGAGAGGATTTTGAATTCGTAACAATTTATCTTGTAGAAGCGAAAAATCACGTTTGTTGTCTTGGGGGCCTCCCAAGACAACAAACGTGACTTTTTTGCTCATTTTCTAAATAATGGTACCGAACCTTTCGTGCGCGATTCCGACTCTCACTTGGCCGGTTTTTTACATTCACAGTCAGTTTACAGTTTTATTTTCACGGTCTGCCTTCTGCATTCTTTTGAGCAATTCCCAATAGGGCAGGCCATGCGCGCGTATTGCAACACACACCTTTCTGATTACTGCCCGCTGTCGCACACATGACCAATGTCCAGTCATTATCAATTACTATTAATTGCTCTGTGTGCCTAGAAATTGTGTAATAACGAATAATCTCTCGTTTTATTATAGAAAACAGTTACACACAATCATGATAGTAAAGATTATTGAGTTTACCTCAACGCAATCGGCAACGCAACGAGTAATATAACGAACGCCTCGTGTGTAACACCACTTACATTTTCATAGCATTTACATACAAATTGCAGCAAGTACGCAGACATTGAAACATTCGGAAACAAGCGAAGTCACAAAGACAATACATTACAATCAGGATATTACAGATTATTATACGTAGATACGAAGTTACCCTTGAATAGAGCGAAATATAATTGCATAATGGCTCACGCAAGTTGAATGCGCCATTAGTAAAGTGGTGAAGTGGCGAAAAAGTTGTGTGAAACAATAGACGCGCGTGCGCCGGCCGGCCGCGCGAACAATGAGCGAGCAGCGCCGCGGGCAGAGGTGGTGCCGCCGCCCGTCTGACCGCACCGCTAAACATGGACAAGGCATATTAAAAGCTCTCTAGGATCCCAAATACTGGTGTAATGGGGGAAAAAATTAAAACCAAAAAAAATAATTCATAACACGAAAATAACTGTTTAGTTTGACCAAATCAATATGATATAATCGAAATTACCGCTACCAAATAAATCAAAACGTTGGATTTGGCCTGTGCTTCTGAAACATCACATAGCACCCTATTATGCAATACTTACCTACCTGCATACAAACTATGACACCTACACCTACAAAATCTTCATTTGCTTCCACTTACCGCATCAACCACGTTTCCTAGCTGCGGCTATCCAGGGCTAGCTATTAGAGCGTTTGGTAGACAATATGGGAGATGTTAGATTACGTCCATTGTTCCGGCGTCGCCTGCCGGCTGCTGGCGGCAAAAAGACCAAGCTAAGCCTCGCAGGACCACACCGAGCTGTGGGTCACTAGAGAACACCATGTATAGTAGTTCCAACATTCCTGCCCATTGTAGTCAGGGAATGTTGCAGAGTGGAATAGCCTCGACCGCTGGGAGTAGATTCTTGAAATACTTTCGTCAACAGGAGTATTAAAATTTGTAATTTTCGCAAAGCTAAAAGTAGCGTACACAACTTTAAAAAAAAACATCGCCCTGGTCTTAAATAGTGGTAGTGCTTGTAAGTAAAAATGCCATATAATCAGATAAAGTCAAACTTGTAGAAGCATCAACAACATTAATTGCGAAAATTAAGATGGTCCCATAAGATTAGCAATCCCTTCAAGTACGGTACCGTTTGCAAGGAAATGTCTGCTTGAGCCGTCTATAGCCATTCCATTGAAAGTCCATTACATCTTCACTAAGACCAGGTGGTTCAGCAGCTTGCAGATCATTCATTAGATTAAACGAAGCCTCGCTAATCTTAAGAAAAATCTCAGCAGCATCTGTCGGTACTAATTCAAACTTCTAAAATTTCCTGTCTACGTTTCCTGGATTGTGATTGACAAATAGATATGGACTCTCAGGGTTGGCACACTAAGGGCATTTATGTTCCTCTGTTTTGCATCTTTATGTCTAAGATTTTATCAAGGGGGCGTCTGAATATTGTGACCTTAAGAAATTACATGTCCATTCTTAAGAAATGCACTGTTTTTATTGCTATGTGATAACAATATTGTTATTGCCAATAAAAGATAATGAAATTGAAATGACAAGAGCTTTCGGAAGCGTAGGAGTCCCACACAAGTGATACAAGGTTTACAAAGTCGGCCTAAGCCTATCAGCTAAGGAGGAAGGGTATGCGGTAACCTGAGCGTCGCACGCGCAGACTGATGTGCGAGCAGGAAGCGACGTGAGCTGATAGTGGGCTTGAGTTACCTGCGGCTGGCGATTTTATACGAAAGCCGGGATCGGCTTCCAGTCGCGTACACTATTGTTTCTAGATTTCAGATAGAACATGTACAGGACACAGCTATCATTCTAAATGATTTGAAACACATCATGGAACATGGAATTAGTTGCATCTGTACTAAAAGTTCTGGATCTCATAATTCTACAAGCTATATTCAAAGGATCCAGGATGCAGATAAAATCAAAAAGATAATTGCTAATATTACACTTGATTGCATTGTAACATGTTAATTTTCTTTTACACTTTCATCAGTCCTAGCCTATTGTCTGTCATCAGTAGCTGTGACATGTCCATTATATCTTGAACTTTTAATTTCTCACTCAGCATGAACATGAGTTACTATCCTTGCAGGTCTAGGTAAAATAGCCACTTTTAACTTCAGCCCTTTTGTGTGGCATTTTTAATCACCAACACTTGCCCAGTCATTGATGTGTTAATATTGGTTTAAAAGCTAATTTAAAATCTTAAAGTTATGTCAATAAGGTTTAATTTGTTTTACGGGTCATTTATTGTTGTTTTAATTCCAAGATTATCGCAGTCGTTATGAGAATGAGTAATCGATTTTTAGGTCTTTTGTATCGAGAATTCAGGGATCATTTTAATTATCGATTACATGTGGGGGATTTTTATTAAGTGTATTGTGTAGCACCTTTGGAAGGCGAAAGGAGAATAATAACACATTTGGTTGGTACATTGCTTATGATTATATCTTTAATGGTCGTGCCGTGTGGTGCATGGCTACGGCCGGACCACCTCATCGCTTCTCATGGACTGAGAATGTTGTAAGTGGTGACTAAGGACTTATGGCGAAAGAATTTATGAGAAATTAATCTGTTGTAAGTCTGTCTGTATGTATCCCAAAAGGATTTGTAAAATAATGTTGTTATTGCTTTTGTGACCACTAGGTATTTTTAGTACCTAATAAAGATGTTTAAATCTTTTCAAGGTTGCACTAAAGCCTGTGGCATTTTAGCGACGTGTGCACATCGACGCATCATAAAGGGCTCATTAAACTCACGCGCAGATAAAAATAAAGATGCCATAAAGATGCCACCGTGAAATTCACCCTCGTGGCCCGGCTGCCATCTTGCTTATTATGCCAAGTTTATCGCTTGACATTTCAGTTGGTTTAACCACTCCCGCGCATCTAGATAATTCCAAGTACCCTGTGTATTACACCGAGCACAGATTAAAAATAAATCTTAATATACTTATATAAAAATTCTCACGAAACAAAGCCGTATTAACGTATACAAAAGACGTGTCCGTCCGTCTGTACAAATAATGTGACATTTTAAAATAATTGCTGGACAGTTTTTGTAGAGATTGTCATTGTTGCGACCGCACGAATGACTATGTGGAAGAATGCTCGTTTAATCACACCACGGTGTAATTATTAAAAAATAAGCAAAATTTCGTTTGGTCGTGTTTTCGTAATTAGTGGATTGTGTAGCTGTGGGCATTAGCGAGCCAGTGAGTGCGTGAGGGTAATTGCCACAATCTTTTGTTTTGAGATTGGTCCCAAATTGTCCGAGAACGCCTTGAGGACACAAGAGCATGTGTATAATTATCTAATATTCAAATTTTCAATTCGTTACTCAAGACCTAAGTTGTGAGAGCTTTTAGCCCGCCAAGGCTGACCATTGCATACATGTAAATTATGAATAAACAATAATGGGTCTGCGAAACAAAAATCAAAGAAACTGTTTGTCTTGCTAAAAATACAAATAATACATGAAATAATGATAATCATTTTGTATAAATTGTACGTTTTAAGATAATTAAAAGACCAAGAGCATCACTCTACTAATTGAATTATCCCATTGACATAAAGATACTTAATAAGAATGAGCTAATAATAAACAAAAGTGATACTTACATAACTTTTATTTTCCAGTAGTAAGTGAAAAGAAGTTGCTTAGTAAAATGAAAAGTGAATGAATGAGGAGCGGCCGGTGGAGCCGGTATATTATCATAACAGGGACATATTAATACATCAAAGTGTTACAACGCGCCCACTCCTGCGCACCTCTCACACGACAATCGATACAGTAGAACAAGTGATTGATTACCGAATATTATTCGCAGATTTTTATTATACATATTTTATAAGACTATTTTTATACAGTTTTTAGATGATTATATAAAAAAAATGGGTGTTTTGACATACCAAGATAAACTGTTGCAAAAAAACACTAAAAAGCAAAAAAAAACTAATTTTAGGTGCATCGGCCTAGAAGTCGGTGTCTAATGGATGTCCCTGAGTTAATTTTGCCACCGACTTCTAGGCCGATGCACCTAAAATTAGTTTTTTTTTGCTTTTTAGTGTTTTGGGAAGTCGGTTATATTTTTTTGTAAAAAAGTTTTTTATTTTCAGCTTTTCAGTGAAACGAATAGGTCACTATCCACATAACTAGAAAGTTCTCATTGATACGAAGAATATAAGCCCAAACACGAGGTAGTTTTCATTTTCAGTTGTCGAGCTCCCTAGACCTTCTCTGGTCTCCATCATCAGGTCAGCTCCAAACCTTCACTGTTGCAAAGGTCTCGTCAATACGAATAATATAAGCCCAAACACGAGGTAGTTTACAGACTCAGTTGTCGAGTTCCCTCGACCTTCTTTGGTCTCCATCATCAGGTCAGCTCCAAACTTTTACTGTTGAATAGTGCTATCAGACATACATATGAGTGTCAAGGTTTAACCCTATGTATGCTTACAACTTTCGAAAGTTGCCCTCGATTTCTCAGGGTTTCCACCATCAGATCCCTGACCTGATGACTATGGGACCATTTGGCAGCTATTCCGCGTCGAACAAAAAAAGAATCACGTAAATCGGTCTATAAACCTCGGCGTAATCGATGTACATACATAGAAAAAAAAAAAAAAAAAAAAAAAAAAAAAAAAACATACCGGCCGAATTGAGAACCTCCTCCTTTTTGGGAAGTCGGTTAAAAATACATAATTACGCAATAAACTTAAAATAAAACATCTTTTTAAAATGTGTTAAATATTTGCAAATGTACCCATGATATCACAGCATAATGAAACGATAATTTATTTGCCACTAAAGTGGTCTAGACAACTTAACAACTTATAAGTATGTAATGTGGTAGATAGTGAAAACCGCAAAAAAACGCTCCGCACCTAAATCCGCTAAAATTGCGTCAAGTCTTGTATCAATCGATTGCAATTCTATCTATTCACTAATTCGATTGAAATATATACAATGTAGTAAAATGAAATTCCAAAAAACGTCAGGAAAAATTTACTGTAACATTGTGACCTCCTTGTGGCAACCTGGTCAAATGCTTAAATACGGCCTCAATACAAAAATCTGTTTAATTTTTAAGTTGCAACGTCAAACCGAATAGCTGCTTGCTTTCTTCATATCTCTTCCTATATTACAAAATTAATCACAACAATGTAATAATACTAACTTCAAATAAGTACATGAAAAAGGTTGGTCATATGTTACTTAGGTAACTCCTGACATATTCGAGCTAGTCTACTGTCTCGCGCACATGTCGACCTGCCCGAGAAAGTGCAGATGCTATTGTTATCACGGTTGCCATGACTCCCGCTGCATACATTAGCATATGCAGGGTGCCGACTGATCGTTTGAACATCATGCTTTCGCTGTGCCTACACTACTTTTATGTTTGTTGCAAAAAAAACTTCTGAATAGGAAATGACGAGTCTGTCTAGCAAGTTTGTTCAGTTATCCAATAGTCGATGTTACATATCTCTTGAAATATTACTAGGTTTGGTATGTAAAATACAGTAAAAGTAAGTAACAAAACAAACATATTTGGAAAGTCCAAAGTCATCACATCAATATGCCAAGGACATTTTATCTACATAATTTTAGTAGGTATAATTTAGTGACGAGGAAAACGCAGTAAAGAAACTACGCATCAAAATCTAAAAACATGCGTGGGTGATATAGAACTATTGAGTAATATTTCATTGATGAAAAAAACTTGACGCCTTATTTGGAATAAAAAAGCTATTAATAATAAAATCAAAATCGGAATATTTGTAACATCAAAATATTTTAAATGACCATCAATTTGGTTATAAATGAAGGACAATAAGCTCACGACTGATCCTCGTAATTGCATTTGCAAAAATGTGTGTCATAAATTATTTATAACACAAGCAAATTAAAAGTTGAATAATTAACGTTTATGAATGATTTATCAGCTGTATATGAATACAAATTGCATCGTAAATAAACCGTTAATATATAGGTTACAGTTATTTATGAGTAGTGAAACAGGGTGTTTTACATAGTGAACAAATAAAGATTGTAAATGAGAACGATTTTCGTGACTTTAAGCGCAGATCACGGGTTTGTTCGACAGAATAATTCATGGGGCAGGATTATAGAAGGTTTAATAAGGCTTCTTTTATAGGGTAATGAGATACGTCAAGTATAACCATGGTATCAAGTAGGTAAGTATATCACTTGGACTGTTGCAATTTCATGGCAGAACATTTGTTATTAATCCAACATGGTGTAGGTAAATTTAAACAGCTTAGATGGCATTGTTTCAAGTCCAAACCATCGTGATTTCAAGGAAAAATTAAAAGAAACGAAAAGCATGATTGATATTTCCAATAAAACCTTGGTACTTCAGAAAGACCTTGAGAAAATCAAAACAAAATGCTTCAGATTCGACCCATCAAAATCTACCATCACAATAGTAAAGGTGAGAACCCATCAGTTCCCATCTTATGTCGCAAGCGTCCAGCAGCGCAGGAATGTGTCGGTCAGCACGACGCGGCGCGGTAATGCACGCAATCATCACAATTATATGCGCCCGCGCCGAACTTGCAGCGAACTATTGTAGCGACCATTGAATTCGGTTAAGGTGAAGACGAGTGTAGGAAAAAGTAGCTTGTGTATGTTAAAAATAGTTATTTGTTATACAAGAGTGCAAAGTTGCTTTTTAACCGCGGGCTCAATTTTGAGCAAGCGAAGGATTCTAAAATTGAAACACGAGCGTAGCGAGTGTTTCAATAATTAGAATCCTGAGCAATAGCGAGGGAATCAAAAGAGCACAAGGTGAAAAATCTTTGCACTCGAGTGCAACACGTAACTTTTCATTCCACCTCATCGAGGAAATTTCAAAACTCAAAAAAAGAAAATGGCACGCACGTCACATATGGCAAATTAAAAAGATGTACCTATTAAAATTATTTATGCAAAAACTAAGTTTAAAAATGTAATGAGGTTTAAAATCGACCTCAAAACAATAAAAAATAATAATTTCATCCCACTTCATCGAGGAAATTACTAAATGCAAAAAAAAACAAAATGGCGCGCACATATGAGTATCAAATTAAAAAGAAGTACCTATTAAAGTTCATTTTCATCCCACCATCTCGGAAAGAGTAGTTTTACCCTTTGATATCTGAGCGCAAAAGCCGTTTTTATTCTCTAGAGCGGCAAAGTGATTTGAATTTAGAACATCGTGTGCGATACTCCATTTGTGACAATCTTGACAAGACTTTTCAAACAAATACATAATAAACAAATAAAATACTGCTTAAAATAATTATTCAATTAATTAAGTATTTTTTATTATTGTTTTTACATAGATTTTTAACCTCGTTTCATTATTAAACTTAGTTTTCAAATAAATGAACTTTAATAGGTACTTCTTTTTAATTTGATACTCATATGTGCGCGCCATTTTGTTTTTTTGCATTTAGTAATTTCCTCGATGAAGTGGGACGAAATTATTATTTTTTATTGTTTTGAGGTCGATTTTAAACCTCATTACATTTTTAAACTGAGTTTTTGCATAAATAAATTTTAATAGGTACATCTTTTTAATTTGCCATGCGTGACGTGCGTGCCATTTTCTTTTCTTGAGTTTAGAAATTTCCTCGATGAGGTGGGATGAAAAGTTACGTGTTGCACTCGAGTGCAAAGATTTTTCACCTTGTGCTCTTTTGATTCCCTCGCTATCGCTCAGGATTCTAATTATTGAAACACTCGCTACGCTCGTGTTTCAATTTTAGAATCCTTCGCTTGCTCGGTCATCAAAATTGAGCCCGCGGTTAAAAAGCAACTTTGCACTCTTGTATAACAAATAACTATTATTTGAAAACTCAGTTTAAAAATGAAACGAGGTTAAAAATCTGTGTAAAAACAATACTAAAAAATACTTAATTAATTGAATAATTATTTTAAGCAGTATTTTATTTGTTTAATATGTATTTGTTTGAAAAGTCTTATCAAGATTGTCACAAATGGAGTATTGCACACGATGTTCTAAATTGTAATCACTTTGCCGCTCTAGAGAATAAAAACGGCTTTTGCGCTCAGATATCAAAGGGTAAAACTACTCTTTCCGAGATGGTGGGATGAAAAATATATTTACTTATTTTAGTTAGTATACATACATAGATTGGAAAAAATAAAAATAAAGTGCAGTGTTTAATATGAAACAAAAAAAAATTGTAATGGCATTCTCAAATATTTCCCTTGGCGCAGTAGATAACTTGACTTTCCTGATATTCGAAATGACATCATCATGATCGGTTTTGTAGCACTTTTTGCGATTTACCCATTAATTTACGTCTTGAAATTTAGACATTAACCGTCTTACCACAAAAACTTTTAAACGTCAGTTTAAGACTTGTCTAAAAAAATGTCAAATTATGACGTTGACATATGGTTCATTTTGCAGCCATAATTTTTTTAGACAAGTGTAAAACAGGTGGTTAAGTTTTTGTAGTAAGGCCATATATGATATAGTAAAACGATATAGTCAAAAATATTTTTAGAAGTACCTAGTATTTTAGTATAGACTTTAGAAGTAACTTTTAATTAATTGTTTTACTTGTGTATTTTATTTTAATGGGCATTCATTACTCTAAAATGTTATATGTATTACCTATTTATATTTTGTTAATTATTGCTATTGGCGCACCAAATAAATAAATAGACCGTAGAAATTTGATCATTGAACGTCGCCTTAACTGACCTAGTGTGAATTCCCACAGGTGGATGAAAGGCACCGCCGGCCACCATGTACCATGGTATTATCACCATGGCTCTATGGTGCTATACTTATGACGTGGGCGCCATGGCGTTACACTAATAGATTATTGGGAACTTTTCTATTGTCTATTGTTGGAGTCTGGTGAGCTTGAAAAGATGTTTATTGAAAAAATATTTTTAGCTGAGTTTTTTTAAAGTAAAACAACGATTTTGTTATTTGATTGGCGACAATGATTTAGTTTTATTATAGCTCAGACTTAAAATACCCTGCACACAAAGTAAAGCTGACTATTTACTACTCGACATCTATTCTCGTATCTTTATCATAGACTTGATTGCCGTGGATTAGATTTGTTTTCGACTTTATTATAGCCTTACTACATATTAGTAACCCGAAAGTACTCCTGTATAACATTTTAGGGTTGCAGTTATACAAATGAATAACACAGAGAGAATAGTTTTTATCCAGATGCGTGCTTCATTTGAATATGAATAAAATCACATCGAAACGGCTGGTCCTTTTATAGTGCGCATATTTTAAAGGTATCTAAAACATTCTTATTCGTTCCAAATCGGATTAGCCGAAGGAGCAACACATTGAACAGTTCAGCACTTAATCAGTATTGACATAAGTAGTGCTGTGAATGTCCTGCGCTTGCGACGCTCGCCTTATACAGGTGACTGCATGTTTATTACTTAGTGCATTACCATTTTTGTTTCAATGACATTTTGTGTTCTGTGCACAAATAGGTGCATAGCATATGTGTTGTGAAATTGTCTGTTTTGTGTTGTGTTAGATGAGAGTGCATTTTTTTTATTGCAAGCGACCTCTTTGTATGTAATCGGAAAGTAAAAAAATATGAACTTTTTTGCTCTCATTCTTATGAAGTTATGAAATAGGCCTGTGTTGCATTTTGCCATAAAATATTTTTATTTTATTCTTCTTAATCTTATTTATATCATAATATTTTAGTTGTTTGTTTGTAGTAGGTTTTTGTTGCACTTTACCACAATATTTTCTTCTTACTAAATTACTAAGATGTTATGGCAGTACGGGACTACTGCGTCGGTATTAATCGCTCTAAATAACGTAGTCACCAGACATTATTCCAGAAATATTAAGGTTTAGTTATTTAACGTCTTTGTTTAGAGGTATGCAATAAAAGTTTGATTTGATTTGATTTTGACCTTAAACATAATGACTCAATTACCTACCTATGCCTTTTTTGCTCATACATATGTTCCTGGGAATTTTGATATTAGGTAAAAACAAGGGTATTGCTATAACGTCAACGGGATTTACAAAACGAACCTCGATATGGCTGCATTAACAAAAAAACATGACAACAACAAAACAGTCTAGCAAGCTTGTAAACACCAAAGCAAAAAAAATAACCACACAATTTAACAACAACTTAAAAGTGCTTATTAATACCGCTCACATACACCGCGCGTGCGATTTATCACCAATTAAAAAAAGCCGTCGGTTGACTCCCCTATTATGAAAGATCTCGGCCGCAATGAATGAGATGCAGTACCTCAATGATACACCGATGTTGGTGGGTCACCTTGGCCAAATTACTGGTACCTTAAACTGCTCGCATACCTCGAAAATACTGCTAATGGCACATTCTCCTGTAATGGATGGCATTTGGCCAGCTTAATGGCATTGGATATGCCTACGTTTGAATTGGAATTGGATCCAGCGCAATTTTGTCTGTTTGTGTAAGAGAACGCTTGGAATGATAAACTGTGAATTGATGTTAGGGAGTGTTCTTCTGTATTCGAAGTTAGCGAACAACTAAGGTCGAAATAAAACTGGACTAATAAACACACCAAATAAAAATGTAAATATACATATATGAATCTAAGATGCGAATAAGTCTTTAAATACGCAACCTGTTTAGACCAGCCATAATTATACACCTGTATAACTACTAAGAATCATTCCTCACAAATCGATTAAACCTACGTCAACACAAAACAGAAGGAAAAATGAAATCGAAAACTACAAGTAACCAATACCTAGCGTTGATTAAAATTCCTATGCAAATGACCAAAACATAAAGTTGTTGAGTGTCCGAGCTTTCGGCAAGGACCGGTTGTTAGGTTGTTGAGTTGTTTCGGTTGTTGCAAAACAACAGGTGTCGATGTTGGGTTTAGAATGTAAAGTACGCCTGCGTACGCGCATTCAGATGTTATCGCACGTATAAATGTTATTGAGATGCGATTAAGATTAATTTGTGCTTGAGAAATAAATATAGTTAACCTTTTTTTATTTGTTTATAAATATTTGAACAGTTTTATAATATTTAGATACGTATTAAATTACTATACAGATACATATTCAAACGGTTTTTTTTTATATTTAGGTAAATATATCTTACTATTTTGTTTTAACCGACTTCCCAAAAAGGAGGAGGTTCTCAATTCGGCCGGTATGTTTTTTTTTTTTCTATGTATGTACATCGATTACTCCGAGGTTTATAGACCGATTTACGTGATTATTTTTTTGTTCGACGCGGAATAGCTGCCAGTTGGTCCCATAGTCATCAGGTCAGGATCTGATGATGGAAACCCTGAGAAATCGAGGGCAACCTTCGAAAGTTGTAGGCATACATAGGGTAAAAACTTGACACTCAAGTGTATGCCTGAAAGTACTATTCAACAGTGAAGGTTTGGAGCTGATGATGGAGACCAGAGAAGATCAAGGGAACTCGACAACTGAATATGTAAACTACCTCGTGTTTGGGCTTATATTATTTGTATTGACGAGACCTTTGCAACAGTGAAGGTTTGGAGCTGACCTGATGATGGAAACCAGAGAAGGTCGAGGGGACTCGACAACTGAATATGTAAAATACCTCGTATTTGGGCTTATATTCTTTGTATTGATGAGAACTTTCCACTTATATGGATAGTGACAACTATTCGTATCACTGAAAAGCAGTAAATAAAAAACTTTTTTACAAAAAAATTAAACCGACTTCCAAAAACACTAAAAAGCAAAAAAAAACTAATTTTAGGTGCATCGGCCTACAAGTCGGTGGCAAAATTAACTTAGTAACATCCATTAGACACCGACTTCTAGGCCGATGCACCTAAAATTAGTTTTTTTTTGCTTTTTAGTGTTTTTGGAAGTCGGTTTAATTTTTTTGTAAAAAAGTTTTTTATTTACTGCTTTTCAGTGATAGTTGTCACTATCCATATAAGTGGAAAGTTTTCATCAATACAAAGAATATTAGCTCAAATACGAGGTATTTTACATATTCAGTTGTCGAGTTCCCTCGACCTTCTCTGGTCGCCATCATCAGGTCAGCTCCAAACCTTCACTGTTGCAAAGGTCTCGTCAATACAAATAATATAAGCCCAAACACGAGGTAGTTTACATATTCAGTTGTCGAGTTCCCTCGACCCTCTCTGGTCTTCATCATCAGGTCAGCTCCAAACCTTCACTGTTGAATAGTACTTTTAAGCATACACCTGAGTGTCAAGTTTTTACCCTATGTATGCCTACAACTTTCGAAGGTTGCCCTCGATTTCTCAGGGTTTCCATCATCAGATCCTGACCTGATGACTATGGGACCAACTGGCAGCTATTTCGCGTCGAACAAAAAAAGAATCACGCAAATCGGTCTATAAACCTCGGAGTAATCGATGTACATACATAGAAAAAAAAAAACATACCGGCCGAATTGAGAACCTCCTCCTTTTTGGGAAGTCGGTTAATGTAGGAACAGTGTCTGTCATAGGCCTCTGAAGTTTTCTTAGACAAACTCTTTTTCGAGGAAAGGTACCTTATATATTTTCTTTTCTCCATACTGACGTTACACATTTCCACAGTAAAACAGAAAGCCAAACCAACAATTAAAATGACAGAACATGTGCCGAAGACCAGATGTTACATCATCGAGGTAAATGTCGGAAAACATAAAAAGCGATAGTTAATACCTTAACAGGCGTAAGATGAATTGTTACTTGCGTTACGTTGTGAGGTTCCTACGTAATATGTCATGGGTTGATGTCCACTTCGAGCTGTCAACGGAGTGACTCATCTGTGTGATAGTCAATGACAATTCGACGATTTTTGTGTAGGGTTGTCAGTTAAGACGATTCTTTAATTTGAAAATTTAGCCGGTGCTTACCTTCTTTCAGTTAATGTGACGTCAGACGTGCTTAAAATAAAAAAAATCTTTGCTCCTCCTTATTGTTTCTTATGCCACATCAGAATGTTTATACAGGATAGGTATTAATTACTCGATGTCCAAACCCGCCATAACTATGTGGTCAAAATGAAATTGACAACACATTTACATAATTGAAAGCTGATCTGATCTATAACAAACCAGCTTTTTACCCATAATATCAACAACCAATTATAAAACAAGAGTAATAGCAAAAAATCCGGATCTATACAACGGAACTCATAAAAAGTAAAATTGCGGATGTTAGCCAGCCCTGGCAGCGAAAGCTACCTCGGTGAGGCACGAGGCACACCTTGCGGTATGGGATGGGCTGCCTCGAAGCTTATGTGAACACAGTTTCGTGGCTTTCCAAGCTTTGTAAAAATTCCGAATTCAATCATGGAATTTACTTTCTAGCAATACGGTTTTGACTTTAGATCTTGACCTTTTAAGAGGCTTCAAAAGTTCAATATGAGAACTTACAATCAAATTAATTAGTAACTTGGCCTACATTTAGTAAAGATCCACGTTTACAAGCGTAGAAACAGGTTGTTATTAGATAAATACAATAACAAAGTTGCTCCAAAGTCAAACAAATAGATTGCTCTGTAATTCGGTTTGAAAGGTCCTATTTGGTGATATACATCATCCACCATCAGGCACCTTCTTTTATTTAGCTCCCAAACAAAATTCCCACAGGTCATCATTTAAATCTGATTACAAGAGAAATTCTCAAAAGGTTAAGCAACATATGGAGACGTATTGACAGCCAAAAGAAAAACAATCATAATATTAATTGATGAAGTATCAGAGCTTATCTTGATTGCAATCAACGCTTGCATAATGAGCTGCCGATCAAAAGAGAACCCACTCAAAATATTAATGAATGAATAAACACAACATCAAAGGTATTGGATGACAAGTTAAGTCTGAAAGTACCACTTAATCATACACATCGTTTAAATGTGTGTCAAGCATGATAGTACCTACAGTTTGCCCTGTGAACTTTTAATGACTGAGTGTGATGGGATGCTGTTAACTGGTAATTATAAACAAATAATTATATTTCATGACTCAGTGTTAATTAGCCAGCTTTATAATTCAGATACCAATTTTAGTAATCGGATTGATTTTCTCACACGTAATAATTCGGCTCCATTATAACGTAATCTTAATCTTATAATAAAGAGGATTTTTTTTTTGTTTTTATGGAGAGGATTTACCACAAAAAAAAAACTATCCTAGTAAAACATTTAAAATTCATCCCCATCGCTGTCAACTGGGAGCGTACCCAAGAGGCTGGCAGCATTACCTCGTTGGATGGCCATGCTGAGGCAGAGGCAGACCGAGGAAAAGATGGATTGATTGCCTGAAAGAGGACATGAAGCAGAAGGGAGTGGATGTAAGTATGACGTCTGACAGAGAGGAATGGAAGAAAAAGACATGTGGCGCCGACCCCAAATGACTTGGGAACAGGGCAGGAAGATGATGATGATGATTTTTTTGTTTTTACTCTAAGGGCTCCGAAAGTAATGAACCGATTTGAAAAATTAACATAAGCTATATATATCCGGGCACATGGAGAAGTCCCCCGAGACGCGGATAAAACCGCGGAAAACCACTAGCATAAATAAAGAACGAACAAAATGCACTATAACCTTCATGTAGAATCTCAAAAACGATAAAACTCGGTGTAACCCACAAGACAGTTTTGGGCACAACTATTTATGGACATACTGCAATTATGCAGACGCGCCCACTAAATCTTACGTCAATGATTACTTGACGAGAAAAACTGTTATATAATGCGAGAATTCCTGCTTTTTGTTTGGTGAAATTGTTTCTATGTTAAGTTTGTTTATTTGCCGTAATATTAAGTAGGCGACCATACCTATAATTAGTTGGTTTATGCATAGGTACTTACCTACTGAAACCTTTTTAATGATATTATGAGATCTTTGCCCTATTAACAATTCGTCTCACAATGTAGACCACATTCACTTTAGGAATGTAATAAAATCAGTGTACAGTCCTAAAAGTAATTTAACGTTTAAAAGAACTACGCTCGAAGCCACGTGCGACATTCAAATGTCCATCAAGAACTTCTCTGAAAGCTCATCATCACACTTACGATAATTCGCGAGACCCGCTTAAATGCGATCCCATTTATTTTTTCCTCCACATTTCACCAGCAGAAGGCATCTGCAAACAACAACGTGTGGGAAATTGGTCGACAAATACTGCATACCACGGTATCATCACCGCTGTGCCCACAAATTATCCTTGCAATGGCACCATAATACCCACAAGCTGGTTTTTAGACCAGTATTAACATGTCACATCGTAAAAAGTCCTCGTAATTATTTTTTCTGAGACAATAATACAGTAAAGCTGGCCTCATTTTACTATCATTAGTCGCTTTGCTCTATTTTCTCGCGATAATCACCCTTTAACATGTCGTCGCGGTGATTTTTAGGCATTTTTACTCGTATTTTAAGATGTAATTAAGTGAATTAATATTGTATGTTTACAAGATAAGTGCTTCATATTATTATCTTAATTGATTTTAATTAAGATGTTGCTTGACTTGAATGGATGCAGATTATAAGCATTGTACCACTTATGTCATTCCAAAATGAGAGAAAAAGAAGATGTATTCTATCACAAAGAGTGAAATAATGAAATACTTTTTATGCTTTCTTTTCAGAACGTTCTTTTTTAACAGGGTTATTCCAAAGAAATCTTGTTCAACAACGTTGTAAAAAAAAATACAATAATTACGTTTTATTGCAAACAGATTGGGACTTGCTAAGTTGTTTATTTCGGCATCACTTTTAAACTACCTAAGGAGATTACCGGAATATTGATAGAGACGTCGAAACATTTAATTGTTTGTAATCATCAATGATAATTACATGTCATTAAGGCAGTTTACCAGTAAGTGGCCAATTAGTTCATTAGTAGCATAAAACGATTGACGTTAGTTTATTCCCGCACTAGGCAAGTTGAAGAAAATAACAAAAAAGTTTGGACCTACTTCAGTCGGTATTTATAACTTATTTATAAATAGTGTAATAAGCAAAGTGTAATCCTTCGAATTTGGGAAAAGAGATTTTTATTTAATTGCATTTCTATGGCAAATTTTGCAGATGTCATATTCAAACGGGTAAAGCTATTTTAAAAACCATTCCATTCTATTCCACACAAAAAACACTGTCAAAACTTCTATACCCCCTACAAATACCGATACCTGATCACTCAGCAATATCCCACAGCATTCCGTCGATTAGGCCAACAGGTGCGCTTACGCATAAGCAGTAGGCTGCACACGCACGACCTTTGCCTCACACAATACAGTTCGCAGTGTTGTGAAATTAATTGGCGCTTTGTTCTGGTCGCAGGGGGTCTTGGAAATTTCGGTTATGAAGGTCAGGCCTGATGAGGCTTTGTAGTTTGACAGGTGGTGCTTATGGAAGATTTTACGGTTCATATCAAAATTATACAACTAGTTTTGGGTGATGTGCCGCGATAGGTCACAGGTTCCACGAGAGAATTGAGTAATTTGCTTCCTGACTCTAGTCTCAGCAATGTCTAAATCTATGCAAGGTAAAACTAGACTATGATTGCATTAGGTCATTGTACCTACGATACACATTTAATTCATTAATAGTTTACTTGATAGTCTCTGTCGTCCTACGCACAGTTACTTATTTGATACAAATTTAGTAACGCTGCAATTTTTTTGCAAAACATAAGAATCGAAACAGATTTATATTTAATAAAACACTTGAAAATATTGACCATATGTAAAATTCCATGTAAGAAAAAGTATTTTTTTGTTTGACTTGGCATATTCTCAATCATTTACAAAATCATTTAAATATATGAACTTCTTACAACACTAGAACATCAGGTAGCATCGGAAGTTGCGTCAGCGCAATCATTGTTTGCACACACTTGCATATCTGTGTATCTGATGCTCCTTTGTATACAAGCGTATCATTGACCCGCGCTTTACTGAATGCTATTTGTTTATTGTTTTTGTTACCTGCATATTCTATGTTACATAACGTTTACCTAAGTTGCAAGTTATGTTAAAGTTCTTATATATAATGTAGAACTCAAATTCATTGTCAATGATAATCTGACTGATCGGATTATGTTCTCAATGAATCGACAGATCAAAAAGCTTTACCACTATTACAACATTTTCGTTTATCGCTTTCAGCAGCGTAGTTATATGATCAAAAATTACAAATCTAGATAGATCCAAAGTTCATTGAACCGGAAAATAATCATTTTAATTAATCGTTTCTAATGGATCATACCTTTATTTTTATGTTCAAACAATTAAAAGCGACTTATAATGGTTGGAGGGTTTCTTAAGCAACACACCATTTATCTACGATGCAATGTAGTTATGATATACTTCCAACTGCACATAAAGTTAATTGTTTTTCATTAAACAGACCATCCTTCGTAGTCCAAATTGTTTTTATTCTACAGTTAAGACGTTAACAAAACGATTGGGCTATACAATCAACCCAAATGTGGTTATTATCGAATTTGTTACAGTTTTGTACATTTCGAAATCGTAGTAGCATTTATTGTAAGTACCTACTAATAATAGCATGAATTACAACAATTTATTTACAGTAGCTACGGCTAATAGTTTAATCAACTACTTACTCAGTACACAGTTATTAAGCAATTTATTACATTTTGAAATGGCACGCTAAGCTCAGAGGCTTAGTTATTTCTTTCTATATTGTTTTTTCATCATCGTCCTCCTGCCCTTACCACAATTTTATTCATGGTCGGCGCAGCATATCTTGGACTTCCATTCTTCTCTGTTGATATTTTCTTTGGCCGTCCCCCTACTACTTAATTAAATCCTGTGTTGTTAATGCTTTACACTAGAATTTAACATTAATTACTTGCCCGTGTCTGTTGTAAATCAGTCTATTAAAACAGCTAATCTATTGACACAAAATTAAGTTATCATGACAACATTCAATTTGGAGTCAAAGTTCACAAATTCCCCTACTAAATCATATCGGTAGGTGTCAGCGCGTTGCCCAAGCACCGAACCTGCTTACCCACGGTCGGTGGGCGCGGCCTACCACTCGCATATTATTTAGAACTAATTATTTATATTGAGTGGCTACAGGCTACAGTTGTGGCTATTTTGCTATTATGATTGGAAGTGGCATTTAGTGTAACGAGATCTATGGTAGGCTTGTTACTTTAATGCGCAGGAGTTTAAGTTGCAACTTTTAACAAGATACCCCGTACAGTTTTTTTTTTGTTATATTCTTGTTTTAGCAAATAATCTATATCTTTAATTCTGTGCTGTCTGTGTAATATTATAAAGGTGAATATTTTTTTGTTTGTGTTTACCCGGAAGATTCCGAAATTATTGAACTGATTTGAAAAATTATTTCAGTTTCGAAAAGCTACACTGTCTGTGTGACTTGGGCTATGTTTAATCCTGATACGAGAAGTAGTTCTTATGGGAAACGGTTAAAATTATAAGTTATAATTTAAACTCAAAGCTCACAATCTTTAACTAGGTATCTGATAACAAACTCATCTATGCATCTATTACTTTTACACCTAGTCCACTATGTCATCTCTTGACCTTCACGCCTCACCACTTATCAGGTAGGCAGGAGGCAAGTTATTGACTCAGCCACGTGCTGTGACGTGAGGGGTCACGGACTATAGAAGCGGATCTTTAGAACCTTCTTTTCGTAGAAGGTTGTAAGTTGTACTTCAAAGCTGTTTTTGGATATGATGCCTTAATTTTTCCTGCACTTCATCTAATTGTGTAGTTAATCGTTGTAAAAGTCTAAGTGAAAGTTGAGCACCTAAAAAACTTAACACTTCAACAATCTCAGCATTAAAAACCATTTTTCCCATAAAACCAACTCCAAATCGTCTAAAATTCCCAAACACAACACAGCACTATAGAGAGGAGGGCGTGTCGAGCGCGGGCGCAAGGCCGTCCGACTCACGCGCACTTGTCCGCGCTTTTTCCCACATAAAGCGGCTCGCCCAGTGACCTATCTGACCTGTCGGACATAGCTTATCTATGGTTTCCTAGAGTAATTGGGGAATATTGATGGTGGTCTTGTCTATGATCGATATGGTTGATTCGGATTTGCAAATGTTAGGGATTGTTTTGGCGTGTGATTGGTGTGATTATGGGTTTGGAATGGTTTATGTGTTTATATTGTTTTCTTATTGATGAATAAATGGTTTTAAAAATACTTTCGGTCTATATTTGAGCTAACAATAGGTACCTCTCATGAGAAAGTGTCTGCATTTACCTGTCAATTCGGGTGCCTATTTCTAGGTACAATTTGGCAATGATTTGTTGTTAGTTCCATATCAATCTGAAAATAATAAAATATACTTAAAACTACTATTTGATCCCACTGCCAAACCCCAAAGTAATGAAAATCACGTTCGTAACAGATTATCAGCATGGTAGTCTATAATCTGATAGATCACAGCTGTGCTTATTACTGCACAATGAATAAATGTGCTTCCTAGTAGACAAGTTAAACGCCCAACTAATGTCACGGTCAATTAGGGAACCCGCACATTGCAAACTTTTAGTCGACCGATAGTTTGTTTAGGCTCATAAATCAGTATTAAGATGAAAGGTCGTACGCACTTAACGAAGATCAGATATTTAGCCGGTATCAGACCAACTGAAAAGTTTAATTGGAATCAAGATTCTGTTCAAGGGTCCGTTCAGATACTTAGACCGGCTCGGAGAGCATCGGCGCGCATTTTTCTTTTCACACAGACCGGAAGCGGCTCCGATCGGCTCCGATCGGCTGCGTAAGATGCCATTGAAGCCAAACGTCAGCAAGACCGAGAAAAAGTACACGATCGGAGCCGGTCGGCTCCTCTTATTATTTCACACCGAGCGCCTTCGAGCATTCTTAATGATAAAAGCAGTGCGCATGCAAAAATAAACCTTACTTCAAATACTAAGTACTCAAAACGTGTTAAGAATTTGCCCTCCTCTCCGAGCCGGTCTGTCTGAACGGACCCTAAAGAAATTGCCGACAACTGTAGGCCGAATGTTTAGTTTGCAGAGTGCGGGTACTTATACTTACTGCTAGTTTAGCAAAATACCAGTAAACCAATCGTTTGACTCGTTATCTCATTTAAAAAAAAACTTGATTTTGTGAATAATGGCTAAAAAAATATATTGGTGCAGTTATTATACTAACAATTACTAAGATTAGAGATATGATATTGTTTGTGTTTAGACAGGTTACACTTGAGTGCAATGATTCCGGGTCAGATACAATAAGCAAAAAAAAATATGGGTATCTCTAGTCGTGTAAAAATCTATGTAGATATCTATAAAGTGTTTTCCATGGCTATTTAAAATTTTTAAGATGTTACATACACTTAAATTAATTGGAAAAGTTTTCAGTCCTCATTTTTGCTCTCAGATTGAACAATATTAATGATCCGTTAGTTCAAATACTCAGTCTCACTATCTATAAGAACATCTTCAGTTACCTAACTCATGACATTGACTTGTCCAAAATAATTTCACACGTGCAACTTTTCACAACAAAGATGATTAATATCCGCTTTATTTGTTACAGGTGGGTGGCTTCTCTATCACAGTGAGTAATTACAACAAATAAACTAATGAGGTTTATAATTACAAAACATAATAGCTGTGTAATTGTTCTAAGGTTACAGTAATCAGTCGTAGAAATAACGTAACCGTCAACGGTATGTATATTTGTGTAAGTTTGTCTGTTATTTTTCAAAAATTACACACGCTGACTATAAGATAAGGTCAGCCTTTCTTATGAGAAATCATCAAATGACCCCTCCCGCTGTGTGCGTGAGAGAGTGTCAGACTCTTACTGACTAAAACCCTTCATGTACCTTCTTGAAGCCTTTTATGCACCAGGATCGCGGTAACTCTTTCGAAAAATCCCGCAGCCCCTCAGGTCAGCCTTAAATTGTTGAAAATCTGTTATTGTATAATTTAAATACCTACCTATAGTTCAGCCACTTTAAAAATATTCGGCAATCATTAGTTTTAGGCATTAATAAATTCCGATAGCTATGCTTGCGTGTCAAAAGCAATATTTTTAACATCCCCCAGCGACAAGCGCTCTCTAATCATTACGCGAACATTACAAAACATGGTCCCTTGAGATAGCCGGAGGTCTAACACATACTTTACTTTAAAATACATTATCTCATAACCAATTCTGTAGGTACTCTTAAAACCTTATTTAAAAAACCGGCCAAGTGCGAGTCGGACTCGCGCACGAAGGGTTCCGTACCATTATTTATATAAAAAAAACACGTTTGTTGTATGGGAGCCCCCCAAAATATTTATTTTATACTAGTTTTACAGTACAACAGTATTTGTTGTTATAGCGGCAACAGAAATACATCATCTGTGAAAATTTCAACTCTCTAACTATCACGGTTCATGAGATACAGCCTGGTGACACATGGACGGACGGACGGACGGACAGAGGAGCGAAAACATAGGGTCCCGTTTTTTGGTTATGGAACCCTAAAAATCTTGAACATATATCATCATTCCATTCCTAAGCTAATTTTTATTTTTGTATTTGTTTCGTTATTAACATGAAAATGACATAAATAAAAAAAACAAATAGTTTCATTTGACCTACAGAATGTGGACAAAATGACCTTAGTACAATCTAGACGCAGAACCAAGGCAAAAAATATAACACTGCTGCATAATAGATATTATTATTTCAAAATTACTAGATGTAATGTAGTTTGATCGTGGTACAAAAACTACATTTCCTCACTACTTAAATCGGTCCTAATTACAAATAACTGGTCTGTCTATCAAGTCAGACCTTCAAACTGCCCTGACAGTCAGCAATATCGTTCTATTTTTTTAAAGATCATTTGTAACAGTTACGCAAGTCAGTTTGACACTCACATGATTAGAGTCATAAGCTTGAGGCTGTTGAGTGGGTGCCAGCTAATCACGGGTCCGGTGTGAGTATAATTTGTTAATTATACCTCGTTAAGTTTTTCTAGCACTTCTATTAAGAAAGCAATTTGTAAGCCGATGATGTATGTTACATTGTCTCGGTGATACATTGTTATCTAATTTGTTAGAAGGAAGTTGAATATTCATCGCTGTGGTTCAAAATCGATTCAATACTATGCAGAGAACATACTACGAGAAGTCGTAAAATCAGAAACAATAAGGCAGTATAGTACGTATCTCAATGACTGGTCATTCTAGAGAAAGGTGAAGGTAAGAAAGTACCTATAACACTAATGTATGGACCAACTAATAGAACAACATTCACCGGAACAAAGCTAGAACTTCACACATTAAGCAAGAATCTGCCAAACAGGTACATAAGCTTAATTTGTCACCCAAGTACAGTTTTCACTATTTTCACGTCCGCAACGGACGTTAAGTTTTCTTTACAAAGAAACGACGACTTAAATTAATTGGTTTTAATTTGTTGGAGATAAGTTTCTTTCACACTTTCGTTGAGAGAAAATAGCGATAGTGGTCGTATAACCACCTAGTGTTAATTGCACACTAATACATATGTTTTCACGATAGCCTTCGAAGGCCTTTGCGATAAAGACTGTGACTTCAATAGGCCGTTTTATTTTAATTATTATACAAATTAGGTACAAAGGATGGGCCATTAAAATGGTGTTAAGGGTAAACTTACCAAGTCATATAGAATGTAAATATAAACACATCGCGCCCATCCCATGAGACTAGCACACGAGCACAAGGCAAACGATTGCGTAAATCAATAAACACAGTATTTAAGCACAAACATGATGAACACACAGACACACGGACGAACAGACCAGTCGGCACTGTGTCACAAGGTCGCAGGGCCGGTATGGTAATCAGGGTACCTGTAACACGTCAGCCTTTATTTTAAGAACTGCACTTTGAGCTTAAAATTGTAAAATGTTGTGACCTTGGAAGGTGGTACAATTTCACCTACAGATGTACTCGTAGACTTATTAAAGCTTTGATTTTTTTCAAGTTCTCCTTTTCTCTAAAAACAGTTGTAGAAACGACTTTTTGTAAGAGCTTTTGAAGGTCAAATAAATGAAGAGTTTTACTGCATCTAATCTTACTTTTATTACCTTTGCACATTCCATACATTGGTACATTTCATACATACCTGAGGCAATTTAAAAATGTTTGGGCCAAAAATGTTCTTATTCAATAATAGGGCCGTACTTGACAAATAGAGAACCACTTGGAAATATTTATGCTAAACAGGTATAGTGACCCAAAACACCCAAAGTTGTTGTTACTCCGGTACCAGATGTCCGGTATTTGGTAAACATTGGGGCCCATTAGCACCGGCCTGCGACCGGCCCTGTGACACACTGACATATTAGATGATAACGGGCCCTTCGTGTTTAAATATATGGTTTTTACGTCTTTTATCGAAATTTACATATAAATGGTTGTTAATCAAAAGGGTGATAAAATGTTGATGAGCTTTTCATCACTTAAATTCGGAAACATTGATGATTGATACGTCTCAGAATGTGATCAATTGCTTTAAATTAAAATGTCAAGTTGACAAGCCTGAGAAAAAAAACAATTGTTGTTAAAGACCAACCGATCAATGTTTAGTAAGTAGGTAGAGGTAGATTTTATTTGTACACTTTTTATTCCTCGCATTGTAAACTCTCTTGATTTGTCCTAAAATATTTAAACATCAGCTGGTTTGAAAACAACCCAATTTAGACAGAATAGTTAAACACCACCATTCATTATCATCTGCGAAGCCTTTTCCCAACCATGTTGGGGTCGGCTTCCCATCTAACCAGATGCAGCAGATTACCAGTGTCTTAAAAGGAGCGACTGTCTATCTGACCTCCTCAACCCAGTTAACCGGGCAACCCAATAAAACACCACCATTATAAATATGCAAATAACAACTAATTCTAGTAAAAGCTTTCACTTTTATCAAAAACAGTACAGCATTAACAACCGGGTTTCGTATATAAAGCTGCGCCGGCGTCCCTTACGCTCTGATTGGCGCAGTGCGAACCGGACCAGATGCATAGATATGTATGTAAATGTTACACTGCCGAGCAGTTACAGTAGAACTGATCTGTAGTTTTATACGACTGCCAAAGTTAGTAATTTTGGGTATCAACATTAACGTTTTGTAAGCATAATTTAAATTAGTTATATGTATTCGCATTAAGTATCTAACTATGCCGTAGACATTCAATAGACAGAAAAATCAGCAGTGCTCCTCGGACCTTTTTGGCAGACATAGGGTTTGGTAATAATATGTGATCATTTCACAAGAAGTATATTCTAACAGCAAAAACCACTGAATTGGTTTAAAAATTATACATGTATGTATACAAGTGTATTTCCTAACAAAAAGTCTTCTCAAAACAATTAATAACAGTAACGGTTCCTGCGAAAAAACATCGGTCAGTTTCCCATACTAATTACAAAAGCAATACCATTCACTTGATCACTTCAGCACAGAGCGAGCATCGTCATAGAATACTAATAGTTAAGTTAAACCAGCCTTTAGCACACACTGCAGACTAAACAGTCGGCCAACAGTTGACCCGAAGGTTGACAATTTTTTTTTACGTTTATCTTGTTTTCAGTCGGTCTGCTACCGGCTAAATACCTGATCATTGTAATGTGCGTACAGCCACTTACTTTACATTGTACAGCAACTTTATACGGATTTATGAGCCCAAACAAACTATCGGCCGACAAAAAGTTGGCAATCTGCGGGTTACTGTTACATTTAAGTTAAACCAGCAGTTAGTAACAGCAACACGTAACTAGATCCTCGAGATAACAAATCACTGTAACTAACGGTTTAACTTGATCGAAACAAAAACTTATCTAACACTAGGCTGTAACCGCTAAGTAATTTGGGTTCAACTATGTGTAAACTGAAATAAGTACAAAAATACTAGTCTAGACTATAACTAGGCCCAGTTTGTGGTTTATAAAGAATGGTTGAAATAAGCCGAATGATTGAAGTCTTTATCGGTAGTCATCTTTCAGGTTTTTTTGTGTCTTTCTTTTTTTTTGGTAAAGTAAGCAAAAAGCCACTCGTGCTTTGGTAAAAATATTCACATTGGTATATTTATATTTAGCTACTATTGCTATAAGTAGTAACTATTTAGTAATTTATGCTTCAGGACAGAATATGAAAGAAATAAATAGGTTTTAAAAGAATGGAACTTTACACAAACTCCCTACGAATTTGTTGCAACACCAATGCCCAGCCATTCTTCAAAACTTTATCTCCACAGCTCACAGATATTTATCTATAAACTAGACCTTATTTATGTCAATAAAACCAGACACAAAAAGCCACACGTGTCATACCAGCACCATAATTAAGCAACTGGCGGCGTGTTCGTCCCATCATCGCACAATAAAGTTCATCTCCCACAATTACTGGTTAACACGGAAACTAGCAGCCCTCATTAACTGCTCCAGTTTCATAGTTTCCCAGACCACTGGAGTCAGGCGTAAAGCTTGTTTCATGTACATTCTCTAGCCACCAGATTAAAATATTCTTTTTTTTGTAAGGTTTTACCACTTCTCTGTCTCATGAGTCATATGTGATACACACCGATTGTTTAACTATTGTATCTGCATAGTGAAAGTGAAGTGATTAAGTTGTGTCCATCACATGCATTCAGGCTAGGGTTTCTTTACCATCTGTAATACATAATCTATACATATAATAAATCTGTAGAAAAGTAATTTTTGTACATTGAAGAAATTGACAAAAAAAATAGCCGGCATGTTAAAGGATAACTAACAGAACCCATTTCCATCATTTTTGTCATTTTTGTCTGTTTGTCTGTTTGTCTGTTTGTCTGTTTGTCTGTTTATCTGTTTGTTTGTTCGGGATTCACGTAAAATCTACGAATTCAATGCAGACAATGCTTATATACAAAAATTCTACGTAACTTGGGGTATTACTTAGTTTTTGTTTCATCGAAATCGATTCACTCTATCAAAAGATATGATTAATTTTGTGAATTCAAGATGTAAAATATTACGACACGCAATCTGTTTGTCAAAACTGTACATTTGAATGTTGTACTTATATTAGTTGTTCGGCCTATTATTAATCTTTACACAGAAAATCACACCTTTATAAGTAACTTCGGAAGAAAAAAAAAATGAAAATTTTGTTTAGCCAAGGTTAAAGTAGCTCCATCTGTGGTAAAAATACATCAAAATTGTCAAAAGAGCGAGGTGGTAAATGACAATTAATTACCATACATTCTTTATAGAGGATTATTATTTCAACAGATGGAGTTGTGTATTTTCCGTAATTCACCATATTTTAACACGTAGTGTAATTTTTCGATAGACATTTCAATAGTGTTTGTCAGTTTGCCGTACCACATCAAAATCCAACTATAATTATTACCTTGATGAAAAGAAAATTAATAGTTCTCAGCCAAATTTAAAACCGTGCCATCTAAATTATTTTTTGAACATTATGTCAAAAATGATGACTTTAGTGGAACAATTAATTATCATTTAAAGTTACAGATGGAGTTCATATCAGGATTTTTTCATAAACATAGTTTAGCTTATCTTCCACTAATGTGGTGGCCTTAAAACAAATTACTTTGAGTGAGTAGTATTAAGTAGACCTTAATTATTTTTTCTGATGCAAAATATGTAAACTTAATCCTAGAAGAAAGGAAGATCTTTCTCTCGCAAGCGCTGCTAAGCGTGAGGTAGGTAATGTAGGCTTCTGTAGCTTTAAAAACAAGCCCAGATACAAAGTGCAGATAAGAAATGGGAGCTTTCTCGATTTAATACCATACACACGTAAAATGCTTTATGCGTCTGGAAACGTACAAATTACGCGTCACATACCAGAGACATGCTTACTTTCAACTTCTGATCGCAAATACACTGTTCACGATTACGAACAGTCTCAGTAAGACCCGAGCCAAGTCTAAAAAAACACCTTTTATATAAAACTACGTTTGATGTCATTCAATTACAAAGACAGAATTGTTCTCTGCTGCAAATCCTATCCACCTATATCCTATCCTAATCCATCATGCATTGCAGGTGTGCATTGCACAAAAACCAATGGTATCCTATTAGAGAAGTCAAAAGAGTCGGTATGCCAACGTCAGCTTTTGCGCTAAGCAAGTGTTCTTAATAGTACCATCAGAATTACATTCATCGTTGAATGAGGTGAATACATTTTCAGAAACCACAATAACAGTAGGAGCCAAAGCGTATGATCGCTTCATAGAGCTCTGATTGGCCCCAGGTGACCAACTCAGGTCTGATTTGTTCGTTCATCAGATCTTTGAAAGTGTTTCGGTGGATACTTACTGTCGTCCTGTTTACGTGTGACACAAAATATGGTGTATAAACGTCGGTAGTGACGCACAGTATACAACACTTCTTGATTTGCTGGCTCCACCAAGAAATGACAAATTGCGAGCGTACATTTTGAAAATCTTGGCAAAACTGCAGGTTTCAAGTACGAACACATGAAGTGGACTCTCACAGATACGTACAGTTTGCCTATTCGTGAACTAATGCAAACATTTCGGGGGAGTCCCTCCCGGTTTAGACCTAACTCCACATTAGGCGTGCGCGATCCTCGGGCGTGTGACTAGCGCGTGCGTCGCGAGCACGCTGCGTGAGCGTCGCGTTTTGCTGCCCTGCGGCATTTGCAGCGCGCTCGACTTGACGTTTAACTGCTAAGGCGTTTAGCGGGCGGCGGGGATAGCGGGCGTAGGGGTAAGAACGCAACTCGAGCGCCGCGTGCTCGCCGCGAGCGCGTCGCTTGCACTCTTCACACATGCCGCAGGGCAGCAAAACGCGACTTTCACGCAGCGCGCTCGCGACGCCCGCGCTACTCACACGCCCGAGGATCGCGCACGCCTAATGTGGGGTCAGCCTTACCATAGTAAGTAAGTGCACAGAAAATCCCCAATTCATACAAGTCATACAAGTGTTTCTCCCCAGTAGTGAAACTATCCTACCCTATGCGCCTGCTGATGATGATGGCTCATTTTATCATCCATCCAGCTATTCCCCAACTATGTTGGTGTTGGGCTTCCAGTCACCGAATCTGTTTGAGTACCAATATTTTGCTTGGAGCGACTACCTATCTATCTATCTTCAATCCAGTCAACTACACAAGACGATATCCATGGTAAGACTAGTAGGATATTATTGGGCATTCTAATCCACCTTCCGTTCCTACGGCTCACTCCGTTCGCCTCCGTCGCTCTCGGTGGATTAGAATGCCCAATAATATAAATGGATTACCTTGTTCGATCAGCAAACGGATTGGGCGCCATTCCACTATTTCAGTTCACACACACTTTACTTACACGTTAACAAACAAGGTATTTCGCTGTATGAACCGCTAGCCTAAAATTCAGGACAGATTGTCTCATGTCTCTCCACAAAGTTAGAGATTGTGCATCACTACAGGTTACACATACTCCGTTTTCTGTGACCAGATTGGCTCGAGGACATCTGAACTTTAGGATACCGTATATATTAAACTAAAATTTGGGACAGATTGTCTCATGTCTCTCCACAAAAATAAGAAATAGCGTATACTCATAGGCACACACACATTCTATTTTCTGTGACCAGATTGGCTCAAGGACATCCAAATTTTAATTTAATTCATTCATACAGACGACACACACTTTACTTACACGTTAACAAATAAGGTATTTCGCTGTATGAATCGCTAGCCTAAAATTCAGGACAGATTGTCTCATGTCTCTCCACAAAGTTAGAGATTGTGCATCACTACAGGTTACACATACTCCGTTTTCTGTGACCAGATTGGCTCGAGGACATCTGAACTTTAGGATACCGTATATATTAAACTAAAATTTGGGACAGATTGTCTCATGTCTCTCCACAAAAATAAGAAATAGCGTATACTCATAGGCACACACACATTCTATTTTCTGTGACCAGATTGGCTCAAGGACATCCAAATTTTAATTTAATTCATTCATACAGACGACACACACTTTACATTACACTTTAAGAAATAAGACATAATGGTCATCTGAACTCCGAGCGTTGAAATAGATTATGGTGCTTTTACACTTGCCGCCGACAAAACGGTACATGAGCCATTCGACGCGACGGCGCGGCGGGGCGGTCAGCCGGTGCGACGTACTATATCATGAACCGCTTGTCGATGAAGTCGGAAACGATTTTATTATGCAGTCGATGAGTAAGTGTAAATGGGCTCTTAACATCTGCAAAACTGCAGAATTGGATCATGAAATAACTTGCAGTGTAAGAACTTTATAGCATGCGGTGTGAGTGTGGGTAATTTCCATAAATATGTTAAGCAATCATATTACAAGAAAGAGGACCGCTGTGCATGTTGCGGCTATAATTCAAATTAGTATTTTATTAGAATTCCCCATGATCAATTAAAATAAATATTATTTCCATACGATCAATTAAGATAATAGATTCGATTAGCCCAAAGTACTCCTACTTGTGCTGACGTTACTTTGTTTATGGTATGATGTTTTTCATAACTAACATTAATTGTGATCATAAAAAATGTCTTATAATTAGGTACCTACTAACATAGATTTTAAGAAAATTTTACTGACACTTATATGGATTATGTCTGAAATAAATGGTTAATAATAATAATAACCAGTTGTCAGTTCTAGTTAAGGAATTGTTTATAAGATATTCTTAATCATATCATTACCTATTGAATTGAATAGCGTTTTTTTTTATTCGAATTCCAATTACATGAATTTAATGTTTTATAAAAAATGTTCTAGTAGTTTGATTTGATTATTTTATTTCAATTTTAAGTTAAGCTGTAGCATTATTGTAACCAAAATTTTTGACGTGAATTTCATTATAATATAATAATTTCATATTATGAAATGTTTTAAAAAATGTTCTAGTATTTTGGTTATTTTATTTGAATTTTGAGTTATACTACAACATGGTTGTAAACTAAATTTTTAACGCGACTTTCGTTACATGAAATGTTTTATAAAAATTAGTAGTTAGGTTATTTTAATTTTGAGTTAAACTACAAAATTGTTGTAACTAAATTTTTACCGCGACTTTCGTTACATGAAATGTTTTATTAAAAAGTTCTAGCAGGGGGTTACTTTACACCAATTTTGAGGATAATTGTAATATTTTTTTTGAAATATTCGTATAATGTCATATGAAGTTTTATATTAGCGTTTATTAAACAAACAAACTTACATAATTTTATTATCATACCTATAATGATTAGCGGCAGCCAGGTAAGTAGCTATCGGTTCCACCTTTGTCGGCGTTGGTGGTTTTAGATTTCATTTCTCACGATAAAATTGCAATTTGGCAGTATTGGTATGCAAGCAATACGATTTAATTTGACGTAAGTGACATAAATTGGTAATACAACTGTAATACATATTATTTAAGGATTCATTTTGTGATTAGGTAAATTTTGCTGAAATTGTATTTTTTTATGAATATAAACCGATGGATTGTATCGAAAATCACATTTGCTCCAGTATTTCCAAGTGCTCATCGCTGTCTACCTTACGTTATAATCACGTGAATCTCTCTTCATAAAATGTAAGTAAGTACTACTCAAAATTAATTTAATTAAGAAGGTTAGATATTTCAGTGCGTTCTTTACATCATAATTGTTTTATAAAAAATAATCTTTGTATTCGATTGCAGGTCTGACTCCGAAGTTGAATACCAGTCGCTGCCGGGGTGCTCAGCAGTAACCGAGGCTACGAAAAACGTGCAGCCGAAGAAAAAGGCATCGAAGCGCAAAACTTCTGGGAGCGGCACCACGCCTTCGGAATCAACATCGAGGTAATTTTTGACTTTATTACTTACTTGTCGTGTATGTTATGTCCATTAGAGTTTTATTCACAAATCGAAACTAAACTCTAGTTCAGTAACGCAGAGAGCACTATCATAAATGTTAGATACGATATCTTTCATACATCACGTTTAGTTGGTCATATTTAGGAATTTCTTCTGTATCGTGGGTGCGTTTACAGACATAAATCTCACATGCACACACACCTAGACCCCGAACAACTATCTGTAGATTATACAAATATTTGTTCCGTGCGGGAATCGAACCGCGACACGCAATGCAGCAGTCGATCGCTCGACCACTGCGCCAACCGTGCCGTCAACTTTGAAGGTATTATTATCGTAATAATTATAAATAAAATGTTTTATTTTGTTTCAGTAAATACAAACATCATAGCTCGGACCTCTTCGGCTTAGAGAACGACAAGCTTCTCCCAGCGACATCGTGCGGAGACCTTGGATCGTCCCTCGTGAGCCGCGTCGCCAACGGGAAAGTACGGCGGACAGCCGACTTAACGGGGGACTTCTATGTTGAGGTGAAGGTCTACCATAAGGCTGAAGCCGCTTCCACTCCTAGAGAGGATCGGTGGAAGAAGGCGTCGGTTGCACTGAAACTGCAACTTAATAGAGGCTCCTCGACGTGGGACGCCTTACAAATATTTATGAGACGGGCTCATGAGCTATTTGATAACTCGGAGCCCATCTTTTATAGTGATAATATTAATATAAAATAATTTTTTATATTAATATTATCATTGAAAATTCAATATTTTTTTCACACATTTTTAATATTTAATTATAGTTTCGACACCAGTCTCTTTCATCATAGCCCCTATTGTGTATACCTAATGTGTTTTGGATATATTGCTTTTTACCTAAATAATTTCTTTCTACTTATACTTTATTTTTGTACCTTTTGCTGCCTTATATTAACTTTAAAGTACAAGGTAATTAGCATAATAATAAAATGCCTTTCTGTACTGTTTGTAACACATCTGTTGAGCGCAATCACTGGGTAGGTCATTTACGCAGTAACGATCATAAAAATAAAAATATTTCACATTTTTGCGAAGGCGTTGAAATTATACATTCTGCATTTCGTAATCGTATAGCTTCTTATAGAATTACCGATTCGTTTGAAAATTGTTCTTTAGAATCATTTTTAAATAATATTCAGGATAAAATTCAAATGTTAATAGATATGTCTCTTAAAGAACATACTTGTTTGAAAGTAAACTTTGAATATTTTGCTTTGTTTTTATTGGTTAAAAACGAGTCTCAGGAGATGAAATCATTTTGTACGAAAAATTTCAGTCTTTATCAGAATTATGATTATGTCACTTTAATATCTCAAGTTGAAAATACTTTAAAGAAAAAGATTGAAGAATTCCAAGACCGTGATAGTGGTTGGACTTTATTAAGTAGTTCTCATTTGGAAATTAACATTAACAAATATCAACCTTTGCGCGGCTCCGGTTTTATTGAGTTACCGGCAGCAATTAAATCAAAAAGAGCGTGTGTTAATATTCATAATAATGACGAATATTGCTTTTTGTGGTCAGTAGTTGCTGCTTTATATCCAGCTAAATCTCACCCTGAAAGAGTTTTATCATACCCACATTTCAGAAACGTGTTAAACATAGAAGGTTTGTCTTTTCCATTGAGTTTCTCTGACATAGCGCAGTTTGAAGTAAATAACCCCGAAATTTGTATTTATATTTATGGTTTAAAAAATAATACCGTGGTAGGACCGCTTTACAAACCAAAATCCTTGAATAATAAAAAGGTGATCCATTTACTTTATTTACAAAATGACAATCTGTCACATTACTGCCTCATTAAAGATTTACCGCGACTTGTTAAGAATCAAATAACGAAACATCACAGTAAATTGTACTTTTGTGAGGAATGTTTAATGTTTTTTGATTCATGTGATGATCTTAGTTCGCACAGTTGTGGAGGAATTGCCACTGTGCTGCCTCCAAAGGGCTCATTCATACAGTTTGAAAATTATAATAGAAAGCAAACTGTTCCATTTGTTATATACGCTGACTTTGAAACAATGCTGGAAAGGTACCAATCTTGTGACCCTGATCCAACAACTGCGAGTACTGTAACACGTCAGCGACATGTACCTATAGCCTTCGCATATCATATAACGTGCACATTAGATGACAGCCATAATCGTTACGTTTCGTATCGCGGTTTGGATTGTGTATCTAAATTTGTTAAATCTATTTATAACGATGCACAAAAAATTTATGGTATTTTAAAAAGTAACGTTCCCATTATTTTTACTGATGATCATGCTCATGACTTTGAAAATGCAGCAACATGTCATATTTGTGAGCAGTTTTTGTTCGGTGACAAAGTCCGTGATCATTGTCACTTGACTGGTAAATATCGCGGCGCAGCTCATAGTTATTGTAACATACAATACAAAGTACCATCATTTATACCAGTATTTTTTCATAATTTATCTGGTTATGACTGTCACCTTTTTATAAAAGAATTAGGAGAAGCTCCAGGATCTCTTAAAGTGATACCTAAAACGAAAGAAAACTATATTTCTTTTACAAAATTTATTCCGATTTCCCCTAAGGAAAGCATTCAGGTTCGGTTTGTAGATTCTTTCAAATTTTTGGGAACTAGCTTAGAAAAGTTAACTAGTACAATGAAAATACAAGAATTTCAACAGTTAAAATCACATTTTCCTATTGAAACACAATTCAGTTTGTTAACCCGAAAAGGAGTGTATCCATATGACTATATGTCTCAATGGGAACGTTATGAAGATACATGTTTGCCATCTAAAAATCATTTTTATAACTCTTTGACTAATGAATTAATTTCCGACGAAGACTATGAACATGCTCAATCTGTTTGGTCAGTATTTAATATTCAAAATATGGGTATGTACACAGATTTATATCTTAAAACGGACGTTCTATTGCTAACAGATATATTTGAAAGTTTTAGAAAAACTTGTAAACGATATTATAATCTCGATCCTGCGTTTTATCTTACAGCACCAAGCCTATCGTTTGATGCAATGCTTTTGAAAACAGGAGTTAAATTAGAATTAATTAGTGATGTTGAAATTTTTAGAATGATACAAAAAGGTATCCGCGGAGGTGTTTGTATGTGTTCCAGAAGACATGCCAAAGCTAATAATAAATATTTGGATTCTTATGATACGTCCAGTCCAAATTCATTCATTATTTATTTAGACTGTAACAATCTATACGGTTATAGCATGTGTCAGGCACTACCCTATTCCGATTTCAGATTTATGAACAGAAAAGAAATAGATGATTTACAATTGAATTTAACAAATATTAGTGATACCGCGGAAAAAGGTTATATTCTTGAAGTTGATTTAATGTACCCTAGGCATTTGCACATTGATCACAATGACTTCCCATTCTGTCCTGAAAAATGCTTACCACCTGGTGGTAATAATAAAAAACTAATACCAAATTTGTATGATAAATACCAGTACGTTATTCATTACGCACATTTAAAAAAATGTCTACAGCACGGTTTAGTGTTGAAAAAAATCCATCGAGCTATAGAATTTAAACAAAGTTGTTTTTTAAAGCAATATATTGATCTTAACACCCTGCTACGTCAGAAAGCAGAGTCGACCTTCGAACAAGATTTTTTTAAATTACTAAACAATAGTATTTTTGGGAAGACGCTGGAAAATAATGAACAAAGAATAGATGTAAAATTAGTAAACAAGTGGTGTGATTCGAACAATAAAACAAAAAAGACAACTTGTGCTGAGAAATTAATAGCCAGCCCTTATTTTCATAGCGCGTCTGTCTTTTCTGATAATTTAGTAGCAATCCAAATGAAGCCTTCGCGTGTTATTCTAAACAAACCAATATATATAGGGTTTGCTGTATTAGAATTGTCTAAGAGTCACATGTACGATTTCCACTATTCCACTATAAAGCCTTTTTATGGTAACCGAATTCAATTGTGCTACACTGACACAGACAGTCTGGTTTATAAAGTTGAAACGAATGACATTTATAAAGATTTCAAGATGCATTTCCTAAAATACTTAGATACCAGCAACTATGATTCGAATAACGAATTTGAGTTACCAATTATTAATAAAAAGATTCCAGGGCTATTTAAGGACGAAATGGGTGGTAAAATCATTAAAGAGTTCGTTGGACTGCGCTCAAAGCTTTATTGTATTAAAACGTTAGATAAAACTATAAAGAAGGCAAAAGGTACTAAAAAATGTATTACGAAGCAGTTAAAAATGATCGATTATAAAAGTGTTTTGTACAACTGCAATGTCATTCGCAAAAAAAATATTTTGTTTAGGTCAATAAAACATGAAATATTCACACAAAATGTAAATAAAGTGGCACTTTCAAGCAATGATGACAAACGATTGCTATTATTTGATAAAGTGTCAACTTTAGCCTGGGGAAATGCAACCATTTTTATGTAATGTGTAATAAATAGGTATTTTTCAATCCATTTTTACCTTGTAACTTCATTAATGTTGCAAAATATATGTAATTAGCTACCTAAACTTAATCAATGACTATAACTCCATACCTACTATCTATGATGTAAGTACCTACCTAGGTACATGGTAAAAAAATATGTAATTTTGCATGACTGGTGTCCTAAATAGGCATAAGCTTTTTGTAATCCATAATTGTAAGTACTAATATTAGTTTGTAAGAATTATGTATACTAACCAAAATATTTTTATAAATAAATATATTATGTTAATTATATCTGTGTTTTAATTCCTGATTGCACTCGCAAGTTGCAAAGGTATAAAGAAGTCTGTTGTAAAAAAATTAAATAGTCTTGATTATGAAAACGTATAATTGTAATGTTATCCGCAAAAAATGTGTTGTTTAAATCAATAAAACATGAAATATTTACACAAAGTATAAATAAAATAGCACTGTCAAGTAATGATGATAAACGGATGCTAAATATTAATATTATATATTTTTAAAATATTATGTAAAACATACAATAATATATTTTATTTCCATTCCTGATGTCAAATATTTTCAAAACAAGTGCTCGAAGCATACAAGATCAGACTTGTGAAAACATTAGTTTCATGTTCATTCCTGTCTATTGCGCTTACACGTATCTGATGTTAAATATGACACCACACAGGTGCGCTCGTATAAAGTATACAGGTTTAAACTTGTTAAAACATGACATTGTTTTCTTTTTTTTACGGATTAGTTCCGTCAATGTAACTCCTCATCCATACCAGTTCTACATTCCTCTCGTACTTTCATTCTTCATTCTGTGTCTTTCTTACATCCTTTCCATATTTTTTTTTATTTTTTTTGTATTGTATTTTTTTATGAATATGCAATGTAATGCTGCCTTACTAACTTTAAATTAGCTACTGTAAAATATTTTTGTTTCAAATTATAGTTTTTAATTAATACATTTTTAACCATATTAGGGTAATTTATAAATTAAAAAACGGTAAATACAATTTTACTGTAGCTTATTTAAATGCCAGTGATTAATTATAATAGAAAATGAAACATAATATAAATTTAAACTTTACACTATTTATTTATTTATATAACAGTAACTTATTGTATGTAAATTATCAAACTACAAACTAATCTAGAATAAGTTTAAACATTACTTTTTTTTTTACAATATTACTATAAACTAACTTTATATCTCTTCCTGCGCAAATATAATATTACCAGAATAATTGGTTACTTACACTACAATACTAACACAGCTAATTATGGCTAGGTACAATTATTTTTATAAACTTATATTAAAATGTGATTTCCTTATATATTTAATATAATGATTACAATTAAACATGTGATGTGTTTAGACAAAATAATAGAAATATCCTAAAGTTAATAAATAAAATCTACCTATATTATTCACATGCAACATATTTACATACATACAAATAATCATACTTAATTATAACTATAGTCTTCACAAAGTTTCCTTACATATATATAAAGATTACAATTAAACATGTGATGTGTGTAGACAAAATAATAGAAATATCCTAAAGTTAATAACTAAAATCTACCTATATTATTCACTTGCAACATATTTACATACATATCTACAAATAATCATACTTAACTTATAACTTATAACTATAGTCTTCACAAAGTTTTTTAGATATTTTATTTATTAATGCCTGTGTCTCGTCCATTATATAGTCCACAGGCTCAGTCACAACGTATTGCGCACTCATCACTAGCACTTCTCCGTCAGGGGTTGCAGGTTTTTGTTGTTCATTAATGTCCAAAACTTGTACTTGAATGAGCCGTACACCTTTTTTCTTCTCATTGTTGATGACGAACGATTGGTACACTGGAGTCTGCTTTTGCTTTTGACGTCTCACTCTAGGCTTCTTACTCGCACGAGGTTGTGGCTCTGGTGTATGCCAGCTCAAACTTGGAGTAGGAAAACCTTGAGCGTATTGTGAGAAACGAATGTCAGGAGAATCACACATTATTGATGATCTGAAACAAATAAAACAATAAGTAAGTTTTAAATCAAAATGAAGTAATAAAGATATACGGATAGAAAGATATAGGGTCAATACTTACAATGTTTTATTTTTTGATGAGATGTTACCACTTCGACAACGGACAGCGCAATGACGAAGGAAGTGAAATAGTTTAATGTAACAGTACTCAATAAAGACTCGTATGCTTTGAATCAATGTCATGTTTTAACAAGTTTAAACCTGTATTCTTTATACGAGTGCACCTGTGTGGTGTCATATTTAGCACCAGATACGTGTAAGTGCAATAGACAGGAATGAACATGAAACGAATGCTTTTCATAATATAAGTATGTATAATGGTATTTTATGACACATTATTAACAATCCACTTCATCATTTCCAAACTTTTTGCTGAATAAATTAAACACAGACATGTTATTATCAAAATACCATTTTCTTATACACACAGCATTATTTAATGCACAGTTAATTCTATGATGCACACAGTTAAAGTCTCTTTTATTTTTTAAAAACATTCTTTTTAATGTTGAAAGATTAGGACATCCCTTTTCACCAAGATCAATCACTTCACAGTTCGTGCATAATTCTTTAATCCACTGTATTTTTTCCAAACCCTTGGTCATTATTTTCTTATTCTCGAGATATAATACTACGATGCGTTGAAATTCTTTATAATCGATGTAGCCCTCACTCCAGTAAATTCCTCGATTTCTTTCTAACCATCTCACTTGCTTCTTTTCTTCTTTAGACAAATAATGAAACGGATATGGTGGTTTTACTAAGAATGTTTGGGTAAGTTCCTGACTTACAATGGCCACTTCCTTCACGATAAAATTATTTTGATTATCTTTAAATCCTTGGAGGTCAACTATGATGGTATCTGCGTTCATGATATCTTCTTTACGATGTTACTTAATGGCTTGTATTCAACAATACAGTCATTCAGAATGAGACAATAAGCTGCAGTTTGATCTGGTAGTTCCGAATCACTCTCAATTTCTACTCTTACATCTACGACAGGACCCGCCTTTAGATTATCTGCTTGTCTAGAGCAATCGACTACAAACAGCGGTGCTAAATCTTTAAACTGTTTCTCACTTAACAAGGGTTCTGGACGGCGTCCGTAATACGACTGTTGAAATCTGACGTATTGCTCATATAATAATGCAATTCTGTTATTAGCGAAGTTCACATTAAGACTTTCATATGGAAAATAAGTTGAATTTAGGTACACTTTTACGTCACGAACATTGCAGTGATCGAATTGAGACATGTCAGAACTTGCACTATTTTTCCTATTTGTCTGTAAGCCTATAATGACGTATCTTGGTTTTTCAATTTGAGATGCAGTTTTGATAGACCACGTATGCTTTGTAGTTTTAGGTAAAGCTGGATATTCGTAGAGATCCCAATTTCTGTAAATCATCTGAAGCGGACGATCTTTTTCTAACAGTTTTAGCAAAGAAATTTTTTCTTTATCTGATACTTTAACATGTGGTACGCGCCATATGATTTTGTTGATGTGAACGTCATCCACTACTTCGCCGGTGCTAAGTTTTACAGCGTTCAAATTAGTGTTACTTCGTAACAGTACCAGTTCGTGTCTACTATTTATGATGACTTTTTTAAAATCTTCAGCGAAACCGAGGATATTGCGAAGTGGGATAGAAGCAGAAAAACTTCCTCCATGATTATTTTTTATTCCATCGATATTCCAACCCCAGGCGTTAGACATCTTTGATTCGCCCTCATTCATTGATATTAACGATTTTATGGTTGTAGTTATACCAGCATTTTTTATTTTATCTATCTCTACTCCATTTAGCTCATACCTAATATCTTGAAATAGGTAAAGTAGAGCATTGTTGGTGAAATGGACACTAGTAGCTTTGTCTTTCGTATCCTTCTTGCTAACTATAACGGTTCCTTCCAAATATAAAGTGCTAGCTGATGGTAATATGTACAGGTCCTGTTGATTGATAGGTATGCGTATTTCATCATTTCTATTAAAACTTGTTACGTAGGGTTTGTAAGAATGAAATTCAATTCCTTCTATTGTAGTGTCGTAAGTCGGAGTGGATAAAACGTCTAATATATTCATTTTAGTAATCCGATTGCTTTAAGGAATGCCTTATTATCTTTAGTTAATTTTATTTTCTTCTTAGAGCGTGGTCTTGTATGGTGAGTAGCTCGAGTAGAACTGATATTTTTAACTTGTTGATGTACATATTTATTGTAGTCAATCATTTTTTCGTTTAAGATGCAAATACAGCTGCACTTCTTCACCACGTAAATTTATTAAGCGATTCCTTATATCTAATAGCCTAATATGAATACAGCTTATATTATTTTGATTTATCGGAAAGTATATTGCGTTCTTCGGTATTTCTATGATCCTATATCCAGGTGGCACGTTGAGTGCAAATTCGTGAATAATGTGACTTGGTTCACCGTTTATAAACGAGCCGCTTACAATATCACATTCAACCCTGATCACAGTCGTAGGTAAAATGTTGACTGGAAACTGTGATACATGCCATTTATTAGCTTTTAAAATCTGCTTATTAAATCCTAACAGTCTTCTGAAAGAGCTTTCTTTGCTAAAATCAATGTCTTTTGTACAGAAAATAGTAGTTTTTAACGTATTATTATTGCACAGTAGTTTTATTGTTGCATCCTTAATTTCAGATTTTAAATAATCACTGATATCTTGCAATTCATATGTACCTTCCGGTATTTCAATAACTTCGTTGGAACCGTAGTAGAACTTGTTATTCGTTTTGTCAATGTTGGGAATAGAATTAAATGTTGAAAAATGCAATAAGGCGCACTCATAAGATCCATCTAGTTGCAACGTATTTGGATAGTATGTAGATAAATTTGACGAATTTCCAGTTATTGACAAAGTGAGTGACATTGTGGAAATGATTAAAATTAAAGAAAAACATACATTTTATATTTTTTTATTCCAAAAAGTCATCAAATACTCTAAACATAAGTGGCCACAATTTACTGCATTGAATCTTTGATATCTTGTGTAGTTATAATAAACATCACAATTCTTAAAATATCGCATTAATTCTGTTGGAGGTTTTAAATCTCCATAGCTATCAAAATATTCACAATGCTTGTATAATTTAACATAAGCTACCCAATGAGTTCCTTCGTTCTTAGAATCGTCTAAGTTTACGATAGCGCATTCAATTTTTTTCGGCTTCCTTGGTAACTGATCCTTCATGTAGATTCCCCGGAAATATGGGATGTCTTTTGCATACTTTTGAATATCTACATTAGTCAGAGGACGATTGGGTAGCATACTTTTTAGTTTTTTGATGGTTTTATAAACAAACCTTTGCCATTTTTGTACGGCTTAATGTATAAACCCTTGCCCACCACTAAACCTTCCATAACCTTATTGTGTCGTTCTGTTTCTCGTAAATTTTGTTGAGCTGCTTTGTAATCATTCACAGTTTTTGCAATACCAGCGGCACCACCAGCTAAAGTTCCTAAAGCTGATAAACCAGCGAAAATAGGGATTAGAGGCAAAACCCCTCCAGTTTTTGGCAAAGGTATTACTCGCGGTACTCGAATTTGATTAATTCCTGGAAACATTTTTTTTGCTGCTAAATAAGCAACTTTAATCAAAGTTTTACTATTCTTGGGTTTCATTTTTTTTATTTTTGATCTAATTTTTGAAACCAAGCTTCTAAATGTTTTTACACCGGAACCAGACTTCAGTTTTGCTTTCATAACCTTGCTCACTAGCCATGAGCTTAACTTTTCACCTTTTCCCGCATCTTTTGATTTAAGTCTTTGTTTAGCCATGTTGAGTAATTGTAAGTCAGCTTTGTGCCGATGGGATAGATCTGTATGATTTGCGTAAGCAATGTCGTGGTGCATACAAGCTTCGTCTAGCTTATTCACGCCTCGATCACCTCGCAACAATCGTTTTTGAAGTTTAGTTCCTGGTCCGCAATAATTGTATCCGGGCAAATGAACTTCGAACGGTAGATTATTAATTATGTTATTTACTAGTCCACCACCTTGCATTACTTTAAGTGTACTGATACAAATATTACATCTGTATTATTTATATATTTTAACTCATTATTGCAGCTTTATCAATCCAACTGTTTTCTTCATCATTCAGACCTAACCACTTCACGAACAGTTTACGTCCTCTTCTTTTTAAAACTTTTTCTATCAAATAAACATCAGAATAATTAGATTTCTGAAGTTCTTGCTCATAAAATGACCCCAATATTATTTTTTTTCGCTGATCTTCTATGTGGTATGTTACTGGTATGGTTTTATTAATTTTTTTAATAGTAAATAGTTCAGTTGACCAATTGGGGGTGTAACCTTTCTCGAAATTGTGTTTGTATTTACTGATGCGTACATAATCGCCTACTTTAAACTTAGGTTTCTTTGTATGGAGAGAAGATATTTTCTTTAATGTTCTGTTAATAATTTCTTTTATATCGTGTTCATTATATTTATTTACTTCAGCTGGTTTATATTTAATAGTCTGATGCTTTGTATTATTATATGTCTTCAATATTACTTCTAACGGTTGTCCTAACCATTTGTAGTTTCCGTTATAGCTAAAAGATTTATATAACTTATTTTTAATAGTTCTTATTAGTCTTTCAACAATCGAAGCTTTTTTGGTTGAAAACGTTGAGTAATGGTTAATATTGTTCGTCTTCATAAGATTCTGAAACGTATTGTTATAAAACTCGGTTCCCATATCCGTTTGTAAATTAACAGGTCTGCGATTACTATCAATCAATATCCTTTCAAATGCATGAGTAACATCTTGTTTATTTTTTGATTTCAATGGTTCCGCCCAAGCATACTTTGAGAAGCAATCAATAACCACTAGCACATAATTGTAACTTTTATTATACTTTTTCAAGTTTTGCATGTCCATCAGATCGGCTTGCCACAAATCATCGATTCCTTTTAAAATAACTGAACGCCTCAGGAAATTTCTTCGTGCGGCTTTATGTATTTCATTTACTATTTGCTGTTTTGCCATTAGGGAAATTTTTAATTAACTTATCTACCTCTGCTTTAGTATAAAACTTGTCTTCGAAATGAGTCAAAACGTCTGATGACTTTGTTTTTAAATAAGACTTAACTGCATTTTGCCCATCTAATATAATTTGAGAACGTAATGAAGAAATCAGTCTATTGAATTCTTGTACTGTCTGAGCATTCATTCGATCTACATAATCCTTGTTCACAGCTTCGTCTCCTTCTACAGGAGGTCTTATTCCTTTCAATCTAGTTGTTTTTAAATCATAGTCTCCCGTTTCTGACTTGCACAGGGCGTTCTCATTAAAGTCAAGTAACTCTGTTAAACGTAATCTTTTATGAACGTGATGTCCAAATTTGTCTACGTTCATATTTAGGTGTATATTGATGAAAGGTTAACAATAAAATGAATACATTTTTTTAAATCATTTATTTATAATTTTATTTTCACGCAATTCTTCAATGATAGATATAATTTCATTGTTAACTCCAGTGTTACCAGCATCTCGAGAAGCTATCAGTAATTTTAACCTATCCACTAGTTCATTTGGATCATCCCAATATACAAAATCAGTGTTCTTTTTCCACATTTTTGTCAATGACAGTCCTTTTCCCTTCGGAATACTGTCTTGGATGGTACTTTGTAGTTTAAAAAGTGGCTTAATAACTTGTAAATATTTCTGCCCCTTATTACTTTTTATTGGTTTACCGGAATCATAGTCTCGTCGATGAGCATTTGTATCGAGTAGCATTGACTTATAATGTTGCATATCCCTGTCGGTTACCAAACTTAAATCTACATCTTTCTTTAGCAACAACTGTTTTAAACCAGGTGTATTTTGATATTTGTGTCCAGACACATTAATATATTCATCGCTGATTGTTATGCGAGCTGAACCTAGCATCAAGTTCCCATCCACCACTCTGACACCATATGGGACCCCGGCAAGTGCTTCTGAGGTTATTGACCAAGATGATGTATCACCCTGTTTATTTTCAACCAATGATTGAAACGAACAATCACTGTCCTTGTCAGATTCATAGTCACCGTCGACTTTACTCAGGTTTTCTTTCTGAGAAGCTGAATCAATAAATGAAATATCTGCTTCTTCATTTCCCGTAGCATATAAACGAGGAGGTTGCATGCTTGCATTTGCAATTAGGTTGAGAGGTTCTGTTACAGGCTTGAACATTGACTCCAGTGTCTGATTATTATCAATCTCAATGTCTTTCATCTTTCGTATTTTTTTCTTAACAGCTTCTGCAGCATCAACAATTTGTCTTTTTAATGTTTTTTCCATTTTTATATCTTGATAGGTTAAGCGTTGTTTAACGAATAATAATATTTCTGTGGTAAGATACTTAAATATTAATGATCTTAATCAAAGATTACAAAAGTGTCAAATTTATTTCTGTAACATCCTTTATTTTTGGAACAATCCTTATTAATGACTACATAATTAAAAGGTTCACTCCATATTTTTGAACACATTTCACGAAATTCGCACCATGACATATCAGTGTTGACATGTTCTTCATAAATATGTTTCAAATTAATTTCATCTTGTTTAAAAAGTATAATTAAGTTAGCATTGTCCCGAACTAACTGTTTAGGAATTTTAGTATATGTTTGGTTAAGATAAAAACAATCAATACATTTATGTCTTCCCATCGCAAAGTAATCACGCATATTGTTTTGGTTTTCGCAAGCAACATCATCAAATATGATCACAGAATTAGGTTTTGCCTCCTGGACACTCAGTACCTCCTCATTACCATGATATTTCTGGAATGATACACCAGGAACTCGTTGCAAAACTTGTTCTAAAAAAATGTATTTGGGTTGATGCAGAGTTTTCGAATAAACATAAACATTTTGAAATCTTAATCCATTCTCATGTATGAGAAGACCTATTAACAAATTAGTTTTTCCAGAATTGGAAGGCCCGCAAATAATGCAACGTACAGAGTTGGGTAGTAGGTCTCCATGACGAGAACCAGTATTTCGAGACTCGATACAAACTGTATTCACATTTAATGATTGTGGCTGTTTGACAAACTTCATGGTTACTACATGAAACGAACAGACTAAAAATGACTCAATTGATTTGTTACATTCACATTTATAAGCAACATTACGCCAGCAAACACTAAATAGTCTGTACTCATGCTCGTTTTAGTTTTAAACTAATAACCAATTGGAATGGCGCCCAATCCGTTTGCTGATCGAACAAGGTAATCCATTTATATTATTGGGCATTCTAATCCATCGAGAGTGACGGAGGCGAACGGAGTGAGCCGTAGGAATGGAAGGTGGATTAGAATGCCCAATAATATCCTACTAAGACTGATAGACTTTCTGGCTTCTGCTTAGTCGCAGCAGCTGCAGAAAATGTACAAATGACAGCTTTGTCAGACTCAAAGCATATAGACATAGATTATAGCTATTTCCTGTGAAAATTACTTACGCACCATACGTAATAATTGACTATTCTATATTGCCCACGCAGACGAAGTTGCGGGCAACAGCTAGTAACTAATGTAATAAGCGTAGCAAACTAGAATTGTATAGCAACTTTGTTTTTTTTATATATTTTTTTGTTTGTAATGCTGTTGGAGTGCCAATATATAAATATATGTAGATAAAATAAGTTTAAAAAATATACAATTATACTTCTGCGTGTGAGTTGCGTGACGGCGTGCGCTTACGCATGCATGCGGCAGGTGCGCGCGCACGCGACCAGTAAAACTGTTTCTTAGATACATACTGATTTTGCTGATGTCTTCTTTGGGATAAGCTTTTAAGCGCCATCTTTTCAAAAACGTGCTCAAATATAAGAAAAAAATAGGTAGCAAAAGTCATTTATTTATTTAAGTACTGCACTTTGTACTCGCATTACTGTTACAGCCTTTTTATCGTCCCACTGCTGGGCACAGGCCTCCTCTCACACGGAGAAGGATTGAGCATTAATCACCACGCTTGCTCAATGCGGGTTGGTGATTTCAGACTATATATGCAGGTTTCCTCAAGATGTTTTCCTTCACCTTTTTATCAGCCATTGGTGTCCAAGATATACTTAGAAAGTACATACCAACTTAGAAAAGTTGCATTATATCGGTAAAATTTGTTACTACTAATTTAAACTGGCATGCATTTAAACCAGGTCAACTGCAAGCCAAAGTCACTTACTCATCTTCAAACCACATCAGTCAACTTACCAGCCAACATCTGCCTAATGACCAATTATTCCAAAATACTTGCTTTAAGTACTTTAAGTGCATCAACCTTTGTTTACAAGTGATTACGTGTAGTAGCCCCGGTGAATGGAATCGAAGTGGCCAGTCGATGAACCGGCGCACAGTGGTCCGGATTTTCAAAAAGGTGGACATAGGATCGAAAATGCATATTTAACTCAACTAAAAATTGTTTCGTATAGGCAATTTAACACTGATTAATACATATTACTACAACTTTTCAAAAAAACTGCTCCTTCACATAAAAAAAAATATCGAAAATAAAAATGTATGGGAGAAAATCTATTTTATTTTTTTTCTCCGTTCAGTATCAAAGTATAGCAACCAAATCTTATATTCTGGTAAGTACCTATTGTTCTTAATACGACAACATATAAATTGCTTGCGTATCCCTGCGGCCTTGGCGCCTACGATGCTTCAAAGTTCAAAATTTTAAAGTTGAATTATCTTAACATTATTAATGAGTTTTTCTGAGTTTTTCTATTGGAATTAATACAAAATATCATTTTTAATAAAAAAGCCCCCCGCGCGCACCAACCATGTATTAGATTCGCCCCCTACTACTTGGGACTTAAATATACTACTGGCGAAATGACAGTATACTTTTGTGTAGAGTGTGTGTAGTTTAAAATATCATTTTTTTTTATTATATAAGAATTAAAACGGTCCGCATTCAAGCATTTGGCAAGTATTTTTTTATTTAGTAATTTACACACTATATATACAAACTTAATCTACTTATCTTTATACAAATCTAAAAATAAAATACTATATACAAAATATATACAAACATAAAACAAATATAAAAGAACATCGATCAGGCGTCGAAGTATTCCTCCGCATCACTGTCCTCCGGAAACGTGCCCAGAAGACTGGCTGCATTGCCACGTTGAATGGCAATGCTAATTCTTTGTCCAAAGAATTAGCATTGCCATATATATTATATTAAAAAAATAGAAATAAAAGTCTTCAACTTTAGTTATGTAATTAAAGACACGTGCTGATTCGTTGCCTATTTGTAACTGACTAAAACGACTCCTGTGATAAAATAGTAATTTACCCCCACCACCGGAGATATCGACGACGCTGATTGGCTGCGGTTCTAATTTTGTCCGTCACTACTTGCGCGCGTGTGTTTGTTATAAATACCTGTGCATGAAACAATTAAAGGTAATTGTTTCTCAACCCTTGAGGAAGCAACATACCTAATTATCCGTGCTGTGTGAGTTGAAGTGAAGTTTAGTGAGTTTCGTTATGGCTGCATTTGTTACAAACTTGGACATTTTTATGTTCCTTCGTGTTGCTGGAGACTTGAAAAATTGGGAACGACTCTATGAAACTATTATTCTACATATCCCAGTTGAAACATGTTCAGAAGATTTAGAAATAATCAAGACTTTTTTGAAGAACTACATCAGCAATATCAATCGCAGATGGGCAAGTGCTTATAGAAATCAGAAGACTTTCATAAATAGACATGCTGCGTGGTTACAATCAAATATTAGTTGGCCAAATTGCACGACTGTTAATTTAACCGAGATTTTTCAAGGCCAAGATGAAGGTATCGAAACCATTTCGTCAGACAACACTTCTTTTGACATCGATACTACAGCAGCTGTGATTCCGTCGACATCTAGTATTACTGTGGGCACATCTACCGAAGTTCAGATTAGGAAGCCTTTTGTTGACCTCAGCAACAAACAGAAGAAAAGACGTTCAGAGTCTCTTTTGGACTATTCGCCGGAAGAACTTACTTTTGCATTAGTCGAAAGACTTAAGATAGACCAGAAGAATGACTTAGCTTGTGTTATTGACCATATAACGAAGAACCCTGATAGTGTTCCTATTGTTCAAGCCACATTGTTTAAGAAAAATAGGAAAAAAACTTTTGACGAAGATCATGCTCTTGGTCTTTATACATCGTTGAACCTGTCAAAATGGAAATACTTGTGTTTAAGGAAAGTGCTGTTAGATTGTGAAGTTCCAGTGTTGCCATCGTATCACAAACTCCTTGAAGCTAAAAAGAAATGCTATCCACATGATTTATAAATTAGTGAGAGAGGAGCCAGAGTGAAGCTTCAAGCCCTATTGGATCTGACAGTCCAGAAGATACTTCAAATTACCGGTACCCAGATTGATTCGTCAACTGAAGGATTGAAGTTAATCAGCAAATGGGGTTTCGATGGAGCTTCTTCACAAAGCACCTACAAGCAAAAGACTGAAAATGTAGACTTCAGTGATTCATCGGTTTTTATGTCAAGTCTTGTCCCTCTTAAATTAGTTTCTAATAATAGCACCATATGGGAAAACCCAGCACCTTCTTCAACACATTATTGCAGGCCCATTAAGTTCGAGTTTTGTAAAGAGACAGCAGAATACATCAAGCAAGAAGAAGCTGCATTGAAGGAAGAAATAAAAAACATCGATTCTACAAAATGGGCAGGGCTAGAGATTAGTCACGAGCTTCATATGACAATGATCGACGGAAAAGTGGCCACTATTATAACGGATACTTCGTCTGCATCTGCCTGCAATATTTGCCTTGCAAAGCCGACCGAGATGAACAAGCTGTCAGAAGTATTTTCAAGACCTGTTCGAGAAGATGTTTATAAATATGGACTTTCTACTCTTCATATGTGGATTCGTTGTATGGAGTGTATTCTACACATATCTTACAATATGGACTTTGAGTTGTGGACTGCACGAGGTGCTAACAAGCAACTAAAAGCTGCGAAGAAACATTTGACACAAGAAGAATTCAAACAGCAAATGGGAATACTTGTAGATTTTGTGAAGCAAGGCTTTGGAACCACAAACGACGGAAACACAGCCAGAAGGTTTTTTAGAGATTATGAGAAATCTGCCGAAATAACCAAAATTGACAAAGGCCTACTTAAGCATTTTGCGGTTATTCTTCAAACGATTTCATCAGGATGTGCCATAGATATTGAAAAATTCAGGACTTATTGCAGAGAAACAGCTGAGATCTTTGTGCATTTATACCCATGGTTTTATATGCCCGCAAGTGTACACAAGCTACTCATACACGGTGCAGACATTTGTCATCACTTTGGCCTCCTACCAATTGGCATTCTTTCCGAAGAAGCGGGAGAAGCAAGAAATAAAGAATTTCGAAGAGTTCGTGAATATCATACAAGGAAATTTAACAGGATGAAGACCAACGAGGACTTACTCCATAATTTTTTGATTAGTTCAGACCCATATTTATCCCATATTCGCCCAAAATACAGCAACTCTAAACAATTCGATTTTTTTCCAGATGTTAAAGAGCTTTTGTTGTTGCCTGAGGTAGTAACAGAAGAAACAGAGAATATGGATCTACAGGAGTTGCAGCCTGAACATGATCCATTAATGTAAACGTGTCAGATTTAGTAATTTTGTTATTGTCCGAATTGAGTTTGTTAGTTAGTAAAAAATTATATATTTTTTAATCTGTTTCTTGTTACGTAAAAAATATTAGGGTCGTGGTGGCCTTGTGGGTAGAGAACCAGCCTTTCGAGTATGAGGGTGTTGATTCGATTCCAGGCCAGGCAAGTACCAATGCAACTTTTCTAAGTTTGTATGTACTTTCTAAGTATATCTTAGACACCAATGACTGTGTTTCGGATGGCACGTTAAACTGTAGGTCCCGGCTGTCATTGAACATCTTTGGCAGTCGTTACGGGTAGTCAGAAGCCAGTAATTCTGACACCAGTCTTACCAAGGGGTATTGTGTTGCCCGGGTAACTGGGTTGAGGAGGTCACGCTCCTTGTAAAACAAACACACACTACACTGCTACATCCGGTTAGACTGGAAACCGACCCCAACATAGTTTGGAAAAAGGCTCGAAAGATGGTGATTGTTATATAAAAAATGTAATATATTTCTTGTAATATAACAAATATGCCTATTTTGTCATAACACCACGCTTTATATTCCCCGAAGGGTTCGGCAAAGTTGTATACTACACAAAAGTATACTGTCATTTCGCCAGTAGTATATTTAAGTCTCAAGTAGTAGGGGGCGAACCTAATACATGGTTGGTGCGCGCGGGGGGCTTTTTTTATTAAAAATGATATTTTGTATTAATTCCAATAGAAAAACTCAGAAAAACTCGTTAATAATGTTAAGATAATTCAACTTTAAAATTTTGAACTTTGAAGCATCGTAGGCGCCAAGGCCGCAGGGATACGCAAGCAATTTATATGTTGTCGTATTAAGAACAATAGGTACTTACCAGAATATAAGATTTGGTTGCTATACTTTGATACTGAACGGAGAAAAAAAATAAAATAGATTTTCTCCCATACATTTTTATTTTCGATATTTTTTTTTTATGTGAAGGAGCAGTTTTTTTGAAAAGTTGTAGTAATAAGTATTAATCAGTGTTAAATTGCCTATACGAAACAATTTTTAGTTGAGTTAAATATGCATTTTCGATCCTATGTCCACCTTTTTGAAAATCCGGACCACTGTGCGGCGCACGCGACGCGCAGTCTGCGGGGACAATATTACTTACCCGTTTTTTGTGCCACCGAGTGTAATTTGTGATTAGACTGTTTTCTTTAGGGTATGGAATATATCTAGATGGATGTAGTTGTAATGTAGCTTTGTTGTTTTCAGATTTGTTTTAAGCAAGAAAATAGCACGGTTGTTTTCAGAATTGAACAATATTAATTCGGAATTCTTTAGCTTGTACATTTAATTTTAACTGGACATAGAGCGTAACTATTATAATAATCTGTGATAACAAGATGTATCTTCTTCTTTTTAGAAGTCGGTTTAGGTGTCCCATACAGACCACGTTTAAACTGACTCAAAAGTTTTCGGAACTTGATTAGATCAGATGAGATTATCTAAAAATAAAATTAGCAATAAATTAACTTTAGAGAAACGGGGTTTAACCTTCCCACCCTGTGGCAAGGCATCGACCTGTCCCCTGGTGCGACACTAGAGCGCAAGAGAGCGACGCTATCGCCGCATCTGAGCGCTGAACATCGGAGATGCGCCGGAGATTGTGAGAGACACAGTGCCCACAGAAGGCCCAGTAGTTATTGATGAGAAATTAGCACTCATTAACATAGTAGAAGCAAGTTTTATGAGGTATAACAAAGCAAGAAATCTAATTATGTTAATCCTAGAATTCCACCAAGATGATGAAATTCTGAAAATGAAATACAGGAATTTAATGGTTTAACCTTCCACTCTGTTGTGGAAGGCATCGACCTGTCGCCTGGTGCGACACTGGAGGTACATGAGAGCGACGCTATCACTGCATCTGAGCGCTGAACATCGGAGATGCGCCGGAGTTTGTGCGCGTTCGCAGTGAAGCACCGTGCCCACAGAAGGCCTAGTAATCGTTGATGAGGAATTAGCACTCATTTGCATAGTTAGAAGCAAGTTCTTAAGAGCTAAAAGACAGGAAGCTAAATATATGTTAAGACAATGTTTCATATAGAAAGTCGTGGCCGTAGTTTTGAAAAATTGTACAACCGTATGTATAGCACGTTGAATACACAAGTTTGAACCAGCTGTTTAGTCTGCAATATAAATGTACCGTCCCATGATACTCTCTGTAAATAATTATCTCTTCAGTCTAAAATCCCTTTTTCCGATAACGTTTACCTAACGGAGTAGGAACACACATGACATGATCCATAGTACCTAAGTAAACTTAGCTACTTGTCAAACCTCGCAAAATTTCATCCAAGCATTCTAGAATGGTACTTCTCCAGTCTCCGAGGCGCGCAGACGCAGCACGGAAGCGCGCACCTCGGCGAATAATTTTCCACGTCCGTGCGCGCGCGCATAACTGTTAACATTATAATGATCCCCTCCGGCCCCGATGGGGGGAGGTACCTGCTCATTCCTATTAATGTTCAGTTTTATACATAATGGATAATTGTGGCCTACGCAAGTAGATCGCCTGATAGAGATCCTATCATTTAGATCTACTGATAATCTTATTGAGAGTAAGCATTGAACGATTTGAATGTACATATATAGAACAATTTCTGAATTATACTTGGTACAAAATCCCGTCCTGCTTATACTATTAATGCAAAACTTTATAAGCATGTATGGATGAGTAATATCTATGTGGGTACAAAACTAATGAATGAAATGAAACTTGGAAATAATAAGTATGTAATAGGTATCAGATATTTTTAATGCTCGCTTTCTGCGTCGAAGTACCGACGTGTCTCGAAGACAATACTACATTATAATAAACTTAATTGAAGGATATTATTATAATCACTTTGGGTTGTGAAGGTCTGGTCATAGGGGACTATTTGAGATCTTCACGACCCAAAGTGAATCAGAGAAAGATGGGACTGTGTTGGTGGTCAAGAGTAATAAATACAAAATATTATGCATTCGGATTTAATTTAACTACTAATAATTATTAAAACTCCTTTGTTCGTTAAAGTTATGTGAAAAGTAATCTCTTTCAATTTCTTAGTAAATTATAAACTCATGTAATCGTTATATAATAGTGAAACAAAACGGGATAGATACCAATTTTTTTCCTCTATATGAACAGATTCTGATTTTGGATTATAAGTTCGTGACGTTGGAGGTAATTTCTGGATCCACCAAACCAATTTGGAAAATTCTTCTACTACAAAACGTTAGTTTATTTGGAAGTGTCATAGGCTATTTTTATTCCGGGTTCGGGTAGATTCGAGGTAATCAGCAATGTAAAAATATAAAGTAGTCTATGTAAGTAGCTGGGTATCTTTTTTTTCCCGAGAAAATGCATGTAAACTTAACAAACTAAGCGTGGAAAAAAGTGTAAACCTCTTAACTTCAACTTAACTAAGTGACATGACATAAATCTTATGTTACTTGGGTTACGTGCGTGTCTCTGTTCCGTCACCCCATTCACTAATGTTAATAAACAATTAAATTGTTGTAATTAATTGGCTTTTACTAATTATGTCATTTTCTTTCGGTTGCGTGTTCGCTCCCACGCTTTTCCTTTGGCAAAGCTGGTTTATATACATATTATATGCTGATCTTTAGCACTGAGCTAGGCATATAATTTCTCTCACATTATTGAGGAGCAAGATAGATACGGTCATCAGTGTAGTATGTGGTCGTCTTATAAAGTTATTACACCATAGTTATCAGATGTCTATACATATAAGTGAACTTTAGTATGACATCTGAGAGAGAGGAATGGAAGCGAAAAGCATATTGCGTTGACCCCAAATAAATTGGGAACAGGACAGGAAGAAGATGAAAAAATTGTAAGATCTTATAATGTGCTACTGCTAAATAAACTCTTCAATTTGCTAAATAAACAGACAAAAGATTATTGAGGTCGCATCTAGATACATGTATGGAATTTTTTAAACTACAAAATTATTTAAAATCAACACAGACACGAGTTCAGTCTTACAAACTCTCATTATAAGTCTAAACAACCGTTTTCTAAAAACATTAAATTTAAATTCAGTTCATAATAATAATCGTTTAGCGCTGATCTCGATAACTGTAACTGATGCAAATGCAGCTGGATCTAACTAGGATAAGTTTATTATGTTAATATTACATGCCCTGACCTTTAGTTCCTACTTAGTATTATTTTAGATAAACTTAATAATTTTAACCAACCCTAGCGTTATAGGTAAGTACACTTAAGTGAAATTACAACATTACTTATCTGTGAAATCGGATTTGTAAGTCCACATTTGTTGTTACTTTTAGGTCAATTTACTTTAGGGATAAATTACTTCGGTATAGTTGTATTTATTTTTTATTACTAGGTGACTTTTTAATATTTCATTTACTTACATAGTTATATACATAGATATTTACAACACAAAAAAAACTATCCTAGTAAAACAATAGTGAGAAATGACTACTTCATTTACTATTGGTCTGCTGTAGATAAGTTCATCTTCATGGTGGTTAGTTCTGGTAAAGCAGCCTATAATAATATATTTTGCTTTAACCATATAGATTATTATTTCTAAGAAAGCCTAGAACCAGATTGTATAAATCATGGTAATAAATAGTTTAAGAGTAAACTTAGAGTTAACTGTAACTAACATTATAAACCGTAATTATATAAACTCACAATTACGTGTTCGTTCAGTTATCGAGTTAACTGATTTACGCACTGTGTAACAGTTATTGAAAGTTGATTGCAATGTGTTATTAAGTTATTAAAGTTAACTGTTTGAGTTAGTAAGTTAGTAGGTACGTCAGTAAATAGCATGAAACTTGTATCAAAGTAGCCGATGCGTCCCGCGAGAACTATCTCTTTCGAAAAATCAAATAAACAGAATACCTAACTATCTTCAGTGTTCAGCACTTTTGTGGTAAACTCGTAACAAACCAACACACTGAACTTAAATAAGTAAGTATATTTTAAGACCTACATAATGATACATACGGATACATGTTCCTCACAAGGTTCCGAAGTTTTCCCTTGCCTAATTACCAACATTTTAATCAGTTTTTTCTCATTGCTACAATTAGAAGAAATTCAAGTAAAAGCCAGTGGTCACATCTGTTAGCGCAAGGACGCACCATGTGATTCAGGCCCGCTCGATAAATAACGCGCAGACGCCGATACCGGATCATTAATCGTTATTTATAGCATTCCTTCTGCTAGACCCCTCGTAAATCATACGCGATAATTGTCCACCGATCTACGATTATGGAACGCTAAAGATAATGCAGCCCACAGATGTGCCAGATTTGAGATAAGTAGTTTGATGCCTAATGTCTGGGGAGTATCTTATTGCTAAACATTTTAAACTGGAATTAGGTATATGGAATCTTTAATTTGTTTTATATCTAATTACAAGATTAGGGCAATATATTGTGATTTTGAATACTGCAGCTAAAAAACAGCCTGTGTTTATGAACGAGATATCCAACATAAAATGTTACAAGCAAGAAAAGCTAGTACTTATGGTATAAATCGTATCATAACATCTCCTCATAATATTTAATTACCAATCACTCCAAATTACAGACTAGCACACTTGTCAATCTACTGAGCTGTCCAACCTGTTAGAAAACTAATCAAAGATTACAAAAATAGGCATTAATGTATGCGCAACCATTGATTACATACGCCTAGTCTATGTCAGAGCTAGGGGATCATTTACTATGTACTAATCGTGTAATAAACGGATGTTTCTAAGCAGTCTATGGCTAAATAATTTGCGGTGTCCAAGTAGGCTGGTTATTACAGGAACGTGTGTGTTGGCGTGATCTCGCGGGAAGAATTCCGCAGATTCTAGGAAGAGATGCGCCGGGATCTCGTGCAGCTTAGTGCAGTGGAAATATAGTGCACAAAATTAAATAATGTTGAGAACGGTACAAAAAATTAATAGTTTAAAAAACTAAAAAACTCACTAGTCATGTATTGTCATCAGAACTCAGAACGTGTGCAAAATTTCATCCTAATCGAAGACCGGGAAGTGGGTCAAATTAAGATTCTAAGATTTTCTTACATACATAGTTACAAGTGAAGCTAATATATGCGTGTTAAAAGTACATATTTTTTTACACATTAAGCAATATTGTTCTGAAATTTAGTGACGTGAAAGCAACGAAAATAAACTGAGTCTAGTTTCTGCAATAAGCGATTATTATTTCCAACGCAGCATTGATTTAAGTTGATTGTTTCAATTACGAAATCAAAAGGCAGCCCTACACCAACAAACCCCATAAAGAGAGAGTTGCATCGATCACAAAACCCATACAAAACTTAATAGTCAAAACTATATTAACCCTTGAACCCATATGAGTCAGGTATAAACATAGTGTTTGTCTCAGGTGCACACGCGCGGATTATCATAAAGAAAGTGGGGCCGGCGCGGGCGCATCCGCGAGAAAACTGACGACTTACCGCACTTTTGCCTTCGACAGACTGGGTTGGCGACAGGTGGAGTTCATTTAGTTATTGTTCTAGGCTTTGAAATCAGTTATCGGTCGCCAATATCTGGGTCATGTTAAGTTAAAATCAAAATGTATTGATTCGAACTCCGTGTTTGCCGCGACTTTCTTTTTCTTTTTGCACCCGGATGAAAAGTAGCCTATAATAAGCTTTTCCAGAGTATGTACCACCAACACAGGTACCAATCCTTCGGAAGGCTCATAGATACTTTTTAGTCTGAATAATGTCACAATATTTGATTGAAATGAATGATTTTATCTTGCGAAGAAGAAAGCTACTTATTACAGGACTACTTACTAATTCTAGTTAAGAATGAAGAAGATGTTTTGGCTCTAATTTGACCAAATAAGCATGATTTAGATTCCTAATCGTCAGGCAATGGCTTTAGTTGAAATACAGTATCAAAACCACAGGCATGGTCAATAGCACTTATTTATTCTAGCACGTTTTTCTTCTAAACGCGGATATGCGTCCATTTGCGTTATTTACCTCGGCTATCTGTGTCACGATCCTGATTACTTTGTTACATATTCATAGCGGTTTGCTTATTATACAGCCGTTAGATCATTTATTTTACACCACTAAAATCAAAGGCTTGAATTCATTAGTTCGATGAGTATGGCCTAGCGTGGGAATCGTGTGAGGTTTAAGTAAAGTATAGCTAGGAGTATAGTAGTGTTGTGTGCACCTTGACTTCGATATTGCAAGACCCTTCGATCTTGAGCGTGAACTAGTGGTATTTATATGCAATTAAATGCCGGTATAAGATTTAATGTTAAGTTGTAGAGGTATATTAAAATGATGGCCACAAAATATGGATGTCTACAGAAACGATTTTGGGCCATTTTGGTACGGTAACTTTGTGCTCTACATATTGCAGTGATTTGGCACGCTGATCTTTGGCAAAACATTGTGTCAACCCTACATTAGACATGTTAACAAGTAACTTCTATTCATACAAGAATAAATGAATGAGCATCCATGGGACATCCTATGACCATAGATGTCATGTCTGTTTTCACCTTGAGGCTTATTTCCTATGTCCGTTTCTGATCTCGACTTTTCTAGCTGTCAGTCTTGAGAAGATGAACACGTCAACAATCTCCTTTTCCTCCTACAAAAGTATGAAAAAAATAATTAGTACCGACGGCTCATACTAATTAATCAAATTAATGTATTTATATATTACCAACCATTAGGTATCTTTCCATCAACATACCGAACACGAGAATCTAATCTCCACGTTCCTACTCAATAGATCTATCGATAACCCAGGACTGCCCACACTTACACGAAAGAGAAACGCAGTTATTTTAAAATCTCTCATTAGAAGGCTCGACAGCTTTCCATTGCCATAAATCTAAACTGTACTGGTTATCATAAATTACCTAAATTGTCGGTGCCGCACACGGCGCTCCGAGGCCTGTCCCGGCTGACCCTAAGATATGAGGGCCCCGGGATCTTGTTAAACAGGGACCTGTGCCCACTACTAGCTGTAATACATACGAATTACTCCTCAGTTTGGACGTTGGAAAGCAAGCTGAAGCAATTAAAATCTCTACAGTAAATATTGGGTACAATCTATCAAATGTATAAAGAAACGGTCAATCACGTCCGTTGTTAACAAAAAAACCTTCGTGTACAGGAGCCATTATTTTATAATTTGAAACATAATAAACTACAATCAAGCTCGATGTCAATAATTAGAGAAAGTCAAGCACGGGCTAATTGCCCCGTCAAAGGATACTTTTTTTTTAATATTGTAAAGTTTGACTGGAATGATGCCATTAACTTTTTTCGATAATTTAGTGGCTATTAAAAATAATATTAACGTTAAATAATAGGCTGACTGTATCATTATACTACCGTAGCTCAATAAAATAAGACCTCCTTTGAGAAGGCTGAATGGCGTTTGCCTTTGCTTAGGAACATTCTGTTTTCAAACAATAAGTTGTAGCGGGAAATGTGACATGTAGGTCAACAGCTAAAATAATTGCATTTGCTATCGATAGTGAGAAGTTTTCCAATAAGGAACACATTTCCTTACGTTAGTATTACGTATTATGTAATAACTTTCGCTACTAAAGTTTAATATCGTAGTAAAATGTGTGAAACAATAATTGGCTGGTGCATAAATGCTGCGTTTACGACGTACGTCTGTGCATCAAACAATAACTTAGTGGCATGGAAGGTAAAGAGAAAATATGCTAATTGCTTAGTACTTACTTCTTTCTGTATTGGTAATTATTTCATGAGTTTCTGATAAAGTTACATCTTAATGCAAAACGGAGAGTAAAATATAATATTGATTTTTTTGATTACCTACATTTTACGTAGTCACACAGTTATGATTTGTATTCAACTATTGTAACTTTTTTACCGATTTCCCTAAAAGAAGGAAGTTAACAATTCACCGGAAGATATGATCGAATCATGCCTGTAAATCTTATTCACGGCCAAGGTTAATGCATCCGAGAGTCATATTAAGGCCTACAATCGCCTCAAGAAACTTCATTTTTGTTGACGATTTAGGTCAAGCTTTTAACATTCCGACCTTACATTCTTACCCTGTCTGCATCATTACTAAACTAAGTCCTCAAATCATTGACAATTTGTCTTTATAGGTATTACCTTCCCTGCATTATCAGATTAATAACATGTGTCCCCATATTGTTACAGATGCGTGTATAAGCGGTGCAGCGTCGGCTTGGCATGGGCCAGGCGGGCAGCCACGCGCCGCCGCCGCAGCGCGGGCGTCGGGCGCACACGCTGCCGCACGACCCGCCGCGACTTGCGCCTAAGGTTTGTAGCTGATTTTACTAAGTTAATTTTGGCCTATTGCCTTCAATAAGGCTGGAACATAGGTATATTAAGTACTAGCAAACCAGATAGCTAGATGAGAAGAGAGATAGAAAGCTCTGATCTGACCATTCTGTCATATTGTAACTTTAAGGCAAATTAGGCAAACATTGTGTCAACTTTCTACGGTTCGACTCGAAGAATTGACTGACTCGATCGACTCGTATAATATCTTGTAGGTTTTTGGAAAAGCTGCCCAATACTGGGATGGTTATTGCGATCGTTGCTATTATTTAGGAGGCTTACTTTTGGAATGGGTCGAGATAAATCCGTATATGACAAAATCCTAGCTTAGTAATTCAGTAACACACTCACCAACTTTTCTTGTTAGCTAGAAATATTTCATTTTCACATTCCTCTTTCCTTCATATCAATCACAAAGTTTATAACAAACAAATACACGGGATCTAACAAAGCCTCCCAATTAAAATACCCAAACATCCTCGTGTGAGGTTAATTGGGAGGATTAAAGACAAGTACTTATTCAAAACCCATAGTCACGCGACTACTATTATTTACAATAAGCTAATCGCTATTAATTGTATAATAACAATATATTAACGGACCCACTATCTCCTGTCAGAGGTTTTATTAATTTAACTTTCACAGACGGTAATAAAATAAAATAATAGTTAAGTATTATGGTCATCTCTAGCTATTTACTGTTAGTGTTAATGGAATAAATAGTTCCTATTAGTTATGATTGTAAGGCTTTACGTATTCCTTGTTTATATAGGTGGTTATGAGATAGTACATTACTTTCTAACACTTAGGTAGACTCTACACTACCGAATTTTTCTCGCGATACATTCATCATGGCGAAAAAACTGGCAGTTCCAACAAAGACTCCTGCATTAACTTGATGGATTTTACTGAAAATCATTGCAAATAACGTCCCAAAATAATACTCACACAAATGTACCTATAACGTTTGCTTATATTAGCTTCACTTGTAACTATAGGTATATGTAACAAAGTCTTGGAATCTTTGTGTCCCACTTCCCGATCGTCGATGTTAAAACCGTGTTTTTTAGATATTTTTTTTTCTCAGGTGCTACCAACGTTATGCGAGTCGCCGCGACTGCGCAGTACGGACAACGGCGCGATCCTGCACTCGGGCGGCACCATCAGCGGCCGGCGACCCAACACCATACACGATAATGTGCCGCATGGACATGTGGTAAGATATGTCTTTAAAATTTAAATATATTGAGTAAATTAAAATTAAAACAAAAAAAAAGAGGACGATGACTTTGACAGTAGCTTGAATTTTTTTTTTAATATTTTCTCTCATTTCTCAATTTTTATCAAAACAAGCTTGCACCAGTGACTTAACCCTCATATAAAGAAATAAAATGAAAATGAGCCTTATATACCCTTCCTAAATGAATGGGCCATTTAACATGAAACAATAGTTACAGAGATAAAGATAAGAATATTATGTAAGATATACCTAATATTGATTTATGAATTAATGTAATTTCCAGCACGCGAACGTGTACCGGTCGCGGTCGGCAGGGACCTCGGGTGAGAACACTGACATACGCACTAGAGAGAGAGATCCTCTGCATCGGTCACACACCAACTTGGAGCTACGACATGATGGTGAGTTACCTGATGACAAAGACAGAGGTGGAAAGACGGAGCAACCTAAATGACAAAACAAGCAAATATAAGGAAGTAAGAAGTAATGTCTTGTGTTTATGCTTTCAGGAAGCAGTATGAACAAGCGATTCGGGTCTGAACCAGACCTGAGGATAGAAGAGGAACAGAAAACGAGAAATGGAAACAAACACTTTCGAAAAAAATACAGAGCACCCCCACCACCCACCAATGACGTAAGTACTAAATCTATATCTATATCTTCTATATATATAAAAGAAAGTCGTGTTAGTTACTCCACTTATAACTCAAGAACGGCTGAACCGATTTAGCTGAAAATTGGCAGGGAGGTAGTTTAGAGCCAGGAGAAGGATATAGGATAGTTTTTATTACAAAAAAAAATACAATTTATTCCGGACATACAGCGCCATCTATTGTTCAAACCAAAAATCTGCCGGATGCCACTATTCCACGCGAACGAAGTCGCGGGCAAAAGCTAGTATACTCATAAAAAATCCTCTAGGTGTACCTAATGTGAATGCAATATTAATTTTAAATTGATTTCTTGTTATAGAACTTCGAGGGTTCATCGCCAGATTCCAGCGAAGGGAACGCGAGACCTGAACCCCAGAGGAAACTAAGACTGTTCAAAACGAGAAACGAAACCAAAAAACTGAACGGCCAAGAAAACTTGCAGTTCAGAAACTCATATCATGAATACAAGTCACTCGACATGACCGACAACGCGGCGTTCGAGAGACGATACAGATCGCCTTGCAAGGACAAGGAGCAACACTTAAAATACCCTGACAATAAGGATATGGTGCAGAGCACCGCCTCTCTCAAGAGGGAGGAACGACTCATACAAACGAAACAAGACTACAGGAAGACGAGGATAGACAGGATGAGTGGCTGTCGAGCGAAGACATCCAAGAACGAACACAGTGAAGCGTGGAAGACTCCACTATTAAACAGGAATTTCAGGTACTCCGAGAGGTTCAAGAAAGATGACAACGAACTGCCCGCGCTCAGGAGAGAGAGGACATTCGATGAAACATTGATCGCCAGCGAGAGAGAGAGCGAGTCCTCTAGAGCAGCGCACGAGAGCAGGATGAAGGCCATCGCGGAACAGCTGAGGGGGGGCAAGCCCACCCCTCTGGCGGAGACCAACAAACCGTTGAGAAAATCTCTTCCTTCACTATTGGCAAAAAATAATGAAGAAAAAGATGAATTTCAAGCAGAACTTAAGAAGGCTACGAGTAGAATTAGAAATCAATTAGGCAGTAAACTTAATGATAGTGAAACCAAAACTAGTCAAGAGAAGAACGAGTTGAGAAGCCCAACGAAAATACCGAGTAAAGTGAAAAAGTCTAGTCCAAGTGTTGCCACCAAGTCTGACGCGAAGGTTGTTAGTAGACGACCCTTCAGTCGGACGAACGAGGACAAAGCTAGACAGACGAGTAACGTTGTTAGTGCTAAGAAATTGGACAATAAGTATAAGGCGAGCAGTAAGGAGAACAGCCGACCGATGCCGGACAGAGGGCAGGCGTCCGGGAAGGAGTCCACTCCTGAACACTCACCCACTAGGAAGTTGGAATCACTGCTAAAATCAAACCAATCGTCGCAAGAAAAGTAAGTTTTAGCAAAATATATACCTACTTTTAACACGAGCCTTTTGTAATAAAAAAACTTTTGACTTATCATAAAGACCTACCTACCTGCTCAATTATTTCTCTTTATTAAAATCAAATGTCCTTACTTCCAGACAAAAGCATGCAGCTCCATCCAAACAGTTCTACTTCGGCATGATAGAGAGCAAACAGACAGACACGAACGACCACCTGAAGGACTTCCCCGGACTCGGCAGTCCCATCATCGAGGAGATCTCCAACTTCCACCTGATTGAACAGAAACTGCTCAACTATCAGGAGGACGAGTCGGAGTTCGATAAGTTCAATGAAAAGCTGAAGGAGGAGAGCAAGACTAAGAATTGTAAGTTAACTGCTATTTGTTAAAGCATGTGTGCTTCTACTATAGAATATAAAAGATGTGACTTGAGAATGATGGCTATTCATTTAGCATCCAGAAAAAATGGTGAAGGATCACTACTTGGCGCATTGACTGCTATAGCTGTATTGTTATTGTTTTATCTTTATTTTCCGTTTATTGGCTATATATTTTTTATATCTTTGGTATTCATAGTATATACCCGTTTTCAATGAATTCTTTAGATAAACTCCATCCAAAGGTTGTCTGGAAGAAATCGCTGTTTAGCGATAAGACCGTTAATTGTCCTGTTGTGTGTTGTGATTTCCCGTGTTGTTAATTTTCTTGGTGTACAATAAAGAATAATCTAGCTATCTATCCAGCTCAAAACTAGTGCCTAGGGCAAAGGCCTAATCAGTTAGGCAACCTAGTGCCAGACACTGCCTCTCTCCCTATATTAATTAAAGCTGCTTACCCATCACTAAACTGTTTTACTTAATCTCTCCCCCAGTATCATCCGAATCAGCGCTATCATCGGGCGGGTCGGTGGAGTCGGACAGTTCGCTGGGCATCGCGCTGAGACTGCGCCCCACGCTGCCCAAGAAGCAGCGCTGTGTGCCGCGCTTCTCGCCGGCTGCTGCGTGGAGACAGCTGGCCTGTCTGGATGATCATCTCGCTGCAGGTAATCCAAAGCTGAATGTGCCTTAGAAAACACCCTTCCCTGGAGTTGCATTATTGAGAACCTCCGGTACCACCGGGTGCCGACCTGCCTCCGTAGCGTGGTCGAAGCCTATCTAGAGATGAAACCTGGAGAAAATCTGTCTTAGGGACTAGAAAATTGGTTTATGTTGTTTGTGTTTCAGCAAAAGGCAGAACTTCAGAAGGAAGGGTAGATTTAATCTTTCGTTAATTTAGGTCATTATAGTTGACTTTCCAATCGGATTAAAATGAGATTAATTATCTAATGGGCATATATTCCGATTCTTTCTTTGTTTTTGCTACCACACGTGTCCTATTTTCAAGATTGAATCTATACTTATTACTTAGCTTTTTATGTAACAGAGACGCAACCACTAGCAGTAGAGACGAAAATGTCAGGAGACATATCGGCGGAGTCATCGCCCCGGTCAGACCAGTCGGCCGACAAGTCGGGAGACTCCGGTATATCCGGAGACCACATGCACTCGGATCACAGGATAGACTCGCCTCCTACACATCATGTGAGTAACCTATGTATATCAATATGCACAGGAGTTGCTTCAAAATGGACAAAATTAATAACAACACATAAAAATTATACCTCATCGAGGATATTGTTTGAGTTATAAATATACAAGACAAAAAAAGACAGTTTATTTCAAAATCGGGCCCTGTAAAAATCTGCCTCCTAATAATATTTTTATTTTCCAAAAATTCTTTTCCATCATCGAAGTCCGGGGTTCTGAACACCACATTCGCGATCAGACCACTAAACCAATAGCCTTTTTCCTATATCCCTTAGGTACACACACAAGACTCAGGCCCAGCCGCTTGGACTCCGCAGCAAGACCTGGGCGACAGCAGCTCGGACGGCGCGGGCGGGGCCCCAGCGCTGCTGGGCTCGGGGCTCGCCACCTACAGCCCCGGACACCAGCCCTTCAGCCTGTCCCTGCCCAGGGACCAGGACCGGGTGAGTGGGGGGCAGGAACCGCGGGATGTTAGGCGAGGTTGATGATTGGGGATCCTGGATATTGACGTACTGAAGTCTCTTTCATATGCTTTTGATCAGAAGTTTTGTTTCACTACTATACTGTGTTGCTAAGGTCACGATTCCTTTTGGAAGACTAGTTGTGGACATGTGGTGCATGGTCTCAGGTCTGGCAATCAGTCTTACCAAGGACTACCGTATTCCTCTTGTTAACAGGGTTGACTTTAAGCTGACCGCTACAAACAGCTGGAAAAAAGGCTAATTAAAATTTTAGGGTGGGTTTAAACTCCTAAAATGTATAAGAGACCTTGGTACGTCTACATCAGAATCCCCAAATCGGTTTACATTTTTGTGGTATAATGTTGTAGTGATTTTAGATTAGCGTGGTGACTAACACACTAATGGCCCACCTAACCTCCCGCGGCCGCTGACGAGGAGTAAAGGTACTCACAGGCTAAACCTTTGTACGGTGGTGGCCAGTTGACGGTGAAGGGTTATTACATCATTTACATGGGTCTTACTACAAACTACTGCTGGGCTGCTGCAAAAATGTTGGAAAAATGTTGGAAGTTGGTTTTAGAAGAAGGTCCTTTATTTATACTGTATGCTGCTTTTCTTGGACTATGCATGTCGCTTTGTATGTACCTATTATTTTGTATGGCGTCATTAGTTCTTCATAAAATATACTAATGTTATTTTAGTGTTCAATCATTTTCAGTCCCTATTGACCTTGATTGAACTAAAAATCTATTTCAGCTTTTATTTTTTTTTCAAATTCCCAATATTTCTGTTTCTCCCACCCTGTACCTTAAACCTTCCCTGCAAAACCAATCCTGTGAATGATGACCTTTATTCCTCATCAGCTCACAGTACAACAGTTGGCAACACTCTTCCCATAGTTTAAAGCCATGTCGTGCTTCTATGACTGCTTCCAGGGCAAGCAGTTGCAGCAAGGCTTCAACAGTCTACAGAAACTTCGGAAGTCGGTGTCCGGAGCGTTAGGGGCGGCTCTAGGTTCTAGAAGGTTCGATTTAGAACATGAGCCGATGTTGGAAGAGCCGGAACAGAACTGGTTCCTGACGAAGTCTGCTCCCAACTCCTTGAGCAATCCACTGCTATTCCAGCAGCCGGCGAGAGCAAAGGGATCCGAAGAAGATGCTATTAAAGAGGAGTCTTTGCCATCTTCGGAAAAGGTGAGGATAATTTCAAATTCTTTGCACATAATATGCCATAACATAACACAGACACTGCCTGATTGGATAAGTGCATAAAATACGTCATATACATTGATTGTCTTGCAACTGCCTGCTCATACTTTCTCATTAGGAAACAAATAACTCATCGATACATGCAAAGTATGCTGGTGTGTTCAAGACAGTCCTTATGTACTCTCTTATTTACTTTCTTATGTTCTCCCATAAATACTCATTTGTGTACTCTCTTAGGCACTACGTTTATGTATATATTTCCTAATGTACTGTCATGTGTGTACTTCTTAAAGCACAGTAATAATAAAGAATCAGCCGTGTTACTGTGAAAATCGCCTTAAAATGTTATGTCACTAGTATTTATTATTTGTATGCCTCCACCAAACCATGGGACCATATTACTGGATTTTTGGAAGACGAACGTGGTGCCGAAGTCAACACGCTGAAGCCTTTTTGAGATTAATGATGACACAAACCGACTATTATTCCCGTATTTGCTATAGAAATGTATCCAAGGACAATCCCTAAGGTTCTGTGCTTAACTATTGCTTACTATAGAATAAAACTACTTGGGCTATTGTGTTAGGATGCTATTATGTTATTTTTATTTTTTCTTGTTTTAAATGGATAGTTAAATACTATTGTTCCTCTGTCTTCAATTACCCGAGGAAGTGCCAACTCGTGTATTATGGTAGCTAATATTTATTTAATTTCGTAGTTAGTGACAGTACTTCTGGATATTGAGAATGAGCAAAAAGTTTTCCAACTCTTTGTGTAAAACCTAATAGTGTTGTTTAAATGTCGTCTACTGCAGAACTAAATAAGTTTAGTGCTTGATATCTCGAATGGACAACTGTTTACTTTGAAACTTCAACGTGAAAAGTTGTTATAAGAAATGTACAACGTCGTGATCGTGGTGGACAACTAGTCGTGGTGGCCTAGCGGGTAAAGGACCAACCTCTCAAGTATGAGGGCGCGGGTTCGATCCCAGGTCAGGCAAGTACCAATGCAACTTTTCTAAGTTTGTATGTACTTTCTAAGTATATCTTAGACACCATTGGCTGTGTTTCTAATGGCACGTAAAACTGTAGGTCCCGGCTGTCATTGAACATCCTTGGCAGTCGTTACGGGTAGTTAGAAGCCAGTAAGTCGGACGCCAGTCTAACCAAGGGGTATCGGGTTCCCCGGGTAACTGGGTTAAGGAGGTCAGATAGGCAGTCGCTTCTTGTAAAGCACTGGTTGGGAAAAAAGGCTCGGAGGATGGTGAAGAAATGTACAACGTAAGGGTGCTTCTACACGGCGCATGTAGCTTGCGCATATTGAGGCACTTGCGCTACTTACGCAAGAAGCCCGGGTCTTAACTTGCTCCAGCTACATGCACCGTGTAAAAGCACCCCTACTTTAATTCGGGCCTAAATATAGAGTTTTAAACTTTCATGCTAGCTTTAGAACATTGATTTGGTAAATGATAAATAATTTTACGAAGCATGTGGAAGAATGTCGTATGTATTGTGTTCAGGAGGAGCTAGGCACGTGGCGGGCCGGTACATCATACCTGTCGTGGGGAGGACACGTCATGTACTTGCCTCCTGCACCTGCTGCAGAACAGCCGCTGTCCATGCTCGGACCTATTGATAGGCCAGTCAGGTATGTACTCATTTCTCTTATCTGGAGGGTGTTTTTGAAGCATTTAGTTTACAGTACGCTTAAATGACTTTTTTGATTAGAAAAAAAATTACAACGTTTAGCAGCCGTAGCGGCAGTAAAGTTAATTGATATGGTTTTGAATTAAAAATATTTTTTCTGAGTCAGAAAAAGTTGGTTTTTGTTTTTAAGGTTCATGTTTGTCATTATGATTTTTTTAGTGATGGAAAAAACATAAATGACCCCTCTCGCTGTGGGTTAGCAGCGGTGAGGAAGGGAGTGTCAGACTTCTACTGACTAAAAATCCATCATGTTCCTTTGTAGGTCTGTTATGTACTAGGGCCGCGGGTTACCGAGAAGAAGGGTTAAAGAGTTATCTTTCGGACAATCCCGCAGGTGTCTGTTATACCTAGTTTATAAGTAATTTAAATTATTCTTCGGAGGGATAAATAATGTTTAACATCAAAGCTTTGAAGCTACTTCAGAGTGTTATTGTTCTCATATCTAATTAAAATATGTACATACATACAGGAGCAAATCGAGCGGGTGTTTGGAAGCGTCGGCGCGTGCGGCGCGCGCGGGGCTGTGCGCCGAGATGCGCGAGCGAGAGCGCTCCGCCTCGCCCGACCTCGCGCGAGCCCTGCCTGCAAGAGTACTGCCCGCCAACACTGTAAGTACTCAATATACGAGTTTAAGTACATCTGTGTCTTGAGGAAAGCTGGACTATTAAGTCTGAAATCACCAACCCGCATTGAGCAAGCGTGATGACTAACGCTCAATCCTTCTCCGTGTGAGAGGAGGCCGCAGCCCAGCAGTGGGGCGATAAAAAGGCTGTAACGTAACGTAAGGATATGTGTAACCTAGTTTAATGGTGTATGGGAAATAAAGTCTGTTACAGCAGAAGTATTTTATCATTAAAATGTCCCCCATCAAGGGACATTTCTAGGTAAACAAAAAGAACGTAATAATTTCATCTTCCTGTGAAAACTTAGCAACTCAAAAACCCTACGTACCATTTCCCAACAATCTCGCAAGTCGCAACTCAGCATCACAGATAACTAATTGTAGTACCACGATCAATTGAAACAGAACATCACATTAATACCTTTCTCATGTCACTAGTTACCCAACATTGCCAACCTTTAATATTTCATCCGATTGTATAGATAACTGATCTTATTTATGAACCTAATTCTGCAAGCGTGACTCACAAGTTAGCGTCTGTCTTTTACTATTAATTGATGATGATGAATGCTCTTCTCAAGAGTTGTAGACAACTTTTTCAATGTTGCAATTCATCAACATTATTGAAGGGCAGAATAACCAAAAGACGTACCTAAATAGTAAGACAAATCATTTTAACCAACTTCTCAAACATCTGATAGAATGTAACGGAATTTTATTTATCGATATTTACAGAAATAATATATGTAAACCTTAAACTGAAAATAACAATTAACAAAAGAATATTTACAAATTATTTTAAAAAAAGGAAAAGAATTGAATGGATTCAAACATAATAAAAAATATTTATTTTTAGCACAACCTTCTATAAATACCTATGCGTACAACTCATGAAAATAACTTTTCATTTCATCAATAAACCATCTTCATAATGAACAAATGTAAATGTTTGTGTATCAATTCCCTATTGTAAAATAAAAACTATGATTTGATTACACATCATAAACTGCAGTACATGCTCAGAATTTAATTTTCATTCAATTGTTTTACTTTGACAATGTCATACGAACTCTTTTTTATTATTATTATTTTTTTTTTTATACGAACTCTATCTATGCCAATGCAAAAATAAAATAACTCTGATCGTCTTTCAGTTTTGGTTTGTCGGGCAAATGCTACTCGATTTTAATCCGATTGATGGAAGTGTTCCCTCGGGACGTAGGTAAAGCCGCGTGGAAAACCCAGTTGTTTTATAAAGAACTAGCTGTTTCCCCGCGGTTACAGCCGCGTCCCGTGGGAATTACTGCCCTTTGCGGGATTAAATATAGCCTACATGTGGGATTTAATGATGACTGAAAATATTCTTGATGCTTGATAACGTTACAGTGTCTTTGCTGTCTCGTAACACTACTGGAGGTGTTTTATTGGCTTATATACCTAAATTGGGAAAGTTCAAAAGAACTCGTCACTAAATAACCCTACCTATAACGCTCTCACATCAAAACTACTGCACCGATTTATTTCAAACTTGGTTACACAGATAGTCTACCTGGAGTCGGAAAAAAGACATCCGTTACTTATTATCCGGCTGCGAGAAGCTTTTCCCTCGGGACGCAGGTAGAACCGCTGGGAACAACTAGTATGAGAGCTAGAAATGGCCTTATAAAAATCTATTGTCCATTTCTCCATAAACTGCGATAATGACCTCACACCTTTACTCACTCATCTTGAAATCCGTTCACAATTTGACGACCGTTTACCTTTGTGATTCTGACCTACTCATCTTCATCTTATTGAACGCATTACGGAGCAATTTCCTTTAGAATACATGAAACGGTTATGAAAATTAACCTATTTTTGGTTTGTAGTATTGTGTATCGCGGTTTGGCGGTACATTGTCGTCGCAACAAGTTCCCACGAGTACGTTTCCTTGTGTTCGTAAGCCGAGCTGTTGGTACCCGGCCTTGTTACCTTCCGTAATTTGAACAGCTAGACGTGGGTGTTTCTATATACTTGTAATAATTATGTAATGTCTGCCAGTAGGTGTTGCATTGTATTATGTTACGGTTTTTGTCTAGATTCGGCTTTATTAGGTTACATTTTATCTAGAGTTTTAATCGTTTGCGGTCGGAATCTGACTGTGTGAAGATATGCTTGGGAAACAGGGTAGCCACATTTACCTGTTCATGAAACGCAGACATTTTCACTCTTGTGTCTAAATAATTAGGATATTAAAACCTCATTTGGAGGTCTTATAGACGTAAATACAAATGTGGTCCATGGTTCGAAGGAATCAGCTGTCGATTCATCGGTTACAATGGGCAAGAAAGAAACTTGTAGTTACAATATTTGAGCTACTGAATTAGTAATCGTCTTCCCTGAGTCACCAAGTATCGCTATCCAAAGTTTATTGATCTACGATCTCATTACCATCGATCAGCACGATAGTGGCAAATCCGCCAGAAATTGTATGTAAATGTACGAATAACTCAAGCTAGCTCGTTTCGAATGCGCGTGCGCTCGCGTCGACATGTCGAACATGATCCGAGTGGCTAATACGACTCACGCTTTGCTCCTGTTTCTGAGTCGTGACGTTGTAGGATAGCACAAGACTATTGTTAGTCTGTTTGTGTTAGCTGTCACTGGTTTATGACTTTATTTTGATGTTTAGGATTTTGCTCATGTTCTTCCTCTTGCCTATCAGAAACATGAATTTTATTTTTGCTAGCTGTTTCCCGCGGTTTTCCTCGCGTTCCGTGTGACTTCAATTACACGCATACAATACAGCCTATATCACCCTATTTCCTAGCGTATTGCGTAGCTTCCCAAAGTGAAATATTTTTTTGGTCGCAACCTTTACAAAGAAAAAAATCCACTTTATGATATTATTACCTAAATCGGTAACTGTCTATTTTTGTATATGTATATTCTACATTAAGTAATATCTACTCTACAGTTAGATATCTATTGCAAGATTTAATTTTATTCGTAGCAGCTCGGACCACCTCTTGACCTACGCGAAATATCTCTTAGACCGTCTAGCTTATAAATGTAACAAAACTAAAATTATCTAGAATTAGCATTGCTAAACATATTTATTAGTATAATATATTTTTATTTAATGCTGAAATGTTATTGCATGCATAGATAAACACTATGATTCATTAATAGCGCCTATTTAGAAGTCCACAGAATTAATTATAAAAATGCAATTATTATTCTTAGTATTATCACAGTCTAAAAATCTTCTTTATACTGTGGTATTATAAACAGTAAAATACTGTGGCAGACCCACAATTCAATTTAAAACTTTTCGAGACAGAGAAAGAGAAAGTTTTCGAGACATTTCCTTGTAAAGAGTAAATGTATAGGCTATAGTGTTTTGGAAGTAGTTACAATACATTTAAATACTGTTAAATGACCCATGAAAATCCATGGTATGCCTTCGTAAATCAGTAACTCCATAATCAAAGGTATTTTAATCCGTGCACAGAACCGAATCTACGTAGGAATCCGACAAAACACTGCGATGCCGTGTCAAGTATGTTGCATGCACATCAAAATTCTATGGACAATTTACCATCAGATTATTCGAAACAATCACCCATAACATAACCCACTTAAACGGGTTTACTAACCAAGTATAGTCAAGTGTAAAAATAACTTAACTTAATACTTTAGAAAAATATACCTAAATCTTTTATTATCTTTAATAATAATTCTGCAAATTAAACCTTGCAACAATATTAAAAACTTTTTTGCTATGATAACTCCTGCCGTGGGTGCAGCGTGAGAGTGTGTCGAGACTCTTACTGACTAAAACCCACCATGTTCCTTCTGGAGCCCTTTGTGTGCTAGGGCCGCGGTGACTCTTTCGAACAATCCCGCTAGCCATCAATATTAAACACTTCAGTATTTTTCGTTTTTAAACACCAAACAAAACAATCGAAAATAGCAACAGAATTGTTTGAAATTAGTCAATATCTGAACTAAGATTTTTTTTGCACACGACTGTACCTTGCACCTACATCCTAATCCTAATCCTAACTTAATATTATAAATGTGAAAGTAACTCTGTCTGTCTGTCTTTCTGTCTGTCTGTCTGTCTGTCTGTCTTTTCTTCACGCCTAAACTACTGAACCGATTTGTGTGAAATTTGGTACAGACATAGTTTGGGACTTGAGAAAGGACATAGGATAGTTTTAATTACAAAGAAATAAAAAAATAAAATTTATTCCGGACATATAGCGCCATCTATTGGTCAAACCAAAAATCTGCTGGAAGTCACTATTCCACGCGAACGAAGTCGCGGGCAAAAGCTAGTATAAAATAAATGGAAGTACTATTATTGATACATGCATTTAGCACTATTGTTGTCGGTAACACGCAAATTCCTGACCCCTCGTTAGTATGCCGAATACACGCAGATGCGAGTCGATTGGGAGACCGTTCTTTGTAAACGGTTCATGCTTGATAGACGTGCCAAATATATTCTTAATAATAGTTAGATGTCTACTTAGTACGAATCGAAGAATAGCCTAGCTAGATAATGGGAGTCGAATCAAATAATGGACTGGATAATACGGGAGTCTACGATAAATCACCATATATGATGGGATTTACTTCTCGCCTCGGATATTCGAAGATCATCTTTTTCCATCTTTACAATGAATGTTAGGTATATGTGGGACATTTTTCTAGATCTAAACAAAACTTGGACTAAACAAATTCTACATGAACAACTTGTTAAATATACCGCCGCCGCCCACGCGATTTCTAAATTCCTTAAAAAAGTTTATAGCCACATTAAATTCAAGATTTTACTATTAAAACAAAGCAATATTAAAGATGTTTAAACTCATTAATAGATGGAATTAATAGATATCTACATTTTTGTTGCATTATTATACTTAGTAAATCTCTTTTCGCTACCTTTCTAAACTAGTTCGACAGGAAAAGATAAATTCACATTTGAATTTATTCAACCAGTTCTTGTACCATGCAGAGAATATAACTTACCTTAATTAACTTCATTTTGCTTACTAATTAATATAAATAAATAGATTGACTACATATTTTTTACATTATCAGTAGATTTATTTATTAGTTTCCGTTGACACTTCGCAATAATACCGTTGTCATGTCACAGAAATGGTCACAGCTCATATGTTTTATGTCGCAAGTAGTTTAACATAGCCTACTTACATAAAGTTAGTAAGTCCCTTAAATAAACAATATTTAAAATTGGCTTAGATACGAAGTTGCCTACGAAGCACAATATTTTAAAGCCTGCAATTCAAAATAAAGACTCGCGAAAAAAGACACAAATTCTATAATTGATTAGATGATAAAAGCACTCAAGGAACCATACAAATATAAGTGTAACAAAAATTACAATATACTAGGTTAACTAAAATTGCGTGCACTTGGAGAGGCCTATGTCCAGCAGTGGACTGCGATAGGCTGATGATGATGATGATGATGATGATGAGGTTAACTAAAAAAATACTCTCTTCTTTTTGTAGCAAGTTCGTAGCAATTTCGTAGCTATTAAGAAAATACTTTTCCAAACATTCAGTACAAAAAAAAACAAACTGCAATTTTTCCAATATCCGATAAGAAGTACCTACATAGTATTGCAGTAAACTAGTTTACAATAACTGCAAGGTACGTGTATGACGTCAGACGCGTAGTGGGAGGATGCGCGCCGCGTCGTCTGCGCATTAGCGGGCACGTGGGTCGGCGCGCGCGCACTCAAGCACCTGTACGCGTTGTATTGTTGTGGAAGTCGTGCTCGCGAACTGACGTGTGATACGTTAAGATACGGTTGTTGTCTTTCGGAGTTAAAAAGGTCAGTGATATTTTTGTTATTCAAAAAACACGAAATAGTAAAAATGTTTAATTAATATTTTTGAAATTAAGGAAATATTATATTAATATTTTTATTGGTAAATTTATAGAACGCTTAAAGTTAGAATTTTAAAATCTTGCACTGAGCGAAATCATAGGAAATAAAATCGAAATATGTAATGCTTGGTAAAAATTATATGCAAAATTAAAATCAGTGAGAGTATAAAGACACATGAGTGGTACATAACAGCTCAGTTCATCTTATCAGATGTTCAAACTAATATAATCCCACAGTCGGATGCGCTCCACGGCTCTCGAGGAACAGAGGCGCACTTCCGCGCAATTATTTACAATAAATATCATAGAATGCGCAGGCGCACCGCATCTGCATAACGAAAGCGTGGCTAATGAGTGCTAATCTTAACATCAACACTTTCAGTTTATTGCGGATTTTAGTATTTTCTTTTCTATTACGTTTTCTCTTTGTGTTTAATTGTTTGTGTATTTAAATATATCGATTTTTATCTATCTAAATGAGAATTTTCACCTCGGTATAACTCCATTAATTTTCATCATTTTTTTTTTATTATAGGTAATAGTTTACTGGATGTAGTAGTTTATTATATTGTTTAATATGGCTTTGATCACATCACATAAATGAACATTAGGATAGTAGTAGGTACTCAATAAAAACTCTTAAACGAAACATATAATTTAATATTTATTGCAGCCGTTTTCCGAACTGCACTTTTGTGGCGAACAAGTCAATTGATAAATGAAACAAGTCAGTAAAAACAAGAAAAACCTCCATCATAAACTGTCCATCATAACTGCATGTTCTGTCAATCAATTACACATAAATAAAAACTAATTAGCGATCACAAGAAAACGCATCGATACGTGCTTAATCCTCATTAGCTCCCCGACATAATTGCCTTGTTAATTTATTCACATAATGACAAGTCTATCGCTTACTTTATATTTACTTATACCAGCTGTTGACAGCAAGTAAATCAAATTACACTTGCAGGAACCCGACGTCCTTGCCATGTGACGTCACGCATGCATTGTCCCATCAACGCATATGCATGCAATGTGGGCGTACCCATCATTTGTTTTCAGAAACCCATTTGTATGCTAATTCGGTTGCAGTCGATTATATTGTTTTAATCGATATTTTTGGTAACCTATGATTATGTTGATAATCGTGACATTATGTTGGTGAATCGTTAAAATTATAAATAAATGTATTAACTCAGGCTAAGGTCAGGGTCTATTTTGTCGAAAAAACTGGATTATCTAAACAGATTATTCGATATTAAAATAAAAGATTTTATATACCTCTTGTCTTTTTAGTTATGCAGGTGAGTAAGTACTCACCTGCATAACTAAACTAGCCATGAACCTCAAATTAAAGGAAAAAATATACAACGAAATATCCTTAATCCACCGTTGATAAATGTGATCAAAACGAGTTATGCCCGATTCGTCATTTTAGTGATTTGGCATCCATAAAAAACGTGTACCGATTTGTCATTCGATAAAATATTTTATTTTGCTTAGTCCCAATTGGTCATCCGTACTTTATTTTGTAAAAAGTACTGTCAACAAGAAAAGCTTTACAATATTGTATTTTTTTTTATTTATGTTGGTTATGTTTTTTTTCCGAATATGGCAAGACGCTATTAATAAAATCGCGATTTCAACGGCGTCACACAACGCACGGCCAAAACCAAAATACCAGGATCGCATAAATCAGATGAGTAATATACCAATTAACGAGTGTCCATGGAACTGCCAACCATGTACTAGGACCGCATAACTTACAGGAGTATAGCAGTCAAGAGTGTCACGATTTTACGATATATAAAATCAGGTAATAAAACAGAAGCCTTTTGTTTTCTAGAAAGAGACAAAATATAGAAGAAGGGGCAAAGTATGGTCCGGTTTCTATTGTTTTGTGTAAGTAACTATTTACTATTATCGGTATTAGCAAAAAAACATGTGGTGTAAATGCATTATTAGTTGGTTGTTGAGTTAGTAAAAATGAATGTTTGCATGTGATTTAGTATAAATTAATACCGGAAAAAACAGTAAATAGCACAGTTTGGGACCAAAACTTAAGCACATTTAAATGGATAAAATAAAATAAATATATGGATGGTAATTGTCTACTGGTAGAGAACGCCTAAGGCGCTAAGTCCGCCGTTGTACAATGTGCAAAAAGTATTTTAAATAAATAAATAAATAGTAAGAACAAGAAGTTTAAGAAGATAATTGAACTGAAACGTTCTGTTTATCCGAACAAGGTCCAATTAAAAAAAAAAAAAAACTGCAGTATGTGCAACACAACTGCTGACTAGATTCAAATTATTTTTGTTAATTAAATTTGAAATTTATTTTCTTGTTTGTGAATATTTTTATGTATACAATCTCTTTGTCAGTTATGGGCTCCTGGTACTTTTGTTACCGGTACAAAAAGTATCGAGTCACATTTTCGGGTTTATAAAATGCCCATGTTGTCTTCACCTGTGTTTTAATGTAAATTGTATTATTTTATTATATTTATATGAGAGCTATTAAAACCTTTACCTACATCGAAGTTTTTCATTTAAAATTTCTTCTAACACTTTCATTTCTGACGGTACTCTGCTACGTGAAATTTTATGCGGGTGACGAAACGGAACTCAAAATTTAAATATTAAATTATTTATTTTGCTCGAATGACCAATCGGGATTTGGTGTATGGAAAAAATAGTTGGTGACCAATCGGTACTAATGACAAATTGGGAATAACTCATCAAAACGAGTTATGCCCGATTCGTCATTTTAGTGATTTGGCATCCATAAAAAACGTGTACCGATTTGTCATTCGATAAAATATTTTATTTTGCTTAGTCCCAATTGGTCATCCGTACTTTATTTTGTAAAAAGTACTGTCAACAAGAAAAGCTTTACAATATTGTATTTTTTTTTTATTTATGTTGGTTATGTTTTTTTTCCGAATATGGCAAGACGCTATTAATAAAATCGCGATTTCAACGGCGTCACACAACGCACGGCCAAAACCAAAATACCAGGATCGCATAAATCAGATGAGTAATATACCAATTAACGAGTGTCCATGGAACTGCCAACCATGTACTAGGACCGCATAACTTACAGGAGTATAGCAGTCAAGAGTGTCACGATTTTACGATATATAAAATCAGGTAATAAAACAGAAGCCTTTTGTTTTCTAGAAAGAGACAAAATATAGAAGAAGGGGCAAAGTATGGTCCGGTTTCTATTGTTTTGTGTAAGTAACTATTTACTATTATCGGTATTAGCAAAAAAACATGTGGTGTAAATGCATTATTAGTTGGTTGTTGAGTTAGTAAAAATGAATGTTTGCATGTGATTTAGTATAAATTAATACCGGAAAAAACAGTAAATAGCACAGTTTGGGACCAAAACTTAAGCACATTTAAATGGATAAAATAAAATAAATATATGGATGGTAATTGTCTACTGGTAGAGAACGCCTAAGGCGCTAAGTCCGCCGTTGTACAATGTGCAAAAAGTATTTTAAATAAATAAATAAATAGTAAGAACAAGAAGTTTAAGAAGATAATTGAACTGAAACGTTCTGTTTATCCGAACAAGGTCCAATTAAAAAAAAAAAAAAACTGCAGTATGTGCAACACAACTGCTGACTAGATTCAAATTATTTTTGTTAATTAAATTTGAAATTTATTTTCTTGTTTGTGAATATTTTTATGTATACAATCTCTTTGTCAGTTATGGGCTCCTGGTACTTTTGTTACCGGTACAAAAAGTATCGAGTCACATTTTCGGGTTTATAAAATGCCCATGTTGTCTTCACCTGTGTTTTAATGTAAATTGTATTATTTTATTATATTTATATGAGAGCTATTAAAACCTTTACCTACATCGAAGTTTTTCATTTAAAATTTCTTCTAACACTTTCATTTCTGACGGTACTCTGCTACGTGAAATTTTATGCGGGTGACGAAACGGAACTCAAAATTTAAATATTAAATTATTTATTTTGCTCGAATGACCAATCGGGATTTGGTGTATGGAAAAAATAGTTGGTGACCAATCGGTACTAATGACAAATTGGGAATAACTCATCAAAACGAGTTATGCCCGATTCGTCATTTTAGTGATTTGGCATCCATAAAAAACGTGTACCGATTTGTCATTCGATAAAATATTTTATTTTGCTTAGTCCCAATTGGTCATCCGTACTTTATTTTGTAAAAAGTACTGTCAACAAGAAAAGCTTTACAATATTGTATTTTTTTTTTATTTATGTTGGTTATGTTTTTTTTCCGAATATGGCAAGACGCTATTAATAAAATCGCGATTTCAACGGCGTCACACAACGCACGGCCAAAACCAAAATACCAGGATCGCATAAATCAGATGAGTAATATACCAATTAACGAGTGTCCATGGAACTGCCAACCATGTACTAGGACCGCATAACTTACAGGAGTATAGCAGTCAAGAGTGTCACGATTTTACGATATATAAAATCAGGTAATAAAACAGAAGCCTTTTGTTTTCTAGAAAGAGACAAAATATAGAAGAAGGGGCAAAGTATGGTCCGGTTTCTATTGTTTTGTGTAAGTAACTATTTACTATTATCGGTATTAGCAAAAAAACATGTGGTGTAAATGCATTATTAGTTGGTTGTTGAGTTAGTAAAAATGAATGTTTGCATGTGATTTAGTATAAATTAATACCGGAAAAAACAGTAAATAGCACAGTTTGGGACCAAAACTTAAGCACATTTAAATGGATAAAATAAAATAAATATATGGATGGTAATTGTCTACTGGTAGAGAACGCCTAAGGCGCTAAGTCCGCCGTTGTACAATGTGCAAAAAGTATTTTAAATAAATAAATAAATAGTAAGAACAAGAAGTTTAAGAAGATAATTGAACTGAAACGTTCTGTTTATCCGAACAAGGTCCAATTAAAAAAAAAAAAAAACTGCAGTATGTGCAACACAACTGCTGACTAGATTCAAATTATTTTTGTTAATTAAATTTGAAATTTATTTTCTTGTTTGTGAATATTTTTATGTATACAATCTCTTTGTCAGTTATGGGCTCCTGGTACTTTTGTTACCGGTACAAAAAGTATCGAGTCACATTTTCGGGTTTATAAAATGCCCATGTTGTCTTCACCTGTGTTTTAATGTAAATTGTATTATTTTATTATATTTATATGAGAGCTATTAAAACCTTTACCTACATCGAAGTTTTTCATTTAAAATTTCTTCTAACACTTTCATTTCTGACGGTACTCTGCTACGTGAAATTTTATGCGGGTGACGAAACGGAACTCAAAATTTAAATATTAAATTATTTATTTTGCTCGAATGACCAATCGGGATTTGGTGTATGGAAAAAATAGTTGGTGACCAATCGGTACTAATGACAAATTGGGAATAACTCATCAAAACAAATGCAGACATTAATAATTGTCAACTTTTTGTAACAAAAACATTTTTTAGGTTAGTTTTTTTCTTGCGATCGTATTTCATAGTGCCGTTGCTCACTCTTGAGTAATTACAAAACGTCAACTATGCAATACCAATAAATATAACACATAAAAACCATTTAAAAGTAATATTTTATTATAATTTATGTGAGAACAGTTAACAATAAATTTAAAATATCGAGTTAAGAAATATTGGAGTCGTATATAGCTCTGTGGGTTAAGTTATAAAACTGCTGTTAAAATCAAATGCCTACTGATTAGCATAATTTCTACATATTTTAAGCATGATACCGGCGCTACTACTTCTAGCTAATTTTATATTATTTTAGTGGCGCGTGGCAGAAACTAAAAAAGTGGTTAGGTTCCTTCTTTTACATAATTGCATTACATTATGATTGACAGTTTATAAGTTGAGACTGATTCCACGAAATTACTTAGCAGGTAAATTGTTAAAAATATGTGACTGCAAAAAACTTTATGCCGTTCATTATTATATTTGGGCTTCTCGTTGCAGGTCTGGCTCGCTTAAAATCCTTATTAAGTTAACCGGTCTATATTTTCCTTAGAGGAAAATTAATTTATTGAACTAAAAAGTTCTAAACTGCGTCAAGACTCTTTAGATGCAATCATCAATTTCTTTTGTAATTTATATTCTGAAATTGTTTTAGGAGATATTGAAACTCCAAAAGATATCAGTCGACTAATATTTATTTGCTGAAACAGTACGTATGTATACATTTTTTTATACGTACTGTGGCATTGATATCACACAGCCTAAGCCACTTTAAATAGAGTATCGTTTCAGTATTCGGCAACAACAGTCGCTCACATAACGCATAGAATTGTAATGTAAATGAAGGGCTCCCGACAACTATGTATTTACAAATACTTACGAAAACTCACCGTAGTACGTGCGCTTAATAATATTGTAGGTCATGCTAATACTGTAGAAGTTACTGCTTGGAATGTTACTCATTTTGTAATGCGTGACAATAGTGGACTTGAATAATGTTAATCTTTACTTTAGCTGTGTGACACCTATAGCTGTCATAAAACGTTGGTAATTTACCAAATTCAAGTGCCCCTTACCTCATCACCTGCGTTACCTTCTCCCAACTATGTTGGGGTCGGCTTCCAGTCAACAGGATGCAGCTGAGTACCAGTGTTTTACAAGGACCACCCAGACTCAACCCAGAGTTCACTCTTCAACCCAGTTACCTGGGCCTCTACCTAAGTACCTCTACCTGGTGCAGAAAACGATGTTAAAACGTCGTGATATTCATATTCTTTTATCGCCTAAAAAATGAACACTGCTGGCTAATTACAACAAATTATGTACCAAAACAAGTAGGGCAATAAACTGCAACATATAAACAGTTTCAGGTCACAGCAATATACCTGTAAACATGATATTTCAGCAACAATTAGCAACAATCGGGTGTCAATCACAAACGCTCTGCATCACATAATAATCACTGTTTCGAAAGCAAAAAGAACATGCAAACAATATTACAACAGAAACTATAGTAGACACATACGTTACAAAAGTTTTGACTGACTGATAACCAGACTTACGAAGGGATATCATGTTACCCAGGTAAATGGGCTTTGAAGGTTAGATATGTAGGTAGTATATACATTATACAGTACGAAAGTTTTGTGTCACTGATAACCATGTCATGGCGTGGGAGATTTCCAAGGGTGGTCGCATTACCCAGGTTATTAGGCTGTGCACATTTTCAAGTGTAACTCCTGAAAGACAGGAAGCCGACCCCAACATAATAACAGTTTTTCTTCAGCCATGTTAGAAGGACAAATAAAAAGAAATACATATTACCTCACCCCACCATCAAAACAATATAAAAAGTTGTATTTGCAATCCATAATTATAATAGTAGGCTATTGAAATAGCTTAGACAGGTACTTAGGTATCTAAATTGTCTTTTGTTTTTATTTCAGACCGTGTTTTCATGACCCATTAAAATATGTGCAGTAGTTTAACAGTCAAAACGTGACAGATAAGCAAACTTATGTACAATATTAGTAAATAATATCTTCATAGTTATGACAAGATTCCAATGTTTTTGTGTGACATGGCGTGCGCTCGCGCAGCTATGATTTCATAGCTTATTTATATACGAGATGAGCTGTAATTACGTAACCCGGTCGTTTTACCTCACACTTACATATAGAAACTATGTTAATTAGTAACTAGTCAATATTTGCCTGACACTCGACTTGTTTGATATTCAGCTTACAACATGTGGACATCATTTTAAGGCTTAAGAGGTATAAGTACTCTGCAGACGTTTTGTGATCGTTTATGCTATGATCTGAGATTGAAACATTGCGTTTAATCATGTCAGATTACTACGCAGTATCATAATCATTCTATGTTTATAAAAACTATAATGTTTAACAACAACCTGATAAATAATCTCTAAAGAAAGTATCAAGATGTTTTTGTAGTCAGCCATTATAGCCACTATCCAGAAGATTGTTGTAACATACTCGTAAACTTGAATGCCATAAAGTTTTCGTAGACAAACACAACCTCAGACCTCTATAAAGCCCTTATAATAAAACAGTGTTTCCCAAAGTGGGCGATAACGCCCCCTTGTGGGCGCTGCAGGTCTCAAGGGGGGCGGTAAGAGACCCAGAAAGAAAATGGGGGCGTTTTGTAGAGGCCTAGGGGGTGATTTGTAATTTTATTTAGCTAGGAGGCCTCTTAGACAACGACTGCATGAGCTCTCGACTCCCAACAACAACTTATGAACATCAACTACTATGAATTAAATATTGCTCAAACTCGGTTCTATATTTCTCTCCGCGTAGTTCATATATCTGTCCTATTTTTTTATTGAATATAATGAAAATATGAAGAAATGAAAATCATGTCAATGTCAATCGGTTGCTTCGTTTCGTAATTAAAGTAGACACAAACAAACAAATAAAAAGGCAACAGACACACTTTCGAAGAAGTTATAGTGGTTTTTAAATAGGTGAAAAACCGGCCAAGTGCGAGTCAGACTCGCGCACGAAGGGTTCCGTACCAGAGCAAAAATGAGCAAAAAAATCATGTTTGTTGTATGGGAGCCCCCCAAAATACTTATTTTATTCTAGTTTTCAGTTTGTTGTTATAGCGGTAACAGAAATACATCATCTACGGACAAAGGAGCGAAAACAATAGGGTCCCGTTTTACCCTTTGGGTACGGAACCCTAAAAATGGGGGCGCTAAAAAAATATTTATTCTCAAAGTGGGCAGTAGACAAAATAAGTTTGGGAACCACTGTAATAAAATAAACTGCATTCTACATTTAAGAATGTCGCCACACACCGTTACATCACAAAAATCCCAACAAAACCGTATAATTTATAACGTAAACACGGTAATCGTAAACGCTGGGTTTACGGTTAATTCCCGCACTATGAATACCAACACGCTAAGGGACTGGGCTATGAATTAAAATTCCTATCATGTAGCCCCATTCACACTTCAGTGCTAAATACACACTTTATTTGGTTAGGGCCATAAAATCGATGTTTTTATTATTTATTTATATCGTAAGGTCGTTGTTAAGGATCGAGTGCGATGTTCTAGTCACCTTAATTTGATGAAAATGGTTGTAAATAAAAAATGTTAACGTCATAAGACGAAACTTTATCTTAGTAAGTATCTTGTAGTAGCTATGGAATCTAGTAGCCACCAATTAACTTTAAAGACTGGCAATTAATATTGATTATAATTGTATTATTATATTTGGCGGTTTAGTTATACCCACCATTTTCTCTTACCCTCCTCGTGGGTCGTTCATTTTATATATCCAAGAACAACTGAAATGGCAACCTTCCTTTTTATCACTGGCGTGCCCTATACACAATAAACCACCAAATTGAAACGAGTAATTAATAAAGTACTACACTTCATCAGATACAACCATTTACAATAATCACGTTATGCGATTTGATGTGCCATAATTGAAAACCAATCTGTTGTCGATTGCCTTAGATTGGACAACTACAGTTACGTCCGTATGTTCGTTACAATTAGCGTACCTGCAGACTGTAGACTAAACTGTTGCCCGACAGTTGACCCAATGATTGTCTTTTCTTGTTAAAGAAAATCTTTATTCCTATAAAAGTTTTCAGTCGGTCTGATACTTTCTAATTACCTGATCTTTTTAATGTAAAAAGTACCTACTACCATTCATCTTCATACTGATTTATAAGCCCAAAAAAACTATCGGCCGACTAAAAGTTGTCAGTGTGTGGATACTCTTAGCGGCACAGTAAAGTTGCTCGCGTTAAATAGTTAATTGTTAACTGTTAGTTAGCTGACGGCGATCTCAGATTAGGCCCGAGATACTTCTGTAAGAGTATGTTTATAACGGTTTTTAGATTGTGGTGATTTTTAGTATGCGTTACGATGCATGGAAAGTTTATCTCGAAGTAGAATTCGTGGAATAGAAAAATCATTTTATTATCACATTCACAAGATAAAGACATTATTTAGTTTTTCCGATCCAGGTTTAAGTAATTTTCATAATTAAGTATGTCGTTTCTGCCGGGATACCACGTACTTACCTCCGAAACTCTGTTCACTTGTTGTTCACAGATTGTTGTTGAACTCTAATTCAATTATAAACATATTGACAATAGCCGGACGTTGTGAAGAATCGTGTGGGAACCAATGTGCTTTATTGAAAAGTTTTCAGAGGCAGCCCTCTCGGAATATGAACGCAAACATTTTTTTACTACCAATATTAATGACGTAAATGGCTAATAATTAATTTAAAAAAGTTTCCAATCTATGTGTGCACCTCCGTTGTCAGATATCTAACAATTTAAATTATAATAGCTATTAATATGGATGTCTTGAAACATGTATGTAAAAGATACATCTTGTACGACTTCCTGACATAAAGTTTAATGTCAGTCCACTATGCAGTCGATGTTACATTGTTAACCTTTGAATTAATTCCTTATTTATTATTATTGACAACACATGAATAACTTATGTTATATTATTTCTTATTAGAAGTGCATCGTTTCGAATAAAACATTGGGAGATATGGTAAAAAGTTAAATATTTATTATTGTTTATAATACATATATCATATTATTTATTTGCATTCCACAATGTATAGGGTAGGTATTACAATTTGGCTTAGAGCTAGGCACAATTGTGGACCCTGTAGGGCACGGCAATAATATTGAATACAATTAACTTATTCAAAATACTACAACCTTTCTCCTGGCGTAATTGGTTAACAATTCTATTATACTTTCTAGCCATGTTCTAAGTGGCAGTGAGTTAACTATTTTACGCACAAACTAACCTAACTTTTCAGTAACTGATCCATTTCATAACGTTCAATACATTGGGTAATTTTCCCTCGTTCACTTGTTTTCGTTTCGGAGTATAGGAGCACACAGCTGAACAAACATACAAACCTACTTTGCATACTGATCTACTGTGACGCTCAACTGTTTTATGAACTTCTTGGAATTCGGCATTCTGTATTGGTTGAAACATATTGGAACATTTTGTTACCTTCGAAATTATGAATGTTTGATGATGCGTCCAACGTCATAACATGTTTTCAATTTATTCTTGTAAAGATCGTTTCTGCTGGCAGTATTTTTGTAGAGCTATAAAATATGTGCTTGATGCTATTTTGAAGTTGTGTAGGTAATTCGTCTTTTGCAAAACACAACATTATAGAATGCCCGAACAAGGACACTACCCTACAATGTTTAAATTTTCTTTTACTGTAGGTTTCAGCTTTCTAACAATCGCTTAAGTATAAACCTTTATCAGCAACCACCATAAATATTAGAAAGAAAACCACACAATACCTTTACAACAAAGATCTTCAATATCGATCGCCCAGGTCATTGGTCCATCAAATATTTCAAATGTGACCATGTCAGTTCCGACAGGCCAGTCGGTCCGTTTGTCATACCATTGTGTTCAACTAAGGAGTGACCTTGCCTCCCGTATTCAGCGTGTGGACACCACATACCTAAGTATATTAATGTTTGAGCCTTTGAGCCATAGAATAAGTATTGATGTCACGGAAAACTGCGCACGAGTTGTCACATTACATATGGCTGTCGTTTTCTTGGGTGTTTTGTTGTTATGTACTTGAGAATTAATATTGTTGTGTTTAAATATAAACTGTGATGGGTTTTCCTTGTTTCATGTAGTGGCAAAGCCATGAAAAGTGCGATGCATTGTTTTAAATGATAAAGTATAATACAGGCATACAGAACAGTAAGAACATAAAGTCCTAAGATGCACTACTTAACCTTAATAAAAATAACAGCAAAAAAACAGAAGTTAGAACTAGAAACTTTTTTTTTTCATTTAACTATCATGAATGCATTGCATTTGTTTTCATTACAATTCATATCCTTGAATCAAAAAATATCTGAACTCAATTGAGTTCAAGAATGTAAATTATTATTGTAGATGATAACATAATGCTAGTATGCATCAAATTGTTCAGCCAGATTTACCTTATGTTTGCGAAAGTAAAGGGGAAATTCTGCAATGAACTGGTGTGGGTAACCAAGACATTTTACAAATACTTACGCTACTAAACCGATTGTGGATCAGAAAACTTGAAGTTCACAACATTTTACTCAAATTCTCTGTGTATGCACAACTATAACGTTGTGTAAACGACACCGTTTTAAGCACAAACCACTTGACAGGTGTCAACACTAACCAACTTCGTTGACCCCTGCATCTTCCGCAAAATTCTCACTACATGAGGAAGTTAGGGTTCCTGGTATATTGGTCGGTCCCATCTCCCATTGTCACTCATATTACCGCACATTTGTTCGGCCAGGCTGGTCTAGCTTTCACAACGTGTTACTTAAGCGCTCCACTTTAAATTGAGAAGGCATGGAGCTATTGTCCCCTAAGTGTATAAATTAGAATTACTTAATACGCACTTAACGGCGCATTGTCTGTGCCTTCATAAAGTTTAGCAACATGACAAAGGTTTTAGTTGTGAAGAATAGGCTCGCGGAACAGGTATAAGCATGAGGAATAAGTAACTTGACTCTTGCTACATTGTTCGTTGTAACAAAGAAAATTACTCAAGACACGAAGACACTAGACATACTTACTCAAAAAAAATATATGGGTAACATAACCGTAACACAATATAGAATAGAAAAATTACTTCAAAACTATTTACCACAACAAAAAACATTGTCAGGTAAAACGTTAAGCCTCAACCTCTTTGTTAAACTATTTTTAATTCGTCAAGTACCTACACTGCCGTGCTACCGAAAAAGGGCACAACTAACATTTTTTGTCAAAATGAGTTATATATATATTCGGAATCAGGAAAAAAAGGCCCATCTGCCTGATTTTTTGTGGATTTTTAGCTTCAAAATTAACAGAGATAGCATAAGCCTAAAGGGCACAACTACATCACTTTTTAAGTTTTATAAGGTTTTATTACAATAAAAAGGCATATTGTATGATGTGACTTTTATTTTACCTTTTTACTATATCGATATATTTAATGGAACGAATATTTTGGCAATTAATGTAGAAAGAAAAGTCACAACTGGCAGTTATGCCCTTTCGATTTACCCCTACGCTAATAAATGTTATATAAAAAAGGCACATCGGCGTTATGAATTAATTCTAATATTTTCTGTACCTATATATTCATTTTAAAAAATTACAATGAAAAGACACAATGAAGAAAATATGTCTTTTCATCGTAAAATTTTAAATTTTTACTAAAAATTTAACATTGAAAAGGCATATTTGGTTATATGTGCCTTTTCAACATAATATTGCTCCTTTCTTGATATTTTTTATGTTAAGTTAAAAAGAATTATGCTAATTATTAAATATATCCATTTAAATTAAAATATAATATTGCTATCGTTGTGTACATACCAAAAAAATACAATTTTTTACATTTTCACAATTTCGAAAAACACATTTTAAACGTGTTTTTTTTAACAAAATTCAAAAAATATTTTAATCTCGATTTTCTCAACATTTGTAAAATGTTAGTTGTGCTTTTCTTCATAACGACGGCAGTACAGTCTTCCCATCATGCCCTTCTTAACTGTCATGGCGGCGAATCACGCTGCCGAATGGCTTGTGACCGCAAAGATGTATTTTGCGTGCCCAATCTTGATGCACGTGAGTGTATTTACGCTGTTCATCTCAGGAAGATGACAATCGCTTGGAAGTTGGAGCTTGGAGCCTTTGTTTACAACTCCACACGTTTTCAATGTGCTACTCATGTTTTGTCCATCATAAGGCTTGATCATGACTTCAATGTTCTGATGTCCGCGTCGTGATTAATGTTATTTGCGTTTTGTTGGCAGGATAAAACATGAATGTATCTTTTATGGAGTAACTAGTATCTAGGCAGTAATTGTGAAAAAACTGGGATGTTCGTAATTCAAATCGTTCGTAATCTTGGATGTTCTGAAAAATTTAGATTGTCAACAGGTAATCTAAAAAGTTTGCTATTCCTATAACGTGTTCCATTTACCGCTCAATTGAAAACAACCAATGAAAGTTGTTAGTCAGCTAATAAAGATTTGTGCCATGCCTCATCACAAATCTACTAAGTTTAAAGTCATTTCAAATGTTTGCAGTTCCTTCAACATGGTTAATTTGAAAGTCGTCAAACAGTCAGATATTTTACACGCGTCATTGGCGATCTAATGTAAGCACAATATTTGTCCCCAAGCGGTGACAGTCAATATTAGCTGAAACCGTGTCGTGTGCCTGAATGGGGACAATATCGCAATTAGTTTAGCTTTTGAAGGTAACATACGAGTATTAGAGTAGAATATTAATTATGTGTTGGCATTGTGGATTATTATATTTTTTTACGATATGTGTAATGTAATATCTATTTTATTACTTCCACGATAAAGTGCAAAGTACTGTCATCTACCCAGTTTTAATTATTTATAACTAGCGATCCGCCCTGGCTTCGCACGGGTGCAAAGCTATTTAACGAATGTTTATACATTTAAACCTTCCTCTTAAATCACTCTATCTATTTAAAAAACCGCCATGAAAATCGGTTGCGTAGTTTTAAAGATTTAAGCATACAAAGGGACAGAAAAAGCGACTTTGTTTTATACCTACTAGTAGTGATTATTTAATAATCTTTAAGGAGTTCATACGTATAATTAGGTATGTAGGAATAATGTTTGTCATTTTAAATTAACCGTACATAAAATAACATAACTGTAACACATTTAAACTATAAACAGTACATTCGTACAAACACACGGAGGTCGGTTGCGCAAACGCAGAGAGGATGCAACCTGCGCGTGATAGCGATCTATAAATTAGCGCATCATAGTGCGGCATCCTCGCTCGCTATCTATGACGTGAGCTTCCTATGTAGTTATTGTTAACACCATCAAAATCACTCATATGGTATGTTGGATGATAATTATATTCTGAATAAGCGTGGCTATTATATCTGAATAAGTAGAAGTTTGTCTAAGCACTACACTTTCATAGGCAATCATATTGCTACTGAAAATCGTTCTGAAATCTCGTTAAAAACACTGAGTATCACATACATAATATGACGATTGCAATTAAATTTCTAATATTCGCGTAAGTAAGTGTCGGAAATCAATATGCTAACTTAGTCAAAAACAAGAAGATGTAGGTAATTTTCACGTAACAGAAACATCAATGCAATTCATTATAACATAATATGCAACCTATTAACCAATTCAAAACTCATCTAATTGAGATCTCACCTAAAACGCGTAAACTATCTTAATTACAATTGTGTCTCAACGCAAGTAATTACGAAAGGTGTTAGCAAATGAGCATCGAACCCGGTACACTTCCTCCGCGCATGCGCGGTCACACGCTCTGAATACTTGCAGACCAGCTTACTAATGTTCACACCTTTTACTTTCGTATATACCTATGTACTATAGATAGATATATAGATAGATAGGCAAAGAAGTTTTAGAGGAACCCAAATTGTCTAGGCTATTAATGATCACTCTGAAAAATCTATAAATGGTGGACCACCATTACATGTTATGCTTCTAAAGTAGGTACCTATCCACTTAAAAACGAGATAATATATGTATGTACAAATATCAATGTGATATTACAAGGGATTGACACCTGGTGACTTGATTACAGAATACATGGATTTTCGATTATGATACAGGTAATTATTGGGAACATGCTGACGCTGAATGCCACCTGATGACCGTAGTTGGGTATTTATTTGTAATAAACATAAAACGATAAAAAAACATTCATGGTTAGTTTTAACATCTTCGTTGCCTTCTCTCTTCGTACTTTTTTTCAATAATACATGGATCTTCTGCATTTTCTTGTCAAGTATCCATAATCATCAGTGAGTAACCGACCTCAAACGTGTGAATAGCTCATCAGATAACTGCGCCTTTGTAATGCGGAAACGGACACAATTGATTTTCTAAACTATTCTAACATTAAGATCGTATCTAAATTATCGCCTTTTCAATAAAATAGCAGTTGAAATAAGCGGATAATGGCACAAATCTCGTCTGAATTGAACTAGCGCCACTTAAGCTTGCGAAAATCTATTAACTTTTTTGGATTTGACCTCATTCTTGCAAGCAAATTCACGATTTAATGCTATTCTGGGCAGGTCAACTAATGAAAGTCTTCCTATAATAGGATTAATGGTTTTCTTATTACTTGTACTTGTAAGTCACTCTCTGGATCTTGTTAACTTTTCAGTAATTGACTCCATGAGTAAGGTTTATCGTCATTTTGCACGATTGTCAACAGATTGTCAAAATTTTGGCACATGAATAGTTATATTTTTTACATATAATCTTTCTATTTTTTTTTTCAGCCAAAATAATCTCACGATTCCTAACCCTTATCTTCCTCCACAATATAAAAGTCACGTAACAATGAATGAAGAACGTTAGTCCGATGTTCCGCAAGGTCGGTATGTGACCGGGGCGCGGTGACTAGACGCATCGCTACTGGCAACCATGCTATCTTGATGTATGGCGGATAGCATGGGGTCAGAGTTGCTGGAGTTTACCATAATAAGCGACTTTCTTGTAACTAATGTCACGAAATAGTATACAAATTATATGGTAGATATACATATTAATTTTAAGTTTTGTAACGACGAGGCATTTTCCCAAATAAACAGGTACCTGATAGTTTTTGGAATCACCAGAAAAAATCCAATAATTTACATCACAATTCTTTTCTGAGATCAATTTCAGTTATTTCGCGGGAATTGAGTTTGCATTGTTGAGTACAACAAGCTAGTGCCAACGCCGGTTGCTCTGTGTGTGCCATCTTCATAACACCTTGAATTTATCCAGGCTAATTCTTATATTTTGTTGTTACAGCGCTCATCGCAAGCAGCAGGCCGTGGCAAGCGGTTCACATTCCAATCGACTGTCAGACAGCTGGAGCGACGGCGCCTGGCCGAGAAGCTGTCCAAAGAGGCTGACTTGAAGGAGCAGCAGAGGAGAACAGAGCTGGAGGCCATGAGGAGGTATGTGTACCTTCTTAAGCAGGTGTAATAATTTTAGCATCGTCATACCGGACGAAGGCCTCTTCTAGAAAAGAAATGGGCATTGATTACTCTGCTTGCTAGAACTTTATCTCAAGTTGCATACTAAAGTGCCAACCACTTAAAATCCAGAAGTTGTTGAAGTACAACAGTACGGTCGAGTCAAATCCCTCTGAATCCGACACTTTTAAATTTGAAGACAGCACTTAAATGATCTAATATAATTCTTTGCCTACCCTACAGAGTGGAGGAGGAGTTTCAGCGCAAACGCGCGCGGGAGAAGGCGAACATCAGACAGCAGCTGCGCCTCGTCAGCGGCGCCAACAGCATGCCCACGCCACCGCCGCAACATAATAAGGTAACACTTCATTACTGGACCTATTTAATTATTAGGAACTTTACCTGAAGTTTGAGTAGTAAACACAGAGAGAACTTGGTCATTAAAAAAACATTTCAATTTATTAAGTGAAAAACTGTTAATAGTAGGACATGGGCAAGTATGATGTAACTGCATCGTTTTGATTCAAATGACTGTTGAGCTTCATTAAAATTAAATGTCGCCAAAACTTTACAAATAATTTAATGGTATACCGACATGTGACCACACAGATTTTTGTGCAGAATGAATCCTCAGGTCTTAAATTGTGAATTAAATTGTCAGGGAATTCAAATTGTGTGCTCAAATGTTTTTATTAAGTTCGATTGAATTTTATAAACTACCTAGTTCAACTAATCAGCAAATATTTTGATCACACACTTCAATCATCTAACCTGCACGTTTACATAGCACAAAGTAAACACTCAAGTAAAGGAAATCGCCATAACAAACAATTTACTTTAAAATTGATTAATTTCTTTGTTAGAACATACGTAATGATCTCCAAGACCCATTAATCATGTCACTTGACCTTGCCACCTTCGTCCAAGGTTACCAGTATTAAACCCAACTTCCAGACATACGTATATGTTATGAGTAAACTATGTAAGTGATATAATTATTGTGATTATTACGAAAACGGCACGCCACTGTGACGGTCACCTTGCTGACAAATAGTGTGTGAACTGTAGTGTGACCTTCGCAAATGATCTTAGGTAGTTTTTGCATGGGGTTATTGAGTTTTTTATAAGTATGACGGCTGGCTGAGTAATTGGCTGCTGTCATAAGTTTTATCTTGGTAAAAGAAGCACGTTGGTCCTTAAGCACAATTTCAAAAGGTTCCTATACCGCTTTTACTTTTAGAACTTTTTCAAACCTCTTCAATAAAGACCCCTAGCACCGAAATATGATAGTGTGATGGCATAATTTTCATTAGATTTTTAGACATAGGAATATCAAGATATTTGTCTTTTTCAGTCTTCATATTCACAAAATAAAACACATATTATCGTTTCCCTTTACTATGATAATTTAAAAGTAATTATTTCATGCAGTCTCGCGACTCCCCGGACGGGTCGTGCCGCGCGTCGCCGGCGCCGGAGCGGCCGCGCGACTCGCAGCGACACAGCAACGCCTCGTCCGAGATCAGCGCCCGCAGCAAGAGTACTACTCCTGTAAGTATAAAATAACTTTCTAGCTATACATCTTATGTGAAGATGCATTAGTCTGAGTATAGTTCGTGCCAATTGGAAAATTGCGTAAAAGGTTCGAGTGCGAGGTGATCCATATGCGAATTTTACTCGCTCCACCGCCCCTTTCTTTAGCATGACTGCTTGCAGAAGGAGGCGATAGCACTCTATTCCCTCTCGCTCCGGACTATAGCTTGAGCCTGGGCACTGGGCCATTGCCACGATGAAGACCCTTCCCAGTACAGGCTCTCTTAACAGGTAGGACACACCTGGACTGGTGAGCGCTACTCCAACTTTCCCATACTGGGGCCCGAGTCTACTCTCGCGAAGTCTCGGGAGGATAGGAGGTATAGGAGCTGTTCGGAGCTCCCAGGACTATACTAACACCTGTCGTACATTGTGTGCAGATCCGCAGCGTGGAGCTGTCGGCGTGGCGTTCGGGCTGCTCGGCGCGCGTGTACCGCGACTGGGCGGCGGCGCGCGAGCACCCCCCCGCCTGCGCGCACATGCCCAAAGCCACGCACACTATATACAACGGTAACAAGACATATTACTTTTTATAGTGCCATTTTTCAGTTCGCAGAGTCGTGGTGCCCTGTGGCTAAAGCACCAATCTCTCAAGTACAAGTATATGTGTTCGATTCCAGGTCAGGTGAATATAAGTTTGTATGTACCTTCTAAGTATATCTTAGACACCAATGGCTGATAAAAAGGTAAAAGAAAACATCTCGAGGAAACCTGGACTATAAAGTCTGAAATCACCAACCCGCCAATACGGGTTGCTCATGCTCAATCCTTATCCGTGTGAGAAGAGGCCTATGCCCAGCAGTGGGGCCGTAAAAATTCTGTAACAACAACAGCAGGAGGCTGTTTACTGGTCTCCTGGACAATAAGAAAACAGTTCATCATCAACAGCCTTTTTATCATCGCACTACTGGATATAGGCGTTCTTCCAGAGAAGGATTAAGTAAACGTTATTCACCATGTGCGCTCAATGCAGGTTGCACTTGCTGTTTAGTCCTTGTCGTCATCATCCTTCTGCTCTAAACCCTATTTTTCTTATATCATTACACGCTTAAGTAACTACCGCCCAGGCGTGGACGAGCTAGGGCCCTTTTGTTCTAAATTCCAATGCCTCACACTTGAAACCGTAACTCACTTACATACTCTTCTAACATACACTTGAAGCACGTACAATAAATAACCTCACACAACAATTTGATACAAATACATAACAACTAGAATGAAGCACCTATTATATGACGTTAGAAAGTAAGCCAGGCTATATGGGTAGGAACGCGCGTCCCCGATGCATTCAATGTGGGACACCTTCGCCTTATACGATGTCTGGCCTGTGACCATACTTGAACTGTCTGTGCTATTGTTGTGATGCTATGTTAAAGTTTATTGACATAAATTAAATAAATTATTAAGTCTTATAGATTCGTAGTTTTCTTAGATATAGACAGAACAGAAGCTATATTTTTCTCTCATAGTAGTTTTACTCACTCACTCACTCAGAGTGAATCTCACTCACTAGCAACAAAATGAATGAGATAATAAGATGTCCTTATAGGTATCGGTTTTATCGACAGGTCGTAATATATTAAATATAGGTACGAATATGGTAGAGCCATAAATTCAAACTTAAATTAATTCATATGAATTTTGTAGACTTATTACAATGGAACTTAGGAAATAAATTCCTAAAAGTGACTTTAGAGTCACAATATTTTAACAATACCCAACAAAGTAACACCATCCATCCACCATCCACCGAGCCTTTTTCCCAACTATGTTGGGGTCGGCTTCCAGTCTAACCGGATTCAGCTGAGTACCAGTGCTTTACAAGAAGCGACTGCCTATCTGACCTCCTCAACCCAGTTACCCGGGCAACCCGATACCCCTTGGTTAGACTGGTGTCAGACTTACTGGCTTCTGACTACCCGTAACGACTGCCAAGGATGTTCAATGACAGCCGGGACCTACAGTTTAACGTGCCATCCGAAACACAGTCATTGATGTCTAAGATATACTTAGAAAGTACATACAAACTTAGAAAAGTTGCATTGGTACTTGCCTGACCTGGGATCGAACCCGCGCCCTCATACTTGAGAGGCTGGTCCTTTACCCACTAGGCCACCGCGACTTTTCCACAACCACACACAACAAAGTAACACGTTTGTGAAAATACTATGCAATGTACAAAACATTGTAACAAAGTAGTGTGTATGTAATCCAGGTTATTGATATCTAAGTAGTACGTAAGTAAGCAGACGGGTCAGGGGCGTCGGAAGTCGACACATTAGTGTTACGCCCGACAGTAGGCCGTGGCTGCTACTTTAAATATTTTATGTTATACTTTGTTATTTAATAGAATGATTTTACAATTATGGATTTTGTGATGAGAAGCTGTGATGCATAGACATTATTTTTAAAGTAGCTGTGTTTTTACATGAAATTGAGTTTTTATGTTTACATTTCGACAACAGTCTCCATGGTACTGCCAATAGTACCAAAATCAAAAATCATGCTATTCAAACTTAGCTGCAAAACTGCACTTTTCGAACGTCAAAAAAAAATACAAAAGACAGCCTCCAAAACGTTCACCCTTCACCACTTCCTATGTGTTTTTGCTGGCATGCAAAAGTGGCGCAACGTACGCAACGAACTCCCCAGCAACACATCTAGCAGTAGTCCAACATCATAGGTAATGCCACGGCTTGCTATAATTAAAAAGCTTTCTTTCCGTAGGCGGCGGCAGCGCCGGGTCCGGCGAAGCCTTCAGCGGCAGCCCTCGCTCGGACAACTACCGGCTGGAGTTCGCGCGCGGGCGCCCCCCCTCCCCGCGCGCCGCCTCCCCGCGCACCCCGCGCGCGCCGCGCCTGCTGCGCGTGCGGCAGCCATCCTCGTCCGGCTCAGACCTGTCGCTCAGGCAGCCTATTAAGATCAGGTAATGTACATGTACAAGGTATATCACTGATTTATGAGCTCTATTTTTATGACATGAAAAACAAAATCTATTGAAGTTTGGTGAAATCAGAGTAGACCCTCAGCTCTATCATCATCCTCCGAGCCTTTTTCCCAATCATGTTGGGGTCGGCTTCCAGTCTAACCGGATCCAGCTGAGCACCAGTGCATTACAAGAAGCGACTGCCTATCTGACCTCCTCAACCCAGTTACCCGGGCAACCCGATACTCCTTGGTTAGACTGGTGTCAGACTTGCTGGCTTCTGACTACCCGTAACGACTGCCAAGGATGTTCAATGACAGCCGGGACCTACAGTTTAACGTGCCATCCGAAACACAGTCAATGGTGTCTAAGATATACTTAGAAAGTACATACAAACTTAGAAAAGTTGCCTGACCTGGGATCGAACCCGCGCCCTCATACTTGAGAGGCTGGTCCTTTACCCACTAGGCCACCACGACAGTTTACGTTTTATTACGCACACAGACCCTCAGCTCTATATGCGTAATAAAACTTTATAAAAAAGTTGATGTACATGAACATCCCCTATTATATTTTATGAAATTGATTTTAATGGACTCCTTTTAATAGAGCCTGCTGCTCCTAGAACATGATAGCATAACAGTAGATTTTATTTGTTGATTGTTATTTTCAATAGTCATTACGTGACTTTTATAAAGTTACCTATTTAAATCATTTTTTTTAAGTTCTTTATTTTGTGCATGATATTTTGTAATATAGATAAAAAGCATGAATAAAATGAAATGCTTCAATTAAACAGTAAACTATTGCAACCCTAATGCAATAATAGGCTTTTTCTTAAAAAACATAAAACAAACAAACATCGGAGTAGTGTATTAATATCGTTGTGTGGTGTTTCCAAGGTGGTGAAGTGTGGGAGTAGCGCTATTACCTAACATTAACCCTGCGCGCGCGCATACAAGGTGAGTGCTTGCTGACGCTTACATCCCTTACTCAATACAAAAAATATCCCTTAAAAAAGTTAAAACGAAATCTTAAATACTCCTCTTTTGGTAGTCGGATAAAAATCCCTTAGTTTTGGGTCGGATATGATTTTAAATCGGAGGTTTTTTTTCAGCTTTTAGTAACTAGACTTAATGCTTGTAGTTCCAGATAGAAGTAGATAGTTTTTATGAAAATTGCATGTCCTTGAACAACTAATGTTTAGTTAAAAATATTGGCTAGAATCAAATGCCTGTAATAATGTAACGACGCTTACAATAACTTCAATCTTTTATTTACCTTTACAACTTTAACTTGCCCTTAACATATTTTACTGTGGTTTTAGCATAAGTTTTTGTACAAAACTTGTGCTTCCTTATTAAGCAATAGTTTCTGATTTCTTAACCCTATTATAACAGTGAACCTACGAAAGAGGAGACGGAACCCGAAGAGCCCGCAATCGTCCCCACGCTCCGTCCCGCCGGACCCGCGCGGACACCACTACTCACTCACTGACACACACTCATTCAGTCACACTCACTCGCTCACACAGAGTCACTCACTTACAAATAGTGTCATTCACTTGCACACAGTGACACTCTTTTACACTGACACGGTCTGCACCTTATGTTTTTAGGTGCATTATAATGTTGTCGGTGGGAGTTTTATTCGTTTTTGAAGTGTTAATTACATTGAGTAATTTTAATAATTCTGTTGGGAAAATGTTCGGCTATTTTGCAACAGTGGTCAACTAAATATACTTATTATAAACGTAACCCTTCATGGCAGTCGGATCATAAATACTCGTATTTTGAAGTGTTTCAATTTAAGACGAAAGAAATTTGAGTTTTTTAGTGGTCAATGTTGCAAGTTAGTGGAATATAAGAGTTAGTAGGTAAAAGCAATTGATGAACGTGAGTGTAAAGTCAGTGTCACTCACTTAGGGTCAATTCCCACTGAAAGAGCAGCGGCCGGCAGCGGCCGTAAGGGCAAGTGACTGAGCGCTCTTACTATGTACGTGCTCTTACGGCCGCTGCCGGCCGCTGCTCTTTCAGTAGGAATCGACCCTTACAGTGACATTCATTGACGATAATATAATTAAGAACTTAAGCATTAACTTGTATATGTTAAACTGTAATCTATGTAAACATCTATTTATTTTACTTGAATTCTTTTTAGGAGTTTGTTACCTGATATATTGGTTTGAGTTTAAATAGGACTTCGAGAGATGGCCAAGCGTTAGTGCCAACCCAAAAATATTTGGTATAAAAATTAAGATAAATAAATAAATGAAAAGGAACCCTTTTATAAATGAGTTTTGGAACTAATTGTGGGCACGAAGGTGGTCGAATGTCCGGTGTTCAGTGGTAGCCGGAACGGGTGTGTATGTAGGTGGGTCACGCGAACTCTTGCTTAAATTTGGGTCGGCAAGCATTGTGCTATTCTTATTTACCCTTTAATTTTCTTAGTTGTTGACCTACTGTAGAAAAGTCAATCTGTCGGGAAAATAGCACAGAAAATTGTTTAAGTGGCTCTTTTATAAGATATTTACTGAAAAACAGTTGTTTCAACATAAAACCAGCCAGTTCGTGTGACTTGCTATATTTTTTTATAAGACAAGAAAACTTTAGAAATAGTTTCAGCAGGGCTTCAATTTGAAATATTAAAGAAAAGAAAATATCAAATTGGAATGTTAAAGATAACAGAAAAGCAAGAAAAGAGAGAATTGTTAATTTAGCAATACAGTATTGTGAAGATATTGACTCCGAAGAGTGCTTTAATTCGCATCTGATATGTACTTAATCTATATAAGTCTTTGTACTGTATTTAATCAAGTTTAGTTTTTATATGTCAAGCTATATTCACAAGAAGAAAGAAGCATATATTTTTAAAAGAAAAAATATGTATTTTTATACGAAATGATATGAAATAATTGATAAACTTTCTTTTTGTGAATTCAGTTTCTACGTTATAATTCCAATCGTTATGGTCTTCCATTGTAAGCTAAATACTGAAGCTTTAATATAGACTTAACCCTAGACTTATAGTGGTGCTATTTGATGACAAACTGTAGTGACGTTACAATGTCATCGTCAAACCCTACAGTTAAACGTCATTGTATTAGGTGCTGAATTATACCGAGTTTTATACATAGTCATATTGATATTATTATGTGAGTTCTCTGTTACAAGTTAAATAAAAATATCGCGGTATAAAAAACAAACCCAATAAACACCCTATATTGTGTCCCTTAATTGAGACTTCCCCTCGTAATAACCTTTAGGAAAGCTGATAGTCCATTTCCTATAGTTCACGGGTAGAATGGACCGGGGTGCGCCGTGACCGGGTTAACCACGGCTGATCGATTGTCGCAACCATGTTTTTATGACGTGAAAAATAATATTGGGCGGTTCTCATTGTAATCATTTCATTGTTAACAGCCTTATAAAATCATTATTATATTTATAGTTGTGGGAAAGACTGTTTGAAAAGGACTCGCGGTATTTAAAAACAAATAACAAAATACTAGATGAATAGGCGAAATGTCAACTTTGCCGACGTATCCTTTGTAAAAAGACAAAGAATATTATGTATGCCCATGACATTAACATGAAATTGAAATAATGAAGAAAATATGCATGATAAAGACTAACTCGTTGAGGAAAAATAAATATACTTTTAAGAGACTCACTTAAATAAGTTATATTTGTTTATTATTTATCATACATACAGCCCCATATTATACCTAACGTTGTATATCATTTATTCATTTTTAATTAAACGATAAATATAATATACAACACAAGAAGTATTTTATTAGTAAGAAATGAAATTATGAATCTAATATAAAACGGCTCAATTGTATATAACTTAAACTTAAGCGTTATTAATATTGTGTATCTGTATTCAAAATATACATTTGATTGCTGAAATATTTATAGTAATAATTTCTGCAATTTTTTAAAGGTAATGCCTGGTTATTCTTATATACCCACATTTCTTAGGAAAAGCATGAAATGTTACTGTAAATATATTACGTCATATAGACTTAAACTTGTAAAATAGATAAGCATATACATAGGTGCATTGTATTGTATATAATAAGCTAAAGTTCGGTGCATGTACATAACTAGTGTAGTATGTAAACCCTGTATCTACGAGTAATAAACATTTGTATAACGATTTTACTTGAGAAGTTTTATTTTTGAAAAACCTGAAAGATAAACACTCAAAGGATCGAGAGGCGTGGAGACAAAATTTTGAGGCTTTTGCCTAGCAGTGGGACATTTCAAAGAAAAGAAAAATTGAAAGAGGCAGAAAATATACCTAGCTGTACAATTCCTAAGGACTTGTTATGATTTGTGACGATAATTTAATAATTCAACTACTAACCTAATGGTGTGTTGCAACCGTCACCAATAGGCATCTGGTAAACTAAGCAACTTTAATGAATTGTTCACGCTCTAAATTACTGTATGAAACACACTCTTACTGTAACCGTGTAACTGTAACTTAAAGTAACGACCAATGAGCTTTACTTGCTACAAATAGTGAGCAAAATAATACAAATACAAAAGTAAGAGTATCTTCACGTACCTAAATTCTTAAAAGCATTTTCAGTGTTGTGACTTTAAAATGCCACAGTTTAAAATACCAACGTAGCATTTGAAAGCACGCCACTCTAACAGCTAAGTTTACCGTGACAAAGTACTGTAACAACTTAAAGTTAAACTTTATCTTAAGGACAATGCCCAGCGAAAGTATGAAAGAAACCGATAATGTCCAAGTGAGTTACAAGTTACTAAGCTCGGTACCTACTTATCTTTCTGACCAAGCCACCATTAAATATTTTTTCTTGGTCGAGAACTACAACCATCGGTCTTAATGCTAGCTCTGCTAGCACTTTTAATTCAGGTAGGTATACTGACTTGTAGGAAATTGCAAGATACCTATATCAATGTGAAAACATAACATTTCTTGACAGTCGGGTAAATGACAAATTACCTTAGTAGATATTTTGTATTCCACAGGAACTATGTAAGTATAGAGGTAATATGACAAAGTCGCATTGTATATATATTAGTTGCCCAGTTAGCTACGGTTACATTAAGCTACGTTGAAATGTAGGTACTAACTGAGCCTAGGTCTACTATGACCTAAAATTGAGTTAAACAACAATATAACAACATCGTAAATAATATAATCTGCGTAAGTATTGCCTGACTGGGCGCGATTACTCTCCTAGCCCTATGAGCCACGGACATTATTACTTTTAGAAATATATGACATGTGGAAACATGCTCCTAGAAGCAATTACCGGTCAACGCTCTCTGACCACCTGAAAACTTCATAAAAACAAAAGAAAAATCACCGTCCTTTTCTCATGTTTCATATACAAGTAACCCTTTGTACAATCAAGGGTCTGAAAGTTCGTACAAAACCGTCAATGGATGGCGTACATGGTATACGTATATTAACGTGAGTAAAAGGTAGGCATGCGCAAAGGGGTTCACAAGTAAAGCTCGTGAAAAGTTTTCAGTTAGAGCGCGCTTTCAGTGAAGTGAACACTCTTTACTATAAACTGTTTCATAATCGCGGACAGTGATAAGTTAAACTTTAAATAATAATAGTAATTTTATGAGGTTAAACTGTTTTTTGTGTTTACTTCAAATTTTATCGGCAAACCACATTTTTAGTAACTTTAAGTACTAATTATAAAATAGAAGGAAAAATTGCCATCAAACCTTGTGTGTAATTACTATCGACTGACGCTTATTATAACGCTGATTATAGGTTTTCCGGTTTGATAAAACACGATAAAAATCGACCACCAGCAACAGCAACATACAAACAAAATATTCAATAACCTACATCCCTAACTTTTGTCATTCGCTAAGTTAACTTTAAACTAAAAACAACTAATAGACAACAAGAACTTAAAACTCGACACAAACTATTCGTCGGAAAATTCTAAAGCAGTTTACCGACTGTATTTACCGTGGCCTTTGAGGACGTTCCGCTTGGTTCCGGGGGCGCTGCCGTCCCGAGTATCACTCGGACTACATCAAGACAGTGTATAGCCTGCGATCACCGCGCCAAGCTGTTACCCGACATCCCAGAACCGGTATCGGCTCCACCGGTGCTGGTACCGACACCCGTGCCTGAAGAGCCGGCATTCATACGTGAACAGCCGGTTTTCGCACGTGAAGAGCCAGTATTTGCACGTGAGGAGCCGGCATTCGAACGTGCTCGCCGGTCCGTGATGACGGCGAAACCGGAAAACGTGCAAGAAGCACTAGAGGATAGGGACCCTAACAACCTGAACCAACATGTGCAGGTTTGTACCAAGTTTGGAGTAACCTTGACAATAAATACAGGTGAAGTTCTGAATGATTTAAAAGTTGTCACTATTGAAGTGGATTTTATTTTCAAGTGTAAATAATCGATATTGGGTTTGACCTTGTTGTTTCCCCGTATTTACATTTTGTTATTAATTTTTAGTAACAGTTGGAGGCTTCCGTTATATCGAAATAGGATAACGCGCCATCACTATCAGACTTATAGCCTATTTTGATATTTTTATATATAAAGCAAAACAATGAAGCAAATATAGAATACAACTAGGTATTGTTCTAATTAACTTCGACAAACTTTCTCTCAAGGGAATATTCAAATTCAACAGTTAAAATAGACTTAAATAAGTATTTTAGGTGCGGAAGTACATTAACATATCTACCACTTAGGGGCTGTTAAAATCCTATGACGTGTACACAACAAGTGAAAACGTTGTAACAACCATTCATTACGGTGTTATTTATGAATTTGTCGTTTTTATGGTGTTAGAAAACCTTCAGAGTACGAACACTGTAATTATTCTTGGAATAAGAGTCATGTTATTACTATGTAGTTGCTATTTTTATTTTATAGAGCCTTATGGATTACTACATAAAAAAATCTGGGTAAAAGTGCTTTAGAAGTTGCAAAATTATATAAGTACAACTTAAGAACTTATAATGCTAATCATTACTTTAAGAATTGGTTCAGTAGGATTCAGACTTTGACTCGTCATAGTACAATGTACATATGTATGTAATATACTTGGTAGTGGGTATGTTGGCAGGTACCAACCATGAAAACATCTTGGGACCCACCAGACATAATGCCAGCTTGTAGCAACTAGGTAGCAAGCAATGCTATGTTTATATTTTGAGGGACAATACGGGGAGGGATCAGATCCACACCATGTTCTCTTAATTTCTTAGAAAACACAACCAAGTTATCATGTGCTCTATTTAAGTAAACAGGCACACCTCAATATTACATTCTATTTCTTTCGGACTATAAATCAACGTCGGTGGGAAAATCAAGTTTATTGTAGTAACGCACAAACAACCATTAGCTCTGTAGTGCGGGGAATTGGAACACCATGGTCACCCTGAAAAACCCTTAAAGGGCGACGTAATGGATAAATTGGTGTGAAAACAAAAGTTTGGAGTGGTTTTCACATTTAGCAATGATGAGATTTTGTGTGTTAATACATAATTCTTGGAATTCTATTGTTCTATTAAGTAACTATTTACGCTTTGCTACGAAACTTCGCTACGAGTTTTGCTACGTTTGCTACGAAATAACTTACACAATGTTACATAAATGTATTGCAATACACGCTATCAACCACAGACTACTTTTTATATAGGTCATCATCCTCCGAGCCTTTTTCCCAAGCATGTTGGGGTCGGCTTCCAGTCTAACCGGATTCAGCTGAGTACCAGTGCTTTACAAGAAGCGACTGCCTATCTGACCTCCTCAACCCAGTTACCCGGGCAACCCGATACCCCTTGGTTAGACTGGCGTCAGACTTACTGGCTTCTGACTACCCGTAACGACTGCCAAGGATGTTCAATGACAGCCGGGACCTACAGTTTAACGTGCCATCCGAAACACAGTCAATGGTGTCTAAGATATACTTTTTATATAGGTATTAACAATATAACGTGTTATAGAATTTAACAGACCAAAATTGTTTGAAACACCTAAAAAAATTAACATTACCTAAACTTTCCTACATTCAGATTACGAGCACAAACTTAACACTTACTGAACGAAAAGTTATCAAATATGCAAATTCTTTCAAAAAGGAAAGGTTTAATTAAAAGCCTTACAAAGAGAGGTTCGCGTGACTTCAGTAACACCGGGTCACTCGCTCCTGTACTGTTTCATTGTTCTTCTCTAATTAACTTTAGGCTTACTAAGAAATTGGGAATATATGACTTTTCAGCGAATTTGTGTTATCTTTGTTGTATCATGGGTAGTTTTTAGAAACAGTGCCTAGATGTCAAGATTAGGATAAACCTAGACAAGTTCTCTTTAGATTTATGGTATCTATCAAGGCTTAGATTCAGTTTATACTAAACTAGCCGTTTTACAGCACCTTCACTCGTGTCTCGCGGGTACTACTGCCCGTACCGGGATGAAATATAACCTATGTTACTCGTGAAGAGCTGGGTAGCTTTCCAACAGTGAAAGAATTTTTCAAATTAGATCCTGGCTACAAACAAACAAAAAAAAAGTGTTCCCTCTTTATTATATAAATAAAAGATAACCTTGAACTACGCTGACGTCTACGCTGATGTCTTAGTTAGATCCTGGATACTTACTACTTACTTTTATTACATAGATAGATGTAGGTAACATCTTTGACTAACGGTTAGGACCTAATTCCCTTTATATTGTAGAGCTCTTGACATTGACACACTGTCAGCAAAGTGAATAGGTACAGTTTGCTAAATTGTGTCACGTCTACAATCGACAACTATTCCATTCCATTTTATATGATTGATTTTGAACCTTTACAAATAGCTAGTAGTTTCTATTGTGTTTTATTTTTAGTACTACTTTGTAGATTAGGTAATGAATAATTGGAAATTAAATACAATGTGCTAATGTTAGTTCTAGCTTTTAAAATATGGAAATATTAATATACCTGTTGTAATAAACTAGACAACATAAGTAGAATTAAACATAAAAAAAAATTAGCTACAGTTAAAAAAATATGATGAGAAAATAAAATATCAAATTCATAGATAGCACACACTACGATTTTTTAAAACAAGGGTACCTTCTAGTACTTTACTTTCAATTTTTAAACCTACATTACCTGTACGAAAAACGGACGGTTTTGTTGTCGATGAAGTTGGATCTCTGTAGAGTAGACCCCTATCCAGCAACCATGTATAAACTACATCTCCTCACAGATAGTATGGGACGACATAATCGGCGAGCCTGAAGGCGCGCGCAGCCCCGAGTGCGCGTGGCGCCTCAGTCACGCGTGCTTCCGACACTCGCGCAACCTCTGCTACACCGTGCTGGCCGTGCTCATCGCGCCGCCTTGCGCGCTGTTCCTGGGCTGCGGGTTCGCCTGTCTCGCGTTTGAGGTAGCAATTTGTACAATTTATACGGATGCACCTGTGCCACTATAATCTGTCCCGCAGAGCTTGCTGATCGAAAAGGCCATCATTATCGCCGTTATCATGTAGCAAACTGTGTGGACAGTAAATTCAGACCCTGCGAATCAGGTTCAAAACATTTCGGCAAGACATTTGTTAATTAAAAAACTGTATTAATAACAGGAGTTAGGAACTTCTTTCTTTTACTCTATATTAGATAGATAGATATACTTCTTCACCTACTAATGCAGCCTCACTTTTAACAATAAAAATAGTAAAAAAGATATCTAAAAACCTTACCTTATCCTTATTCCTTTACAGCAAATCTGGTGCACAGCGCCTTGCATCCGCTGCGTGAAGATCTACTTCGCGTCACTGCGCACCATGGTGCAGGCCTGCATGGCCGCTACCGTGGCGCCAGCTGCCGAGGCCGTGGGTCACGTGTGCCGACACATCAGGGTTAACCTGAGGAAGGATGCCCCAGAGGAGAAGGATATACTCATCATTTAAGACTTAAGAATCATTTCACCAGCAGTTGGTTATGTAATCGGTCTAATAAAAGTTTATAATAATACTTTATAGGAAAAATCGTATAACTCTTGTTCAATTTTGTTGTAAGTAATACCCAAATTATATAAGTTAAAGTCAAAGTTAACCTTCGAATGTCAACATTTTTAATTTAGGTATGGTAAATAGTTGTTTTCCTCAGTATGATCGTTAACTTATTATAACTTACATTATCATGTTGGTGAAATTGAACGTTAGAATAATAATAGGTTTCTCGACCAATTTTATGCCGTAATTTGTAATTTAAGGCGTGATTTTTAGTGCCATAGTTTTAATGCGGAGTGGTTTTTTTGTGAACCCATTATTGTCTGTTTGTTCTAGAGAATATATTGAAACATGCAAATGATTTATTTCTTACCCTATAATTTGGTCACTCTTCAAAACATGTTTGTACAAAAATTGCCCCAAGTGCCTTTAAAAAGATAAATATTTAATTAACTATATCAACGTTTTATACCTTTAACCTAGCTATGCTATGTGTTTCTACCTAAATTAGATCTACATAATTTTAATGTTAAAAACATATGTTTTACTTATTTCAATGTTGTTTTGTGTTACGTGTATTTAAAATAACAGACAAAAAAAAACATAAAACCTCGTTTCATTTGCTAGCATTCCTAATTAAAAAAAAAAATGTTTCGTAGTCCATGGTCAAATTAGCATTAGCAAAGGCAACCCTGCATTCAGCCTTGTGAACACTGCATTTAAAAAAAATCTCTTATTATGACTGCAACATAGCACTATTCATTAGTTTTTTACTCGCATTACGAGCATTCCCCATGGTGTAGTGATTAGCGTAAACCCAAACAAAGCAGGCGAGTGACCACATAACGCCATAACAAGCTGAAGTGGTCGCGTCACGCTATATTTCAATTATTCCTATGTAACCGCTGAATATTTCATGAGCAGCAAACATTTAACTACTATGGCGGTCCTTAATTTAAGTGCTAGCAAAATATTAGCTTGATTTTTAAAATGTCTAGGATTCGACTATTTAATTACGACTTCATGTAATCAAATAACAATACACGAAATATTATTGGAACTAAAGTCTTGATTTGGCAAAAAGTACGCAAGCCTTTTTAAAAAAAAAGTTAGGTTTCATGAAAAAAAAAATCGAATTTAGAAAAAAAAGAATGGTCAATGGTTAATTTGTCCAATACAAAAAAAAGAACTACAGATTATAAAAAGAGCGGGAAAAACACAATATTCATTGTGAAATTGGATTTTAATAAAATAATATTGAAACTACGAGTAAGAATGGACGAAACTTCATCAGATGCAGCGTCAGCGCCCGTTGTTCGTCAGGCGACAATCAGCTCAAATAACATGAACTCAAACCAATCTGATAATCATTTTGTCATAGCGAAATGTCGAAGGTTTGTTATTCTTTCTTTGGCACTTACTTACTTAGCGTTTGAATTTGTTTGTTATGACAATGTTAAAAGTGACGAATGATTTTAGAAATGATGATCCACTTCCGAACGGACAACAAGAAACTAATGAAGAGACTGAACTGGAAGAGGTAAATACGAACTGTAAGAATATAAATTAAGCCTTCTCCTAAGTCTGACAGATACTATGCTGAAAACAAACATTCCTACAGGTCAAACTGAATTCCTTTTTTTGTGACATAGATAAAAAAAACTACAAATCTTCAGTAGGTATGTAAATCCTAAGCTAGTTGCCTTAAAAAACGACTATGTGTGTATGATACTGTGTAATGAATTGTAGTCAAATACACAATTTGGTGCGCGTGTAAATAGCCTCACCGGAAAACAAATGAAAAAGGAATCAGGGGCCCGATTCTCCTAAGTTAATAATGTCAAAATTGAATAGAAAGCGAATCGCAATATGATCAATTGAGCGTATGTGGCATTCCGCTATTTTTTCTTTGAAATAAACGTTTTTTATCCTTTTCTGTCATTCAATAATGAATCATTTTGTCTGCAAATGATTTACGATTGCAGTATGATTGTAGAGCAAACTACCGTACCTATAGACCAAAATCACCAAAATAGCAGACCAATCGCAAACCAATCGAATGTCTTTGGTATAGGATTGGTCTTATATTAGTAGCAGAATGTCCGATATGGTCAAAACTGCTATTGCGATTCGATTTCTATTCAATTTTGACATTATTAACTTAGGAGAATCGGGCCCCTGTCATCTTGTAAAATAAATCCAAATTAATTACCCCTTGTTGTGTTGTGTTGGCACAATGCTAATTAATGGACAAAGGGTGATAACCGTAAATATTTGGAAGTCACTCTGGGCGTGGCCATCACTCCCATGGTAAACTAGGTACAGTATGTGCCTATATAGAGTTAAATTACGTAAGAAAATTAGTAAATATGTACCTACATAATGATTGTTTCGGGGGAGGTCTCCTAACATTTCACCACTGGGCATTGCTTTATCACGCACCAAGGCGGACTGTTCTTCCATACTTGCCTACTTTTTTCAACTAGCTAACAAAATAAACAGAAATTGAAACAGACCTCGTAGGCACATTTGTTTATGCAATTAAATAAATAATACAATCTAAATTTCTTCTTCTTTCTCCTGCCCTGTTCCCAATTTTATTTGGGGTCGGCGCAATATGTCGCGCTAGACGAACGAGCACGAGCGAAGCACGAGCCGAACACAATGCGTCTAGTGTGGACCAACTTACAAGCCTCTAACGAGCGCGCTGCGAGCATTTCGTTCGTGCTCGGCTGCGTTCCGCCTGTTGTCGGTTCTGCCCGCTTTATAAAAAGGGCTTGGTTGGCCGCAACAGCAGCGGCTACTGCAATATTATTAATATCGTCCATACTCGCCAAGAGCCGCGAACTCACTGCGGAAAACTTCGTTCGAGAACAGTGATCGTTGTAGGTTCGTTGTATGTCCACACTTGACGCCGCGAACGACGAAGCCGAGAACGGCTCCGCTTGTGCTTCGCTCGTCTAGCGTAGACCCGCCTTTCCTTTTTCCCCTGTCACTCACTCCCTTCCTATTCATGTCATCTTTCAGGCAATCCGTCCATCTTTTCTTAGGTCTTCCTAATTCATAATTCAATTCATTAATTCTAAGGTCATACAATCTATATTTACTAACTTAAAATTACTTTCTATTGTATTCCGCGTAAGTGTAGGTTCTTTCTCAAACCTTGGTACTTAAGCGGCCTTAACGCTAGACTAATCGAGTCATTCTGGACGACAAAGATTTTCATAAACTATACTTACTTACCTATACTTATACCTTCTTGCACTAATATCTTGGTCGTAAAATGTAGAGGGTGTTGGTGGCCTACTGTCGCTCAGGAAGACTGGGAGCGGCCTACTGCACGCTACAAACTGGCGAGGTGGGGCATTTTCATTTATTATCCGCATCATTCATTTTTATGTGCTTTAAATTATATGCCATTTGGGTCATGATAAAAGCCAAATGTGTAGTTGTGAAATTAGCCTCTTATTATTTTTATTTCGGGATTTTTAACTATAACTTAGTACCTACTTAGTCAAAGTAAAAAATAACAGATACTTTTTATTTCTTTTTAAGCAATGTAAAACGAAACAAGGTCATAAAAGCCAATAGGTGCATTTCTGTTCATCATTCAAACCTACTTCCAATTGGCTTGTTCAAGAATCATCATGATCCCCCAACTTCTTTCCCCAGTTGTTCATCCTGGAAGAGATAGTAGACCGTCCCCCCGAGTTCCTGATGTTCGCGAGTTTGTTCCGGCAGGTGGAGCCAGTGTGCATACTGCTGGACGGCAAGAATCAGGGCACCTTCGTGCAGACGGTTAAACGAACTGTCTTCGATAATGACAGCAATGATGAGGGACGGTGCAAGCTCACGTTTTTGTCAGCTAAAGAGTATAGTGAGTGGGTCTTTCTTATGATGTATTTACACTAAAATCTGGAATACAAAATGTTTGTTCTCATTATGAGCAAATATCGTTTCACAAAACGTCTCAAAAGTAGGTATGTAATTCAGGGAAAAGTAGTTTGGATGGTATAAGTGAATTTGAACTTAAACTAAAGATGGTGGAATCCGCGTAAGACGGAATTAATCAAGGGCCAAATTAATACTTTCCTTCAGTCAGTCTTCATAACTCATTATTTACGTTTCCTCAAGGTTTCGAAGCCTGCAAAAGACGTGTTTTCTCCCTATCCCTTCCTACTGAACCAGCAAACGCCTCAGAAGACGAGAGGTCGCAATATCTTCGTACCGTGTTGGATTTCTCTCAAACACAGAGCGTGCACGCCTTGGGCGCGTTGTTGAGGTATCTGGACCTCAACTGGGCGAAACTGAGCATGGACCTGCATGCCAAGCCGCAGTTTTTGAGCCTGAGGATTATTTCTCTGTAAGTAGAATATAATTGGGTTATTGCAAAATAAATAAGTCAATATCTTTATGTAAGCTTGTGCACATAGGCAGTGGCGACAATAAGATTAATTTGTTTAGTAGAGTGTAGGGATGACTTTTAGATAGGTCTTTAAAGTCTAATCAAATAATCCTGAATATCTGTATAGCAAGCGCAGCGTAGGACGTCCACCAACAAGGTGGACAGACGACCTTCGACCGAGGTCGCCGGAAGACGCTGGATGCAGGTCGCCTCCAACAGGTATCTGTGGAGATCTAAGGGGAGGCCTATGTTCAGTAGTGGACGTCCTATGGAGATGATGATGATGATGATGATGATGATGATCTGTATAGCAGTTAGTATTTTTGTGTCTGTTAGTATTTTGATTTAAAGTAAGCCAAATTAAAATTGACTCTCTTGTTAGCTGGCCACTAAAGCAAGAAATCGTATTACGTAAGGTTACCATTCTAGCTTTTTATTTTACTAAAAGCCCACATTTTTTAATCAATTTTTACAAAAGAGCTATTTCTGTTATCAGTGCGGACATAGTAACGATAGACGAGGACACATACCGCGGGCTGCAGGTGTTCCGCCCTCTGGCGCACCCGAGCGCCTTCAAGCGCGGCGTGCGGGGCTCCGCGCGCGAGGGGCTCAGCCTCTGCCAGCTGTTCAGCAGGTGCAGCTCCCAGCTGGGGCAGAGCCGGTTAAGGTGAGGACATGACAAGTTCTAGGAGCGAAACAAGCTATCCAAAATCAGAAATAAAAAATACACTCTTTTAAAATATATATATAAGATTTTATAAACAGAACTGAACATTAACATTTGTTTAGCCATTTCCCAACTATGTTGAGGTAATATGAGTAAAAAGCTAGGCGTATGATGACATGATACTTACCAGTGTTTTACATGGAGTGACCACCTATATGATCCCCTCAACCCTGGGCAACGAATGAACCTCATTTATCTGAGCAACCTGATACCCTTAGTAAGATTGTTTGGACTTTCTGGCTTCTGGCTACCCGTAACGACTGCCGAAGATGTTCCGCTGGTATGACTCAATAAACGAAAATTCGCAGTTACTTATAACATCCATTCGTCTCTCCATACAGAGTATTGCTACAGCACCCTACCTCAGACTTATCAATCCTCAAGAGTCGGCAGGACGTGGTGGAATACTTCATGAAGCCGCAGAACGACGCGCTCATGAGGAACATCTGCTCTTCCATGCGCTTCATCAAGAATGTTCACGTATGTCCCGATAAAGTATCATAGCAGACATACTTATTGTAGACGTCTATGAGTTGGGAACTTTATGCAAGCGGTTTTTATTTCAGGGAATCCTGGCGAAAATAAAAGCGTTGTCAGCAAAACCTTACCAGTGGAAATCTCTTTATAACGTAAGTTTTGTTTTGTTACTCCTCTCACTTGTAGTTTAAAGGATTGACCAGCTAATCATTAAAATTGCCAGACTTTGTACAATGCGGTGCTGATATGCGAGATGTGTGAAAGCACGGGCAAAGTCAGCGATTTCCTAGAACAGCTGGCCTGTTTCGACAACACTAAGCTCTATGAGGTAAAGTATACACCAATAACCAACGAAAAAAAAGTAATTGCTGCAACTAATTGTACCTACTGTTTTCGGTATCCTCCTAGATGGCGTTATACATGAACAGAATTATAGACTTCGATCTGTCCAAAACTGAAGGCAAGTTCACGGTAAAGCCTGGCGTTGATCCTGAACTTGACATGAGTAAACAATATTCCACATAATTCTATCTGAATTCCTATGCTATACTTTTCTTCTTTCCCTGTCTTTCACATTGTTTATCTTCCTTTTTTCAAAGCCTCATGTAGTCGAAATGTTGTTTGTCCTCTTCGTTTCACACGTCTTTATCTGCCATTGACTTTCAAACAATGCCTCCGTATCCTTCTTGTTTCCTCAGAAAAGCAAACAATGGCAAGCCTTCACGGTCTGATGTCGGAGACAGCTAAGGTAGAGATGGAGCGTCTGCCTCCGTACATTCAGGAGTGCAGCATGCTTTATATGCCGCATCTGGGTTATTTGCTGGGAGTCAAAGTTTGGGAAGACAACCTGACTGCTGAGGATAAGGAACTGCCTGATATGAAATTTATGGTATTTATAAAACTGTTTTCATGTTCTACTGTCTAATAGGTATGGCACATAACGTCTCTGTTTTCCCAGGTCCCTTTAATCATTTACTTTATTGCCTTTCAGTTCCAGAACAACGATTATATCCATTACAAAAGCAAAGGCTGTGAAGGTAAATATTTTACCTCTGTCTGCACTCCTCTTTTATTATTTTATTCAAAGTAGATATTTTTTTTGCCAGTTCTGTTTCATGGGACCTTTCCTGAAAACATTAAAGTAAAGTAGGAATTATTCAAGTTCCTTATTTTTTGTCTTCTCTCTTAATTGTTCATACTCTATGTACAGACTTTGTCTGGTATGTGCAGAGCTGGACGTGATGATAGGCGACACGTACCCGGAGATAGTGGCGCACGAGACCCGCATCATGATGCGCCTCACCAGCGTCATGCTGGAACACCTGCATACACTCGCCGCTGTTGTCGATAAGTGTGCTGAATTGGACTGGTAAGGAAAAAGCATGAATACCTAAGTACTTACTTGAAGGAGATGGTTACACCCAAGAAATGAATTAAAAAATATAGGTACCTAAGTACATCGGAAATGTAAAAGTGTTGATTTTTCCAAAATCTTTAGGTATATATGAAGAAAGATCACCACACAAACAAAAACATAATTTCCTCCTAAGTATTGGAAGAAAAAAAGTAAGCATATCTCAGCAACTAAATCCTAATCCAATACAGTTTAACTTCACATACAACCCGCCAGTCGTTCTCCCTTAGTATCTCCTGACTTGAATAGTTCAACTTGTTTTCTGTGACTTCGTCTTCCAGCCTGATAGCAATATCAAAAGTCTCCAAGGAGTTCAACTACGTCCGCCCCACACTAACAACTGAGAAGATAATCAACATCAAGCAAGGCCGACACCCACTGTACACGCTGACTTGTGACAACTTCGTGCCCAACGATATGGAGTCTAGTGCTGAAGAGGGCTGTGTCAAGATACTGACAGCACCCAACTCTAGTGGGAAGTCTGTTTATATGAAGCAGATTGGTAAGACTGGACCCGTATTATAGGTTCAAAGACTTCATTTTGTCGAAAGATTTTTGATTTTTTAATGCTATCATTGTTATTGAGCACATCCTATCTGGATGATAGCCCGAAGCGCCTGATCTCACTCCGGTCGTGTCGCTTTACCGTCCCATCGGGCTATGAGAATGAAGGAATAGTGAGTGCACCTGTGTCCAAGCAAATGTGCGTGCACTATATCCTGCGCAGTTGGCTGATCCCCTAATATGAGAACAGCCGTCGTGGTCGACAACCGACTAGGAGGACATCATCATCATAAATTGGATGTACCAGTCTCAGTACATTCTTAACTTAGAAGCAGAGACAAAATTCTTGCAAAATATAATTTCTATAAAATCATCAATGTATATTTCTGGCCCAGGTCTGATAGTATACCTAGCGCACATCGGCAGCTTCGTGCCGGCGGCGGCGGCCACTATAGGCTTGCTGCGTCACGTGCGGACGCGGGTACACAGCACCGAGTGCGTCGCCAACCACATGTCCGCCTTCCTCATCGACTTGCGACAGGTAGGCTTACTACTGTATGGTGTTAACCATTTGATATAGTGTAAAATACGCCATTTAGGCTAAAGTTCACCAAAACATACAACGTCAAATTCCTGAAAACATAATATAAAATATTTGTTGCTATCACTTAAAATGGCTTAATATTTACGGAAAAGGGGATACGAAAAACTATACGTCTGTTATGTCACCTAAACATCAAATAAAATCTAAAAAAACCATAACTCATAACTCTCCAGGAGTTCACTTTCAACCGCTCACACTGGACGACATCAGCAAGGGTATATAGCGTCATAAACAGCCAATCACAAAACCCTACTGTTTCCAAATAATACCAAAAGCTCATTTCAACCAATATCCATTCTTCCAGATGGCCTTAGCTCTTCAAGAGTCCACCTCCAACTCTCTACTCATAGTGGACGAGTTCGGCAAGGGTACATCAGCGACAGATGGCCTGGCCCTCCTCGCGGCTTGTCTCAACACGCTGCTGTTTAGAGGAGACGATTGTCCACATGTTCTGTTGGCGACGCATTACTTGAACATCAAGGAGTATATTGTGGAGTCGCCGCTTGTTAGGTTCTTGGTAAGTTTTTTGAATAAATATTTGAGTAGTTTTTTCAGCGTTAATCACCACACTGATCCGATGCTGGTTGTTGATTACAGACTTTATAGTTCAGGTATCCTTGATATGTTTTCCCCCACCTTAATTCCTTATAGTAATTGAAGTGCAAGATATACTTAGAAAGTACATACAAACTTATAAAAGCTGCATTGGTTCTTACCTGACCTGGAATCGAACCCACACGCACATACTTGGGAGGTAAGTGATTTACCCAGTACCCACTAGGCCACGACTTTCAAAACCCTGATTGTAGTCGGACTTTCTTGCTCCAGTCCCCCCGTGACGGTTCTAAGACACGAAAGTCTCATAATAGTATGCTTTGACTAAAATAGATCCTCTATTCAAAGATTGTAATTATCTTATGACGTTTAGCGTTTCGAGTACATAGTACAAGACGGCGAGCCAGTGTTCCTGTTCCGCGTGTGCTCAGGCGGAGCGGACACCAGCTTCGCGTTACACGTGGCCGCCGCCAGTGGCCTGCCAACACACACGCTAGCCAGAGCTAAGATTGTTATGGAACATGTTATGGTAAAATAAAATTGGTATTGTAATCAAAACTTATCTTTAGAATTAATATTAAATCTTTAAAATTAAGAAAAAACTGGATATCAGATTTTGTTATATGTTTTATTCTGAGAGAGCTCCAGCTATCGAAACTGGTAAGAAGGACCGACCCGAACCAATACAGAATTTAAAAAGTGTGAGAGAAACTGATACTCTTATATTTATATTCAACATGGTGTCCCACAAGGCAATGTTACAGGGCCATTTTCGCTAGCCAACTGCATGTGCACTTGTTTTTTTCTAGAGAACAGTTTCAATTTCGCAGTTTTACTTCGAACGACTATTTTTTTCTTGTTTTCAGAATAACTCCCTGCCAACAGAGAACAAACGCATAACCGCCAAACTGAACGCATGCGTCGACAAAATCAAAAACAAACTACTCACAGACGATATTTAATTACAATATAATTTATTACAATATGTATAATGATAATCAGCTCAGCGCATCTAACAACAATATCGGTATAAAATTTTAAAAACATCAAAAAAATAAATTAACTACTACTTATGCTATGCATTGACTCTTAAACAAACTATACAGTTTAAGCTGGAATGTCACGAAGCTTACACCCAGTTTACATTTCGATATATGCTTAACATAGCTTATGGCTCAGATATTAGATCCGTTAAATCCATAGTTCGTGCTCAAAACGCTTTTAGCTTATACATTTCCAACATACACAAAGAAGCAACGAACACGAAATAAATAAAAAATAATTTTATATTTCGGAACTTTTCGTAGCACATCACATATCACTTTGAACTTGTATAAACCTTACATTGTTATTTTACTTTTAATGTCATGTCATAATAAACATAATGTAGAAATATAAATTTGAGCTCATTTAACAACACATTTTCGATAAATACCACTTTCGATTCCGATCAAACTTATTATTAATTTAAGTTCACAAGTTTAAGTTCTCCTTAGAAATTAACAATTAACAAAAATAGGTAATAAGGAGTTTATATACTCACTCGCTCATACAACCAAATATAAATGCTCATACTTGTGGTAAATGATATGGAGTTACTCGGCTTTAGGCAAAGCTACGTAACTTGCCCAGCAGTGGGCAAGTTACGTAGCTTTGCCCAGCTGTGGGCAAGTATCGCAGCTTTTGGCAAATTACATGGACTTCATCTGCTGCATGAGTTCTTCAAGAGACAGTTCTGATGCTGCGACGGCGCCGCCCGTACTTGATTCTGGAGTACTATTGTCTACTGGGACGCTGTAGGCCACCTAAAGATAGAAATACATGTTTAATAAAATTAATTTACTGATTTCTTGAAATAAAAATAAATGTTTTATGCAAAGAAATTTTATTTAATGAAGACAACTCCGTAAGTTGTTATTTATAGAATCATCTATTGTTTAAATGAGATAAGGGTTAATTACCTGGACTCCATCCACTAATTTGAGATGTGAGCAGTCATCATCTTCTGGCGTATTTTCGTCGACTAGACTGATTCCTGTAAATAAAATTCATAAATTATTATTTTAGCAAAAATAAGTATCACTAAGAAAAGACAACAATCTAAAACTGTCCAGTGTCTGTCCACTATTTGTTAAAAGCAAACAAACAATTGAAAATGTCTATAAATAAAATTTTCACAGAAATGTTCTCTATGGCAGGTACCTAATGGCATATTTTTCACCAGTATGTGAACTCACCCCACTCATTGTCAGCATGTACGGGCGCACTGTCCTCAGTGACCTCAGTGGCCAGCTCCACCACAGGCTTGGCTCTGTACTCCGCCTGCCGCGATCGACAGTAACTGTCGTCGCATTGCGGGTTTGGCTAAAATAAAAAATTGGCCAACATAAATTAAATAGCTATACTAATACAATAAACTGGATTTTTTTGACTACCAAACCAATTCGAAAAATTCTTCACCATTGGAAAGCTACACAAGTAACATAGACTGTATTTTATCCGGGGACAGGAAGATGCAGATGAAACTGCAAGAAACAGCTAGTAAAACACATGCACTCTTACTTTTACTGTATTTATTACTAACCTTTAATGCCATCATGGGGAAGAAGTCTGTCAATGCACTGTATCCCAGATAATGGCTCACCGTTCCAAACTCAAGCAGATATTTCAATGTGTTTTGCACTGTAAAAAAATACAATCAAATTAAATAAATTCACCACAAAACATACCATTCAGTAAAGCAGATTTTAACAACTTACCTAGAAAACCAGCTACAATGCCCATGGTAGTTGGCAGACTGGCAGCACAGACTCCTTCTCTCTTCAATGTCCTCTCGTCGATTTTAGAAGCAACCACTAAAGGTGGTGCACACTGAAATGTACAAAACAATGTTTTATCAACACTTGAAATGAACATAACAACAAAATTTTCGATTACTAAAGCTGTTTCTTTACCTTCATAGACCCAATGTAGAAGTATTAAGTGAAATCTTATAAAAGACTAAGCAAACTTGTAAATATGGCAAAAACAAAACTGCTTTAAAGCAAATAATATAATTTTGCTTACGCATCCATTTAGAAATCACATTCCAAGCAAATGCTCGAAAGTAAACAGGATGGGAATGACATTTTGTGATTATGCAGTAAACTTACAGCAAAACACGCAGTCTCTCCAGGCACAATGAACTGTATATGTCCAGACACAGCGTTTTCACTGACTCCGGACTCGAACCACTTCTGGTTGAGCTCGTTGCAAGCCGTGTTGATCGCCATGCGAGCTTCGAAGTTGTCCACGCAGCTGAGGACCAGGTCCACTGGGCCACCGGTTAAGCTGCCTGTTCTGAAATTGTGATTATTGTTAGATATGCTCTACACACTGTCTACGTTTTTGATTCTACTTTTTCTTGATTATCCAGAAGATTTCTTTTGAAATAAGCTATGTAAGTACAATATTTCTCTTTACCTTTCTGTACTTAATTTTTTTGTGTCATGTAAATACTTTTGAAAAAACTAATACAATGATCAGCTGCATGTGTTTGTGTGCAATCAAAATAGTAACAGCATGGCAACTATTTATATTGAGAGTTAAAAATAAGAAGCAAAGAGAAAGCCATTACTTTTACTATCTCTTACCATTACTTCTATGTTATAGGCACAAAGACAGCCATTACTGGGTAATATTCTTGCTTCTTCATCTTTACTTACTTACACTATACTGTGCTATATTGTCATAAACAACTCACCTGATAGTATCGCAGAAGTTCTGGAAGTTATCAACAGTAGTGATATTGTAGTTGTACGCATCAATAGTCACGTCAGGGTTAATGTTCTGCAGTGTAGCAGCTGCTGCGTCCACCTTGCTGAGCCCCGCCTGGTGGGGCTGGAAGAACAGCCGGTTCATGTTGGCTAGCTCCACCTTGTCGTAGTCAAATAGAATCAGCTAGAATAATGAAAAGACATATTAGTTTATATACTTACATTGAGTTAAAATTAATGAAAAAGGGTAGATACTTATTCATGTTATAATAAGAATCTAAATGAAAATCAGGCAAATACCTAAGGTAGAAGCAATGTGGCCTTTATTTCATTTGAAGCCTACTGGTACAATCTCTCAAGGAAGCTATTAAAATTCAGCATAAATTAGACTTCTTAATTTGAATTCTAGAGCCATAATAATATTCTAGAAGCCTCAAAACTTTTTATAATTAAATCAGACAAAACCTTTTTACAATACATGTATTGATGTGAATGTAAGAAGAATGTAAACTTTACCTTTCCGATCCCGCACCTGGTGAGCATTTCAGCAGTGACACTGCCAACACCACCAACACCCACTACGGCCACAGACATCTCACGGATCTTCTCATAGTTGTCCACAATACCCATCCTCTTCAGAGCCATCAGACGACTGTAATGATAACAATTTGCTTTTCAGGAAAACTATGCCTAGGAGAGATAATTTAAATTGATTTCCTAAACCTCTCACAAAATGAGGATTTGATACTACTTCGAAGGAGTCCATGATGAATGAAATTTTTTTAAATGTTTCCACAGAAAATCATAGAAAGCACATATTTCTGGAAAGAGCAACATTGTAATGGACAGCACCATATTGCCTTATTTTTCTCGATATTTGTGAAAAGCATGACAAAATTGTTGAGAGTTTTATCTAAAAAGTCTAGGATTAAATATAAAATTAAACAAAATATGATCCTCTTCTCCCATTTTTATACAAAAATAATATACCTGTAAGGATTGGAATCGACAACTTCGGATGACATGACATCGATTTTCTGACGAGCTGGGCCCACATTTCCTTGAGCGGCAGCCAACTTGGCTTCCAGCTCCTTCACTTTCTTCTGCAACTCCTCAACGGTGGCCATTTTTGGCAAATTTTTCACGAAATCTGATTCAAATTGAGAATACTGCTGCACAGAATTTCCACTCTCACTTTTTAAATGTCAAAGTCAAATTGACACTTGCCACGAATGTCGATGCGTTCCGTTTTATATAAATACACGGCATTGATGTACGTAGAACTTCTTTTTCGTAAATAAATTCAAATGATTCTGAAAAGGAATATGAAAGCGTAAAGAAATAAGAAATTTCATTTAGGTAATACATACGTTCACATTTACAGGAAACCTTAACTTACTTTTAAAAATTCTAAAAAGTCGTGGTGGCCCAGTGGTAAAAGTGGGTAAATCTCTCAAGTACGAGTGTATGGGTTCAATTCCAGGTCAGGCAACTTTTCTAAATTGATATGTACTTTCTTAGTACCTCTATATATCTTTGACACCAATTACTGTTTTTCGGAGGGCACGTTAAACTGTAGGTCCCAGCTTTCAACTAACATCCATGGCAGTCGTTACGGGTAGTCAGAAGCCAGCAAGTCTGACACCAGTCTTATCAAGGGGTATTTTGTTGCCCAAGGTAGCTGGGTTGAGGAGGATAGATAGGCAGTCGCTCCTTGTAAAACACTGGTACTCAGCTGCATCAGGTTAGACTCGAAGCCGACCCCAACATAGTTGTAATTAGCCTCGGGAGATACATGAAGTTTCGTAGTATTTAAATGTATTTTATTGATGGACAATCAGGGGCCCGATTCTCCTAATTTTAGGTACTTAAGCAACATACGATTCACATTCGACTGCGATCCAATCACGACTCGATTACGATTGCAGCGTATCATTCCGCAATTTTTTCTTTGAAATAAACGTTTTTATCTTTTTCTGTCATTCAATAATGAATCATTTGGTCTGCAAATGATTTACGATTGCAATATGATTATAGAGCAAACTACTTTAGAGACCAAAATCACCAAAATAGCAGACCAATCGCAAACCAATCGAATGTCGTTGGAATACGATTGGTCTTATATTAGTAGCCGAATGCCCGATATGGTTAAAACTGCTAAGTATTGCGATCATATTGCGATTCGATTTCTATTCAATTTTGACATTATTAACTTAGGAGAATCGGGCCCCAGTTCCAGTGAAACGTCAGCTTTAGTGGCTATATTACCTTAATAGCCGTTTTCCCGCGGTTTCACGCGCGTCCCGTGGGAGCTACTGCCCGCACCGGGATAAAATATAGCCTAGGCTATAGTTTCCCAGTGGTGGTTATGTTATCCAAAACTATGCATGCCCAGTTTTGTAACTCGCTCGGCAAAATTCGTATAAAACACAAACAAAACTAAAAATCGACAAATAAATAATCTGCATCAAAATACAAGAAAATATTTGTTACTCAAAAATGTGTTGAGATAGGCCAAGGTACACAAATTGCATAATATTATGCCAATAAAAAAAAATATTTTACCTACATACCTATAAGTTTTAGGGCCCTACTATACGGCAGAATTATAAAGCTGCAGTACAATACCGTAGCTCAAATTAATAGCATTAATTAGCATCCGTTGGGTTTTGTAAGGCTCTTCATTACTTAGTCAAAGGCAATACGGCTGTGCGGTTGTTGCTGGCCGGTGCGCGCACTTATTTGAAAAAAGAACAATCAATCGTGCTTCTTTTGTTATTTTTTTTTTAATCCACAATTTCTTCGGTAAAAGTTATATTACATCCCAAATCAGTTAAGAAATTATAATGCAGTGAAAAAGTGTGTATTTTTGGTTAAAAAAAATAGTAAACTTATTCAAGTAAGTGTGAACTGAAACCCTTCGCCCTTTAAATACTTTTTACCTATGTGTATTTGCTAGTTAATTATTTTTAGTTGTCCTTCAAAAAAAATATTCTCTAAAATATTATTCTGTGCAGTAGGAGTCAAAAATAGGCACATTAATAAGTACGTACATTTTAGCAAGAAAATAACATTTTTTTGTTAAATAAGATAGGGCCTTTTTCCCAATTACAAAGAAAACGATCAAAGTCGAAAGATGCAGTTCTTCGAGTATACTTAAACGTGTTTTTATTTATGATGAATTTTAACAATATTAGTGAATATTAATTATGGAAATACACAATCTAGAATGTAAATAAAAATTCTATTTTTGTACACAACTGTCTAGTCTGGTTCATTCAATCAGTGTATTAATAAAACGAATTGCAGATATAATTAATGTATCTGATGATCTTTTTAAGTTTGTAGATATTATCGTATAATAATACTTGTACATCTATTTATTACACATACATGTATGTGATATTTAAGAGAAAAAAACTCATCAATTAATTTTTCCAGAATTTTATTTTCCGCGTGGAAAATGAATGGTTCAAATACCGGTTTTCTTGTTATTAAGATACTTTGTATCAATTAATTATCTTAGTTATGTTAAAAAACCGGTTCAACCGCGCTGTGACTTACCCTGGTAACCGATCACAGGGTCTATAGTAACCGATCACATGGACTTACGGTTAACGTAAATGATGCGTCTCCAACGTTCCAACCGATTACCGAATATTGATACCATTTAAGTGCAGTCGTAAGGATTAGGGACCCTCAACAAAATTTACCACGTTTTGTACTGTTGACGAAGTGCTTAACTGATTCGGTAAGTACCTATTTATGTACTAAAATAAGCTCTATATTTTGGGAAAGTCGGTTAAAAATAATCGAGCGAAAAATGACCATCCTGATCATGTCTTTACCATTCCCAGTTGTCAACAAATATAAAATCTGCATTGATTAGTGTTCACGTTAAACCAGATTATTCATTTTTACTGTATGTTAGAAAAACTCTGGAATACAAAAGATCTTAAGCACATTTTAATCCATGCGGTTCTCTATCAGAGTAAAGAACAACGAAATTGTCGATGGTATTTCATTTATATAGATTTAATTATTAGTTTTCCTCTGAATTGATTTGATTCAATTACTTAAAAAAATCAAGTCTTTATAAAATAAATAATAAGTCTTTAGCATCTTGTTCATCGGGATATTTATATGCGAATGCTTTTAATGCACTTTATAGGTAGGTACCTATTCATTCTAGGGTCATTGTCACCAGTCCCTCTATGACCTAATTACTTTTTTCTTTTTGGTACACAAAGACGTGCTGATAAGACCTTGGGCCGTTTGCCTAGTAGTAGGTAGTTTTATACTCAGTTTATACTATTTAATTTTTTAAACAACTTCTAAATATTAAGTGCTGCTTAGCGAATTCCTTGCTGATGGTATTTTCCTCATAAAGTCAAAGTTTATGGATAAATTCATGGCAAATCGACTTATTTACGTCATGGATAGTGGCCTCGTGTAGAATCTATTTAAACCTTTGCTCCTTTTGTGCCCACGTAGCCCACATAGTTAAGTATTTAAATTTATTTTATGCCAATTTTTACAAGGAATAATTAAATTTAAAATTGGTTTAAAAGCGCCTTTTCGCATAAATTATTAACCGAAGTGTCACATTAATTCTCTTCCCCTTTGCTCGTTGATCTTGTCCCCTTTTATTGTAGAAATTGGTGGATTTTATTTATTGCCGATCCAGATGGGGATCTATTTCACGTACCCAAAATGGGGATAACAAGTCCTATGACTCTTATGGTCTTCCTCCTGGGTCTTACTTACTAATTTTCAGCAAAATCGGTTCAGTTGTTCTCTGAGTTATAAGTAGGTAAAGTAAAAGCATACTGTTTAAAACTAACACGACTTTTTTTATAAGGCCTATAAGTACAATAGATTTGGATTTTTATAAGTGAATCTAGATATAACAAGTGTTTTACAATAAAAAAGTGTTCTAGTAAATCGATTTAGTAGCTCATATTTTAACAGACATAAAAAGCAGGAAAGACCTGTTACTTATTTCGTAGGAAAATAACATTACTTTAGGTATTTAATAAAAAAAAAGATAATAATAGGCAATTTATCCAACTGGATGCCGCTGAGCTCATAAAGTTAAAATAAAAGGATTGAATATTTAAGACATAATTTGAATAAAATTAGTGGCCATATAATATGTCATCATCTACTTACAAAATTGCTAATTAAATAATTCACGCGTAAAAGATTCACGTTAATGTAATTTGGATAGAGGAAAAACAAGGTATATGGAAAAAAATATGGCGAACGTGACATAGAGTAACGTTTTACCTAGTTTTAAGCCCTACTTATGTAAGTATAAAAATAACTTCACAATGATTCATTAAACGATCAAATAAAACCATTGAGAAATGTTGTGTAACAAACCAGTTTCAAATAGTTTACTGTAGCAGTAATAACTTTTCTTATTAACTTGTTGTTCATTCATATCGCCTACTCGTAGAATTCTTATCATCCCACAAAAACGTAGGACTTCATTTTCACTCTCCTTTGTGAAGATTTTTTTAAATGCTACTATTACAAAGCTGAAGAATTTGTTTCATTGATGCAAAACAAGATATTCTCTCAGGAACTACAAAAACTGTTGGATCGACTTGAAAAAATATTTCAGTGTTAGATACATTGATATACAAAAAGATATCTAACATTAACGAAAAGGCCTTTAACTACTTTTTATCCGGGAGCCTGCAGTCGTTCCCAAGGGTAAAACCACCACCGGAAGCTAGTTTAATATATTTTTTCTACAATTCCATCATAGTATTCAAAATTTCAAATAATGTAACCTGAAATTTGATTCATTACTTTACCATCTATCATGTTTTGTCTCATAACACTGCCCCGTCACTCAAATAGATTGGACCCAAGCTAACCAGGTACCTACATCAACTTTTACTACGCTGTCTAGTCACTTATTTACATAGACTAACTCACAAACATACAAGCATGCCAGGAGATAACAACTGTTTATAAGCAGATTACATTCAACTGTACTATGTCAATATGAAGTACCTACGCTATGTGCAATCCATGTGTCTTGCCATGATTTCTAAGATAATTTAAAAAATGTCACAAGTATTTTTTTACCGGAAAAATACTGGTTAAACTGGTTGATAATAAAAAAACAAATTATGTTTTAATTATGAAGTAATTTGGTAGAATTCTTTTGCAGCTATTAGTTAAACGCACAATTAAAAAACTAGTTAATGGTTAATTATATCATAAAGTTCTCATCAATAAATTGAGTTTGACTACCCAAAATCATATAGATCCAACGTAGCACAGAATACATTTGAGGCAGGACGCCTTTGGCCTGTAAAAAAAAGGCAGGTGACCAGCCACCCTGATGTCCCACATGTTTTGAATTTATTTCTATCCACGATATCTGCCCATAAGATTGCGGTGCCTTAGAACTAGTCAGAGTCTAGTAAAAATTATCCAATCTCCAATTTAGACCTAATTAGTCAAAACACGTTATACCTGTCTACTAAAAGTCATAAAGCATAACTCTTTGAATCTTTTCGAACATGATCTGTTCCCTAAACAGTTCGTTTGTTCTAGGTAATGATGCAGGCGTCTTCAAGCAGCGAGCGCACTCCCCTGGTGCAGCCCACATACGTCTTCGAGTCCAGCTTGGCACGCCGCTACCAGAAAAGACTGCACCACACACAATGCGCCATTTGCGTGTTTATCATGTAAGTAGTATACACCTGTAACCCTAAAGTCAGCTGTATTTTGATGTCACTTGTAAGTTTTCAATGCGATCTTGAGACGGTATTTTTGATGGTCCGGCTCGGGGCAGGGCGCGTGGTCCGGACAGTTACACGCCTAGAGGTCGTTAATAGTACTCAGTGTCAGAGGCCATCAGGGGCCCGATTATCCTAATTTTACTTAAGCGCCATTCGATTCACGTTCGACTGCGATCCAATCCCGACTCGATTACGATTGAAGCGTATGTAGCATTCCGCTATTTTTCTTTGAAATAAACGTTTTTATCCTTTTCAGTCATTCAATAATGAATAATTTTGTCTTCAAATGATTTACGATTGCAATATGATTGTACAGCAAACTACTTACCGTATAGACCAAAATCACCAAAATAGCAGACCAATCGCACACCAATCAAATGTCAATCGAATACGATTGGTCTTAGTAGCAGAATGCCCGATATGGTTAAAACGGCTATTGCGATCATATTGCGATTCGATTTCTATTCGATTTTGACATTATTAACTTAGGAGAATCGGGCCCCAGGAAGTCAACACTATGAACCGTAAGGGCTTGTTAGATTAATAAAATAACAATAAGAGGCTACCAGAAATAGTCGTTGACATAACCAGCAAATAATACATTGGTCGTTACCTAATTATCGACCTCAACATTGTAAAAACTATTTCTAAATGCTGAACTGGTTAATTATTAAATAGTAATACGTAATGTGATTGTAGACCAAAAAAACACGTGCTTCGCGCAGGTTAAGACTACTTAGGTACCACGTGTTTTCTTGATTTGCTATTATTAAATATGTTCCTATTAGACGTAACGTTTCTCTTTGCTATTGGTGTATGCATGTTTATGAGTGTCTTACACGACTTAGAAAATATCTAGGGAGCAGTATTCCATACGTGTCAAAATAATTTTTTTAAAGACATTTGAATCCTAAGCGAATAATTTGCTTTTATTAATATATAAATTTCTTCCTACAGAGCGATCCTGATGGTAGCATTACTAGTAACCATTTCCTACAACTTGAGCAATGACTTCGACGATGTGGACACAACAACAGTACCCAGTGCACCAGAGGTACCGCCAGAGAACAACCTGACGCTGCTAGGGATGTTCCCTGGTATGATCCCGCCTGGCCACTACGCTAATGGGACTCCGCTGGAAATGCCACCGGATTTACAACCTCTTCTGGACAAGGAATGGCCATTGAAAGGTAGGTATGTTTCTTTTCTTCACCCGTATTTGTCTAAAATCATCCAAAAGTCTGCGCAAATGCTTGTACACTAGGTATAATATGTATGTCTCTGATCTGATCTCTTTCTATGAGAATAGCCGCCTCGGCCGATAATCTGCTAGGAGGACATCATATCCAAATAATCATCCGCTCAGTAATTAGATGCTGCCTACGAGTTTACACCAACGTCATTTCGACAACATGTCACGTTAGTTTCAAAATCACTTACTATTTATAGATTCTAGTAAACTATAAATAGTATAGTATAGTATATATATATAGTATATAAATAGTATATATAGTAGTGTATACCGAATCAAAACGAGTTTAGTCGAGTTCACGAGTACTTAAATACAATGTTGTTTTGTTTATTTTGGCAGGTTGAATAAACTCTTTTGTCTTTTACATAGAGCAAAAACTTTTCCACTAATATGGCTATGAAAAAAAACTGAATAAATTAATGGCATCAAAACTGGGTGTGTCCCGCGTTTGCATCTATATTCAGACGATAGATTCTGCATGACTTAATTAATGACCAATCTAGATTTTAGGTCAATCAATGCCATTTGCATTCATGCATGCAGACTCGTCGACAATCGAAACGGTGCAAGTAACAATTGTAGATTCCTAAATTAACCTTATAACAATTAACTAGACCTGTAGGTATTAACAATAAAAAGAGAAAATTCTTACAGAATAACGTAGGGTGGTGGCACCCTATATCGGCCGTCTCCTAGTATCGGCCTTTTCGAGCAAATAGAATATAACTATAGAAATAGTGTTGAAAGCTATGCTTGTTTTGTGCAAAAATCGACTCTATGTCAATACGCATAACCTCCCATATTTTCGTGCGGGTGCCTCAACGATCGAACGTTCAGTTGGCAACAGTGCACACGCAGGTACGGATGTGTTTCGTTTGGTAGCATTGCCGAGTCAAATCCCTGAGTCGACGCATTGCGTTGATAAGTATTTAAATAGAATTAAACACATTTATGGTAGTTTGTTTTATTTGTTCTTGAAGAAAAATAGTCAAAGCGTGTTTAAATAGTATATTTTTAAATATAATTGTTAGTTTTTACTAAATAATCGCGGGGCCGAGATTAGGGATCTCTTTTATTGATAAATCTCAATATCGTCCTAATGGCCGATATTGGGGAAAAGGTTGAAAACGTTAAAATACACTTTAAGCGATTTTATACATTAGCAGTAATATTAATAAGATTAAAACTGAAAGAAAAGCTCAGTTTGACTACTAGATCCTAACTTCGGCCGCCTAAAAACGATTTTTATTAGCTACGGCCGATATAAAGGGAATTGATGCGTAATAACGGCCTCCTTACTTCTTCCTTTCCTACTACCCTCAAACTATACAATAAACAGGGACGTGGTACATAATAAAAACTACTTAGATATATTAATTTTTGTCTGCATCAGGACCGCCGTCACAAATCACCGATCCTCTCGAAATACATATAGAGAGTTGCTACCTAATTGCTACCAGCTACCATTAGTTGCTACCAATTGCTACCCTCGTGGTTTTGAAGATATTCAGCATCCTAAGGTGACAGCCATTCTGATATCAGGATGGCTGTCACTTTTCCCAGTGTGAAGAAACGGCGCAAAAGTATTGAGTTTTTTTTTCGCCCAGAGTTGGTACCTAATTGCTACCCTCCAGAATTAAATTTTAGACCACATCGATTCCGTGGATAAAAAGATATTAAAAAAATGAGTTTTTGCGCCTAACAAAAATAGATTAGATAGTTAAGAAAAACGTTATCAGTATTTTTTACTTTCGTAGTTTCATTTTATTGACTTAACTTCACTTTATAAAAGGTATGCCGATATAAGGGTCACAGGCGGCGGATGATAGGGTGTTAGATGCCGATATTAAGGTAAATTGGCATGCTCGGAAAAAAACATCTATATTATCAAAAACAACAGAGAATTTGTAATTTTGCGAATGTAATAATGAAGTATCAATATCCCTCTACCCAAAAAATGCATTGCAAGAAAGCAAAAGCTATTTACATTAAAACTACAAGCAGTCGAAGTTCAAAAAAAGTTGACATGGCCGATAATTGGTGCCACCACCCTATTAAAAAATTACCGGTAGCGTCTAATTATAGGTGTCACGTTGAATGGCAATGCTTAATCGTTGTGCGAAATAAATGCCACTTATTATTATGAACTACTGATAAAAATGTATTTAAATGGGTGGTCTGGCTAGATTTTATCTTCTAATATAAATAAATGTTGATACATAATGTAAATAAATATTGTGTTTTATGCATCGAATGTTAAGGAAGGTCAACGCTCTAGAGTGGTTGATTAGCAAATTTATTTTTGGCTACTTGTACCTAGATTATCATACAGGTCATTGCTAAAACATACGAATAGATTTGAAGCTGGATTATTTTTTATTTATTGATTTGTCTGACGTCAATACTTGACGTGATCAAGGAGAATTTCAATGAAAAGTATCAAATAAATATCACAGGCTACTTATCTTACGGTTGTAAATGGTAAATTGATGGGCTCCATTGTCAAATGAAACCAATGGATTATCTTGTTTCAGTAGGGAATGCTGCAAAATAATAAAAAAACGGCCTGGTGTACAGTAGCGGCGTAAGGGGGGGGGGGGGGCGGAGGGGGCGGTCCGCCCCGGGTACCACGTCTCGGGGGGTGCCATCTCGGTCGGCACATATCAGCACGACCAGGATGGCACGGGCAGAAGGGATAAGCCACCGAGGGGGCCATTCTAATCTACAAAGCCTAGGTTCACTACTAGTCACTGTACGCTATTAAAATTTTAAACAAAACTACGACGTCCCCAATCTAATAAAAAGTTAAAGCACCGAAGTAGCAAAAACAACTGACGCTCTACGCCGCCGATTTTAAGCTGTTTGGAGGTGGAGGACTTTTGTGTCCCGAAACTGAAAAAATTTCGCGCTCGCTGCGCTCGCAGCTTTTTGACTTTCCATTGGTTTCTTTCAAACTTGTTTGAGTAGTTTTGTGTTCCAAACTCAAAAATTTCGCGCTTGCTGCGCTCGCGCCTTTCAAAGTCAAAGTCAAATCATTTATTTCATTTAGGCCTTTACAAGCACTTATGAACGTCAAAATTATAACTAAGTTTGATTCTAGTTGCCCATTCCAAAAGTAGCTTCCTATGGAGAAGAACGGGCAAGAAACTCCATGGTTACTCTTTTTAAAAATAATATAGTATTACAGTTTGTATGTATTGATACATACAGTAAAAGCATGCGAAGATCATGTAGAATCGCAAAGACAAATGAGGATAAAGTGACAATTAAAATGCTACATGGTGTTCACATTTACAAATTGGTTTATATTTTGGTACAAAGTTACCAACAAATAATCAAAAGATGAATACAATTTTATTTGCTGGTGTAGTTTTAATTTGTTAATTAATTAGATATTGTCAGTATGTCCTATGGAGCAGGACCAGCATGTTTCCAAGCATTTTTATCTTGAATGTAATCTTCTAATTTATAATATGCTTGCTTACAAAGTGTGGCTTTTATATGAGTTTTAAACCGCAAGTCATTCAATTCCAGAATGTTGTCTGGTATTTTATTATAACACTAGCTTCTGCCAGCGGTTTCACCCGCATCCCGTGGGAACCTCGGCACGGACCCGGATAAAAAGTAGCCTATAGCCTTCCTCGATAAATGGGCTATCTAACACTGAAAGAATTTTTCAAATCGGACCAGTAGTTCCTGAGATTAGCGCGTTCAAACAAACAAACAAACAAACAAACAAACAAACAAACAAACTCTTTAGCTTTATAATATTAGTATAGATTTGACACAATATCCCATGAAAGATGTATGTACTTTAGATAATCTAAACTGCGGGATAGCTAACTTATTTTTATTTCTAGTGTTATAATTATGTCTATCACATATTTTATCAAACAAATGTAAGTTTTTCCTAACATACATGATATTTTCATAAATAAATTGGCAAGGTACGGTCATGATATTAATTTTTTTAAACAGTTCTCTAAGAGATTCACGACCACGTAAGTTGTACATAGCTCTGACCGCTCGCTTTTGTAAGATAAATATGCATTCAATGTCAGCAGCTCGTCCCCACAGCAGAATGCCGTACGACATGATGCTGTGGAAGTAACTAAAATATACCAGTCTAGCTGTTTCTACGTCCGCTAGCTGCCTCATCTTTCTAATAGCATAGGCGGCCGAGCTAAGACGACCCGCAAGAGATGTTATGTGGGGTCCCCATTGTAGTTTTTTGTCAAGAGTGATTCCCAGGAAAACTGTCTGATTTATAAATTCTAGTTTTTGACTATTGAGTATTATGTCACATTCACTACTTTTTACATTTGGCAATGAAAATCGAATGCATTTTGTTTTTTTTTCATTAAGAGCCAAGTTATTTGCGTTGAACCAATTTTGAACCTGGATAATGGAATTGTTTACGTCGTCTAGGTTACGTCTACGTCGATCAATATTAAAAATAAGAGAGGTATCATCGGCAAACAACACCATCCTAGGTTGATTATCAAATAGATAGGGCAAATCATTAATATAAACTAAAAAGAGGAACGGACCTAATATGGAACCTTGTGGTACGCCCATTGCCATCATTGAGCCTAGTGAATTTACGCCGTTTACTTGAACTTTAAGTTGCCGATCGTTTAGATACGATTTTAATAACTGGAGGGATGTATCTTTGATTCCGTAATGCTCTAGCTTCTGCAAAAGCGTTTCGTGATTTACACAGTCAAACGCTTTTGAGAGATCGCAGAAAATTCCAATCGAGTCTTCAGCTTCCTCCCAAGCCTTAAAGATGTGCTTGATCAAAGTTACACCAGCATCGGTTGTACAGCGACCTTTGGTGAAACCGTATTGTTCGTTATGAAAAATGAAGTTTTTATTGAAATGGCGCAACATTTGTGCAAGCATCAACTTTTCGAATACCTTGCTGAGAACCGGTAAAACAGAAACGGGTCTATAGTTGTTTGATTCTTTGCTATTTCCCGATTTAAATAAAGGTACTACTTTACTGTGTTTCATTAGATCAGGAAACACGCCTTGGTCTACGCTAACATTAAAGATGTAAGCTAAATAGGGTGCAATAGTTTCAATAATTGACCTACACACCTTGACAGACATACCCCAAAGATCTTCTGTTGATTTTATTTTAAGATCTTTAAAGGCCTTAACAACAGCCTCGGGGCTGGTATGTTGAAATTTAAATACTGAACAGCATGGCTTTACATTTGTTTTGAGTAAATTCACTTGACAGTGTGTTTCTTCTAATTTCTTTAGGTACCATTGCGTCTCAAAAATCAAAAATTTCGCGCTCGCTACGCTCGCGGCTTCTTCTCTTTGCTGTGGTTTTTTTCACACTTGTTTGGGTACTTTAATGTTCCAAAACTAAAAAATTTCGCGCTCGCTACACTCGCGACTATTTCACTTTAAGGCGGTTTTTTTTTACTTATTTTAGTACTTTAATGTTCCAAAACTAAAAAATTTCGCGCTCGCTGCTCTCGCGGCTTTTTCACTTGGCGCTGCCTTTTATGCATGAACATGTATGGGTTCTTTTATGTACCAAAACTCAAAAATTACGGGCTCGCTTCGCTAGCGCTTTATAAGTTTGCAGTGATCTGTCTCCGATTTCTTTATGTTAAACCTAGCAAAAAACACCATAAACGATTTTTAAGTACTTTAATTTAAAATTTTAGTAAGATTATATTTTGTCGTTTTTTTTGGGGGGCGCTCAATAGGTAGTTCGCCCCGGGTACCTACCACCCGATGCTACGCCGCCACTGCTGGTGTACGTTCGTTCGTGCTTACCATTAGCGAAAAATTACCTTTGTTATGTCTAGTCGTGTGGGAGCTAGCTCCCTAAAATATCCATTGCATTCTTAATTATTTGTTGCTAAAAATACCTACTTACATCAGTGAAAATGTCAATTACTACCACGATTTCACTCTTAGACATAGCATTTTCCCGTCCGGTGCGGAACTCTAAAAGGCATTTATTTTCTACCAAATAAGTAGGTATTAAAATTAAAATAATATCCTTGCGGAACAAAGATAAAAACAATATCGTGAACCACCCGGAAGCTTACAGCCTACGGAAATCTATTGACGTCTGTAAAATCCTATCTGTTATCGGCTGCGTCGCTGTCTTCCTATGAATTATATTCTAGCTATGCGATTGACGTAGCTATCCAACAAGGAATTCGTTATAAATTACACATGTCTTTTAAAGTGGGATATAAAAGCCTGCCATTTTTTAATTAATAGCCTTATTATCATCATTAATAAAACATAATAAAACTTTAACGAAGCCTTTTACCATAAATTTTTAAGTTGCCGACAAAAAGTTACGCAGTAACTCACATTTAAATAATATTTTAGCCATTCGCATAGTTTCGTTTGTACAATAATAATAAATATTCATCAGTCAGCCATTGATACTATTGCAAAGTTTAGTCAACAAGTATCCAGTTGTGATGAACCATTGACGTAACAACTACACCAAGATCACGGCCGAATGATGCGTTTATATAATCTATTCCTAATTCACTAACTGAATTAAATACTGAATTTATTTACATAATTTAGATGGAAAAAACATATTTTGTCACTTAGGTACGTAGATTAAATAATAGATTAAAAATTTTAATAATATAGGTTACCTAATAATTACGAGAGAAAACACATATTGTCAATTACTTTGATTAGAATCTTAGGTTAATAATTATAATAATATATAGATTAACGATGCAGATTATCTAGATCTGCATCTTTAAGCTTGTTTGAATTGCAATATAATTAAGAACAATACAAAAACGAAATCACGAGACGGACTTAAATCACATCACAAGAGTTCTTATAATGATCGATCTTTCTAGAAAAACCAGTAGCAGCCTGGGCGGCCACCCACCCAAGCAAAGCTGCCATAGACTCAGCCCTACTCAAGGGCAAAGCTGCTCTTCAAGAGCTGGCGAAGGTGGAACTGCTTCGAAGGCCCTTAGCCATGGACACTCCAGCTAACAGGGCACAGAGGGCTGCTGCTACTGCTGCTGATGTCAAACCGCTGGCCAATGCTGGGTATGCTGCTGAAATGGCCACCAAAGCACTTATTAATGGGTAAGTCCTTCATTCGTCCGCTGTATATTAGCTAGTGTCTCTTTTCGTCTTGATAACTCTATGACCTGATCTTTCTCCGGTCTTGCCGTTACCATCGGGCTATGAGAGTAAAGGAAAAGTGAGTGCACCTGTGTCTGCGCAAATGCTTGTGCACTATAATATTTCCTGTGCAATTGGCTAATCTCCTTACATGAGAACAGCCGCCGTAGCCGATGATAACTCGGCTAGGAGGACATCATATATCACTCTATTATGTTGAACACATAGAAATCTTAGAAGGTTGGAGGCTTCCTAGCTTTTTACGATACGTTATGTGCAAAAACGTGTATGGCGGTTAGGAATAAAATTAGGACGTAAATACCATTTTTGGCATTGTCTCTGAACCAGTTCCGGATTGTTACCATTATATTATAACATTATGCTAAGGTATTTTAATGTCTTTACCATGATGGCGTCAATCAGGTGATTAACGTATTTTACAAGATCGATTCAGTCAGCCTAGCCATTTATTATGTTTTAAATTATATTCAGCTGTCTAAGCGATATAGGTTCTTGAGCCGGATTTTTGACTCTTCAATTCCGTGCGTGGAAATATACCCATAAAAAGATGATCAAAATATCATAAAAACAAAAGATTATGTCAAATGTCAAATTCATAATTAATGTAATTAAAGAGATATTTACTCGGCCGTTTTTAGATGTTAGATTCTAGATTTCAGCATTAATGGACCTGATAATATCTTAAATAGATTTATAAAACTACTCATTCGTAATTTTGTGATATAAGTGGTATTTTAAAGAATAATTAAAATATACCTAACATATTCAATGTTTGTATCCTCTTTCTATACAAGCTAGTCTTTCCTATCCAGGTAACTTGGTACTTACTCAGGTAGAAGCAGTACCTAAGTCTGCAAAACAGGACATTTTGTTGAGGTGTTACTTATTTTTTAATGCACACTGTACTGACATTGACTTATTAAGAGAATTTATCTGATTTGGATCATATTCCGCCACTTGATACTCTGTGAATTTGTAATGTGAACTTAATATTCTACACAAACAGTATGTATCATATTAAGTCTATAAGAACTGTACTGAACCACTACTGTTCTCATACTTCATTATTACTTTAGTAGGTATACTGGTACACAAAGAAAATAGTAAATAAGCAAGTAAATAATTGATTATACTAGCATACCAACATTCTATAAAATTGAAATTAAATTACCGGTTTCAGTATTGTACCAAAAGATCTTATTTCTATCGTCTTCCTAGAACCAAAATCCACTTTGATCGAATATAAATCTCCTTAGTACAATTTGTCTGGCCTCCGTACAAAAAGATTCAATCATCCACTTAACGCCCCATGTTTACAATATACACACTTACTATAAAGCCATCATCAGACCAATATGGTCAGCCCTCAATTGTATGACATCTTCCGGCCACCTAGATACGTTCAATTGATAAACCGCCACTGCATAGATGCATCTAGTCTGATCTAATTCTGATAGGCACTATCTAATGTAAAAGTGCATCAAAGATATGTTTTATTTTGATCTAGAGCTGCTTTTAACCTTTGTCTTGGACGCCAATTAACAGTTTATACATAGATTATGAAAACAACGTATATAATTGTATATTGTGTAGGTAAGTGAAAGGGTTAATATTCATAATTCAACCATAAGTCACCTAAAGAATGATGGGATGATGGTTCACAAGGTGATGATGCCACATGTAATATGAAAGTCGGTGGTAAGTGGTAAATGATAGTTAGCCGTCCGCGCGAAGAAAAGCTTCTTTTATACCTACCTTTTACACGTGTATCAGCAGTACGTAATCTAACACCAAATTAAGTGTTCTAAGTAGTGACGTTTACTTTGTTTAATTGGCTTCCGTCCTCACTTCGGTTACTTACCTATGTACTTGAAAACTATCTGAAAAGGACAATGACCGGAGTTTCGGATCACCTATTACGTATTATTTATTTTACTTTAGTACCTAAGTAATTTTATGAGATGAAAAACGGAAATTACATTCACAAAGGTTGCATAAAACTAATTAATTGTCCCAAATGCAATTCGAGAAGTAGCTATGCATTAATTTCATCACATTAATTTGTATATTTATAACTCTTAATCACCTGTATTTACGTAAATGTTTAGAAGGTCATGGTATTCGATCCGGAAGGAAAAAACCTGTAAATATGATGTTAATAATTTATCTACGACGCGTTTACGTCCGACCTCAACGCGACATTTGTTGCAGGTCAGGAATCAGGAACCAACATGTTTTCAAATTTGCATTTACATTATCTAATAGGCAAACACATAAATATCGTGTGACAGCCGGAATTAGGACAAGCGAATACCAGCCGTGGGTATATGATACATGATCTGTGTTATAAAACCGCGTAACTCTAGACGAACGTTGGTTTGGCTTCATACCGCCTGACTGGTCGCGGGTTACCGAACTCGGCCGAATATATTGATCGAAATGTACTTAATGGTGTTAAATTGATACCAATAAAACAAAACTTATATTTCACTTCCTACTTTGTAATCTTTCTTCGTAGGTACTACATACATTTTAATATCATGCAAAAGCTGATTTGAATAAACCCAACTAGATCAAAACCGCCAGATTTGTAACGCATAAACAATGTATAGTAGTATTCACACTTAATTTATTAAACTCGCAAATAGGAAAATATCAGTTTCAAACTTTGTTTCTCAAGCCGACAAACATATTGAAATCTAGTTATTTATGGATATTATGAAACATACTGAATGGATTTCATATCAAGCTTCTTACACAAGCGTATGATAAAAAGTTGATTTCTCGTATGATCTAAAAATCGCTGAACCAAAATTGTTTTAGAAACGCCTAATGACATTTGTTAGCTACAACTTCGGTAGCTTTGCTATTACAAATGAACTAGGAGCCTTAATAACGTCAGCCGTTATAACAATTTCAGCACGGACATATCACAGAGACCAGGTGGATCAGGCCAGGGTCCCAAGCTGAACGGATCGTTCTCAGAGCCCCAGTATTGTATGGAAAACCCGCCACCATGCCAGCCCTCAAAGTACAGGACTCTTGATGGCACTTGCAATAATCTGGAAAACGCGTACCGCTGGGGAGTCTCTAAGACTCCGTTTAGAAGGGTGCTGCCTGCTGATTATGGTGATGGTGAGTGATTTGGTGCTATCTACCTTTAAATAGTTTACTACTAGAAGTTTGTAAATATTGTAGCAGTCGAGAAATTAGAATGTTACAAAAATTGTATATCTATAGTTTGTTTAGCTCTAGGGGTGCCGTAATAACAATGTGACTGTTTCAAAAGATGTAATATATTTTCTCAGTGCAACCCTGACTAAATAAATGCAAAAGTTAAATAGCTACACTAAGTGCAAATTTCTACTCCCTCATTTGTTGCTATCTTATTTGCGTTTAGGCTTCTTTTACTTAAACGATTACCTGGTATACTTACAGATCTTTAGTGGTATCTTCTGGAAGCTCAACAAATCTTCTTCTCCCTTTCTTCTAGGCATCAGTTCCCCGCGCACGGGCGTGGACGGGGCCCCGCTGCCCAGCGCCCGCGACGTGAGCGTGACGGTGCACCGGCCCAGCTACGCGCACGACTCCGTGTTCACCGTCATGCTGGCCGTCTGGGGACAGTTCGTCGACCACGACATCACCGCCACTGCGCTTAGCAAAGGTAACACGCGATAATAAAAGTGATAAAAGGCATGTATAATTTGCTATGGATGAAAAAAAGGAGACAAGAAAATGAGCAGAATGAAGAGATGATTTAGGGGGATTCAGAAGATTATTAGATAAATATTGTATCTAGATAAATAGTAACTACCAAATAACTAACATTGCTGTAGAAGTGCATGATCATGAGGTAATCTGCAAAGACTGAAAGGAGATTTTAGTCAACACTAAGATGTTAAGGTTAGGTTATGGTTTTGGCCTTTCAGCTGCGGATATACCTCTAATACCTCTATATGCTGTCGAATGATGACGGAATCAACTTAAAAATCTTATGAAACATTCCAATCTACATATCCCTTTCTTCATCTGCAGGTCAGAACGGCACAGCTCTCTCTTGCTGCGATCCATCTCAAACTCCTCACCCCGAGTGCTTCCCCGTAAGACTTGACGTAGAGGATCCCTTCTATGAAGACTATAACATCACCTGCATGGAGTTCGTCAGGTCGGCACCAGCTCCCACTTGCCATTTTGGTACGTATGATACAATTTCTCTCATGCAATGGTGGAAAGAATCAATTTAGATGAAAGTATATCTTGCTATAGATAGTTGATAACATTTTTATCTAATTCGTTTTACATTCTTCAAGATACCTTTACAAACTTTTATACATTACGAAAATAAAATTCTTTCTTCATGTATCTATACTAATATTATAAAGCTGAAGAGTTTGTTTGTTTGTTAGTTTGTTTGTTTGAACGTGCTAATCTCAGGAACTACTGGTCCGACTTGAAAATTTCTTTCAGTGTTAGATAGCCCATATATCGAGGAAGGCTATAGGCTACTTTTTATAAAAGAAGTCAGTAGTTCCTGAGATTAGCGCGTTCAAACAAACAAACTAACAAACAAACAAACTCTTCAGCTTTATAATATTAGTATAGATATACATGTGTCTCTTTGATGACAACGACTTTGATGAGCTTTTTGTTAAGTTCATCATTCATGTTGTAGGACTACTACTTTTTATTAAAACTTAAAGTCTACAAGTTGCTAGAATATTATTATAATTAATTCCTCGACCCTCCATTTGCAGGTCCTCGTGAACAGCTAAACCAGGCCACAGCATTCATCGACGCATCCACAGTGTATGGGTTCGGTGAAGTTCGCAGTGCGTCGCTAAGGTCATATGTGGGCGGACAGCTGAGGATGTTGAAGATTGGATCCACGGAGCTGCTGCCACCTTCTACTGATCCTAATGACAGCTGCAACACTGCTGAGATGAATGCTAAGGGACGATACTGTTTCGAGTCAGGTAAGAGACTGCACTTTTAGTTCTTCTCCATGGTGGATGGAAATATTTCTGGTCTTCTGGTCTTCTGTAGATCTGAGTTTTATGTTGATCAAAAAGAGTATAAGCCAATCCTTATTTTTCATACCAATCACATACATATTTTGCATTAACGCGTTGTAATAATAACACAAATGACTTTGATCTACATATATACAGATATTTTTGATAATTTTGACCAAAAAAATACATCATCTTATTGCATTAGAAAAGAAGCAGGTTGTTGTTCATGCACTCTGTTGCTGACTCCTGACTAGACTCCCCCCGCCCGCAGGCGACGACCGCGCCAACGAGAACCTGCACCTCACCACCATGCACCTGCTGTGGGCGCGGCAGCACAACCGCCTCGCCGTCATCTTACGCAAGCTCAACCCCGCCTGGGATGATGATACTGTCTTCCACGAGGCTAGGCGGATCGTTGGCGCTCAGATGCAGCACATCACCTACTCTGAGTTCCTGCCTTGTATACTTGGTAAGAACATCGATCAACAAATATTTATATAGATATCAATCTATCCAGTCTTGTGGGTATGCTGTCCCATCGCACTATGATGGTAAGGGAATAAAAATGCATCTATGTCCAGCATATCTGGCTGATCTCCTTTGGGTAGCTACCTTAACCAAAAAAAAAGAAGAGATCGTTAAAGATGACTTCATGGTTCTTCACAAGAAAATGATCCCTGAAGTTAATCTCTCGAACGGTTATTTCCTTATCTATACAAAGATATTTTTGTAAAAGTATTCTAAGACATAACTGCATTTTTCTTTCTTTTTCAAAAAGTTAATTAGTTTTACGATAGTGAAAACACAATTTGACAACAATGATTTCGAAGATCGGTTCTATTCTACAGGCCTCTGATATTTCATATAATTGCAGGTGCGGACGTGATGTGGGCACTGAACTTAACGATACAAGACGAAGGGTACGCCGACGTGTACGACCCGACAGTAGACCCGTCTATTGCTAACCACTTCGCTTCCTCGGTCTTCAGATTCGCACACACTCTATTACCGGTAAGATATATAATTTAAACATAGTGTATCATGCATGGTACTTAATTATATAAAAAACTCTTCAAGTAAACACAGACACGTCAAACTTATAACACCTCGTCGTTTTTGCGTCGGGGGTTAAAAACGAATCCTGTCAAAAAGCTTTTTTTACGAATATGGGTTATTTGGATACCTCTTACTAAAATATCTCAACATCTTGAGCTTAGGTCGGAGCTTCTTCTATCTTGAGCTTCTAATGCACTTAACTGCTTTGATTTAGAGTGGTGGTCAATGATGCTCTTTCTTTTTACAAGAAGAAGTTTTTACTAGCATAGGTTGAAGATGGGCCTTTAAGAGTTCTATCACCCTCTACCATTCCCAAACCTATCTTATACCAAACTCTTGATATATTCTTCCAGGGTCTAATCCACAACACAGACAAAAGCACGGGCACGATCCAATACACGCAGCTGCATCAGATGCTGTTCAACCCCTTCACTCTATACACTAAGAAAGGACCCAAGGAGGCTGTCACCTCCGCCATGAACACTCTCGTGCATACCGTGGATCCTCATGTTACTACTGAGGTAAGTCATCCAAACACAGCTGTGCTTATACAAGCTGTGAAAAACAGTTATAAACTTTAAAACGGCTAAGCCGATTTTCAAAAAACTCGGGATAAAACAAAATACATGGATACAAAACACATAAACGTCACAACGTGTCTACGTTAAACTTATGTCGGTCATAATTCGATCAGTACAGCATATTAATAAAAATCTTATTGTAACCATATTCGGTACAATTAACTCAGAATACAAATTCACTTTTACAGCTCAGCAACCACTTATTTGAAAAGCCCATCGTTGCCAACTCTTCAGTCACTAACGCCACAAAGCCTGGGCCTTGTGGTTTGGACCTCGTGTCCCTCAACATCCAGCGCGGGCGGGACCATGGCCTGCCGCCCTACCCCGAGTGGAGGGAACATTGCGGCCTGTCCCGACCCAGGAACTTCTCAGACCTCAATGACATCTTCGACGCTTCTTCTCTTGGCAGGATTTGTAAGATTTACAAGTAAGTAACAACTGTGTATATTAAAACTAATTTATTTTGATTCAAAGATATTTACAACAAAGTTAAAAAGCTATCCTAGTAAAAACCATGAAAAAAACTTCGTTTGTCCATTCCTTTCTTCCAAACAATTCTTAAATTATTTTTAGCAGCCAATTCCACAAGCTTTAGATTAGATATTTTATGAAAATCTCTCTCGTCATAAAAGCCAACCAGCACATCACTGGTGTTAAGCAAAAAAAGTTGTAACTTTTAACCAACATGAATTGTATCATTGTAGTTCCGTAGACGACATCGACCTGTACACGGGTGCTTTAGCAGAGGACCCTAAGGGTCGTCTGCTAGGTCCCACCTTGACCTGCCTCATAGCTGACCAGTTCATGAGAATTAAAGTCGGCGACCGATTCTGGTACGAATCCTCCGATGAGACCGTTGCTTTCACTATGGGTAAGTATTTCTTTTTCGTCTAAGTGAAAACAAACCCATAAATTTAAAGACAGCTGTAAAAGACAATATATGTCTGTAGAGTATGTAGTAATAATTGAAACATAATAATACATTTTATTCCTCAAATCTTTCACAGAACAACTTACCGAAATTCGTAAGACTACCCTCGCTGGCGTGATCTGCGCTAACGAAGACCTATTAGACCAAGCGCAGCCAAGAGTCATGGAAGCAGTCAGTGCTATCAACCCATTAGTGGACTGCAAGGAGCTCCCGCAGCCCAGCCTCAAACCCTGGGCCACCGTCAAGTCAGGAAAATCCTAAAAAAACAACTAAAGGTAATGTAGTGATACCTAGTCTTAACTGTACTAGGTGGATTATTGAACCTGACCCGGCTTGTTTAAATTGTATCCATTTGTAAATTTTAATAAATCTTTTAGCAAACAACATCGACAATTTTCTTTTTTCAAAATTCCGTGCAGGCCCCAACGTTGTGCCCTGTGTCATTCCGGCGATTTTATTAGAGCGAGTTGCCTCATATGGTGCGATTTTTATTATTGACTATCAAAATTTTTAGTTTTATTACAAAAAGATGAATCGCGTAATAAAGTAAATTATCTCACTTGAAAATATGGTTATCTAGTTTTCGTTCAAAGACGTTCCACCGTCTCGAAAGCCTGATTAGGTTCAAGATGCAGCTGGTATATTAGTCTATACATATAATAAATGTGTAAAAAAACTGTGTCTGTACATTGAATATATTAAAAAAATAATAATTGGGTGGGGTTTAGAAACAGTAATGGAGCACAAATCCAAAAAAAAAATTCTGTCTGTTTGTCTGTATGTCTGTATGTCTGTATGTCTGTATGTCTGTTTGTTTGTACACGCTAATCTTCCGAACTACTGAACGGATTTCAATGATTTTTTCTTTGTTGTATCAGTATTAAGCCTGGTCAACATATAGGCTATAATTTATCTTCGAAACTTGAAGACCTGATGCAGAACACCAACAGACCAACAAAACTATAAGAGATACAAAAATGGTACCATGGCAAAAATTGTTTCATGTGATGAGCATTTTCAGCTGAGATAATAAATTTTAAGATCTGGAACACCTGATGTGGAACCCCAAGAGCCCAGCTTCTCTGTACCATATACAGGTATGACGTTTAAGCAAAAGTTGTTCAATTTGATTAGCACTTTCTATTGACTTATACAAATTGAAGATCTAAAACACCTGATGTGGAACTCCAGGGGCCCAGCTAGACTATAGCATATAGAGGTGTGACGTTTTAGCAAAAGTGGTTCAATCTGATAAGCACTCTCTATTGACGTATATACATCGAAGATCTGGAACACCTGATGTGGAACTTCAAGAGCAATACTACACTTGAAATGTATAGAAATGAATGTTATGAAATAGGTATGGTGAATCAAAAAAAGTAATTAGTCCGTCTTTTAGATAACCCTAAAATAATGGACACGTATTTTTTCTTTTCTCCTTCTCACAAACAAATAATAACGAAGATATAACACGCTTGAATTTTGTGTTAAGTCACTGCTTAGTACAAATTTTACATACCTAGACGTGGCGGCACGAGCCCCCACTCTTCGAATTTGTTGCGTTATATCTCATTATTATTTTGTATGTCTCTTCCAGACCTCGGGACTACAGAGTTCCGAATTTTTGGGAGGCAAACGTGGGGCCGAAGCCAACACGCTGAAGCCCTTTTGAGACAACTTTAATGAAATGGTGACACAAAACCGACGATTATCCCTTTATACACTATAGAAATGAACCCAAGGACAATCCCCGGTGGACGTCGTTAAAAAAGTGTTTTACAAGGAGCGACTGCCTATCTGACCTCCACAACCCGGTTACCCGCTCAACCCAACACCCCTTGGTAAAACTGGGCAGACTTACTGGCATCTGACTGCCAAGAATGTTCAATGACAGCCGGAACCTACAGTTTAACATCCCCTCCAAATAACGGTCATTGGTATCCAAAATATACGTAGAAAGTACATACGAACTTAGAAAAGTTGCATTGGCAGGACGTACGCTCATACCTGAGAGATTGGTTCTCTACCCACTAAACCACCACGACTTCCACTAAGTCATCACGACTTTGTCATCTCAGTAACATTTAATGTTTTTTAACGTAATAATACGTGTAATATTTTTGCCACACACAACTTAAATGCGGACTAATTAGAATCACTACTTTTATCCCTATGGTCACGTCTGTTGCGGTTCAGTTCTCAGCGTTTTGTTTAGTCTGCTGTGCTTTTGCCGTTGAAGTACAAAAATTAAATTATGGAACGTTTCTAATGGCTATGCGTATTCCGTTGTTTTCAAGTCAACATATCAGACGATTCAGATCTTTGATTTTGCTGACCCCGTAGTCGCTGGCATAAGGGACAGGATCCGCGTACGAAGTCGCGGGCAGAAGCTAGTTGTAAATAAAATTAAATCATAGTTAGTAGATAAACATACAAAGATTATGCTCGGTTTTCTATAGATTTATTTCGAAAACTTTTACAAAAGTTATTTTAAAGAACGAATCTTTCACTAATTCTTCAACATTATTCGTTCTTGGGGTTTCAGTGTCCCCGCATATTACTGTGTCTATACTATTTAAATAAAATTTGGAATGTTGATACAACACAGAAGAGACACAAGAATTTGTCTACATGACTATTATTTATTTCTTGTCTTAAGAATACTCAGATTCTTAATCTTGCCTAGACTTATGTTTTATGAGCACGAGTACTGTGTGTTTGGGAATTTTTGAAGCGAAATATTGTGTCACTTTGTATTTTCCTCGAAGTAAAAACATGTAAAAAATAAGAACATTATTTACAAAACAAACAGGACTTAAGTGGGTATGTTTGTTGATATTTAAATTACCAACAGTGAGAAGAAAGAATATGACCGACCAATATTTTGATGATTTTGCGAATATTTCATCAACGTTTAAAACTTTTGAAACGAGGTGTTCAACAAAAGTGTGAGTAAATAAATATTGATCTGCTAATTTGTACCTGCTGGTTAAACATAACACTCATAAGGTTTTCGTTTATCTCCATTGTTTAAATTATACTTTTCAGATGTGACAAGGTTTTGGTTATCTTCAAAATCATTGTTTATTAATAGTGTAATATTGAGATATGCATGAGGGATAAATATTTATTTACCAATAATGATAGTTATTTATCATACATACTTCATCGTTACCGCATTTAGTAATAAAAAGGTTAAGAATGAATGAGAACTGGTAAATAAATTCAGTACTTTACTTTGTTTGTATGGGAAATAATTTATGATATCTTATTCAGTTTTTCTATGTAATGTTTAATGACTACCTAAGGACATAGAGAGTGTCAGGCCTTTTTTATATTATTGCTTTTGCTATTAAATAAAAAATGTCTGTTTGCCATGTTAATTAATTTTATGAAGAATTAGGTTAAGTAAAGTTTATATTGAAGTATTGAACCTCATCAGGTATAATAGTTGATTGACATTTCTGTCCATTATTGTAATTAAAAATATTGAACTAAACATTTTTACTTTTATTCCCCCAAATTACAGAAGTTAGAAGATTACAGAACTTAAGAATTATCACCATTTCATAATGCCTGAAGTCTCTATTCCTAAGGGGATCTTCACACTGCCCCGCATCACGCTGCATCTTGCGTGTCGACGCACCTACGCGCGTTCCTGCGGGAGTGCAGATCTGCATCATCGTGCGGGTTTTTCACGCACTCACGCGCGTAGGTGCGTTTTGTTAATTCACGCACGACGGCTCTCATCGAGTTCCATTTTCAAACATACACGTCACGCCCATTCAAAATCACGCGCGTCACTGCGGGATTCAGTGTGCCATACCTTGCGTCTCGCCCCGCACCTACGCGCGGGGGTGCGTGTTTCTCCGCATGTATGTGCGTGATCCGCATGAACGCGCGTGGATGCATTTTCAGTGTGTTGGACTATGCGTGTTTTCCATACAAACGGAGATATTTCCATACAACGAAAAAAAACGCATCCACGCACTACGCTGCATCATGCGGGGCAGTGTGATAATCGCCTAATGTTTGACTATAGTACACTCATTTTGCGACAGATGGCGTTACCAGGTACGTTGCCTTATAATTTACATCCTACATCTGCCTGATACATCTTTAGAGCAACGTTCTCTGGTGGTATTTGCATTGAAATATAAATTGATAGAAATTAAAATATGTGCGTAATACAATTAGAACCATGTGATGGAGTTCATGTAGTGAACACAATTCAGTGCTGCAGCTGATGATGAAACCGAATATTTCCCAAATACGCGCATGAAATGAAATGAAATGAAATGAAATTGTTTATTTTGCAAGTTGGACATTACATCACTTTTACACGTCATTTTAAGAACGCTGAGGCCGGCATTTCCTAACTGACTGATCCCTGAGAAGAAACGCCGAAACAAACTCAAGGGTCATAGTCTCTTTTAAAGTCCAAACATGTTATAAATGAAATAATTATGTGTGAGTGTCACCATGTACGCGGTCTGGAATGGCCTTTTGAGGAAAGAGCCACATCAGGCTGGAGCTGACCAGTCCCAACAGACGGCACGCATGCATCAGTCGTCGTGTAGCTCAACCATATCTTAGGGAGCTCAACGACCTGTCACACGACGATACCAGATCTGCAGAACATTTGCGTAGGCCAATCAAAAATACTCAAACCCGCCAGACAGTATTTATGTTATAAGAATATATAATGTTGCTCGCATACACGATACTCACATTCACAATAATAATAATAAATTAAAAAAAAATACAATTATAACATATAAATGTCAATAAAAAGAATGTCATTAATAAAAAGTTATCTGATGATAATAATATTTAAATGTCAAAAGTAACAATACACAGGCATTTAAAAAGATATCACTCACTAAGCGAGCAGCTCATTCCCAAGCTTCTTTATCATTTAAATAATCAGATATTTTGTAATATCCTTTTTTCAAAAGTTTGGATTTTATATGATTTTTAAATTTCCTGATAGGTAAGTCACGAACCGCTTTGGGAAGTTTATTGTAAAAGCGTATACATTGACCCATGAACGAGTTGCTTACTCTGTGGAGGCGAGTAGCATGTACAGCAAGATTATGTTTATTCCTAGTATTTATGCTATGAACATCAGACATTTGAACAAAGTTAGAAATGTTTTTACGAACGTACATTAAATTTTCAAAAATATATTGAGAGGCAACAGTCAGAATGTTTATTTCTTTGAATTTCTCTCTGAGAGAAACTTTTGGACCCAGATTATAAATGGCTCGAACAGCTCTTTTCTGTAAAATAAATATAGTTTCAACATCCGCACAGTTCCCCCAAAGGAGAATCCCATACGTCATTGAACTATGAAAGTAACTAAAATAAACTATTCTGGCTGTGTCCACATCGGTGATAAGTCGGATCTTTTTAATAGCATAGGCGGCTGAACTAAGCTTTCCTGACAATTTAACTATATGTGGGCCCCATTGGAGTTTGGAATCAACGGTCAAACCAAGAAATACCGTTGACTCAACAGGCTTCAACTCTACTCCATTTAGTTGTACATTGGTGTGTAACTGCCTTACGTTAGGCGTTGAGAATTTAATTAACTTCGTTTTAGATTCATTTAAAAGAAGATTATTGACATTAAACCAATGAACAACCTTTGAGAGTGCATTGTTAACTTCGTCAAAATTGTCGAGTTGGCGCTTGATTTTAAAAACAAGTGAAGTATCATCGGCAAACAACACAATCTTGTGATTATCCCCTACGTGATAAGGGAGGTCATTAATATAAATAAGAAACAAAAAAGGGCCTAGAATTGAACCCTGTGGAACCCCCATGGTGACCGTAGATCCAGAAGACCTCTTACCATTGACATCCACCCTCTGAATTCTATTATGCAAATAAGAAGTCAGAAGGTCAAGAGCCTTGTTTTTGATACCATAGTGGTGAAGTTTCCTGATGAGTATATCATGGTGCACGCAATCAAAAGCCTTGGACAAGTCGCAGAAAATACCGAGCGCATCCTGCGAATCCTCCCAGGCCTCGAATATATTTTTAAGCAATTCCACGCCCGCATCCGTAGTAGAACGACCCTTGGTAAATCCGAATTGTTTAGTGTGCAACAAGTTGTTTCTATTAAAATGGCTCAACAATTGACGTAATATTAACTTCTCAAAAATTTTACTCAAAGTGGGTAAAATTGAAATTGGCCGAAAATTTGATGGATCGGTTGTACTACCAGATTTAAACAATGGAATTACTTTACTAAGTTTCATCAAGTCAGGAAAAACACCTGATGCAACACAAGAGTTGAACACAGTTGCTAAATAAGGTGAAATTATTTCAATTACCGATGAGATTATCTGAACTGACAATCCCCAAAGGTCAGCAGTCTTTTTTACATCGAGATCTTTATACGCTTGAATAATATCCTTAGAGCTGACAACCGTGAATTCAAAACCTTTGTCACATTCCGCAACACATCATAGAAATAAAAACATGCATTCCAAAAGATTAGTAATAACTGATGAATACAAAGAATTTAATTGTCATGCTTATTAAATAACATTATGTTTATCCCTGTTTTCACGGGAACGTCTTGCGCAATCGATCGCAGCCCACACCCTGTAAGACAAAATCGCCCACGCGATCCAATTGGGTCAAGGACAGTGAAACACTCCGTATTCCGTGACGTCATCGAGGAACTTATTGCTTGCTGAAAAATCTTTAACAACGACGGGATTATAAGGTTGGTTCTATGATGTTCGTGAACATTTTTTATATTCGTCATATTCTGAAGCATTGATTTAGATCTACTGCCGTTTGATAGATCGGCAATACGTGACAGATGTTTAGAATGTGGTTTGAGTCCAAAAGACGAGCAGCACATATTTACACGCACATGAAAAAGTCACTCGACTCATTAATTTCATTTTTAGCTTCTGAGCATGTTCTGAGATCAATCCGGGATTAGAAACACCGCCATTAATTTGTAATCAAAACAAAGTAACTCTGTAAATATGGTCACTCGGAGGAAATCTATAACCAACCCACAGCCAGCGGTAAAAAAAGTGTAAAGCATGTAAAATCAGTTGCCAACGGCCTGCTTAGATTTAGTGATGTTCTTGTGGCTCAGATCAATAAATCCACAATTGAAAACATACATTACAGCATGGTTTTTCCAAAAAAAATATGAGAATCTACCCAGATACCTCTGATTAGCTACAGAATATATTACCGAATTACTTACGGTACAGGCACTTGAACCTAAATGACGTTAGATTCATTTTTCATCAAACCTTCCAACGAGACAACACTTCACGTTTGAATTTCTGAGAAAAAATAATGACTAGGAAAAGGAAAACTTAATTTCCCTTCCAATTTTCCCCTAAAGATCTTGGAATTGCATAACGATAAGTTTCCTTACCAAATAGAATTCCACTGAACACATACAATAAACACCTGCATAAAATTACTTAGATTAGCTAAATGCCATTTTTGATATTAACATAATGATTTAATCTGCCGATTCTCATTGTCCAAGTCTTGTAATTTCCAGGATAAACATTTATCTGGGTAAACAATATTTTTCCATGCAGTGTTGTTAGCGTCACATCACTATGCAACAGTGAGTCACAATTATTAGCATTGTTATATGGGTGACCGTAGGAGGACGATGGCCTTGCGGCCTTAACAAACTTCGAGCTTCAACACAAATCTACTTTTCACTTAAACTCACTGATGATACGCGATCCTGAACTTTATTTGCAAGAAGTTAAGGTTTGGAAGGTTTGAAGGATGATGAATATAAAATTCTTGCAAGTTGGTGAAGGCTGGCTGATGTCAGGACTTGTTAGCGTGTCCTGTGAGATTCTCTCAGGACCTTGAGTCCACCTGTCTTTGGCACTTAATTGGCTAATATCCAGTGAGTTACGAGCACTCATTCTGGCATTACCTCCTTAACGGCTTCAAGGCAGGGTTAGTAAGGAACAAGGCATTGTGGTCGGCCTCAGACCTTTCTTTCCTTAAAGTTTAGTGATCGTTAACTCTCGCAAATTAGCAGTGACCCTTATGTTTTACGGCTCACTCGCTGTACTCGGAACTATTAGTAACTGTTTACCCGAAGCTGCATTGTTTCTCGTTAAGGTCCGACAATTACGTGGAACTACTGGTGCAATAAAACGTTGAATTTCCCCAAGTATGAATGTGGAAGTACTGATCCTAAGATTTACTTCCTTACGCGAAAGTTATATATTGTTCTTTGTTCACGATTAAATCATTAAACTTATTATACTTAAAAGTCATATGGAAGGACATACGTATAGCATAAAATATGTTTGTTTATCCATAACTCCAACTAGACATGTAATTAAAACTGCAGGCTTCAATTAATTTGTTTACATCGTGTTATGGTAATATCGTATATTTGTATGGGACGAGTAGATTGAGCTAGTAGGAATAGCAGTTTCTAAGTATAGCTGGTGACTTTAATCTGCTCGGAATAACAAACATCGTGCACATGTTCGATTTATTGCCGCTTGCAGATGTATCTAGACCGAGTCTGTCTGTCACACGTCGTTTAGATAATATTTCTTGTTTATAATGTTAGCAGAATGTAAAGACAACAACCTATAATGATCACGAGTTCATTGATTGATTCGAATGAAAACGAACTACTCGACACCTTTGTGTTCGATCCAATAAGGCTTATTTTAAAAGCTTACTACGTTTGTTGACAACATTGACGCCGATCCTCTTTAAAAACTTAACAGTTGTCTAAGTCGAAATGACCTACCACTGCCCACCCGTGTGTAATTTGAGAACTATTTACCAAAATGTGTGCATAGTCACTTAAGAGTATCGACCTCGTCACACACAATATGTCAGCAGATGACGACAGTGCGAACATCTGCAGGCGATCAGCACAAGACCTAGATAATATAATGTAGTGACCAACGACTTTGTGAAACCTTTGCCTTTAAGTGCTCTAAATAGAGATTAGTCTAAGTTTATTGTATATCTTGACCTAAATATAATACAAATGGAAATAATGTAAAGGGGTGATGGGGAAGATCGAGAAAGTGATGGGTAAGAAAGTGAATAAGGTTACTGCTTTTAATGATTTAAAGGAAAACAATATTCTACAGTGTTGAAAATGTGAGATTTGGATTAATGAGGAGGAACCACAGGGTGATGGCATGATGATAATTACTTTTACCTAGGTTCATCAAAGTTTATCTTGTGTTACAAGCAGTTAGATAATATCTATGATAAAACATAAACCCAGTGAGTACAGTCATAGCGTGCAATGTGCAATGGCGTGCATCCCTATTTAGATATGAAAGTCTAGTTTATAAGTTGTGTAAAATGGCCATGACTTTGTACGGTCTCAATGTCAAGGTTGCTTTTCCTTAATTTACGTAATACCAGTAAGCGGGCGTACAAGCCTTGAGGGTGGCACAAGGTATTTTTAGAAAAAGCTTTTATTACATGGAAACTGAACATTTTTATGCGGAAAGTTTACCTAACTCATTTTATAATTTCCACGACGTCATGGTTGCTACGTATTTTCTTTGTGATAAAAATTGGCACATGGTTGTGAAAAAGCTGCCCATATGCTATTACCATTTGGCATGCATGCTCATAGTAAATCGTTGCCCATTATAGATGTGACGTTGCATACGGGCGTGAAATGTTATTCACACACAAAGCGATGCCATGCCATGATTTTATCACATTTGAGCGATTTAAGATTCACGTTCGTACATTTGGATACAGGAAGTTTTTCGTACAATCCAACAAAGAAAACTTATTGCTTATAATACGTAAATATTGAGTCATTGACTGACGTGTCAATAATTTACTTCCTGGGACGCAACTTCGCAAGATGATTTACCTGATAATATTTGTCATATCTTATGCAGATAAATTCACTCTGGTTATCCCAATTACTCAGAATTCATCAATCTATTCTCGTCCTATAATTTCCTTTTCAGTTTTCATGGTCTCTGATAAGATAAATTACGCCTCGCTTTTTCAGACGCATATTTTTATCTAGGTACACAACATTCATATCTTCGTTAATCCCACAACGTATAAAACACATCTATGTTTATGAAGCACGTGTGGACGGCGCTATACACAAATTGAGGTCATTCTAATAATGAAGACTATCCCAAATGTTCAGACATGTTAGACATGACTGTGTGCCTAAAAATATCAGATAAGCTTTTTCTCCAGCTATCCGACCATTGAAGTAATCATCATTTGGCAGGTATAGGACAAAGACATTGATTTTGATTATTGGTGAATCGGAAGGGCGGGCGTTTTGGGGGCTGTCTTTTGTAAATTTGACGTTCAAAATGTGCTGATTTTCAGCCTACTTTGAATAAATTACTTTTGATTTTGATTTTGATCGAACTTGAATGCTGCCTAGTAAAGTCGACAGGTATTGGAAGAAATGTGTAAGTATTTTTATTTCATGCCTTCTGCAATTCATCATTCATTCCATAGCATGGTGTGCTATCATCAGTTAGCAGTTAAAATCCTGACCGGTTTCTTGCGAACATAAAGGGTTTTGCTCTAGGTACTTCTTATTGTTGTCTCAAGGAGTCAAGGTACAGTCCGGACAGACCGGACTACAATGTAAAACAAAGCACAAGTAAAACAGACTACGTAGTAAATGTTCTTTCTTTAAAACTTTAATAAATAATCTTATGGTCCACACTCACTGCTTATATTCTTTGGTCTGCGTATAAATTACGTGCAGGAGATCCCACGATTAATAATACTGATACATATCACTTAGTTATTATCTCTACATAATTGGGGTCACGGAATCAATCGTTCCGTTCGTAATGGATTTTCCCAACAAATCGAAAGCAATCAACGTGAATCATCTCGTCTTAGAAGGTGTAGATGTCATTTAGGTGTCATACGAGGTTGGTATGGTGTCAGTGGGCGCTGGGTGAACAGCCTCAAGAACCCCATTGAGTTTGGGCACATTTGGGATCTGACTCATTCCGTGCGGAAAATTGTAAGTGGAAACTAACGGATGTTTTCCTTAATGTGCTAGGTGTGTACCTACTAGATTTTTTTGGTTGTTCTAGTGATCATTCTCGTTATTTAGATTCACGTGTTCAATCTAATGTACCTAATAGGTTACAAATATCTATGCCCAAGCTGTCTAATATTAGGGTAGAAACTTCCTCATGTACAAATCATAGGTACCTCGTGAGCATTTCATTAAAGCTCGCCAGTTTTTAGCATATCTAGACCAGACAAACAAAATGATTGACTGGTACCCACCGAGAATGGTAACTGTGTACATATGTACCTGCCCACTAGTCGCCATTATGTCATAGCTGCCCACATATGTCGAATCGATGAATTTAATAGCGATTATGCTTATTTATGATAGTTTATAGTTGTCATTCGCGACATGTGAGCAAGGCGAGTCAAGGGCATCTGCCAACTATTGTTAGAAGCTCCTGATAGAAAACTATCTGCAATGTATCGATGACAGAAGTATTAAGCTATCGATATAAATACTTTTTTTGTCTGACAGGCATGTTCACGCCTTTAATTGTTATTAATTTATTGACGGCAACATAGCGATTGCCAAACATATTTATAAAATCATCTTAAATTATATTCACTGTCAATGTATTTTTGTCTATTGTTTGGCCTGAAAATAATTTGTCAACGGAAAAATCTGAGTTTCAGGAATTATAGAAGGTAATTGAATGAATTCAATAAATACAAAACAAATACGATACGCTCACATTATACAATAATATCAAATTGATTAGCATTCATGGTTCAAGCCTTATAATATGTTCCAAACCAAACGTACTAGTTTGATTATTATTTATTATCATAGATGGCGCTGGTGGTCCGCCAATAAAGATATAACGCTGCTATTTATAGTTCAGTCTATTGCCGTATTGTAGTGTATCCTAGTAAAGTATTTCCTAGTAAGTTCTTTCGAGAATGTTACTATCTTGTCGAATGGTTATGCAATCTCATTCAGTGGTTCTAGTAGTATCTATGACTGAAATGAAATCTATCACAATGACCTCGGGAGTTAGCATGACGCGTGTTCAGTTTATCGATTATTGGTAAACGCGAGTTAGGATTAGATTGCTGGGGAAATACTTGCACAATAATTTATTGGCATTCATTGACAAATTAGATTTAATCGTTTATTGTTAACTATCCTTACCGTTAACTTGTAAGAACGTATACTGGGGTTCGAGAAAGCAATAACCGACAAGTGTAGTAGTGACTGCTCCGTAACGTTATTTTACTTTATTATTCGGTTGGAATGAGAACAAAAACATATAATTGTTTCAAACTTTCAAAACAGCGACGCTTATTTATCTACATAATTTTCAGAAAATTAAATCTTTTTCGTTCTATAACAGTATGACATACCTGAATAAGTTTTTTGTAAGCTCGGGTCAATGACCTGCAATTTTATCTTTCAATATGTCTGAAGGTCGGGGTGTTCCTAACATCCCCGGTTGGAATCAAAGATGGCGGACTGGCGCGTCTGACGTCCAAATAGTTTGCAATCACAACGTGTGAGTGCTAAAGTATCTTATGCATACTTATACCTAATCATCGGCAGGGATATTGAGACCTGACCTTCACCTGCGCAGAAGCGATTTATTGGTTTATCTATACTAATATTATAAAGCTAAAGAGTTTGTTTGTTTGTTTGATTGTTTGTTTGTTTGTTTGAACGCGCTAATCTCAGGAACTACTAGTCCGATTTGAAAATTTCTTTCAGTGTCAGATAGCCCATTTATCGAGGAAGGCTATAGGCTACTTTTTATCCCGGTACGGGAAGTAGTTCCCACGGGATGCGGGTGAAACCGCTGGCAGAAGCTAGTCTATACTAATATAATAAAGCTGAAGAGTTTGTTTGTTTGTTTGAACGCGCTAATCTCAGGAACTAGGTACTGGTCCGATTTGAAAATTTCTTTCAGCGTTAGATAGCCCATTTATCGAGGTAGGCTATAGGCTACTTTTTATCCCGGTACGGGAAGTAGTTCCCACGGGATGCGGGTAAAACCGCTGGCAGAAGCTAGTTGCCTTATGTGTACAGTGCGCAAAGCGATTCCCACTCTTCCGCCGAGAGCTCAATATCCGTGCCGATAACTATAATATTGCATAAATTGCATTGGACGCACTAATCTGGGCTAATGATACCTACTGCGCATTCTTTCTCACGGTAACTCGACACCTTCATAATTCACAAATTAAATCAGTTTAGAAGAATATTGACTCTGCAAAATCAGATATTTTCAACAGAGGAAACTCTACGTACGTGCTCCTTCCATGTCGTATGTACCCTATCAATCAAGCAAGACATAAAAGCAACTAAAATAGATATGGTTGTTGTGACAACAATGCGATAAGCACAATAAACAAATGAACGAGTAGCTAATATAGGTACCTACCTTATCGTCGATTTCACGTGTTTTACTCAGTTTTACCCAAAAGATAAGCAACAATAGATTATGGTTTGTTTTTTTTATTATTTCAGGGTTTGCAGATTTAATAGTTTTCTTTGTCAACTGACAGCTTCTAAATAATGAATTTGGAAAAACAACTAAATAATGAATATAGGTACCTATAACGTTATCTTTTGTACAATTTGTGTAGCCATTCACTCACTACCCCAAAACCGGGAAAGCCATAGATATAAGAAGGGGAAAACGGACAAAATTGAACAGATGAAAGTGTGATGGAAGAATGTTGCCATAATATTAGTTATTTTACCATGACGGGACTAAAGTTATTATAGAAACTGTAGGTTCATAAGATTACGAAAATTAAGATCAGGGGCCCGATTCTCCTAATTTTACTTAAGCGACATACGATTCACATTCGACTGCGATCCAATCACGACTCGATTACGATTGAAGCGTATGTGGCATTCCGCTATTTTTTCTTTGAAATAAACGTTTTTATCCTTTTCTGTCATTCAATAATGAATCATTTTGTCTGCAAATGATTTACGATTGCAATATGATTGAAGAGCAAACTACCGTATAGACCAAAATCACCAAAATAGCAGACCAATCGCAAACCAATTGAATGTCGTTGGAATACGATTGGTCTTATATTAGTAGCAGAATGCCCGATATGGTTAAAACTGCTATTGCGATCATATTGCGATTCAATTTCTATTCGATTTTGCCATAATTAACTTAGGAGAATCGGGCCTCTGGAATTCTTTTCCTGCAATGACAATAAACAGGTTTAATTAAATGTTGTTGACCAACTTCTAGGTTCTTCCAACGTCTTATTAGGTACCTATTATTGTTTGTAACCATCAATCTATTTGTGTAGAGACAAGACTAGAACACGTGCTCGCATACATGCGTGTAGGAACTAATAATTAGATGGTATGGTATCACCAGCCCTTCTATGTCTTCCACTGTGTTCTACTACAATAGCAACTAAACAATGTCTTCATAAAAAAAACCTCGCAACTAGAGCGCACTGCATAACACATTGTTTTTAGATGCCTAATTACGTGACATCTGTCGTGGGTATAAAAAGTATAGATCGTAGCCTATTTTGAAAAGTATTTTTAGAAAGCTTCCTCGGTCTGTGCGTTGGTTCTGATCTAAACTCCGTTACGAAATAGTGATTGATGCATTTTGTGATTTCTCGAAGCATCGACAGCCCTGTAATATCGTCTGTCAAAAATAATACAAATCGAGAATCCAGAATAATATTCCGAGTAATCTCAAACACGTGAGATATTTTTTATCATACATAACAATGTCGATTTGCAGCAACAAAACCTATAGTTACTTAACTTTCAACTTTATTTTCGTCAAAAAAATAACGTTATTTTGTTTCATCATCCTTCGAGCCTTTTTCGCAACTATGTTGGGGTCGGCTTCCAGTCTAATTCCGGTTATTTTGTTTATGAATATAAAAATAGTGGTTGTCACAAAGCTTGGCGCTTAACGTAACGATCTATGACACGATGCGTTTTGGCAAATGTCCGTGATGCGCACAGCCAATGCGCTAAAAATGAGTTATGCACGCAACTAAAACTGAGAGTGTTGATAATTAACAAAATATATTTTTTTTAATATACTTAGGTAGGTGCAAGTCCCTACAGATATGTAAGGGCTCGTCTTTTAATACCTAAATATTTTTTATTTATCTAAATGCAGCGGTTAACAAGCTGGTATAGCAAGTCCTACAATACAAATACCAATAATAACAACAAAACAAAACGCAGGCAATAACAATAAAATTCAATTATCATAAATTATTAACACCTACCTACTTCCTTTTGTAAACAAACTTGCAACTTCGCCAAATATCTTCTTGCATACCAAGGTGACTACAAAATCGTGGCATCGCAAGAAACCACCTGAAGTAGTACATAATTACATTTTCTTATCACTATTCTACTAAGTTAGTCTATTGTGAAAAACACGTCACGAGCCGATAAGGACCGTGATATTTAGAACACACCCGTGCGCCAAATCTTGTGAGATAATTACGATATTACTTGAACAGGTCCTTAAACTCATCACTTTAGTGTTCTAAGTTTGTAGGCGGGTGCATTCTCAACTTGGTCGGTTAATACGGAGGTGGCCGCGAAAGCGATGCTCGCGTGGCACGGGTCGCCGGTCACGTTTCTCAAACACGTGACGTACCAGCGCACGTGTCTGTGTTATTGCATCGTGTGGTAACTCCCAGACGGTTACCAGACTGTTCGGGAAACTTCTACCACTTTCCCGTTGTTCGCTAATCGTGACGTTATGCTAACTTGTTTAGCACGTAATTTGTTATCGATGTTGTTGTTTTGTTACTGTGGAAAATGTTTACTGGGTTTTATTAAATTTGCATAAACGTAATGAACGTTAAATTTATTTTAATTCGGGCACAATCAAATCGTATCAATTTTAGCTTTCTACAGCACTTTACATACAATTTTATTAGAGAGGTAGGTACACCAACTGAAACATGCAAGAGGCGCTCTTAACCACAAAAATCAAACAAAGAAAACAACAAAGTTCATAGCAGTAATCCAGTAATTGTACTTATTATTTTACATGGAAAGTGGAATTTTAAAAACTGATACTGGCAACCCAAGTGTTCACTAATCGTCTAGAATGGTCGGAACGGTTTCGGGCAACTTCGAGTAACGTCGACAGTGTTCTACTGCGGTTCTACGAGAGTTCTCCGACCGGCGCGACTCGAAACTTGCTTTGCTTGCTCCATACATTATTCCAAAATGATAATAACATGGTTGGATTTTGCGGAGCTCCATTTACGACCAACTTGTACCGTTAACGATATGAAGTTCAAATTGAAATAACCTTTAGTTATAATAAAATGCAGTGGGTAGATCATTTATTTGCTAAGAGATTTATAGTACTAGTAGGTATATATGCTTGATGTCTTTGTGTATTTGCAGTAATTAAGTTCATACTAACATAGGAATTTTATTAATGTTCCCGTTATGATGGCGGTTTAGTTTAGCTTGCTGCATTAGTTAGCACAGCTCTGCACGTCATCTCGAACTTTCCAAAGTCTATGGAAGTTTCTATGGAAATTTCGATCATTCCATGGCAGATGAGGTTTGTTGAGTTACCTAGTAGGTGTTTTCTTATTTTAACTGGATAATATTTACCGTTATTTTATTACAGTTCGTGACATTAAAATTATATAAAATACCTACTTATGCTGTTGTTTAAAACTGATGTTCTTAACGTTAGATCGTAAGTTTTGGCGCCAAATAACTAGGTAGGTCACCGACGTTATCTGTAATTATGACTGAACTCAGCACAAAACCTACCTATTATAATGTACAGAGGAAGACAACTGAATCAGACCTAGTTTAATCAAATTTTAAATAAAATTCAAACACATTGAAGAGTTATGCTTTTCTCTAGAAACGTTTTTGGAACTCCGCAAACTGCAACCTGATTACTCCATTAAACTACGTAGGTAATTAATTACTTAGTAACACACGTCTACATTCCTAGAATGTTGAGACTGTGAGTAAACAAAAAGGATTCACACGATGTAGGTATGGTTCTTTCATCCAAATTTATTAAATTCAATTTTTTTAAATCGTAACCGTATTCCGAGTTGAACATTAACTAGGAAAACAAATGAGTGATAATATGACGAGGGGTGTCTAAAGAATACCTAGGTAACCTGCAATGCCAACTTATGGATAGATAAAATGAATATGTAGTATTAAATCTTTTTGCAAACATAAATTAAGTAGGTACATAGTATTAAAAAAATAAACATTTTGATAAGTACCTACATATAAAGACGATCTATCTTGCTTAGAAACGCGAATTCACTCATATCATAGAAAATAAACATTAGTTCGACCTCGAAAAACGTTTTCAGAACGAACAAAATTTCCGGTTTCATCTGATCTAGAGAGCAATACCTACCTATTTGGTAACGGACTGTTGTGATATACCTACTTACATAAATAAGACCTAGGATCCGTTATTGGACTAGAAAAGTAATATATGAAAATTATTAGGTACCTACTTACTAAAACCTAGCTACCTTTTCAAAAGAATTCTCATAAATACGCAAACTTGGCCGTCAGCCAAAAAGCGCTTTTAAAAAACTTTTTAATAAGAATAAACATGCATAAATCTGCATTAAAGTTTTGCAGCAGATAGGTAGATATGTGAAGAATTTATTTACATAAAAATATCTACAAGCATTTGTGATTCGTATCATGTACTTACCTAATTCATTTTTAGTTCTTTTACAGTTTACTGGGTTAGATCGAGATCGTTAACCTGTGTAGTGGTCTGTCAGATGTCTGTAGTCAGTGGCTTTAAATCATATTTACAATCAAAATAAACATTTTATGACGTGATTTTCTTGGAATTGCAAGAAATTTTTGAGCTTTCAGAATTCTTGTTAATGTTTTCCTTAAGTTTGCCCTAACGTCAATCATTGAGCCAGTCCATTCATACAATCTTGTCAATTCATTTATATTTACAGGTAAAAGAAATTTGATACAATACAAAAGCAACAGCCACAATATGACCAAGTAAAAGTAACATTCACTTTCAATTACAAATCCTTAACTCCCACATAAAGCTTTAAGTTGAAATTAAGATAGTAGCTGATGCTGAATATTTTTATAGACACGAGCGACGCTCCGCTAACCATGGCTCTTAACATGATCACATTGAATAAGTAAAATAAACGGCATGGTCTGGTCATGGACCATGCTGTTTATTTAGCATCAGCTACCTACTATCTTAATTTCTACTAAATACTTTATGTGGGAGCATGTGGGAGTTAAGGATTTGTAATTGAAAGTGAATGTTACTTTTACTTGGTCATATTGTGGCTGTTGCTTTTACCTGTCAGAACTCATAAGTACGAAGCATAAGTCGCTTCTTCCTCTATAAAATGTTATATTTAGGTGTACGTTCAATAGCTATCTTCATAAAGTATTCAATTGATTGAAATATTAAGCACATACGACATGATTTTATTCATGAAGACAGCCAAAGTTCATTAACACCTAGGTAACTACTCCCAATAAACATGCTTTGTTTAAACAACACGAGGAAGAGGATCTCATAACAGATTGTCATTACAACTTAATTTTACTTTTATGAGAAGTGAAGACTGTAACTAGAGAGGAAACAGTGTTTTTTTTTTATTAATTTATTTTCACCGTAATAGATACTCCAGCGGTGTGCGCGTATCCGTGGCTGCCCGTATGAATTTGCATAGTTAACTAGGTCTGTACAACCTACCTGCTAAAATCAAATAACCTAAACTTATAAGAGGTAGGTAAAGGTATACGTTACCACCTATGTAATTGAAAAAAACGGCAGATGTCCAGAACTCATCACAGGGCCAAAAGAGATTGGATGAGGTATTCTGTAGAACTTTACTTGCCTTGTTATACCTACCTAACCACTGACATTTAAAAGCTAGCGTCAGACTGATTTCCGATAAAAATTGCTTACGCGCTGCATACGATATCTCGTGGGCCAGTCTTCCGGTCGTAATACTCGAGATAATACCTACATATAATGATATTCACAAGCATTCCGTATTATAATCACGTTGTATGTGCATTTCTCCAGCGAGTGAGTGCGCGGGCGGGGCGGGCGCCGCGCTTATTTTTACCCGGTGACGTCAGAAGCCGGCCTCCGCATGTTGTACGGTCATGAAAAGAACCGTCGACGTAGCGGAAAAGGGACTGTTTTGATTCGAAATAGAATTCATATGTAAATAGCTGCGACATAATTATGACTACTGTTACTGCGGATCATATACCTATCACAGAAAGTATAGTTTATTTTAGTTTAAAAATTAATTTATTGGAAGCATCTATTCCGGACTTATAATTATACAAGAAAATATTTTAGTCTACAGTTTAACTCTGAACCACATTGTATAGACGTTTGACAACAAACAAACAATACGAGTATAATGCCGCAGCGGCACGCTGATTTCGTGGTCACACCCGCGCCAAGGTCCGTGGTGGCGGCCATGTCAACAGATTGTCGCTTCACAGCTGTTTATACAAAGAAAATCGTATTTATAGTGCCCACTTACAAGATTTTCTTAACGATTATAATTTGATATTGTAAAATATTTTCTGAAAAGTTTGAAAACTGCCTGCATTTTGGAGCTATTTGGCACAGATGCGCTCGGTTTCCATGCACGCACACCAGTATTTTGGCACAGTATTTATCATAACTGGTAGTAAGTAACTAGGCACTCTAATACACGTGCGGAGGGAGATGAATCTGTAGGATAACTAGGAAGTAGTTCGCCGCTTTTCCTGATGAATGACGTCAGACGAAATGTTGGAATCATTCTCAAGCGATAAATCACTTCAGCGCCAGTAGTGGCGGATTCATCCCAATATACTTGTAGGTGTGGGTATTAGATATCCGATACAATATTCAAATCTTTCTTGATAATTTGTTTTTAAAGATTTACAGCTATCCTTTTCTTCCTCATCAACAATGCTATGTTAATTTATAACAAAAATAAATTATACCTAGTTACGATGAAATCTCTACAGTATGCCTGCACAACGTGAGTTGTGTAAGCACGCAGCAGCACGTGGGCGCTCATAAACTTGACATTTGCTGCATTACGCAACATCTATCTGCATAGCACTAAATCAAACAAATCAAATTATGTCATATTTTGTTTATTAGTCATTTTTAACAGCAATTATAAGTGATAAGTAATGTCACTTCCAAGTCACTACAACTAATACAACTCTTGTCTCCATGTTCTGAAACTTAGCCTGATATAAAAACCTCACTGCAACTGCACTTTTCAAGTTTCTACTGAAACCTAAAACTTACAATCACTGCTATAAAGTATTTACAATAAAAAATATTTACAACTTAATTCAGCATTAAATACAATTTTAACACACAATCCCAGTCTCTCTTAGCTCTCCATACTAAAACGCATGGAGTCTACCCAATCAAAATAATTTTGGCTAGCCATTCGTACAACAAAAATACATTCAGTAACTTAATTAGGCAACATAAATGAGTAAGTTCCTACATCACTAGTAGGAATGTCCCATTATTAGTTTTGAGCATATAAGCTAGGTGGTTCTGACAGACCTCTCTTATTCCTTAAAACTCTAAACAAAAAAGTAACCTATTACAAAATAAACAAATGACAGTGGTATTGGCAATACACACAGTTCACTAAAATTACAAGGTAAGTAGTGCAATGTGAATCAGCATTACTTCAGCAAACACTGGCATCAATGTTCATACTGTGTCCTGTAAAGTCATACCAAAGGCCTTATCAATATAACTTTCTCAGAACACAAGAACTGGAACAAGAAACCTCTGTCAGAACCAACTTCATTATACACAGAAACCCATTCTAATGAGATATTCAGTCTGATATTAATTGGGTAGAGTATCCATGAGAATCTCCTTCACTCCCGATGAGAGGCGGTCAGGGAATTTGATGTCAAACACCACAAGTAAGTCTCCTTTCCGCGTTGGTTCCTTCGGCAATGGGAGACCATAGCCTGGGAACCTCTTCACTGTGTGGGGCTTCACTACCTCAGCTTGAAGGTTCACTGTGAGCTTGTCTCCCGACATGGTTGGTACTTCAATGATAGTGCCACATAGAGCCTGCAACAAACAAAACATGATGGTTAATGTTATGATTCAATGAGTCATGTTGCTATAATAGGAAAATGTTAGACTTCTGCTTATCATAGACATGTATTTGAATAATAGTTAAGTGGAAACTAGAATTAAGTTCTAGAACAATAACAGTTATAAATATTACACTCATGTTATGTTATGAAGTCTTTATCAGCTACTAATTTTGGAAGGGTATTCTAGAATATGACATGCTGGCATAAAAGTAACATGTTTATCCACCAACAGTTTGTAAACACTACACAACAATATGCAATTAATATCAATTAGTGAACAAGCATTGATGCTTACCTGTTTCAGTGAGATCTTGGCTGAGTATCTGATGTCACTGCCCTCCCTCTTGAACAATGGGTGTGGCTTGTCTCGGATGATGAATACAATGTCAGCTGGGATTTTGTTGCGACCCTGGTCACCCTCCTTCTGGAACGTGATCTTGGTGCCAGCCTTCCAGCCTGGCTTCACATGGATGGTCAGAACTTTGTCTTCCTTCTTCGAAGTGCCGTCAGGCTGCAGCACACGCCTCGATATCTTCATCTTCTTTACACAGCCGCGCGCGATGTCCTCCAGGGATACGTATAAGTCGTGTTCGATCGGCGGGTCCTGGGTCTTCTCCTTCCGGCTGGGTGATCCGTGGAAGTTGAAGCTGTGGCTGCGGAAGGCGCCGCCGGGCCCGCCGGACCGCGCCGTGCCCATGCCCATGTTGGCGAACGGGTCCATGTCCACGTCCATATCGCGGTCAAAGAACATGGTGGTGCCGCCGGAGCCGCCGTTCAGGTCGAAGAACGCTTGGAACGGGCTCGCTGAACCGAAGAACTGTGCGAACGTGGCCCTCGGATCTCCGTGGAACGTGTACGAGAACGACTGGCCACCACCAGGTCCATTGTGTGATCCCATTCCTCCCTTGAGGCCCTCCTCGCCGTGAGCATCGTAAATTTCACGTTTCTTCTTATCTGACAACACTTCGTAAGCTTCCGCTACTTCCTTGAACCTCTCTTCGGCACCAGCTGCTTTATTCTTGTCCGGGTGGTACTTCAGTGCCAATTTGCGGTAGGCTTTCTTTATGTCGTCATCAGACGCTCCTTTTGAGAGTCCTAATATTTTGTAGTAATCTTTGCCCATTGTGAATGAATGCTTATCCTAAAACAAAAACAATTCCCGTTAGCCTTAACGCATGACACCATTTTTGGAAATGTAGAGCGACGATACGTGCTACATAAAATCGAGATTTTTTTCATAAATATAAACAGAGACCAAAAAAACAAAGCTCTAGATATAAAAGAACACATAAGGGACACTTACCTAGTCACAAATAACTCCAAGATTAGTCCAAATAGTTAATTTAAACGAATATTTAAAATATACACACACAACACTTCTCAACACCTTACAGTAGCAACTTCACGTTTGAATGAAACGCTGCGCCTTTCTTGCGCCAAAATATATACATTAAAACGTCTAGAACGTTCTAGGGCCTTCAACCTCTGAGAAAACGAGACAAAATACTACAAACGCAAGGCGATCGCACGTACGATGGAAAGAGATGAATATAAATTTCATTGTTCAGAAATGCTGGGTAGCAAGGGGCGCTCACGTCATTTATCACTGTTTATCACGTTTCGATTGGGTTGGGGAATTTGTTCTCTATGGGTTGTTCTAGATGAAATTATTAAATGGTTTGTTTTCATTTTAATTATCCTTTTATGTCATTTTTTATTTGATAAATGATGATAAAATAAGCAGTAGTATTTTTGCTACATAGTTCGGCATTATTTAGTTAATACAGTAATGAAAAAGTGCCGCGCTTGTTTCTTGAAATATTATAACTGAATAACAAAAGAGAAGTTTAGCGCAAGTAATTTTTTCTAGCATATATTATAGTCAAGCTCGACAGTAAGAAAAACAATCTTGAATTTTATAGCTTTTCAGCATTGTATTTTGATTGATACGAAAACTACATAATTTACAGATAGTAACATTGAGAACATTGTCGTTAATGTCAACGTTGACCTTTTGACGCTTTGTATTGAAAATGTCATTGTTCGTCCATCTGACAGATAAACAGTTCTGTTTTCTGCTGTTTTCTGTTATTTTTTACTATGCGTATGCGGGTACTATTTATAAATGAAACAAACGTACCCATGAAGTTATTAAACTATTTATTTATCGAACAAGCCTAAGGAAAAGAGCGTGACGACAGCCTTTGTAATCGATGTCGTAGTACTTTTCGTAGAAGTCTTGTATTAACTCCTCAACCTGTAAACAATGTCCAACGATATAACATTACAAAGTAAATGCGACTCGTGCGGCGAGATTGCCCACGAGCCCTTCATAGAATGTGTCGAATGTGATACTAATTTGTGCACCGCATGTTTCGCCTCCGGCCAGGAAGTGGGCTCTCACAAAAATGACCACAAGTATGCCGTGCGAAGGAACGACTTCCCTTTGTTCGACAACTGCAACTGGTCTGCTAAAGAAGAATGTAAGCTACTCTCTGCACTGTCCACATATGGCTATGGAAATTGGGAAGAAATATCTAAGAGTGTACACACAAGATCAAAACTGGAATGTCAGGAACACTACAAGAAATATTACGTAGAAAATGTTCAGTATAAGGAATTGAAGCTTTTACCTGAGACTGAACAATCTTTGTTTCCGAAACCTTTGATACCTTATTTATACAGTACAGAGACATGCACCAACCCACCAAGGAACAACAATGCTGACCAGCATTTGGCCGGTTACAACGCCTACCGCTCAGAGTTTGAACTCAGCTATGATCACAATGCAGAAAGTATTTTTAATATAGAAGACAGTTACTCTGATGAAGATGACGAGGAAGAAGAGGAATGTATGAACTCACTGAAGGTGTCTCTGGTCAGTTCCTTAAACACTAGACTAAAAGAGAGACGCAGGAGATACAAGATCATTCAGAATCATGGTCTAATAATGCCAAATAAATTGATATCATGGTTACAAAAGTATGACTCCACACTCACCAGGCAGAAATGTGAGAGATTACTATCATTCATGCAGTTCATGACAGGTATGCAATTTGATGCATTCATGGAGTCCATCAGTTTAGAACATGAGCTAATGCAGAGAATATCAAGGCTGTCAGAGTACCGTCGGAACGGAATCAGAACTCTGTATGCTGCGAAGTTGTACAAGCAGTTGAAAAAAGAAAATGATTTAGTTGTTAAGGAACAGAAACATGCTACAAATGTGATGTCTAAGAAGTATGATAGCCAGTCACCTGTGAAGAATGCACTCCTGTTTGGAAAGAACAATCAGTTACTTAAGTACAAGAGGACATCAATGCCACTGGAGATAGTTGACCTGCCAGGGTTCAACAGGCTCACAGAAGCAGAGAAGGTTCTATGTTCTAACTTAAGACTGGTGCCAGAGAACTACTTAGAAATTAAGCAGCAATTGATCACACAGAACAGTAAAATGGGCTTCCTCCGTTTGCTAGATGCAAGGAGGATAGTGAAAATAGATGTGAACAAAACTAGGAAAATCTATGATTACTTGTTGTATGAAGGGTTTATATCTAAGCCACAGTAATAAATAAGCAAAATTTTGTGTACAAAGTTATTATTTTATTTTGATTGCTTTTTTGTATAATTGTAATCCTATCATCAGAATCTAATATTTAGCAGTAGCATCACATTCAAACACATAGGCTGAAATAGAGACATAAACAGATATTATGACAATTTAATCACAATGTACTATACTCACTTTAAAGCCAAACTTCTGATACAGGAATATGGCTGAATTTGTTGGTGATACATGTAGTGTCACATCTTGTCCTGTACAAGTCTGTGAAGAAAAATGCGCATATAATATTATAAAAGCTACACGCTTATATACTAGCTACCGCAAGCGGTTTCACTCGCCTACTACTACTAAGGTGGAACAACTAAGGAGGAACTACTCAGCCCATTATTACTCACTAAAAGCCCTTCCATGGGCCATCTAAGACTGACAGTTTTTTTTTAATGATCCGAAAATTGGGTCTCCACATTTACATTGTCTACATAGTGTGTGCACCAGAATCGCTGTCACTCATGTTGCCTCGAAATACATACCTATAGAGAGTTGCTACCTAAGGGTCCGTTCAGATAGACCGGGTCGGAGAGCATCGGCGCGCATTTTTCTTTTTACACAGACCGGAGCCGATCGGCTGCCGAGCATTAAAGAGCATGGCAAACGGAGCGAAACGTCAAGAAAAAATACACGATCGGAGCCAGTCGGCTCCTCTTATTATTTCACACCGAGCGCATTCGAGCATTCTCAATGACAAAAGCAGTGCGCATGCAAAAAGAAACCTTACTTCAAATATTAAGTACTCAATTTTCAACGTGTTAAGAATTTGCTCTGCTCTCCGAGCCGGTCTGTCTGAACGGACCCTAATTGCTACCACTTGCCATTAGTTGCTCCCAATTTCTGATACACACTACAAAGTAATACCTACCTGTAACAAATGGTAGAGCATGAAGGTTGCAATCTTAGCATTCCTCCACTCCGGCCGAGTTAGCACGAAGGAGATGTAAGCCTCGTTGTGTCGCACATCAGGTACCAGGAACGCGAACCCTATAACCAGCTTCTTGTATGTTACCACGCAGCTGAACTCCGGATATTGTAGGGCTTCTGTCACTGTTAACATAATGGAATTGGTTAAGGATCCGTTTTGATGAAGGCATTTTTATTTACCATCATTATCTATCAACTGCCTAGCCGTTTCTAAGTAGGGGTCGGCTTCCAGCATAATGGCATGCTGAATTCCAGCGTATGGCGTTCCCGCTTGATGTAAAAATATCATCACGCCAATCTGCCCTCTTGAACCCAGATCTTTGGTAACCGCTGTTATAAGTAGTGCTAAGTGCTGTGCATCAAAATAGCATAGAAAGGGTCTTGTCTTCAATGTGAATGTAGTACGAATTCGTTATTATGCCTACGTATGTAAATTGGCACTTAAAATGAAACTGCAGGGTAGGTAGATTAAGTGTATGATTTTGTGAAATTCCAATACTTACTATCGATCCCTGGCCAGAAGAACTGTGCGCAGAGATTGTTGACGGCGGCGATGTGCTGCGGCCGCAAGTACGAGTAGTCTATTGTTGCACGGGGAGGCGGTTCGTAGTTTTTTATATGTCTACAAGGAAAGATATTATTTTGAAGGGTCTACGAGTTATTTACACCGACTTCGAAGTCAAGCTAGCGGACTTGCTAGTGCTAGTCGGCAACTACTGAAATAAGACCGAGTGAATATGAAGCTCGGAAAAACGCGTTTTCAGATTTGCCGTGCGCAAAAGCAAAATTCACTAAGTAATAGAAAGTAGATGGGTATTATTAATTTAAACAAACGCAACTATCATTATATACATAAATAAATAAATATATTTATAACATAGTAATTACAAAGGGCCCATCGCTGATTCCCCTCAATCAGTAGACTTTTTGGTATATCAAATAATTCAATAAATAAACAAGGTCCTCAAAACGAATTCTATATACATACAGTAGCGATTACAAACAACAAAAATCTTATAAAATTCACCATTAAACCCCTCACCTGTTAGTCTTCCTAAGCAATTCATCAGTTAACTTAAGCCACGTAGGGGCGGAGTCCCCGTCGCGTCGTATATAGGGCTTCAGCGTGGCGCCCGAGTGCAGCGAGCGGAACGGAGTCGCCTCTATGTTGGATAGCAATAGAGTACCGTAGTTGGTACTCGCTATAGTGCCGCATAGGTTGTCTATTAGGTACTGAAATAAAAAAATTGAAATAATTCTTCCTCATATAAATTGAGATAAAATTCACACAGATTATAACATTAGGTTGGAGCCCAGAGAACAGTTATATGCTACTGTTGCGGTTCCGGGAAGTACTTTTATTGAGCATTGGTGTGAGTATAGTTATCGGCACGGATATTGAGCTCTTGGCGGAAGAGTGGGGATCGCTTTGCGCACTGTACACATAAGGCAATAAACCAATAAATCGCTTCTGCGCAGGTGAAGGTCAGGGCTCAATATCCGTGCCGATAACTATAATTTATCTATTGATCTTTTTTGCAAGGAACATGGTGAACGATATATGTATTTACGTTAGCCATAGCCAAGTATCCGTTACTGCGGATTGACAAATTAATCATCATCATCATCATCATCATCATCTCAGCCATAGGACGTCCACTGCTGAACATAGGCCTCCCCCTTTGATCTCCACAGATACCTGTTGGAAGCGACCTGCATCCAGCGTCTTCCGGCGACTTTTATAAGGTCGTCTGTCCACCTCGTTGGTGGACGTCCTACGCTGCGCTTGCTAGTCCGTGGTCTCCACTCCAGCACTTTTCGGCCCCATCTGCCATCTGCTCTGCGAGCAATATGGCCTGCCCATTGCCACTTCAACTTGCTAATCCGGTGGGCTATATCGGTGACTTTGGTTCGTCTACGGATCTCCTCGTTTCGGATTCGATCACGTAGAGAAACACCAAGCATAGCCCTCTCCATAGCTCGTTGAGCGACTTTGAGCTTTGAGATGAGGCCGATAGTGAGAGACAAATTAATGAACCACTTTATCTCAAATCCTTTTCTCTTTCTGTCAAAACTCGAAAATGTACTGTCAAAAATAAAAATCAAAAGTCATTCATTCAAATTAGGCTGCAAAACAGCAATTTTCGAACGAAATTTACAAAAGACAGCCCCCAAAACGCCCTACCTTCACCACTTCCTATGTGTTTTTGCTGGGAAGAAGAAGTGGCGCATCAAACTCCCCAGCAACACATGTTTGTCTGTAGGTTAGAAGAACCTTTTAACAATTTATAATAATACAAACAGTAAATTAAAACTTACCGATCTTTGGAACCGATCGAGAACTCTTTCTGCATTGACTACGACTCTTGGGTCTTCAGTCATATAGCCACCTAGTAACTTCACCTCCCTGAAATAAAAATTAATTGCAAAATATAAGAAATTGTTAAAACGCGCTAAAATGTTGCTAAGATGCTCCCTGATTAGGGAGAGATAAAGTATTTATTCCAATTGAACTAGGTTTATAGTTAATCTGAACACCAGCATATAAAAATATTCACTCACTTGTCCAAATCAAATATAGGCAGATGCTTATGCCTTTTCAGCCGTCTCAACGCCAACTTTGCCCTTAACCTGCTCAAATGACCCTTCTTATTAGGATCCTTGACCTTCGGAATCAGATTCTCCACCTTCTTCAGAAGCTGTATCTCCTGGTACTGCGTCAGTTCCACCAGGTTCGGATCCGGTTTCGGAAGAGGTTCCTCCCAAGGATTGCCCACGGAGTTTAATTCTGTGGAGAATAATGACTCTCTTCTGATCGGTCTTTCTTCTGGAGCTGGTTTCTTGGGTCTGTCGAAGGTCTTCCTGGCTTCGTGTTCTGAACCACTTCGGGAATCCGAGTCGTAATACAGCATTGATTGTTGGAAAGAGTGTATGCTTGAAGAGTCGCTCTGGGAAGATAGGAGATTTTAGAAATTGAAGACAAGGTTTAATAATTTATGATTTGCATTAGAATAAGTCTGTGTATGAAGTCCTAGGTTTTTTTTTTGTTCCAGTTATGTGATCAGTCTTTATGTCTAAGCATATATGGTGAAGTTCAAATGGCGGATAGCTCACTTTTCTCAGTAGAGTAGGACCTTTCTTTTATTTAGTAAACTAAATGTCGAAAGTATATCACTGCTTAAACCGCTCTACGTTTTATATGATGGACATTAATGAAGCTACAACTTTTTCATTTTTACAGCTATTTATTACACTAAACTCCTAAAAAGGTAACACAAATCTTTTCCAACTGGTCTGTTTTCCATTATATGGTAACATGGAAATATTTTCTACAATAACAACTTACTTGCACAGGCACGATCCGGTTGGCGGGTGGGAACTCGAACCCTCGGAACTCGAGGTCTGAGTACGAGTCCTTGTGTGTCAGCATGCTGAGTGATTCGTCAAACGTGCTCTCGTCGCCTATTTCGTTCCTACAATAAGATTTTTTTTGTAACTGCCAGCATGAAGATACAACAGTATTTATTTACCATCATTTTAGTGATTCCAATGCAGGGGACAGGCCTCTTCATACATAAAGAAAATAATAAGCGTTAATATCTGCTCAAGGTGGATTGGCGATTTTAGACTTTTGAATTCAGGGTTCCCTCAACAATATTTTCTTACAAAGTCATTGATGTTCAAGATTCTCACTGGTTTGGAAAAGATGGGATTGTCAGACTGACACATTATCTACGTTTCTTATGGAGTCCTCTGTATTCCAAGACCATGGCAACTCTTTCCAACAACATCGAACCCTCAGCAGCCTAAGGTCTTACCTGCCATCAGAATCCAGCTGGTCATAATACGATGTACTGGACACGCCGCTCAGTTCATCAGAGTCCACTCTCCTCTTCTTGCACGGTACAGGTTCCGAAGACGCGGTAGAGCTGGACTCATTGTTGATCAAGTCCTTGTAGCCTGAGGTACCAGTTAACATTAAAGTATGAAGTTGTTAGAATAAGATATTAACCAGGGACAGATGAACACAATAATGTCTTGATATTCAGAGGCATTTTGGCAAAAAAGAGAAAAGGTGACAGTTATTGTTATAGCAAATTTTCTTACATGTAAATATTTATACATACCCATTTCAGTAACTTTGAAAAGCAATAGATTCTTGTCAATAGACAACTGATTCCGAGGTCGACCTCTAGGCTTGTCTCTTGCTATTTCTTGTACTGAAAACATGACAATTGAGTTAAAAATATCAGAATTTCTTAAGTCATTTTTGTCAAATATAAAGTGATTTAAAGTAGACACATGCGTGAAAAAAACCTTGTAAAACTAGTGTAAACGAATAAATGAATACTCTATAAATTCATAAGATATTTCTAAAAGTAGGTACCTTAATTAGCATTCAATTATGTAGGGCTCGGCTTTGTCTAACATGCTAGTTAGGTAAATCCTATAAAACCATATTATGCAATCAGTAAATTCTATAGGCAAAATCTTTGAACAAATCTTACTGATATGAGCAGCAACAGCGGGTGAGAAGTTGTGCAGTAGTTTCCACCAGCCGGTCTCCCCGAGCACTGATGACCCTGACTTGAAGAACAGCTTGTTGTACACGGAGAGCACTCCCGCTATTGTTCCCACCCAGTTCTTTTTCTGCTTACTGCAAAGATAGTTGGCAGAATTAATGTAACCTTTTAGATGACAGCAGATAGAACAGAACGGACAAAGAAAATATGCTGTTGCAAACCTGAATAAAACTGAAATAAGGGCAGGATGATGTGACAGTAGGCTACTCACTTATGTAAGTGTTGTTAAAGATAGCCTGTTTGTAAATTCATAGCAAAATATTGTCTGTATATTACTTACGTCTGAGAACCAAACAGTGACTGCCAGCATCTGTCTATGAAGGAGCAGATGTGAGTCTTGTAGTGAAAGTAGCCGTGGTTGCTGATGCCGTACGACTGAGTGGTTAGGTGGTGCAGAGTCAGGTGGATTACATTTACCCTGTGAGATAAATAGAGTTTGCAAATAACACTTATGTAGTATAGTATACTTATCCAAGCATATTGTGCTGATAAGATGATACTTCTACATAATGTGTGAGGAGCAGTAAGCTCTGTGATAAATACAAAAAAAATATAGTTCATGTTTGACCTGTTTGTTTGTGCGTGATTGTCTCGCGTTTGGCTGAACCTATTTTTCGGTTTTCTGCATAGAATTTGTCAGACATAGGACTTAGGAGAAGGTCTTAGGCATATTATTTAAGTCGGTTCTTGTCGCACTATAATAAATCAAATTCGTACACTCACCAAGGAAACCTATTCCTCGTAAAAACCTCCTTGCCACTAGGAGAGCAGTCTTCGCAGGTAAAATCGAAGAAAACATCGCAAGAGAAGTCCCCCGGCGTCCCGGAACTCCTCAGGCACGTCAGATGTACGAAACAGATGCAGCTCTCGCAGATCAGCCCCGGTCGGTCCTGTTTGTTCTCCGGCTCATTGCAGTATTTACACGTAGTTACCATCACAGGCTCTGAAGGTATGCTGATTTCACCTTCCGCTTCTATTTCCATGGTTAGGTATTTATTTTAATCTTCAGTATTGAGAGCAGAATAACATAACCTCAACCATCAACAAACAAACAAAACAAAATTTTGACATAAGCAGCTGTCATTGTCAATGTCAAATGGAAATGAAAGTTTTTTTTGCAAAGGAAACCTATGTGTTCAAGTGATTCTGCCTAGTTAAGAAACTTATTATGTATTTAAAAATTGAAAAAATTCTATTGTACATAGGTACTTGGTTGTACTGTCGTATTCTTCTCCTTACATACTACCCCTACGTACTCTCTTTTTGTTCTGCTTTATGTATTCCTTTAATTACTCCCCTTGAACCCGTTGTTAACTATATCATCCCTGATAGAACTTATAGTATGCTTCTTTATGTATTGCACTTCCCTATGTACTCCCTCCATGGAATTAGAATTCCATGACTCTCTCATGAATTTGGCCTAGTGGTCAAAGAACCAACCTCTCGAGTATGAGGGCGCGGGTTCGATTCCAGGTCAGGCAAGTACCAATGCAACTTTTCTAAGTTTGTATGTACTTTCTAAGTATATCTTAGACACCATTGACTGTGTTTCGAATGGCACGTTAAACTGTAGGTCCCAGCTGTCATTAAACATCCTTGGCAGTCGTTACGGGTAGTCAGAAGCCAGTAAGTCTGACACCAGTCTAACCAAGGGGTATCGGGTTGCCCGGGTGACTGGGTTGAGGAGGTCAGATAGGCAGTCGCTTCTTGTAAAGCACTGGTACTCAGCTGAATCCGGTTAGACTGGAAGCCGACCCCAACATAGTTTGGGAAAAAGGCTCGGAGGATGAATGTGAATTTTCTGCCTTAGATACTGGTTGGAAGGATTCATACATAATAGGTAGGTAGTCTATCGAGCATCTCATCATCATCATCCTCCTGCCCTTATCCCAATTTTATTTGGAGTCGGCGCAGCATGTTTTCTCCTTCCATACTCTTCTATCTGCCGTCATCTCACAAGTAACATTTTTTCTTACCTTATCTACTCTCACACAATCCATCCATCGTTTCTTTGGTCTTCCTCTTCCACTATATCCGTCCACATTCATACTCATCATCTTCCTCACAACATGATTCTCATTCCTCCGCATTACATGCCCATACCATGACAGCCGGTTTCCACGCAGTTTTTCTGATACCGGCGCTACTTTCAAAGTTCCTCATATATACTCATTCCTCACTCTATCCATTCGCGTAACGCCACACATACCTACCTCTTAATATTCTCATCTCTGCCGCATGCAATTGTCTTTCATTCGTCGCTTTTGTGGGCCAGCACTCTGATCCATACAAGACAGTAGGTCTGACCATACTCTTGTAAATTTTCCCCTTAATTTTAAGGGGAATACGAGGGTCACAAGTTGTTCCCGTTACCTGCCGCCATTTCATCCATCCTACGTTAATTCTGTGCGTAACTGTCCGATCTATTTCGCCATCGCCCTGAATAAGCGAGCCGAGATACCGGAAATCGGAGCAGACAGGAAGAGGTGCGTTGTCAAGCGCTATGGCTTCAGGACTGGAGAGACCGCCGAAATCGCAGAACATGTATTCGGTCTTAGTTCTGCTGATTTTCAAGCCAACATTCTCCAGTCTCTGTTGCCAACTCCCCAATCTGCTCTGGATCTCAGGTCCATCCTCACTAACCAGGACAATGTCGTCGGCAAATAGCATGCACCAGGGTGCTTCCTCCTGTATGTCCGCCGTCAAGGCATCCATAATAAGCAGGAAGAGGTAAGGACTGAAAGCCGACCCTTGGTGCAGGCCCACAGCCACACTGAATTGGTCAGTATTGCCGGCCGACGATCGGACATACGTACAGGACTGCCTGTACATCGCACGAACTAACTCCACATACTTCCCAGGCATACCTTTCTCTTTCATGGCCCACCACAACACTTCACGAGGCACCCTATCATACGCTTTCTCAAGGTCAATGAACACCATGTGCAGATTCCTGTGCACACGTCTGTACTTCTCGCACAATTGGCGAAGTGCGAAGATGGCGTCCATTGTCCCTCGACCTGGCATAAACCCAAATTGGTTTTGGGTAATTTCACTCTCTTCTCGCACTCTTTTCTCTATCACTTTCTCCCATACCTTCATAGTATGCGACATGAGCTTTATCCCTCTATAGTTGCCGCAATCTTGCACATCCCCTTTATTTTTGAAGATGGGCACTAGCGAACTACTGCACCATTCTTGCGGGATGACTTCTTCATGCAGCAACTTATTGAAGAATAAAGTTAGCCACATACATCCGTTCCTCTTTAACACCTTCCATACTTCAGCTGGTATATCATCAGGGCCCAAGGCCTTTCCATTTTTCGTACTTCTAAGTGCTCTTTCTACCTCATCCATGCTAATTTCTCTTACCAATCCCTTATTTACTTGGAGTATTCCATCCCAGATATTCTCCTCATTCATAAGCTTTTCAAAATAAACCTTCCAATCGAGCATCTAACCGCCTAATTTATCAATTTATCTTCAAACTTCTTTTTTTATTAATTTATCTTCGAATCATCAAACATTTTTGATGTCGATGCAGAGTACGAAATAATACAATAACATTAATCATAAAAGTAGGTAATTTATAATCAACAGTCAAATAATTACAAAGGTCAAGTTCTACGCGTATGTGTCATTTGTTCTCTGAACTGGTCTATCCACCGGGCGATGTGTTGCTTGTGGATGTTCCTAGCTATCTTCACGGGCTCGGGGTCACTGGGGTTGCTGGGCATCAGGTCGAGATGATGAGCAGCGTCTATTATTACTACTGCTCTCACAGTATCGCTGAGGCTGTCGAGGATGCCACCTGAAAAATAACAGCGATGAATCAGGGAGCGGAAAAGAAGTACCTCTATAATTAGCTTGAGTTTGTGGTCTTTGATTTACGATTTTAAAAAGGTTTCCGATTCAATAACTATAATTTAAACTGATCTATTGAGAGACCAGTAATGACCATCTATTAGTTAGTAATTTCGCAAATAAACTGCACTATATAAATATGGGAAAACTTGGTAGGTCGGCTACAGAAAGATTAAACAAGAATAATGCCTACCTCCTGTCCAAGGATCCCGAAGTCCATTACTGAATACAATATTGGAAGCTGCTTGCAGCCTGTTGCCCCCATACTCCAGCTTCGCCATCTCTGGGCGAGGGTAAACGTTGTACTTCTTGTGGCATTCCTCGGCGAACTCTGTGTAGTTCCAGGGTTTAGGCTCAAACATGTCATTGTGGCCGTCAGAGCACATTGGCATTACCATCTCGGTGCACGCCTGCGAGCAGAAAAAGTTAATGTAGAAAGAAGTACGATATTTTTTTTTATTGAGGCGGTTTTTTATTACATTTAGAATTTACTTCTAATCAATTTTTTGTCCTCCTTTACATGAAACTTTGTCTTTAAGACTCTTTAACCGACTTCCCAAAAAGGAAGGGGTTCTTAATTCATCGGGATCTTTTTTTTGTACTTGTCATATAATATTCACCTGGAAATCCCATCCAGCAGCGTCCAGGTTGCCGTAATCATCGCCTTTCTTGTAATCAACGCAGGTATTCTTCTTCTCGTAGTTTGTGAAAATGTCCATGACTTTGCCTATTGCCTGAAAACAAAAGTTTTATGTTAACCCCTTGTCCCCACGACGAATTAAGTATGTAGGTCATTACATTTATTAAAATCTTTATAAATTCTACCGTACCTGTAGCAATTTATCACCAGTCAAGGTCTCATTGAGGTACTGACACACAACCCTGACAGGCTCCGCTGGTAACGGGGTCAGAAAGTCCGAGGCGAAGGGATAGTTCACCATGGCCAGCGTGGAGTACATGGACTCCAAGAATTCCAAGAGAACAGTCAAGTCTGTCGCGTTCTTGATGGAGCTGCAGAGGTTGAAGGTCTTGTGGAGGAATTCTGAGCCGTTGGCGGTTGATGAGTAATTCCTGAAATAGGAATATCAAAATATTATTACGTAATTCTTGAATGTTCTTACGTGGTGGATTGATTCTTACCAGATATTCAATACTAATCGAATACGTAAAGAAATAAGGAAAATACCCATATTTATCTAAGACAACAGGAAAAAAGAAGATAGGTGCTTGTATGTTGCTACAATTTATATCTGTGTAAACTTCTGATGCTGACATTAGTCATGAAATACGTTGTTTACTCAGTATTTAACATGTCAATATAACCACTCAATAGCTTGCAAGACATACAATAAATTGTCTTTACCTCTTTCCACATAATCGGAAACGACTTTGCAACTATCCCCATATATCAAGTTTTCTTCAGCATTGAAAACCACTATAAGATCTCATTTGTAAAGTAAACTCTTACTTGATAACACTCCAAGACTCCCTAATATTGCTGGAGCATTTGTTATTGACAGTCCTAAAGCTGGAAGTGACCAGCCTGTTGAAGACTCCGCAGGGTGCCATGCCAGTAAACATGTGAACTGGGGCGGAGGCTGCGATGGCACCGCTCACGAGGTGAGGGAACTTCATGCGAAAGTATGCTGCTAACATGCCTCCGTAGGAACCTGGAAGACAAAAGAAAGAATGTAGGTAGAATGTTGCTAGGAGAAATCGGAAAGGAGGATTGTAATGAAGAAGTGTGTATGGTAAGGAAAGTACAGTTGATGGTAGTATCGGGTCCAATCTTGGAGTCATGATCTCACGCTTATATTTTCTTGATGTTCTTACTACTATGTCTAGTATATGTCTAGTGTTCTTGATGTTTGTTCGACGAATAGATTGGTAAATCATTGTACCTAGAGCCTAGATGCTACACTACAATACACGTAAATGTAAATACGTAACATATTTTGGGTAATTCCGAAGAAATTAAAGTTTATGTTGACAAATTACAGATTTGTAAGTTTCAGACTGGTCATAGACTATGTAAGAAAAGTCATAAATGTCGTGTTATTCAGAAGCTCTTTGTATTTTCCCCAGTAACGTTTTTAATAATAGAGAGGTAATAAGATGTTACATTATACTGTCTGCCGTCTGTCTGGCACACTCTATTGTTTTCACACAATGGCGTAATAAATATCCATCACACGTGTCTTGTCTTCTGCATCAATTTCCTTTGTTGGCAGGCAAAACTTAGGGTAAATACCTAACTTCTCATTTTATAAAAAAATCATTAGCAAATATATAAAAAACATATGGAGTATTATTACTTAGCCAGGCAGCTCATCATCTCCTGAGTCCTGCCGAAGATGTTAAATGACAACCGGGATCTACAGTTAAACGTGTAAGGTACGCAGGTAGGTGTTTAAATTATCTCCAATTTATCCAAACGCTGTAATGAATTTAACGTTGACTGCTGGCCAGACAGCAATAATTTCATGTAGGCGTCTTCTTTAAGCTTTTTAAAGTCCAGTACATATATGCATAGCTTCTTCTTCCAAAACTCACCTCCAAAAGCGATGACCGGATTTCTCGGCTTGATGGCATTGCCCTGAAGCTCATTGAGCAGGACTGCATAGTCGGCCAGTGCTTGCGCAGAAGACAGGTACCCAATGTGCTCGTTGTCCAAGGACTTGTTACCGAAGGGCATTGACTCGCCATAATATCTGGAAGATGAGATAGAAGATGGTGAGGATTGAGGAGGTGGGAATAAGACGAATAAGGTGGGATGATGGTTCGGACATCCTTTTATTCTGCACGAGCGACATAGGGCCCACAGAAGGCTTTGCCAGTTCCTACAATCTTTAGGGGCTATATGTGTTTAAGCTACTTAATAGGTTTTAATACTCGTAAAAACTTGGTTGGTACAGCCGTGATACAATAAGTAATATTTCAAGTTTCTAATGGGCATCATATTCTTCAAGTTACTTATACGATGATTTCGGACTTTTGAAGATCCTGTAAACTCTTTAGTGGTTATAAAAGAGTTGCAAGCACACCTATATGGCACTCATTGGAAGGCCTACTTTCAGCAGTAAATGGCAATGATGATGATGTGCATACTAACCTGTGTTCAGCAAATACGAGTTTAGCTCTGAACTCCTGTGCGATCTCCCACATGAAACCCGTGTGCTTGGCGAATACTTCTATTTGACCCTGAAACATAATCAAGAAAAACATTATTATATTACGTTCTCAGGATGGACTTCAATATCAGTGACAATTTTTTTTTTTAAATTCCTCGAAACAACAATATATTAAGTGCATTCTTAAGCTATCCTATCGTAAAATATTAAAAAAAAAACAGGATTCCAAACGTAAGTGTAGTGTTACAAATTACTTAGAAAGAGACTAATTAAAATAGACAAACGTTTTTATTTTACTGATATCTACATATTTAACATAACATGACATTACACTAACAGGAATTTAACTCGATATCTAAATGAATTGCAATTATGCACTTCGTATCTTTGTTGACAATTGCTTCTTAGAAAATAGTTTCAACATACCAATGTCTAGACATTGATAATAATTGTAATATACTGTAGGTAACATGACTATTTAATAGTAGGTCTGCCTACCCCCACTTTACTTCCACTTTACTTTTTATTCAGTCTAGTGGGTAAAGGACCAACTTCTCAAGTATGAGGGCGCGGGTTCGATCCCAGGTCAGGCAAGTACCAATGCAACTTTTCTAAGTTTGTATGTACTTTCTAAGTATATCTTAGACACCTTTGACTGTGTTTCGGATGGCACGTTAAACTGTAGGTCCCGGCTGTCATTGAACATCCTTGACAATCGTTACGGGTAGTCAGAAGCCAGTAAGTCTGACACCAGTCTAACCAAGGGGTATCGGGTTGCCCGGGGAACTGGGTTGAGGAGGTCAGATAGGCAGTCGCTTCTTGTAAAGCACTGGTACTCAGCTGAATCCGGTTAGACTGGAAGCCGACCCCAACAGGATTGGGAAAAAGGCTCGGAGGATGATGACTTTTTATTCAGGTGCAGGAAGAAGCAGTTTACTTTCTTTTTATTTCCCCGCAGCAGTTGCTATACTGAATATGAATAACAACTGATATACTTTTTTAAATTTTTATAGCAAAACACCGACTCTTAGCCGCAATAAAAAAACTAACATAATTATAAAGTAAAAAACAACAGCAGCCACCACATTACAAACGGCAGTTGAAATCATCAAAGAACTACAGTTAACTAGTGGTATTACCGGGCATCGAACCCGAGACAAATCGCACATTGTTTACCATCAACCATACAGAACTTTTTATACGAGGTCAGAGGAATTTGCGAGCGTCCCATTTAACAATAATATTAACATTTATTTATTTATTTATTTATTTATTTAACTTTATGCAATTCTAAAATTACAAAGGCGGACTTAATGCCATAGGCATTCTCACTAGTCAACCTTAGGGTGATGCAGAGATAACATGGCAGGTGCATTAATTACTTAAAAAGACAAGGTATAGGACAAATAAAGAATAACAAAATTGGATACTAAAAACACGTACTTATACATATTTAACATACAAATAATTTAAAAAAATAAATAATATTATATATACATACACATATATATATAAATAAATATATATACATATATAATATACCAATGATTATCATGATGAAGATTCTTCTAGCAATTTTTAAATAAAAACTTCCGTACGGCACTTTTAAATGACTGCTTGCTGGTGGACTTCCTGATTTCCAAGGGCAGCTCATTCCACAAAAGGATAGACTGAATATGAAAAGAAGAGTGGATAGTGTCGGAAGTATGGGAAGGACAGTGAAGAAGAAGGTTGTGAGAAGAGCGGAGATTTTTAGAATGACCAGAGCAGCGGTATTGAAAATGAGGAGTTAGATATGAAGGGGGAGTGGGAGAGTTAAGTAACGTGTAAAGGGTCGTCAAGGCACGCAGGGATCTTCTCTGGCGAATGGGCATCCATTTCAATTGCATCCTGTACTCAGAAACATGATCGTACTTCCGCAGGTTAAAGACAAATCTTATGCAGTTGTTGATAAGTCGATCAAGTTTATTGAGCAAGTCCGCATTGAGATCGTAGTAACACACGTCACCATAGTCAATTATAGGAAATATTAGGGACTGCACAAGCATTGCTTTGGTCTTCGGCGGCAAAAAGTTTCTTAACCGATTTAGATGACGTAAGGTTCCAGTTACACGCATACTCACACTAGCTACCTGAGTTTGCCAACCAAGTGTAGTGTCCAAATTTAGACCGAGGTTCTTGACATTGGGGCTAAGTGGAATAACAGCACCGTCCAGAACAATTGGAGGAGTGTTAGCTATATCCACCCTACCCAGCATCCGAGAACTACCCACAACTATAGCCTGACACTTTGTAGGATTAACAGAAACTCCAAATTGGTTAGACCATTGATTTATGATCGATAAATCCCCATTGAGTTTATCAATGGCTATATGCAAATCCTCAGGCCGAGCCTGAGTGTAAAGCTGAAGATCATCAGCATACAGATGATACGCACACCGAAGGTTATGAGTTATAAAGTTAATAAAGATAGAAAATAATAAAGGAGAAAGAATACCGCCTTGTGGAACACCAGCCACTAGATCACGCCAATTAGACAATGTCTCATCAACACGAACAGCTTGCTGGCGACCACGAAGATAAGACGAGAACCATTCCAGAGCCTTGGGTGAAATCATAAGATGGGAAAGGATGGATTCTAGGATTTCATGACTGACGGCATTAAAAGCATTAGAGAAGTCAATAAGGACCAAAGCTGTAACTTTGGTGTCCTGAATCCCCTCCCTAATGTCACCAGTCACCTTGAGGAGTGCCGTAGCAGTGCTGTGTCCTGGCCTGAACCCAGATTGCAACGGGCTAATGAGGTTGTGGCGGTGGATAAAACTCGAAAGTTGCTTATGGACACAGGCCTCCAGCACTTTGGAAAGGAAAGGAAGGATTGAAATAGGTCTGAAATGGGTGGGGAGGGAGGGATTGGTAATTTTCGGAAGAGGACGGACGTATGCAAAACGCCACAAGGAAGGGAAATGACCCGAGTATAAAGAGAAGTTAATTATGTTACAGATGGATGGGAGAATATACTCAAGGATCGGGATGACCATACTACGGCTGATATCGTCATAGCCCACGGCCTTAGACTTTATGGAAAGGATGATCTTTTTGATATCACCCGCAGACACTGGAGAAAATTCAAAGGTGTCAGCGCAGGGATGTGGAAGACTGGCAATAAAGTTTACCGTCTCACGAGTGGTTTGACGATCCAGACTAAAAGTGGTGGCGAAATGGCAGTTGATGTCATCTAAACCAATCGTGTTAGGCAACTCCATATGACGAGACTTACCGATGCCAAGTGAACCAAGAAACTTCCAAATATCGGCTGCAGAGCTAGACGTGATGTTATCGAGAATGTGGCGGCGTTTAGCGTTACGTATCATCTGGTTACAACGATTTCTTGCTGTTTTATAAAGAACCCAATTCTCCTCTGAACGATCCTTTTTGAACTTGCGAAAGGCACGATTCCTCCGCCTCATCGCCATACGTACACCTCTCGACATCCATGGAGCTGGCGGACGCTTAACCCTCACAGACTTAATTGGTGCATGAATGTCATAGAGACTAGTCAATAACCGGTTCAACGTGGCGACTTTATCATCGACAGAGGAGGCATTGGCTACTTCAGCTTCCCACTCAAGCTTCGAAGCGTCATCACGTAACCTATCCATGTCCAATTTAGCAAAACAGCGCATGCGCAGTACCTTAGGAGTAGGTTTAGGAGGCTTAAGGAGGTAGGACAGATGAATCAGGTCATGATGGGAAAAACAAGGAGCAGGATATTGAGCATGAGAGGAAACGAAGGAGGGGTCAGAGGTAATCATCAAGTCTAGCCAAGTATCATCACCTGCAATATTGCAGTGAGTAGGTTGGAGTGGTAGGACATGAAGACTGGCAGACTCAATAATGTGGAGAAGTTTACGGGAACGATGGGAAGAGTGCAAAAGGTTAGTGTTGAAATCTCCCATGATGACGTGATGTTCATACTCAGACCCTATGGATTCAAAAGCCGTCTCAAGGTCAGAAAAGTAGTCCACCGAGGGAGGACAATAGACAACTCCGATCAGGACCTTGACCCCTTTAACACTTACCTCAAGGAAAATGTACTCAGCAGATGAACGGAAATCAGAGGGTGAGGTGGCACGTATTAAGTAGGGAAAGTTACTTTTAAGATAAATAGCGACACCACCACCACCCTTTCCGATTCTATCATTTCTGATGAGCACAAACCCCGGAAGAGAATAGCTGGTGGAGGGGAGATGAGGTTTGAGCCAACTCTCAGAAATCAGGACAGCATGAACGTTAGCACCAGAAAAAGCTTCATATAAATCATTGAAATGACTAGGCACACTCTGAGCATTCACATGACAAATATTAAGTAAATGACGATTATTATTATAAAAGGTCCGATGCATGTAGTCACCAAGTGTTTCCGTACAGGAACAAAAGCTGGTTTCAGATAAATCAGAACTATTGGCAGAAATAAAAGAATCATCATTGGATATCATTGGATAAAATAAATATACTATATACTAATAAAATATATAAAAAAGATACTGAAGAAAAAACAACAAACAAAAAAAAAACTACCCAATTCAATCAGATGGCACAATATATCTCTGCACCACCCACCAGCTGTAACTTAATAAAACAAATTTTACACTGTATAACTAAAATTAACCACTTAAAAGTAAAACAAAAAAAAAACAAATAAAAAAGAATACACAAACCGATGACAATAAAAAAAAAATAGATAAGTATGAAAATAGAGAAGAAAAATATATATAGGAACAATTAAATAACAAAAGCAAAAGTGTAACGGAACGTAATGTCAAACTTGTCAAAGTTAACTATGTCAGTGACATGCCGTAACAAAACTTATTATTGTTAGAACTAGGAGGTGAACAATGTGAACATAAAAACTAAAAACATAAATAGAAATTAAACAAGAGGGTACACTACTTTGATAAGTTTGTAAAAAGCAAAAGCGCATACATTTACGTAAGTTACGTTACAAAAACCAAAGCGGATATAATGATATTGGCTAGAAAAGCGACATTGCTACAAGTAGGTGTAAGAATGTAAACATTACGCAAATCGTAAGCAGTTACCAAAAACTCCAAGCATATATGATATTTTATGGCTTGCCCCGAGCAGCCGCTGTCGCTTCCGCAGAACCTTTGGGGTATTTCACCAGCAACGGCTCAAGTTCAGCCAGGGAAGATATTTTATGCCGACTGCCATCAGAAGATTTAATTACTATAGTCCCTTCTTGGGTCCAACAAAACCGCATACCAAAATGCAGACGCGCCCTGTTGAATACAAGCTGCCTAGTCCGAGTCAAGAACTCTTTGATAGCAATTGAAGAACCCTTTAAGGCCGTTTTGGCCCTCCAGACTGTGGACTTCTGACTCACATCACCAAACTTCACTAATATGGGTCGGGGACGGTCCTTGTTTGACGTTCCAAGGCGATGACACGTGGTGATATTGTCTGCAGTTATATCCCTGATCGATAGTTTATTCTGAAGGACCTCAAGAACATGGGCTTTGCTGTCCTTATCATCTTCGGGGAGCCCAGTGAAGATAAGCGCTTTGCGACGACTCCTCATCTCCAATGCATCCGCTACTTTGGAGCACTCAAGAATCTGGGTCCTTAAAAGGCCCAACATAGAGAAGACCAACTCACGGAAACAGCGGAATTCCTCAGCAAGCTTGGCAACAGTGTTGGACTTCGGGAGGCTAGCAGACTGGATCTGCGTTTCCATCTCTGACAACTTGTTCAAGATGAGCTCCTCCAAGTTCTTCTGCGTAGCTTGAACATCGGCAAGTTGTACTTGTGACATTTTAGTGTTTGCAGTGATAGTGCCAAAATGTAGTGCAAGTGAACAGCTGGTAGGTGGTGTTCAGAAGTGCTATTATTTACATAACACTAATGTTTGTCTGTAGTAGAGAGTACCAATATATTACTCCCAACACAAAGAAATAAACTTTTATCTATTAAGTTAATAATTAATTTACAGAGCACAACAAAAACACGTCTTTACTTTCACCTACCCTCGAAAAGAAAACATTATTAGATAACAGAGCTTAATATATTTATTGTTATTTACCACTTCAGATAAGACCAATTGAAGAGACACATCAAATAATGATTGTCTCGCAAGGCCAATCAACGCATAGTTTACATAAAGTCGTTTAAAAAGTAAGTTGAAAACGGTCCATTTTATAACCAAAAGTTCAGGACATAAAGTGGGTATAATTAAAACTAATTCGGGTCCAAGGTACAGAGAAAACTCAGTAACTTCTTATTGATTTGATCAGAGAACTTCGTCAAGAAGTGAGAACAAATCTTCGCGCATCATTAAAACACATTTAACTTTACATCTAGCAAAAGTAATTGATCTATTATGATGACAAACTCAATCATATACGGTTTTTGAACAAAATGACGTCAACCATATTCATATAAATAAACAAAGAAACGGGGACTTTTTATAAGTATTTATTTTTCATTGAACGGGAATGATAACCAATTGAATTATCCGTTTATTTAGAACTCATGCTTCAAGTGTACTTAAGTACATCTAATTGTTAATTGGGATCATCCTTTTATAATCAGCAACGTTAAGACTTTGCTAACTGGCTTAGGATATTTCGACTACAATGTACCTACCCACAACTATCTATACTAATATTATAAAGCTGAAGAGTTTGTTTGTTTGTTTGTTTGTCGATAATAATGGGTTATTACTAGATTAAATAGATACTATAAACATAACACTAGATACAAGCATATTTTCTACATTTAGGTACACTAAATTGCGCCTAAAAGTTAAACACAGAATATGGAAAATTACGAAAAGAACAAACTACGATTAATTTTCAAAGCATGAAGGTAGCAAAAAAAATTACTAACCTCATTGCCCGTATAGAAGAAGATGGGTCCACTGCCATCCCAGCTCTCTTCATTCACCAAATACTTGATTTGGAAAGTCTCATTCCTCTGAAATCCGTAATGGTCAAGGGGGACCCGGCACCATTTCGTTTCGTACTTATAATCTGCCGACACTAGAGTTAGAGTCACTGCGATATAGAGTATTATTTGTAACATTTTGTATTAACATGCGTCCATACTGTTTGAATACCGACGTGATAATGAGTGAATGAGTGATCTCGCTCGCCGGCCCGCGTTTACTCGCTTATGCAATGTTGTGTACAGTCGGGAACTAAATGTGTTGCGAGGTTTTTAGTTTGGGCTTTTAGTTAGCTGCATTATCATTTCGTTATGTAGATAAACTACCTCTATTGTTTTATGGTATATAGGTATCTTATTTACGCACATACGTTACAGTTCCTGTCTACTTAAAATATCTAAAATTTAATGTTGTATTTTATTTTTTTTGGGTTTAACAATTAACAAATAACTTTTTACAATATTGTAAGGAGTTTCAAGACGACGCCATCAACTACCCTACTGTAGTCTATAAAAGGGAGCTGTCAAGAAGAAACGGTTCTATTTGCTCGTCAGCTCTCGGAGTGTGCAGAAGTGTTGTGATAGTTAGTGCTGGTCGTTATTAAGGTCACGTAAGCCATTTTTCAAATCATTTTGTTTAATTATTGAAGTTTGCAGTATTTGTTTAAATTGTTATGTTGTGTTGATTAAAATTTCAAAATAAACGGATTTTTGTCGATTGTATTTTTTTTTTTTTAATCAAATTCCACTTCTGAACCTAAAATCAGAAGTGGGATAAAGGACTTATAAGCCCACACTAACGTTAATTTGCTTTTGAATTAGTAAATTAGTTGAAAATAAAACCGTTAACTTTTAAACTTTGCTTTGTTTACAACTACTGCCTACTTCATTTTATTTCTTTTTATTATTTTTGTGTGTGTTAATGGTCGTTGCTAACTGCATTCATGAGACGTACAAGGACGCCTAGTCCACGGAGGCGCCCCTCCGGAGGTGATTCGCGTAATCGAGATCGACATAGTCCTCGTAGATCTCGCGACCGTAGTGAGGTTAGATCGAACCGCAATTCGAGCGATAGACAACGAACTTCGCGGGATGGCTTGCGTGTCCGAGATCGGCATGATTCTCGCAATACTGAAGCGCATCGGTCGCGTACGCGTGTTAGGCGCGAATTGCGTAGTAGGGATCGCTCTCGTAGTGTTCCCCGCGACAGGTCGAGATCACACTCGCGTTCGGTGCGTTCTTCTAACGATGAGGCGCGCTCTGCTCGTAATACCGATACCTTGCCTACAATTGTTACTGCTATACCAGAAAAGGTTGCGCCGCGACAGCAGTCCATGGAGTCCAGTGCCCCTTGTTCTGAAGCGTCTACTCTCGCTAATGCTCTGATGCAGGCAATTAAAACGATGCAACCCTCAAGGTCGCAACATTATTATGTGTCTAATTTCGACCCCTCAATTAATGACATTGGAGCATGGTGCGAAGAGGTAGATCGTGCTAGGGAAGCCAACGGTTGGAACGACCACGAATGCTTGTCGCGCGTGGCGACGTGTCTTAAGGGTGACGCTAAAGTTTGGTTAGGTGAATGGGTTTCGAATGACCGGACCTGGTCTAATTTTAAGCGCGAATTCAAACCTCTCTGTCCCGGCAAAATAGACTACGCCAACATACTGTTTGAGACAATGAATACAACTTCGGATAAATATTCAAGTTACGCTGAATACGCTCGCCGTACCTTGTTGCGTTTGAGAATAGTTCAGGGGTTAAGCGACGACTTAAGAACCCTCATTGTAATACGTGGTATAGATAACGCTCAAGTGCGCGCCGCAGCCGCTAATGCCAGCCTAGCCCCTGACACAATTGTTTCATTTTTATCAATTTACTCAAAGCCCTTCGCAGGAAAACGGGACAGGGTGGTCGAACATAAAAAACATAATCAAATGACAAAGTTAGGCACTACTACTACGACGGGTCCGAAATGCTTTAATTGTAATCGACATGGTCACATCAGTCGCGTCTGTAGGCGACCCAAGTCTAATGCATCCAGTAGCCGGTCGCCTCATGTGTCTTCTGACGCAACCTTCAATGCGCAACCGTCATCGAGTAACACTTGCACATTCTGTAAAAAACCAGGACACACTGAAGACAAATGCTTCATGAAAGCAAAGTCAGAACAACGTAATCAACGAAAGGTCAATCTCTGTTCTTATAGATCTAGCTCTTCACCGAATAGCGATATAACTTCAGCGATCATAGATGGTATTCCAGTAGACGTGCTCATTGATAGCGGAGCCCTAGATGTGTCTCTTATTTCTTCTAATGTTTTAAAATATTTCACTTGTCAACCTAAGCCAAAACGTTGTGTGTTGAAGGGTCTCAGTGATCGGGAAGTGATTGCGACGTCCTATGTTACACTTACCGTAGAGTTTAGCGACATCTCGATTGAAGTAGATTTAGTAGTAGTTCCAGCATCTTTTATGAATGCGCCTATCATAATTGGAACCGATGTATTAAATCGCGACGGCATTACTTACATTCGAACTAAAGATAGACAATATCTCACGCGTACAGACACGATAAATAAAGAGGTTAACGCTATCGATAAAAGCGATGAGTTACAACTGAACACACCTTTAAAGGGTGCAGAATTGGAAAACCTTATGTCTGTTATAAACGATTTTTTGCAGTTTTTAATAAAAGGGACCGCTGTAACTACGGTCCGAACAGGAGAAATGGAAATAAGGCTTACCAGTTCTACTCCTGTCGTTTATAAACCGTATAGGCTGTCGTATTCTGAAAAACTTAAAGTACGGGAAATAACTCAAGACCTCTTAGAGAAGGGAGTCATTAGGCGTTCTAAATCTGAATACGCGAGTCCAATCATCCTAGTGAGGAAACGCGATGGGTCGGACAGACTTTGCGTAGATTTTAGGGCACTAAATCGTATAACTGTGAAAGACCGTTACCCGCTCCCACTAATAGACGATCATATTGATAGGTTAGGTAGTTATAAGTTCTTTTCTTGTCTTGATATGGCTACTGGTTTCCACCAGATCCCTTTGAAAGAGGAATGTATACACCTGACAGGGTTTGTAACACCAGAAGAACACTTCGAATATGTCAAAATGCCTTTTGGCCTAGCCAATTCTCCAGTAGTTTATCAGCGCATCATCAATAACACCCTTCGCGCACATATTAACGAGGGTAACGTGTTAGTCTACGTTGATGATGTCCTCCTTTTGAGTAACACGGTACAAGAGGGAATTGAACTGTTGCGTAAGGTACTTAGGACTCTCACAATAGCTGGTTTTTCGATAAATCTAGGCAAATGTTCGTTTCTGGTTACGGAAGTCGAATATTTAGGTAGACTCATAACGCAAGGTCAGGTTAGACCGAGTCCACGGAAAGTGGAAGCCTTAGTTAACACTTTGCCTCCCGAAAACGTAAAGCAGGTGCGACAATTTCTAGGCTTGGCAGGATATTTTAGGAAATATATAAAAGACTACGCCACAAAAACTGCCCCTATTGCTCTCCTCACACATAAAAACGTTAGGTTTAACTGGTCCCCTGAATGCGAAACTATCCGCTTAAATTTAATTAGAGAGCTAACAAGCGAACCGGTCCTCTCTATCTTTAACCCGGTCTTTCCTACTGAAGTCCATACGGATGCCAGTAGTATTGGATACGGCGCTGTCCTCCTACAAGTACATCCCGACTCAAAAAAACATGTAGTCGCATATTTTAGTCGATCCACCCAGGGAGCAGAAAGCAAGTACCACTCTTACGAGTTGGAGACCCTTGCTGTTGTTAAAGCCCTTCAAAACTTTCGCCATTACTTGATCGGCATAAATTTTGTAATAGTCACCGATTGTAATGCGCTTAAGTCCACTGAGCGTAAGAAAGACCTTCTGCCCCGAGTAGCGAGGTGGTGGATCTACCTCCAAGACTTCAATTTTTCAATCGAGTATCGCAAAGGAGTAATGTTACCCCATGCAGACTACTTGAGTCGCAACCCTGTTTGCGTAAATCAAATTTCGAGGCCCCGCAACTGGGCTCAGATCGCGCAGTCAGCCGACAATGAAACCCAAGACCTTACTCAGAAACTTCATGATGGCAGACTAGACGCTGATCGTTATAAAATTCAAAATGGGGTCCTGTACTATAAGTACGTCCCGTTAGGCCAAGAAGCGAGGTTGCTCTGTTATATACCAAAAGGGCACCGACTCAGTCTTTTGAGAGTGTTCCATGATGAGCACGAACACATAAATGCGGAGAAAACTATTGACCTCATCCTTAGGCACTTTTGGTTCCCTGGTCTCAGGCGATTCGTTTCTAAATATATCTCTCACTGCCTTGTGTGCATTTCGCAAAAGAGAGTCCCTCGGGCCCCGTTACAAAATATAACTTCATGGCAAAAACCGGACACCCCATTTAATACAGTTCACGTTGACGCTTTGGGACCCCTACCTGTATCAGAAGGGTATAAATTCATCCTCCTCATTGTAGACGCCTTTACTAAATACACGCTTCTCTACCCTATTTATCGACAAGATTCTACGGAACTTAAACGCGTCATTACTCAGGCTATTTCCTTGTTTGGGGTGCCTAAACTTATGGTCACGGACAAAGGACGTATGTTCGAGTCTAAAGAGTTCGTGGCATGGATTAACGAACTTGGCTGCAACTTGCACTACATCACGCCAGAGATGCACCAGGCAAATGGTCAAGCAGAAAGGTACATGCGGACAATACTCAACATGTTACGTATTCAAGCCAACCACAAAAATCTGCAGTGGTCGGAAACTCTGTGGAAACTGCAACTGGTGCTGAATATCACAAGACAGAAGACTACGCAGGTATCTCCCTTGAATCTTCTAATAGGCACAGAATCTACAACTCCTGTGGTTCGAGCGCTAGTACGTGATGTGGCAATCGAGGGTTCGGCACCTAACAGAGAGGCACTACGAGAAATCACAAGAAGCAGAGCTCGAGAACTCCTCAGTAACAACCAAATCAAGCAAGACGAGCAAGTTAACCAGCGACGGAGTACACCACGCCAATTTAATGTTGATGATCTGGTCTTTGTAATAAAATACTCTCAGTCGTCAGGGAAACTCGACTCCGGCATGCGCGGCCCTTACAAGGTGGTGGAAATTCTACCTAGTGGTCGTTACACGCTACGCTTGCTCGGCGGCAGTTATGGTAAAACAACGCAGGCTGCTGCGCAATTCATGGTGCCATGGCGGGGTGAGTGGAGCCCTGAAACATGTGCAGCATTTTTTGAAAGTAAGTAGATCTTATAATGTTGTCAGTTACGCGAGGCTCATTCGTACGGTGAACCTCACTTGCATGATTCACTCTGCCTGTTGAGATGCTTCAGCACGGATGATTGCGGTCACTGTGTTGGAAAGCCTCGATACGTATGAATACGGTCTGCGTGTCGGGAAGCTTCACACGTTCGAATACGGTCTGCGTGTGGAATGCGCTCGTACGTTCGAATACGGTCTTCGTACGAGTGGGTCTATTTTGCAGAGTATGTTATTGGATTCGCTGGTGGTTGAGTAATGAAGTCGACCGACGAGATTAAGTATACAGGCCTTTGGAAACTTATAGTACATGCCTTGGCTTAGTTGTATTTTGTTTTCTTTGAGAACGATGAATGTGTGTCTTGTAAGATAGAGTTCTGATAGAAAGAGGAGTGAATTGACTGAGCGGAGACTGAATGATTGGTTAGCAAGATGGGATGTTCCTATGTTGTATTCCTGAACGATATAACTAATAGCCTTTTATTTTTAGATGAAACTAATGATGACGAGGAGACAGAAGTGCAAACGGAGTTTGCTCCTACAGCTGCGCTGTCCATGCCCCTGCTGGATGAGAGGGATGGAATCGGTTCACCGACCTCTCCAGTGGCCGGTCCTAATGGGATCGCGAGAAGAGATCGTGTCGAGGACGACTCACCGTCAGGAGAGGCCGTGTAAGGAGTTTCAAGACGACGCCATCAACTACCCTACTGTAGTCTATAAAAGGGAGCTGTCAAGAAGAAACGGTTCTATTTGCTCGTCAGCTCTCGGAGTGTGCAGAAGTGTTGTGATAGTTAGTGCTGGTCGTTATTAAGGTCACGTAAGCCATTTTTCAAATCATTTTGTTTAATTATTGAAGTTTGCAGTATTTGTTTAAATTGTTATGTTGTGTTGATTAAAATTTCAAAATAAACGGATTTTTGTCGATTGTATTTTTTTTTTTTTAATCAAATTCCACTTCTGAACCTAAAAATATCTTAATAATCAAAATATATACAACTAACTTATTACCTAATATATACACTTACTATTTTAAAAAATTGCATCAAAAAACTCCTCCTCATCGCTGCCCACCGGGAGTGTACCCAAGAGGCTGGCAGCATTGCCACGTTGGATGGCAATGCTTACTTTTTGGCCGAAATAAAAACCAGCCCTTGGGTCACCTGAAGTGTCAGCAAGTCGCTTAGCGATATCCTTATATAGGAGATGAGCACTTGGACCCCACGGCCCGAGGGTTTCAACCCCAAATGGCTCAAACGTATAGTTACCCACCAGGGTACTATATTTGCGCCGTTTGAGGTCCTCTGCAGCCGCAGCAGCGGAACCAGCACATCGCGCCGAGCTAGGAAGGTGAGATGGTGCAAGAGTATCGACACAGGTCGCGTCCCATACTAAAGACCTACCCATCTTCCACGGGAACAACGACATACCGTCTGGTCTCTTGCCATCGTCGCGTGCCAGACCACTGGGTTCTAATATGGCTGGAACTCCGACGGCAACAAGAGCGCGACGGATTATGTCATTGATATTCGCATGCCGTGCAAAACGGCCGGCGCTGCGGCTACATGACAAGCCGTGGTGTCCAAGGCTGCTGACAGCTTCACCACATGGACAGCGGTGAGGAGAGCAGCACGGAGCACCCAATCGCAAGCAAATAGCTAGCCGGAAAGTGGTGTCGTCAAACAAGGTGCCTATGTTTGACGACGGAAGTGCCAGAAGCCATAAACCCGACTCCCATTCGCCCACAGCCAGAAGGCGCGCTCGCTCTGCAGAAGAAATTGACGTATTAATCAGATTATTCCGTATAGCTCTGCAGAGCGGCTCATCCCACTGTCTCTGAGAGGATGGATTGGCGGGTAGATCAATATTCGGGCAGGTGATTTTCCAAGCCTCTACAGCCTCAGCCAGGCAATAGCTCTAAAATTTTGGTTTTATCTAGTAAGTAATTCTAATAGCTAGCCAGAGCTTAATGATCAAGCAGATTTGGTAGGCCTCGAAGTTGGCTACAAGTGTCGTCACATTAATGACCATGCGCGAAGCTTCAAATAGCTAGCTTCATAAAGGCAATTTTGTGCAACCGTCACTTGCACAAAGGTTCATTAAAATTAAAGCTTTATTAAAACTATTGCTGACACATGTTTTATCTGGTTGACAAAGAAAGAGTCAGCAATATATTTAAAGAAACATTAATTTTAATGGAGCTTTATGCAACTGACGGTAAGTATAGTAAAAAAAAAAGGTATTTTTTATTGTTGCTGGCGATTGTACCAAATTCATTATGTATGTTTAGCACGAGATAGTGGTTTGCTATTCATCAGAGTTTTTTCTTTACTTTAGTTACCATGCCGGATAAAATAATTCATAGTTCAATAAACCAATAGTTAAATGGTATTCGATGAAAATATTTTATCAGTCTTTACTACATATTGATACGTACCTACATACATACGTTCACTTCGAAGAGTTCAAGTTTAACATAAGTTAGGTAGGTATGTAGTTTATTTACATATCGCCTAAATTCATCACAATCCGTTCACAGGTAACAAGTACCTTAAGACAAAAAAACAGTGTTCACTCTGACAAACCACCTTCAATCACATCGTTTCTCAACAGGTCATGTAGTGTTCAAACGCAAGATTTGCCTTATATGTGTAGAAAAAACAAACATTAAGTATATCCTTACCACTTTTGCATGCACAAGTGGCTGGTACCATCATTATCTGGGTTCATTTGACCCCAGTCTCGGTCGGCGGCGGATGTACATAACCTACTGTAACAACATACCGTTGGGTGCAGCTGTACCTACATATATTTTGTATTTACAAGTGTACATTTGTGTATACAAATCATAGTTATGTTAATACAAATTTTAGAAGTTTTAGGTAAAGTAGGTGAAAATTGATACGACTTCAGATTTCTCCCTGAGACCAAGGTAAATACCTAATATTTTTTCTGGATGTAAGGAAATTTTGGTCCAGTGTGTGAGAAAACCCGCGGTAAAGAGCTGGTAAAATTAATTGCATTCATACAAAGTTAGGCGGATCACGGATGTGTTTTGTTTGAACTGCTGTTATCGGGACGCCACACAGTGGATCCAAATTGAAAAATAGTGGACATAGGCAACAAAGTTCCAATATCGATTCGATATTTTTTTATGTGATTCTTCATGATATTCCAGACAACTTTTACTCTTGTGAAATTTCTTCTAAAGTTGATCGTTTGTCTGAAAAAAAATAAATTAGATTTTTTTGTATGGAGCAAATCACGTTTATTTTTTTTTCTTCAATTGTACGAATATGTTAGGTCTGTGGCATGAGTATATGATACCTAGGGTCATTCTCTATCCAAGAAAAAATATATCAGCGCCGGCCATCTGCAGCCGCGCGAGTAATCATTCGGTAAAAAAATAATATTTTCTATGACGTTTTTTGCCTTTTAAAATCAATTCAAAGTATATTTTCTGTCTCACTTGGCTGTTTTCACCTTATTTTTGGTTAAATATATAGTTTTAATGGCACATAGGTACTCACAACTAGTAATTCTAGCAGAGGTTTTGTTATTATTGCATGTTATCGGTGACACCTGCATTGTGATTGATGACTCATTTGTTTGTGCGCTCGTCTAAGCGCATAACTAATTAGTCATCGAAAAATGCTCGTCTCTGATTGGCTGTATTTTTTTTTACTACCTGCTAGTCATGTTAATATGTTCACTACTTGAGTAATTAACACTATAAATACAAAGACATTTATTATGTCCCTCTTATTTGTGAACACGGTGAAATACTCTTATTTTAATATTTACGTTAGAACTATGGCTGGATTTTGTACCAACCTAGATCTTTTTGTGAAATTAAGAAGTGGTGGTGATCTGAAAAATTATATGTTTCTATATGAAAGTATAATTTCTGTTTTGAATACCACAGTTTCTGAAGAAGACAAAAACCTAATCAAGGAGTTCTGTCGGCTTTTTTGTGTAAGTCTAAATAAAAAGTGGATAGAGTCAAGTAGAAGTCAAAAAACTTTTATGAATCGTATAAATAATCGCTATTGGTTGAAAAAAAATATCAACTGGCCTGTTTGTGACAGTGTTGACCTGAGAAGTGAGTTGGGCTTTTCGGACACAGACTTATCTGAGCCAGTGGATGTGAATTCCCATGTTCCTAATCATGCGGTATGTACTACGGAAGCGGGAACATCTACAGAAAAGGAACACAGAAAACCGTTCGAAGACTTAAGTAATAAGCAAAAAAAAAGACGTTCTACTTCCATAGTAGAAGAAAATTCAGAGGAAGAGTTGCAGCACTGGTACTTAACAAAATTGAAAGACAACGGCAAAACGAATCTGGCAAAAGTAGTCGAATACCTCTCCAGTAATCCAGAAACGCTATCCCAAGTACACGAGCGACTATTCAAAAAGCAGAGCCTAAGTACCGTCTCTGAAGATAAGTGCTTAGCTCTTTATACCTCACTTGCGCTCTCGAGATGGAAGTACTTAGCTCTTCGAAAATTTCTGAAAGAAGAAAACTGTGCTGCCTTTCCATCTTATCCAAAGCTAGTAAATGCCAAGAAAAAATGTTATCCACCACAAGAGAGTATGGATATTACCGAAAAAGGAGCTCAAATTAAATTGCAAGCACTATTGGACCACACTGTGGAGAGGATTTTACCAGATGTGAATTCTGTTGATAGGTCTCAAAATGAAGAACTCAAGTTGACCTGGAAATGGGGGCTTGATGGTTCTTCGTCGCAGAGTAACTATAAACAGAAAACGTCAAACACAGCCACAGAGTTCGGTGTTTCATCAGTAGTCATGATAAGTATCGTCCCTCTTCGGCTAGTGTCTGGCTCATCATCTGGGAATGAAAATATAGTTTGGGAGAACCCCACACCTTGCTCAACTCTGTATTGTCGACCAGTGAAGTTCACTTTCACTTCGGAGACAGCAGATTTTATAAAGTCTGAAGAGTTGGAGATGAAAAAACAAATTGATGAACGAATATCTACACAGTATGGAAATATTATTGTATCACATGAATCGTTTTGAACACAAATATAATGTTAGTTTATTTTTATGAATATTATGTGGGCAGGTTACTAAGTACATTTATCTACTTTAGGTACCTAAATAAGTTTTTAATCCTTATTTTACTTATTATTCATATAAGTAGGTCTCTAAAACATGTAATTACTTGTACCTATGAATGTTATTTTGCGTGAAATGAGTTCTGTCTTTAACCGTTGATTATGTAGATAATGATTATTAACGTCTTGCCCATAAAAAATCAAACTATTTCACCTATATTTGACAAATAATATTTATTTTACAGGTAGCAGGTAGTAAAAAAAATTACAGCCAATCGGAGACGAGCATTTTTCGATGACTAATTAGTTATGCGCTTAGACGAGCGCACAAACAAATGAGTCATCAATCACAATGCAGGTGTCACCGATAACATGCAATAATAACAAAACCTCTGCTAGAATTACTAGTTGTGAGTACCTATGTGCCATTAAAACTATATATTTAACCAAAAATAAGGTGAAAACAGCCAAGTGAGACAGAAAATATACTTTGAATTGATCTTAAAAGGCAAAAAATGTCATAGAAAATATTATTTTTTTACCGAATGATTACTCGCGCGGCTGCAGATGGCCGGCGCTGATATATTTTTTCTTGGATAGAGAATGACCCTAGGTATCATATACTCACGCCACAGACCTAACATATTCGTACAATTGAAGAAAAAAAAATAAACGTGATTCGCTCCATACAAAAAAATCTAATTTATTTTTTTTCTGACAAACGATCAACTTTAGAAGAAATTTCACAAGAGTAAAAGTTGTCTGGAATATCATGAAAAATCACATAAAAAAATATCGAATCGATATTGGAACTTTGTTGCCTATGTCCACTATTTTTCAATTTGGATCCACTGTGCGCCAGCTTATCTACGAGGAAAATACAAATTGTGGGGTTTGCGAATATACTAACTTTATATATACCTAAATAATTGTTAGTACATTAGGTTGTGTGTGTATTAATGAATGACATATTGATGATATTTAAATAAATAAATGGGAAGAAGAAGAAACCAGGTAGGTATTGCAATAAAAACACATCTATTAAGTAATAAATAACAGTTTATTAAAGTAAAATAAAGTACACAATTAATAACAAAATAACCTAATTTTTTTGGACTTTTAACATAAAATTTAATTTACTACATACAAACTTTTTTATTAATCTAATTTACTTTCAAGTATATTTAGTAATATAAAATATTTTAAATATAGCATCTTAATGAGATCATTTTATTTTAAATTAATATTTTTATTATATTATCGATCAATTTGATCAAAAACCTCAACAAATAAGATAAGAATAATGATCAGTTTACTACAAAGTTATAGGAAAATGACTTTTGAATAAAGATCAACAAATTGTAGAAAATGATATGGATGTGATGCAGGATGGATATGGATGAAATGATATTTTCTATAAGGCGTGTTTATTGGTGAATAGTGAATGAATCAAACTAAAATTATAAATGCGAAAATTATTCTAACCGTTCGGCTTAATTTAATAGTGGAACAAAATAGATTGGAAGTGGACCTAATTTTATTTTGGAAAAACATTTTGCTTTTATTTACCATCTTCCAGACACATCTGGCCTTGAGTCTGTCGGCAGTCGGGCCACTGCGACCGGTGACTCAGCCCGTGACGTCATCAGATCCGATGGCCATACAACATTATGATTCCTCTCTCGTATGACTAACTCCTTTGTGGAGATGTGTGCATGTAAATACAATGATTATAGTATTTATAGTAAGAAGGAACTCGAAATGGTCATTGTCATGTATAGTTATCGGCACGGATATTGAGCCCTGACCTTCACCTGCGCAGAAGCGATTTATTGGTTTATTGCCTTATGTGTACAGTGCGCAAAGCGATCTCCACTCTTCCGCCGAGGGCTCAATATCCGTGCCGATAACTATATGTAAAACGTCAATGAATACCTACTTGAAAGTAGTTTGGATCGTCATATTCCAGATTTTTGGTAAAATGACTTCAGGAACGAATTAAATGTTTATAAGACTTTTGCTGTACTATCTTAAAATTGGAAACTGGTGGAAAAGACAGTATTCATGTCGATTTGAATATAGGAACTTGATCAGTCTATCTGCGGACTGGCTGAAAGAATTTGAGGTAAACCGGGTGAGTGATGAAAATGACATTCACAAGAATTCTGAGAAAATTTGGCGAGATTTGACACATTTGAAAATGAAACTACTTCTATCACTTCTATTGGTAAACTTTAGAGTTTTAAATCTAGATAGCACTTTCAAAACCTTCTCTAACCAGTTCCTTACGTCACTATCACCATCATTGTCTTTGAAAATGACCCTACATCCATCCTGCTATCAAAGTCTGTGGTTGAAACAAGGAGTTTGGTCTGTCTGGGGGATGGTCTACATCCACCAGTCCAATCATCTCCAGATCCTGCAGGTGTTGTCCTTGGAGGCCGTTATGATGGCGTCACCAGCGTAGGAGAACGCACATGAGAAGATCTCGCCTTGATGGCCGGAGAGCACCTGGAGGAAATCAAAGAAATTATGCAGGTATCTTTGCAGTGTTTTTGATTTGAAATGGACCCTCTGCAATAAGCCTTCAAAAAACCCTGATACGAAATGCTGAAACTAGCTTCTCCTTTCTAGCTTTACTTTGGGAAGTGGTGAAAGGAGTGTTTTTCGGGTGTTGTGCTTTTGTAATTTTTGACGTGAAGAAATGATAAGTAATTTAATTATCTTGTTTTCAACAACTATTTTGACTTTGCTCATCTTCTGATTAGAAATATGACTCATTCAAGGGCGGATCCAGCTTCGGCGCCAGGGCGGGGTCACACAGTCGTGGTCAAGTCACAAAAAATATTATATTGTAGCGTTTACTTCTTTAAATATTAAAAGTAGTAGTATAAATACAATAAGCGCGATCGTAGCGAGCTCGAAATTTTTACGAATGTTAAGAAAAGTGTTTTCGTGTAGAAAATGGCCCGAGCAGTGTGAGCGCAAGTTCTCGTATTAATACTAAACACACGTGCCAAACAAAAAAGCGCAAGCGAAGCGAACGCGAAAATTTTTGTTCAGGTCGAGGACTAAGGTTAAAAAAGTGTTTTTATGTAGAAAATGGTCCGAGCTGAGCGATCGCGATTTCTTGGACATAATCACAGACGCGAAATTGAAAAAAGCGCGAGCGAAAAGAGCGCGAAAATTTTTATTCAGTTCGAGGACTAAAAGTAGATGAAAACACTTTCTTGCTGTATAACAAATATACAGCACAAATACAAGAAAGCGCGATCATAGCAAGCGCGAGAATTTTTTCAGGTTGAAGACTAAATGTTAGAAAAGTATTGTGTACGCAGAAAAGGGCGCGTACGTTTTTTATTGCAGCAACAGTAAAATATTTTCTGTGATAACTTCAATTGTCTTACTATTGGTAAGGGTTCATGAGATCATAGCCGTCTCTAGCTCATGTAGCGCCTGGGTGCAATCATCACCCAAGCGCCACCTATGTATCTATTGAAAGATGTTGAGTAGTACATATTTATCAAAGTACTTTACAAGGAATATAAATAAGAACGTTCGAACGAAAGTCAATTTAGGTAGACTTAAAAAAATGTTTCCAAATCATTGTAGGCTCAAACTGTTGGCCAGATTTAAGTTATGAAAATCGAGACAGGACAACGTAATAGTAAAAATTAGAGCGAGCGATGCGAGTGCGCAATTTTTTTAATTTTGGGACATAAAAAGTTCATAAGTTTTAAAAAGCGCTGTAAAGTAACAAGCAGTCGGAAGCGCAAACTGTTTTGTTTTTGAGGACTCCATTCATATATTTTTTTGCTATATTTGACTTAGGTATGAAGTTATCAAGGCAAGGCATACATAATATTGCGCGAGCGAAGCCAGCGCGAAATTTTTTGAGCCTACGACACAAAAGCACCTGATTAAGTACATTGTAAAGAAACAAGTAGCCGCGAGCGCAGCGAGCGCGAACTTTTTTAAATTATTTGTTTGAAGACTCACAAATCAGATTGGGAATTACGTACAAATAAAAAGGAACCGTGATTAGAGCGAGTGCCATTTGTGTTCGTTGATCCGGTGCGTCAATAAAAATAATAAACAATCAGAAATACAGTACAGACTAAATCGCGAGTAATAGTCATTTACTCGCGAGCGTAGCGAGCTAGAATTTTTTCACTTAGTTGGAGGATGTTAAAAGTTAAAAATAATCAAAATGATGAATCCAACAAAGCGAAGGCGACTTTTTTGTCAGTATCATGATACAATGTGGAACTTCCTTATTGAACGGGTGTAATTTCTTCGAAATTTCCTGGTGGTGGGGCGTCCCGCGGCGGCCCTGATATCGAGGCGCCCGGGTTATTCGCACACCCTGCACCATAGGTTAAGACGGCCCTGCATGTAATGTAGACAACCCGGACAGCGGATTCTTAGTAACAGGGTCCCGTTTCCTCCTTTTGGGTACGGATAAAGAGTAAATAAAGAATAGAGAGCGAACGTTGCGAGCACGAATTCTTCAGCAAAACTACTCTACCTGTAACTATGTAGGTCTATATCTACCTATTCACTCAGAATAAAAATTATTTTATACTTATAACAAAAACATAAAACATCGTGTTTAACCATTTCAATTATTGGTCCTCTTAGGTCCTGAACCTGGCCCAGGGGGGGGTCATGACCTTGTGACCTACCCCCTGGATCCGCCGTTGGACTCATTTTCCACTACATAACAAACCAAGTGTGGGTTGTATTGAATAACAGAGCACGGCTAACTAACACCCAGATTGACATAACTACTCCTCGAGGAAGTTCAAATTTGCAGGTTATGTAATAGATGCAATGGGTGCAAGCACATCCACACTACGAGTGATACTGATACTATTTATAACACTTACTGTTTAAACTGCATCCTGAAAGATTTTGCTTATTCATCTGAACAAAATAATTTAGCCTAGATATCTTGTAGTTAATATTTTCTTATCTGTCTCCTAACCTTCTTTCTAAGATAGTTTCTTCCGGATCTTCACTAAGAATATTGTTATGTATGTGCTTATTGATTTGTAGTTACCTGAATACAATTGCCGGTGTTGGTGTTCCAAACCCTGGAGCTTCTGTCAGCTGATGCAGTCAGAAGACACCCTCCCGCAGGACTGAAGCAAACCTGTGAAACGACAACTTTAGTTTTGGGAGGTAGCTAGATTAAAACTATTTCTTCTTCTTTTTTCTAGTGTAAAAAATCATAAATGTCATTGAAACGTGCTGTTTATTATGTATTCTTTTATATCTTTGTTACAGCAAAATAACATTACCTGTCGATAAGTTAAAATACAAACTAGTATTTAAAAAAAACTTTTTTACAAAAAAATATAACCGACTTCCCAAAACACTAAAAAGCAAAAAAAAACTAATTTTAGGTGCATCGGCCTAGAAGTCGGTGTCTAATGGATGTATGTCCCTGAGTTAATTTTGCCACCGACTTCTAGGCCGATGCACCTGAAATTAGTTTTTTTTTGCTTTTTAGTGTTTTGGGAAGTCGGTTATATTTTTTTGTAAAAAAGTTTTTTATTTTCAGCTTTTCAGTGAAACAAATAGGTCACTATCCACATAACTAGAAAGTTCTCATTGATACGAAGAATATAAGCCCAAACACGAGGTAGTTTTCATTTTCAGTTGTCGAGCTCCCTCGACCTTCTCTGGTCTCCATCATCAGGTCAGCTCCAAACCTTCACTGTTGCAAAGGTCTCGTCAATACGGATAATATAAGCCCAAACACGAGGTAGTTTACAGACTCAGTTGTCGAGTTCCCTCGACCTTCTTTGGTCTCCATCATCAGGTCAGCTCCAAACCTTTACTGTTGAATAGTGCTATCAGACATACATATGAGTGTCAAGGTTTAACCCTATGTATGCTTACAACTTTCGAAAGTTGCCCTCGATTTCTCAGGGTTTCCACCATCAGATCCCTGACCTGATGACGATGGGACCAATTGGCAGCTATTCCGCGTCGAACAAAAAAAGAATCACGTAAATCGGTCTATAAACCTCGGCGTAATCGATGTACATACATAGAAAAAAAAAAAAAAAAAAAAAAAACATACCGGCCGAATTGAGAACCTCCTCCTTTTTGGGAAGTCGGTTAAAAATGTAACTTAATTGTTATCAATTAGTTATCTACAACATTTAACAAAATATTAACACAAATAAACTAGGTTTTGTAAGGAATTAACAGTTTTCTTATTAAGACTAGTTTAAAAATATTAGTTTTTTTTCAGACGTTACTAAGACAAAGATAATTAAATTCGTCTGCGGTAATTGAAAAATGGCGATGGGTGCATTTGGTCCAATAATACACAGTGTTCGGGGTTTTATCCGTATTAGAAAGATATAATCGGATACTCGGGATATTATAAAGGTCTATGTATCATTAACAAACCTTAGAAACTTCCCCGCGATGTCCCTTCATGACGGCCAACTCCTTGAAGTCAGACTTCACATCATAGACTCTGGCCGAGCAATCGCTGGAGGCTGTCGCCATGCGCTGCCCCGCCCAGTCGAAGCAGATGTCCAGCACCTTGGATGGAACGCTCTGCCATTTAATGCACGTAGCCGAGACATTATCTACCTAGCCTTTTCCCTTTTTAGAGTCGGATTTCAGTTTAACCGGGAGCAGCTAAGTGCTACACGGAGCGAATGCCAATATGATCTCCTCATATGCCATAAGCGATATCGAAACCAAAAGATCCTGAAATTGCGTTTAGTCTGGTAGTAAATACATACTTAGGTAGGGTTTATTTCAGCCCTCATTGTGTGTTTTTTTTTAGTTCTCAAACTCCGAATCAAACAATGACGTAATTTCTGAATAATGTCCAGTATGTGTGTCCAATATTTCTGTCTTCCATAATCTACGTCATCTCACCTCATCAGTATGTCCAGACACAGTCGCCAGACAGGAGCTCTGTCTCGCGTCCCACAGCTTGGCGCTGCCGTCCAGCGAGGACGAGCCCACCAGCGAGCTGTCCCAGTTGAACTGCACGTTCGAGATCTCGCCGTCGTGACCGCGGAGCACTGACACACGACTGAAAGTAATATAAGTTATAGAAAAGAAACTTTTTTTGCATAAAACTTAATTAGAAACGTGGTAAATAAAGAAGATAATATTCTTAATGAATTCAAGAGTTGGAATCTGTTTGTTCAACACAATTTTGCAGAGCAAGCCGGTAGTGGGATCGTTGCTCTTACATTTTGCGTAGGCGTTTAGGAGTTAACTTGCTTACTAATTAAGTATAAAACTAAAGTATACTAATTAAGTATGCGTTTAGGAGTTAAGTTGCTTGCTTATTAAGTATGGCAATGTAGAACTGCTTCTTATGCGAGTTCCAGACTTCATAAATAGAATCTAAGTATTAATTGCTAAATTAGACTTTTATTAATTAGTCGCCACGCACTATGGATTAAGTTTTATTGAAGTAAAGTAACTAACTATCGATCGAAATAATTTCTAGTAGCTAACTAACCAGGATTGTTAAGTAGGTTGTTTGTCAGAACTTACTCCTCAACTCTAGTATCCCACAGTGATATGGTGCCATCGAAGGAGCCAGTAATTAATCGCTGACCCTCATTGGGGTCAAACTGCAGCGCGATCACTTCAGCCGTATGGCCATTGTAAGTGTGGATTTCACCTCCTGAGGCATCAAAAGAACAGTGGATTCATATAGATTTAGCAATATTGAGTAAGTCTTAGGACACCTTTCTGTTGCCAGAAGGTAGGTACTTTGAAACTAAAATCTATAACGATGAAAAAAGCAAAAAGCGTCGCTGGCGTCGAGTTTTCATTGAAAGCGAGAAAAATCCAGAAAACGAAAAAGGGGCGAAGGGAGGGATCCCAATAATAAGCCCATATTCAATTAAGCCCGAGTACACAGAGAACATAGACGTCTGTTGTTGATGAACTTGGACCATAGATACATCTATGTGCATACCAGTGCGAGCATCAAACAGCTTGGCCGTATTATCCATAGAGGCAGTGGCAGCCAGGTCCCCTTTAGCGTTGAACTGGCACGCCACCACCTCACCGTGGTGCCCCCACAGCGTTGCCAGACACTCCCCAGTCTCCGGGTCCCAGATCCTCGCTGACTTGTCGAATGATCCAGTTAGAACGCGATTGCTAAGATAAGAGAAGTTTACCAGTTGAATAAGGTGTAGCCGCACTTCAGGCTTTAGCCATAACACATGTATTAAGAAGTTCTATTTCGACAGTGCAACAATTTTTGGCTTGGGCTTGTATTAAAACTAAAGTAAATGGCACATTTATTGAGGTATTATAAGGAGTATGTTATCTTAATACCTTACCTACATATATATATTATAACCTAAATTTTTCAGAGTCTGTAAAATTACCATGCTGGGAAGTTAAATCCAACGGAGTACACGACATTCTGATGTCCCGAGAGCGTCTTCAACTCCGTGCCAGCCTCCACATCCCATACTTTACAGGTTCTGTCGTAACTTCCTGACAGGCATCTATAAATACAGATAATGTCAGAATATTTATAGGCAAAGGAGGACTATAACATATGGGATATTCAGCGTTTAATATTAAGTTCTATGAGAGGGAGCTATAGTATTCGAATCGTCCGAATGTCATTATTGTGAAGTCGATGCAAGTGCGGTCGGCAGCTAACGACGAATCCAGCTTGGGGCTTGAACAGTGTTGTGCTAACGCAGACCCTTGGTTTTACCAGGTGGACTTGAGAAATTAGTCCAAAATCCACTTACCTGTTCCCAGTTTTATCAAACGCCACATTAGTCAGAGGCAACACATGGGTCATCAAAGTCTTGTAGATGTAAAACCTCTTGCCAGATGGACCTTCATGCTCCGTCCGCTTCTTCAAGATGTCCAGACATTGCTCCAGTTGGTCTCTGACCTCCTCGGTGATGAGGGCTTCTTTTTGGTAAAGGCGTAAAGCTATTTCTTTGACGTCTGATCTGTTTAAAGGCAAGATTTAAATGAGTGTTTAAAAGTAAATGAAGCTGGTCTTCGTATCGTTTATACATAGAAGATTAATAGATCCTGTATAAAATGTACATGTATGAAATTAAACAAACAGGGCACGATGAAAGATCTTCCTGAATAATAGCATGTTTCCTAGACTATGTCAAAATCTTGTAGTAGAAATAGTCGAAAGCTTACAAAAATAAATTATAAATAATCCATTTTATTGTGCGATACTAAATATTGTAGCTTACGACAAATACATAAGCACATAAGGATAGTGGATCACAAGGTTAACTTACTCAGAGTTCAAATCCAATAAATCAATTTCTCTATTTTTTACGATCCCCTTCTGCAAATATTCTAACGTAATTCCAGGGGGGTGGTACCTCAAATGAAATTTCAGCAACTTCATGATGGACCAGCTAAGCCTTTTCTTGGTAAAACATATTTTTACTATTCTACTTTAGTCGGAGTAAAATTGTTTCAAAAAACTGACAGTATTTTATCAATAGTGCTGTTGCCATGGTAACGGGGTTTTGTTTTTATTGAAATAACAGCTTTGAGGTCACGGGGTCAAGGTAGGTTGGTTAAGGGGTGCATTTTAAATGTAATTTGGTTAAGTTGTGAGTGCATTAAGTTGTAGTGTTCTCTACGAATTTTAGGGGAGAGGAGTGATTTTAGGGTTGATTCTGTTCATATTTTATTTGTGTTGTTTTTAAAAACAATAGCGTGTCGATCGAGTGCTGTGTTTATTAATGTAAGTTATAGCTGTTCTCTTAAAAGAACGTTAAGAGACAGAGAACACAAAATTGGTTTATTTATTATTCAACCATTAAGATTATTCTCAATCGCAGTAAATATTCTCAGTGGTTGCTTATTGGATGGCAAACGGTATGTAACGGAAAATATTCTAGCGGAGTCATCGATATAGATAGACTGTCTAGTGTCTAGTCATTAGCCGTTGATATAATTCGTAGATACACTAGAGCTACCTACTTTTAATCTGGGTTATGTATACTGTACTGTGTACAGTGTACAGGGCTAAGGCAGAGGAGATTAAAAGGCTGTTAATGAAGGTACCTTAGACTCTGGTACATAAGAATGGTTACATAAGACTCTGGTAAAAGTTCTCCCTCTTAACAAATATATATTTTTCTTGTACCCTAATTTTGGTTTAATAACAGTGCAACAATCCAACTAATTTATAATATTATTGTAAATGCGAAAGTCTTGATGGTACCTACTAAAATAAACATAGGATACTTTAATCAACACACCACGCGGGCGAAGCCGCGGGCGGAAGCTAGTATACATATAATTACTACTATATTACCGAGGCGTTAACTGATGCATTGTCAGTTGTTTTTGCGACACACAAGTGAACCGGCCAGGGTTGCCCAACCCCCGGTCATTTCAGCGGTTTCAGTGGCTTGGGAAACTCCCGTCCGGTTGGTAAACATCCCACTGTTGGCTAAATTATAATCTACCAGGAAGACATGTTGAAATAGAGCATGTAATTAGAGTTTACACGTGCCCGGAGTTGATTGGATGTGAAAGAATTACCTATCACTAAAATATAATTAAATAGATTTGTTTAAATAGACCTTAGTTTTATATGCCTGTTAATATTCATATTGTTTCATTACTTTTGTGAGGAATAACTAGATAGATGCATTCGTTATCCATACGGCCTTTTTTTTATGGGAAACCATCAAATGTCCTCACTGTGGGTTAGCAGCGTGAGGGAATGTCAGACTCTTACTGACTAAAACCCAACATATTTTCTTTTAAGCTCTTTATGTACCAGGGCCGCGGTAACTCTTTCGAATAATCTCACAACCCGTAACATACCTATAGGGCGTTAAGTTTCACAAAAAAGTCATCCTACTCAACAGAAAGACAATTCACAGCACATTTGAAAGCCATCTAAAAGACTCACAATCCAAACACTATCTCCCACAATACACAAATCATCTCCAAATGGTGGCTCTTCGTAAAGTAAGCAGCTGGTATATTAGCCGACACACGAACAAAAGCCAGGTGCCCTATATCTGAGCTACACAAAGATATGAAAGCGAGTACATGCGAGAGATGAATGGCTTTTATGTAGTGTCACATATTTGTTTTGTGTGGGATGAGCTTTTTAGGGCTTTTTAGCACAGGTTAAGGTTTTGGGAGGCTGAGTTTTACAATCTATTAAATGTGACGTAAACTCTTACTTCTGAAAAATATCGTATGTGTGAAGTTTGTACATAGGTAAGAAATGGATCATTTTAAGAATCTCTGAAGTTACCAATTTCAAGAACATTTATTTAAAGTTTTTTTTTTACTGTATTCTTGATTTAGGGAGCCAAATGTAGAAATTGCTGGTTGTAAACTGTGAAATGCAATTAGAAGTTTGTGATTTGAGGTGCTTGCAAGATATAGATGTTTTAGTAGTAGTTAGTTTCATAATGTAGTTTAGGTACTTTTTTTTATTCAGTTGGAGTAACAGGTATCTACTCATATATACTTATTTAGAAAGTGAACACGTACAAACAAGCAAATAAAGAACAACTCAAACTAAAACCGGTTTTATTACAATGAGTAATAACTAAAAAAAAAGTACGGACATTAACTACAGGCTTCTCATTTCTCAGGCTAGTTCATTGTCGAACAATTTCCGGTGCGCGAGCGCAGAAACAACCAGTTTTGTCCGACGCGGGAATAGAACCGGATCCACGCGATGAGAACTTGATGAACTAAGATCACTGCACTCTAATTATATTTTTATTAATGGCTAGTTGTTTGATTAACTTGTTTTTTCTCGAAATAGAAGACACACCGAATGAAAAATCCTCTATTCTTTTTTTAAGTAAGCTCTTAGGTAGGTAAAATAATCTTGGTAGAACTTTTTACACAGATACATATAGACTGCTTAAAATGATGATTCAATTGATTAAGTAATTGTTATTATTGTACTTACATTGTTTTTTAGCCACATTTTATCTTTAATTAAGTGCGTACTCAAATGGACTATAGCTGATTAACTCTAAATAGTTCAGCCGATACGATGTTGATGTCTTTGTTAGTTTTTAATCGTTATCTTACCAAGTATTGTTACGTTGTATGCATGAAAAAAAATTGTAACCGACCGAGGAATCTAAACTGCATTACCTCGATACTTTGCGGTTCAGCTTTCGATCAATGAGGTATGTATTGGACCATGGTAGTATAAATCATTATGATAATTTGTAGGAGGCTTAGGTCGTTTACCTGTTCTTTTATAGTTTTTGCAGTATACATCAGTTCATTAGAAGTTATTTCATGCACCCTAATGAAAAGTACCCTAGGTATATTCCATTTCCTCTACATAATTGCATCTAAACAGAATTTCGTCTTACTTAACAAACAAACACGCATTAACATACAAATGTAAGCATGCAAGTACTTAGTAAGGCATTTCTTTTGTTTTTATACCATTATTTTATTAATTTCTACGTGCAGATCTTTTACACCACCAGTCCAGTGGTTTTCATTTGACGGTTAACTAATTACAAATCATTAAAATACAGTTAGGTGTCAAACTTGAACGGCTGGTCTGACATCATCGGCTACTGATTATGTCTCAAGCGTTTTATCATCGTTTATTTTCGCAGATTAATGTCGTAACAACACGTGGGTTTTATAAGTAGTTTTTGCTGTAAACATGTACAGAGAGATTTATAATTTGTCGTGTTTTTATTTTAGTCCTACAAGAATTTATAAATAATATTTTGATTGGTTGGTTAGTTGTAACTGCTGACTGCTGTTTACCAATATTGGACAAAATGAAGTTTCCCAGCAAGGCAAAAACCTTTGCCTCTCGTAAGAAGCATTGGACGTTGATTGACGATAAGGTATTATAATTATAAATAAAGGATAATTCATGGTGTGTCTAGATCTACCTATCCTCTGACGTTTATCGATGGTGTAAGCGGGATGGTAAAAATACCTGATTTTGAATCGAAAGACATAACTATTTTAGATTGATTCAAAATCTATTCTACTTACTTTCCTATTTTATTGAGAACGGACTCCTTAACACCTTCAATTCATTTCAGATTTAATTCATTATATTGCTCATTAATATTTAACCCATAATAGAATTTGTTTACAATGTTAATGTCTATTAATAGACCTGCCCTATCTAAGAACCTCACAAGTCAAGCTCTGCCGCACAGTATTAATTAACACCACTACTCCACCATTTTTGGGTGGTGAAGCGTATCACTAAGGCATGTTATTTCCCTTTGGCAACCCTAGTCGCGTCCGGCCCAGCAGGTTGTGCGGTCCTTGACCGATCGGCTTGGGTAACAGTGCGCCGGGTATCAGGGTGTATTGTACCACCTTACAGGTAATTTTATGGGAATAATTTATTATTATTGGAGGAGTAAGAAATGTCTGGTAAAAGAATAGATATTTAATTTAAACTCAGACTAAGGTAAAGACGAATTTGCAAAGCAGCCAAATAAAAAAAGTAACTTTAGAGGAAGCTTAAAAAGTGACTGCTAAAAAAGAGAGTAGAGAGAAAGTGAATAGATAATAATCTATCTATAGAGGCACTTAGTATTTCATTAAATTATTTTACTTAATAGATTGATACAAAATATTGTATTTACTGTATTTGTACTGTATTTATTGTATTTGTGGTAAAAATATACTTAGTTCAGTAGGTATTTCTTAATTTATTTACCTAATTTATTATCAGTCATAATTGGTGTCGATTAAACACTACCTAAGTAGTTTTTATAGGTGACTGATGTCTGAAAGTTAAGTTTTTAACTACTTTTATGTACGTTATTTCTAAATAAATGACGCTAGTTACATGCATGTTTTTGTTAATAGAACTTAGATACGCTCATTTCATGCTGATAAAATTAATATAACAATGTGTTAGCTGCCAGTAGTTACAAAGAGGGCAGCAGAGACGAGCGACCATAGACACCTCGCCATTCAGTCGTGCATCTATGCTTGGAGGATTCTTTTTTCGAACGTCATTGTGTCAAGACATGATATAGTTTGACAGAATAGGATTTTGCCGCGTTCTTGACTAATCTTAGTTGATTTTCATGTAAAAACTATTTCTTGTAATTTCCTCGTTAAACAAACCTGCTTCTGGTTTTTAAGATCAGAAGTGGGATAGTCTCACTCCCACTATAAAGTTTTTAATTTCAGTTTAGATTCATTGGCACTTTTATTAAGTACGACGCGGTGTAAGGATATCCGCCATTACCGAAGTTTTTGCCGTTCTATTTTAATTTTGTAATGGATTGCAGTGCGTTGCAATCTACGCAACGGTATATTCAAGATGCTATGCAGGCAGCTCGAGAATTGCTCGAGGTTAGTACGCTGATGCTGCTCTCGTGTGTTTCGGGTGGAATGAGTTTCGTCCTATGTATTGTTGTGGTGTCCGTGAACAACATGCCTTGCTCCTACTATGCTCGAGATGTTATGGGAAGAATCCTGTAATGTACCTACCTGTATGTAAATGGTGAGATCAATCCGATTTTATTTAGCCTTTATGTAATACATGTCTTGTAATCCATCTTGGTGGTTTATTGGTTAAAGACATACTGAAAGTTTATGAAAACTTGAGTTAGATTCTCAGGTGCCATCGCTAATGACCAATGGGTTGTTTTCTTATACACAAAAGGTTAGATAAATGTTTTAAAGCTTGAACAAGGTGTTATACAAGCTGGAACAATAATGTGCATCTTTTGGTTGCATTTGAAATCTTTTTGTCCCATGAAATCGGATAAGTAACAGGCTTACTATGTAAATGAGCCCAATAATATTTATTTCGAATGTTTCTGCTCATGAGAGTTTCAACAAGTACCCACACAAAAATATAAGTTTACTGCTTTTGTGATATAAATGCACACTGATTTGATTTTGACTTACTCAATTTGTTTTCATTGAAATGGAATAGTTAAAATTGTGCATCAGGCTCTAGATTTTTGGTGCCATTTTACAATTTACAAATTGAAAGTCTGTTTTCAGACCTTAGTTTTTATTTTCTTTTACTGATTATGTAATTTGGGTGCATTGATTTTTGATGTTAACTAAGTTCAAATCTGTAACATGACAATGCTTGAGAGTCTGACAATTGAACGTTTGGTTACCTTAGCCAGATGCTTGCTTGCTTGTCTTTTGACTACAGGTATTGAGGATAAGCCTAAGCCGTGTGAGGTGATGGTGTAAGCGCTCCAGGTGCTGTGTCATTTGACATAGTAAGAGTGGTGTGACACTTCATGCTCCTCGGATGCTGTGCTGCTGCACAAGCTTTGCATGCTGTACGGAGTGCTGACGGCCAGTATCTCGTTTGGCATACTCCGGTAATGATACCGGAGTATGCCAAACGAGATGATAGTGAGAGAGTGGATAGTAGACCTGGCATATCATGCTTTGAGGTCAGGTGATCTGTTCTATTGTTTTGATTACACATCGGAAGTAATTATGCTCTTAGCTGTATTAAGTGGAAAAATGTGTAATATTGTACCAACCATTGGTATTGTCACCTATAAGTATTCTGTGTAGCAAAAGCTGAAGTGAAGTTAACTACACGTAACTTATCAAACCGTAATGGTAGTTGTGTTTTCAGCGTTGCTGATACATGATTAGTAATAATGATATTTCTGAGACATAGTTTCAAACTTATCCCTTGAATTTATTTCTTTGAGAGCGAAAAGCTTTCCAGATTTTGATGAAAGATTTTGATGGTCAGAAGTGGCCGAACGAAATGTATGTCGTAAGTGCTTGTTCGCAGACTTATACACGAGAATGTGTAACGGCCATGTCGTGGCCCAAGCGCTTCTATGCTGGTGCTGCTGATTGCGGCACGAGCGCTGCTCTGCCGGTGCTCCTGGTCGCGGCACAAGCGTTGCTGTGCCGGTGCTGCTGATTGCGGCACGAGCGCTGCTATGCTGGTGCTCCTGCTGGTTCTGTTGGCTTATGCCTTCCGAATAGTCTGAGCCTCTGGCTTATGGCTTCTGTATGGTCTGAGCCCATGACTTATGGCTTCCGAATAGTCTGAGCCTCTGGCTTATGGCTTCCGTATAGTCTGAGCCTCTGGCTTATGACTTCCGTATAGTCTGAGCCCCTGGCTTATGACTTCCGTATATTTTGAGCCTCTGGCTTATGACTTCCGTATGGTCTGAGCCCCTGGCTTATGACTTCCGTATGGTCTGAGCCCCTGGCTTATGACTTCCGTATAGTCTGAGCCCCTGGCTTATGGCTTCCGTATAGTCTAAGCCCCTTGCCTATGACTTCCGTATAGTTCAAGTATTTGTTCTTGATAACATCTTTCTTGATTGATAACACATTTTTTGCGCTTGAGTGCACGCTTGCGCTCACGGTATAACTAATAAGTAAAAGTAATTGTATTTCTTCTTACATGATATATGTTTCAGCCTTTCACTCGAAACCAGGTTAATAATTTACATGATTTCTTTGTATGTTGTGTGTGTATATGTGTACAACTAATATGTTTCAGCCTTACACTCGACACACTTACACTGGGTGGTATACCAGTGTTCTGTTATTAATTTTGTACCTGATATTTGATTTAAAGTTGATGTTATTTATTTTCCAGTCGCTGGGTGGTATACCAGTGTTCTGTTATTAATTTTGTACCTGATATTTGATTTAAAGTTGATGTTATTTATTTTCCAGTCGCTGGGTGGTATACCAGTGTTCTGTTATTAATTTTGTACCTGTTATTTGATTTAAAGTTGATGTTATTTATTTTCCAGTCGCTGGGTGGTATACCAGTGTTCTGTTATTAATTTTGTACCTGTTATTTGATTTAAAGTTGACGTTATTTATTTTTGAGTCGCTGGGTGGTATACCAGTGTTCTGTTATTAATTTTGTACCTGTTATTTGATTTAAAGTTGATGTTATTTATTTTTCTTTGTTCAAATGGATCAGTACTTTGTTTGAGGTTTGTAAAACCTCCAATAATTTTTATTCTGAAAGTGTCATGTGTTCAGAAAAACGATGACGACCACGATAACCAATCGGGATTTCAATATGACGAAATTGAGCCAGATCCAACTCGCTTATTATATGTGCAGGTGTTCCGAGACTCAACTAGACTCACCCAGATCCTGCCGAGGACGTCAGGGTGTCAGGAGAGGCCGTGTTAGCTGCCAGTAGTTACAAAGAGGGCAGCAGAGACGAGCGACCATAGACACCTCGCCATTCAGTCGTGCATCTATGCTTGGAGGATTCTTTTTTCGAACGTCATTGTGTCAAGACATGATATAGTTTGACAGAATAGGATTTTGCCGCGTTCTTGACTAATCTTAGTTGATTTTCATGTAAAAACTATTTCTTGTAATTTCCTCGTTAAACAAACCTGCTTCTGGTTTTTAAGAAATGATTAAACATAAAGTCATTATACGTGTGTGCTCAGGCATAAAATTCATTGAGTCACAGTATTTTCCAAGACGCAAGAATTTAAGAACTTCTAAGTTGTATATAAACACTGCTATCAGTAACTATAATTACTATTGGTAGTATAATTACAAGAGATTAAAAACGGATCTGGGGAAGTTAACGATCCAAAGGTTGGTAACACAGCGAAACGTGCGCGCGCAGTCTGCCGTACGCCAGGTGAGCGTGCGCACGTCACAAACGCTTCCAAATTCAAAAATTCGCATTCCGAATCCCGCGCACGATAACTTTTACTTTCTTTTTTTTAATATTACGTCACAGTCGTGTTACGTTTAGTAATCGCCGGTAGTTCTGACGCAAGAGTGCTTTCAGTGTAAGTGAAGTGTTCCTTTTTTAAAATTGTGAGCTCTAAAATGGGATTGTGACTGGCTGGAGAGCGAATAATACTTATGTAAGTTGTAAAGCTCGTAGGTTAAGTTATTATAAAGGTTTTATTTAATATACTTATTGGATCAATAAAATGTTTGCGCTATTTACCTTGCTCTACTAGTTACCGGCTCTTAGCAAACAGCTGTGAATCCGATACAACTTAAATCACCACGTTTTCCAAATTGTTCATATTATTGGAGTTACCTATGTCGTTGCAAAAAGCTCCGAAAGCCAAAACCTCGAAGACTTGATGAACTTTACTCCTAAAAACGACCCCTTGAAGCCTCAGGTTAGCTATATGTACTTAGATCATTTTACGATGATTCTGTTGTTTGCACAAACTTGTAGGACAAGGCTGGTTAACCGGTTCTTGCATTTTAACTGTTATGCTTATACCTAGTTGTTCACCCAAAAGCCTGTGATGAATAAAACCTGGTTTTACTATGTCAGGGTATTGATGAGCAGCTACTTTCACTCTTTATCTTAATATTGCGCTTGATAGAGTTAAATGATAGGCAGAAGTTCATCTTAAAAATGAGTTGGGTAATTTAAGTAACAGTTGGAGCGTAATTGACAAGCTTTTTTTGGAAGTCGGTGGAAAATATGCTGCAGTAAGTGATTTTGCTTTTTTACAAGTTTTGCTGTCAACTGTCTCATAATATAATGTGTCTTAAGGCTCAGTAATGTGATTTTATTGTCTTATCGAATAAAAGTAGTTTGTCAGCATGATTCCAATCAAAAAGCTAAGGTACAGTAAACTTTGACTCTTACAAGAGACTTCCGTGGCAATAAAAATGAAGAGATAGAAGACAATTGCCTGTACTTTGAAAGTCTCTGGTTATTTTCCTCCAAGTTGAAACGAAGTGACATAACTTTGTGTTACCGCAATTGCAGAACATACAACATACATAATATTGACCATATTTGTCTTAAGAGTGACGCGGATGCAGTTGTTGCAACCTTGATATGCCTTTCGAATTGTTGTTCATGAGTCGTAGAATCTTACATCAATTTGCACACTTGTAGGTACTTATGTGCATCGCGGCTTACATAGACTTACCCCCTTACTTATAAAAATCTCTAATCACCTTCTAAGCAACATTTTAGCTAATCACTACTTAAAGTCTGAAGTAGTGATTAAATGTTAGTTATGACATGCTTAAGCAACGTTTACAAGTAAGAATTTTCTTAAACAGCCCTTAAGTTACTGTTACTGTTACAGCCTTTTTATCGTCCCACTGCTAGGCACAGGCCTCCTCTCACACGGAGAAGGATTGAGCATTAATCACCACGCTTGCTCAATGCGGGTTGGTGATTTCAGACTTAATCGTCCAGGTTTCCTCAAGATGTTTTCCTTCACCTTTTTAGCCCTTAAGTATTACTTATTATTTAATTCACGTTTATAAGGGCTTTATTTTATAGCAATCCATCCATAAGGTAGGAGCTTTAAAATAATTGCCAATGTGTAAGAATCCGCGATTTTTTGGGGAAATGTAATAGAACCTCGTAGATAGGTAGGCATGTTATGGGAAACGATGTGTATATCCCTATTAATTTCATAATAACATGTTGTTTACCGTTCCTTATTGCTTTTAAAACGGTTTGTCCATCTCACGACAATTTCTAAGCCCATCTCCAAGACGTTTATCACGACGTTATTCAAAACGTGATCTAGAAAATAAACTGTGGTAATCTACGATGTAATTATGACTGATATAAATTCTAATCTTTATATTTATGTACTGTTGTTATGTAAACTACGAATAGTCACGTTGCAAAATATTGCTACAGAACTGTGTTGTTTCAACTGTTTGCATCTTTGGTAATGCTGATGCAAATATGCGTTTTGTTGCAAGGATATATATATTTCGCTTCTTATAACGAAGTTTCTTGTAGAACGAAGTAGCTAAAAAGAGAAATATAATCAAAAAATAATCTTGACTTAAAAAATGCACTTACTCAATCTAGGTAGGTCTAGGCACTAACTCGGTTAGGTAACAACGGTTGTAACTAATTCGATGGAAAGTTCTGATGTTGCAGATAATAGTCATAAATCATAGGCAATTTTGCCCTTTGGATATCTGCTTCGTCCACATTTCTCTACCTGATCAAGACTTCTCTCTTGACTGTTGATACTCTTGTCTTTCTCATCAAGACCAATTTTCCAGCTGTGTTCTCTATTAACAAACCGTTCTGCAATCTTTTCCTTACACAGAAGAAAGTAAAAGTAGTAATTGCCCATCAGTTTTATTACATTGAGTCGGTAGGCAGTTGCCAAAACATCTTCATTCATACCAGAACTCCAGTTTTCTAAACCATAATTTGTATGACACTTGAACACAACATTAATGAAGTGCGCGCACAGAATAACAAACAGACAAACAGAGAAAACGGAAAGGAGAAGTTTTACGTAAATGTAAACACTAATTAAATATTCTGTACCAGTTATAGATGTTATTAAAATCCTCACGTCCGCCATCTTGCAAGCGGATGGAAGCACGAAACTCTTGCGCAAGGCAATGCGGAAGATTCTTAATGATCTATATCTATTAAACTGATTTATATAGGTGAAGTTAGTTTAGTTGAAAAGTAGGCTCTAATTACCGGAAGAATTCTAAAAGTGCCTTTGGTGAATTAAGAAGATTTTTAGAAGGGAAGTAAAATGTGTGTAACTTGGTGACAGTTGCTCAAATTAAAGTGCAGGATAGAGCTAGTATAACACATGATTTAGAGAAAGTAATTTCACTTTATTGAACCTTGAGTAATTTAATGTTTGTTACTACTTTTATTACAAATGTAATGAATGTTAAATGAGTGGTACGAATGTGGAAGAATGGAGAGGTAGACCGAGGAAAAGATGGATTGATTGCCTGAAAGAGGACATGAATAAGCAGGGAGTGGATGTTAATATGAAGTCTGACAGAGAGCAATGGAAGAAAAACACATATTGCGTCGATACCAAATGACTTGGGAACAGGGGAGGTAAAAAAGGAGACCTATAATATAAAGCTTCACTGCAAAGGTATTTCAGTGTTATCATTGAAGTGGTTACACCTCGGAAACAACAGTTTATAATAACTAGAACATTATGATTGCATTATGTTATCAGAAAACGTGTCGAATACACATCTAGTGTTGATAACGTTAATTTAAATGGAAACTATTGTAATTTCTCCGTATTTTAACGAGATTGAGAGATGTGTTGTTGCGTTTGCCGGTGAATAGGAAATGGGCACCACTCCAAGTGGTATCAAGGTGAATGCTGTGGTTCATAGATGAAGGTTATACAATAAAATGCAGTTTTGAAAAAGTTTCAGACATAATGCTTCGCTGACTCCAAATAAAATTGTTGTAACGCAGCAGATGATGGTGATTTTAAGTACCTATTTACTTTTATTGTGGGAATGAATGTTTTTATTTGGAACCATGTAGGTAGTATTATAAATAAAAATACAGCTATAAAATTAAAGTTGTCGGCTTTTCCCAGGGTACTACAATAAAATACCAAGGCTAGTGTTATTAAATTGTAAATTACACCTAATAAAACTATTTACAAAGTTTGCGATTGTACTTAATGAGTTTCTACTTTCTTATCAGTTTAATTAAAGTAGACAATATTAAAGATAAGATGTTGAAATTATGTAATGTCTATTTATTGTTCTTTATAACTATGTATTTGATATCATGTTTGTTGACTAGGAACAACAGACATCGGGGAGTTTTGTAGAATTTATGTTTCTGCGTAATGTTATAAACGCGAAAGTGTGTTAGTATGTATCTACTTTTATTTACGAAGTACCTAAGGGTTGCTCTACGCAAAGGCGATATACTTATTTTAAAAGAGGATTTGATGAAAGTTGGTATCAATACAGGTACCTAGATTATGCACCAGAATAAAATTTACGCTACTTTTCATCCACGTGCGGGATAAAGTAAATTAAAAAAAAACATTGGATACATACATATATTCTCTCTTGGCGCCCAACAGAAAAAAAGTCTATACTTTTAGCATACGGGTATGAGGTAAGGTCGGTAGCTTCAAAATAAAAACGACATACTAATTATAAAGTTATTTTTTTCCAAGTCGAGTTTACATGAATATGCATAGAACACACAGAGGCATGTAAAACACGCCAGTGAACCTCATCTTGTATACCCCGCCTTACGTCGTTCATAATGTATGTATTATATTGCTAATGTATGTAAAAATGTGTGTCCTATGAATAATTTTGTTTATTTTAAAATATTACTTCTGTATATAGCGAATTGTGTCATCTTTGAAGACTTTAGTTGATGACTTTACCTAGTTATTTAAATTGCAAAACTGTTTTTATTCTTGCCATCAGGGATACCATTTTGAAGCATTTTTACTATTAATTTTGCTGCTTATGTATTTCATGAAGATATTTCAAAGTTAGGAATATAAAATTATTGTTTTTCCCAAACCACCGCAATAAAATTTTTTGTTAACTTCTTTCTTTATTTCCTATTCGCAAAAACTCAAAAGCAACAATCTTGGTACACGAAAACTATTTTTCCGGTGCCTTAACCGAACACTTTAAACCAATCGATATGCGCGTTGATCCCAACGAGAAAGCGTAAAGCCATCGATAAGTACAATTATGTTTAGCTGAGTGGAGAGAATCGATGCTACGCATCATTTCAGGTCAAGCCAGACCGGCTGCGAGGAAAGATAACAGAGTATCGAAAGATTTTGCTTGTTTGTAGTGACACCTCTGAGAAAGAAAATAATATGAGCAGAGATATCATAAGGAAGGCAGGTCTTCTTGTTATGTAGGTCAAGTTACGGAGGGTAGGCGTAGTAGTTATCTACTAGAATACGAGGCGTTCGGATTCCTTGTCCAATAGGGTTGTTTCCAATTTTCGAAAATCTATTTAAATAGCTTCTAAATAATTTAAAGATCACCCCTCCTATAATTTTGCGTCTTAAATCTCTTTACTTTTTATGTATTCGATTTTTTTCTATTTTTCTTAAAACATTGAGAAAAATAGAAAGAAAACGCTCGATCACGTGACTGTGACGTCAACATGTACTATGTGTTCCTTTACACTTTAACGCACATCTAAAGAGAAGAAACTAGTTAGAAAGAACTCATTGATTTTTAAATTTCAATAATGTATTCTTATTATATAGATACAAAAACAAATATTTTAAACATTTAAATTATTTTTAAACATTGGGCACAAAAAATACCTGTAATGTTTTGAGTTGTGTACGCGGTAAAATAAAACTGTGCAAAGGAACGTAAAGTTTGTGTTTGTTATTGAGGTTATATTTGTGTCATCGTGGTTATTAGCAAAGAATTGAGCGACAATAAAACTATCAGCTTTCATAAATCCTTTCTCCATAATTCTTTCCTAACTTTCTTTCACTCAAATACAAATAAAAACTAAAGAAAACAACACATCAATTCTCAGGTTATACCTGTCATAGACTGTCACTGTCAAATACTTGTCATTGTCAATGTAAAGTGACGACATCGGACTCGATTCGCCGTTTTCAAGGGCGTGACGTAATAGACGATAACTTTAAAATTCATAAATTATTTAAAAATTATGTGGTCAGTTATAAATAATATAATATAGCTTATCGTGTTTCTAGTTTTGTGAACTTTCACTCCATATACCTATTTTTAATTGATTGAATACTAGGAAACAACCCTATTACAATCTGTCAAAGATTGGTCTTGATTGATTGGTGATTTTGTTTTGAAAAAGGTAACAAAGAAGGCGTATGACGGCGGAGCTAATAAAGTTTCTCGTCCCCCGAACACCCACATTTTGGAGCGCTTCTTTCTTAGGAGATAATTATTTCGTTATGACATCTCTGTTTATCATTTGCTCTCCTTGGCCACGTATCATTTCAGGTCAAGTCAGATCGGCTGCTTGGAAAGATAGCAAAGTATCGATAGATTTGGTTTGCAGTGACACCGTTATGGTTGATGACACACGAGTTGGAGAATCAACTGGCCTTGTGCAGTATTTGGGTTCGGTTTCCTGTATTCAGATTACGTAGAATAATTGTGCCTGTTATTTGGGTTGAATGTAATTTGATTGACTAGTGTCATTTGACGGTTGAGTTTACAAAGCCTAGCTGCTGAAGTCGCATTTCAGACAAGACCTATTTTACACGGAATATGGGTAATTTTGTAATCAGTGGGAATAATAAAAGGCACAGCGCCAAAATACAATTTTGAACTTTCTTACCATATCATAAAAAATCAAGACGTTGTCTATTACAATCATGTTTTACACCATTTACATTTGTAAAGATCCGCAACAAAATCAGCCCCTATAGGTCGACTCTAAAGTGAGTCATCAATTGTTTGTGTTACATAACGCAGGTAACAGAGCAACAGGTGCGTTGTGCGTGCGCAGTGACACGGCACATTGTGACGTCACGCGTAGAAAGGTGTGCGACGCGTGCGCACCCACTCCCATGTGGTAGGGTTGCCTTGCGTTGGTTGGTGTTTTTAGGGAGGATTTTAGAAGATCGGGTATGATTGACATATCAATAAACTTAAGAGGTGAAAAATTAACGTAGCCCGGTGCATTCATTGGCCGCTGGTTTCTAGAAAAATAAATACAAGTTCTTCTCCGAGAGAGGTGCAAACGACATCTGGTATTTATTTTTAGCTTTAAACCGCTCAGTAATTAGTACAAAAAAAAACAATTATTACAAAGTATTACTGCAAGTAGCACATGGTGTTCATTCATTTACAATATTTTTCTTAGTTTAGATGTCGAAAATACCAATTTAAATGATCATTAGAAGATATAATCCGGTATACCGTTCCGCAGATATCAGAAAGTGTGTCGTCGCTATTATCATAGCAAATGTTTGATCATTGAGGCGAGAGCTCATTTGTGTTTCTAGGTTTATAATCTTGAATCATCATGACTATGTTTTAATACTTACCGTGCTAAATTAGAGCCAACTTAAATTAAATTAGAATTACAGTTTAACTGTTCTCTAGCTAGAGCTCTCGTTGTGTTCGGCTTTTAATTGGCCATTTTCAAAAATAATCTTGATGGAATCTAAAAATGGGTGTTGCGGACACAATTATTTATAGATTCATTTCGTTTCATGTTTCATGTTGTGCTTTACGCTATTTTCTTAAGTGGTTCTATCAGTATTGCAAGTGACAGGTTAGGTTACGTTAGTCAGTAAGCACTTGCAATTTACAGCTGGTAGTCACTTTTATAATTAGACTAGCTTTTGCCCGCGACTTCGTTAGCGTGGGTATCCGGCAGATTTTTGGTTTGAACAATAGATGGCGCTGTATGTCCGGAATAAATTGTATTTTTTATTTTTATTTTTTGTAAAAAAAACTATCCTATGTCCTTCTCCTGGCTCTAAACTACCTCCCTGCCAATTTTCCGCTAAATCGGTTCAGCCGTTCTTGAGTTATAAGTGGAGTAACGACTTTCTTTTATATATATGTCACCGTAAGATTACAAACATCGTTAGATTACAATCTATCTCGAGAGATTGTAAACTGTCGAATTATTGTGAACCGTAACATCTGATTGCAATTTAACGCATTATTTTTCGCTATATTATAATCTATCGATGAGAAATTGTCAAATTGACAACTGTCCGAAAGCTCTCCCTGATTGGTCAGTCTTTTTGTAAGATCGACCAATCACGACCAGCCGTTCTGTTCCCATGGAGTTCCCGTAGAGTTAGGAATGAAATAGAATTACGTTCTACCAATCAGCGCGCAAGATGCATTCCGTTCTACGCCAGTTGACAATTTGACCGCTTTGCATTGATAGATTATAATATAGCGAAAAATAATACGTTAAATTGCAATCAGATGTTACGGTTCACAATAATTCGACAGTTTACAATCTCTCGAGATAGATTGTAATCTAACGATGTTTATAATCTTACGGTGACATATACAACCTTATTTTTTGTTAATGCGAAACTTGATACACCTGTCTAGTACTTTTGTGTAAGGAATCTATTTACAAAATGTCACGACTGTATCATAAAAAAACACAAAGTTATACCTAAGCTTGTAAAGTCAGCAAAAATTCAAGGTCACCGGGTCTTCAAGGGGACTGAGGGGTTTTTTTGCACTTGCTACTAGTTGTTTACTGTTTCCTAGAGGTAATACTCGATATGACCTGCCATGACCTGTGTTGTACTTAATGGCGGCGATGTCCAACTTTAAACTTTTTAAAATAGTTTTTGAAAAAAATATAACTTGGTGTAAAAACTATTGGAATCGATTCAGTTAAGTACTGATTCTGAACAAACTACCTATATTCAGGTTTCGCATATACTAAAAATAACGTTGTATAGATGTCAGCTGATGCTGTCAGGTAGCTTTGAGAGATCTCTCACCTAAAATAATTTGAAAACCATAGGATGAGGACAGCCATGAATATTAAAATTCTCCAATCATCCAATGTAAATTATTATAAGGAAGTACCCATCTTTAATTTGTGAATGCGTACTTCATGTTCAGTATTGTTCAGCCCTTATATTTATTTCGACGTACGCATCATGGAATGTGTCGATTCCCATGGCCCGGCTATTGTTGCATTGTGCCTGTGGATATAGTTTTCAAATGACACTTTTTATGGACGTCCTCATTGTAAGTTGATGTTTAACCATTGTTGACGTATGGGCACGCGATGTTGTGATTACAAATTAAAGTTTTATGGTTTTTTAGAGAAATGCTTTCGAAATAAAGGTTTTAAATAAATGTTGAGGTAGGTGGATGAATAGATTTAGAATTAGTTTAGAATACAAATCAAATAAGGTGTGACTTATCTAGAAAATTATGTTGTTATAAAAAAACAAACAGTTTTTTTTTTTTTTTTTTTAGCGACGTAAAATCATCAAATGACCCCTCCCGCTGTGGGTTAGCAGCGGTGAGGGAGTGTCAGACTCTTACTGACTAAAATCGTCGTGTTCCGTCATAAGCCTTTTATGTACCAGGGCCGCGGTATCTCTTTCGAACAACCCGCAGCCCCGGAAACAAACAGTTCAGAGAAAGAACGATAGGGTATGTTGATTGTATTTTGTTCTTGGACCTATGGCTTGTTAAGGTTATTATTTATCAGCAATTCATAAAAGGCAGCATTCTTGGAACTCTGCAACGAGCTTGGCGTAAGGCTTATCTGAAATTAATTCAAAAATGTATGAGTTTGAGAGTTTTGATTTTACTGCAACGGTCAATGACATCCGAAGTCTCGCTGTCTCATCATCAAACTCTACTTTTCTTATAACTCTGAAAGTACATAACAGAACTGGAACAATTGTTTGATATATTATTATTTTTTATGTTTTTGTTTTGTTGCAGTTAACGATTGCTATCAGCTTGTTTTATTATGTTATGTAGTCTGTGGAAAATGTTGTGGGTAGTGTATTTGTTATGTTTTGGTCTACGCTATTACTGTCTATATACTTAATAGGTATGCTACTGTTTGTTTTCCCAAATAAATAAATAAAACACTTCATAATCAACTCTGAAGTCCCATATCTTTGTCCTCAGCCTACGATGTCGTCGGAGGCGGGGGGGTGCGTGAACAAGGCGTTCGAGGGCGCCGACGATGGCTTCCATACCATAGACCTGCGCACTGGCAGGCGGGAAGACGACCCTCAGGCCAGACCACAGGTAACACCAGAAGAAGTCTTATTTGCACTGCCATCAGCAGAAGCGGTAGTGACAGACATTTGACAGATCATGAATTTTAGGAGTAATTTGGACGATGACTGATGATTCAGTAAAATATTCTTCTGCGGCCAAGACACATGCCTCTTAAAGGCGTTTTAGATGTAGATGGAAATCGTCAAGTAATTAGAGAAGCTGAAGGGGATGTTATATGTATACTGTACAGTAACTCAATGTCTCTCAGAAGCCCTTTTTGCGTTGTTGCGTGACGTAGACAGAATTTTTTTTGGATAATCTCACAGTAATAGCTGGAACGGCCCTAGCGATTTTTTATTTTATTTATAAACATATCATTTAATTACCCATTCTAGAAAGCCTCGCTCTAGAAAGTCTCAAGACTAAACTCAACGAACAAGACTAAACTCAATAAGCTTTTAACTTCGACTTTCCTCAAAAATTATTAAAATTCACAAAGTACTCTAAACGTGTAGAGAAGTAAGTACCATCGCCATTCTCAATTTCCCTCCTAAAGCCATAAATATGGCGCGAATTTCATTATGTTCCAAATTCAAATTAAAGTCACGTCAAGTTCGCACGTGCGCAGTACTATGGCGGAGTACAGATTAAAAACTAGAGTGCTCTCCGAAACTCAAGGAGGCTAAATTAATTCGTTAGAGTCTATGCTTCCGTTCGATATATATTAAAGTAGAAAGCTTTGCCGTTAATATTAGAGGTAGAATTAGGTTCTACCTTTTGAAGGTAACGTTAGGTGTTTCAGTATGTGTATCTATGTATGTATCAATGTGTGGCATAACTTAAGAATATAAGAAAACAAAACTATTTATCCTTAACTTACTAGACTAGACTGTAGTCAATAAAGTTAGCCACTGTAATATTAAGAAAGAATTTGGAATTTGGATATAGTGAACAAGAATTTGTACAGCATTTGAATAATACCTAAAGCATATTCTTACCTACATGACTGCAAGCCATTAGGTATATCCTGTACTTTAACTAGCAAGTAAAATACTACCCTAGAAGTCCAATGTCACCCCCAAAACTAGGCAAAATTCACTTTACCTGCAGAATAAATCCTTCATGTATCTCCAAACCTAGCATGTACTATACTCCCTGTTTATAACCAGTGGTGTGCCCGTGGAGCCCTCAGTACCCGGCGTGGGGTCGTACCGCCCGCCCATTGCGATCGCGCGTCGTCATCGGCTCCCGAACTTTTACGAACTCGATCGCGATCTAAGTTCGAACGCGGAATGGTTTGAATTTTTGAAGTTAGAATTTTGAAATTCGAGTGGAATAATTGTTCGTGGTTGATGTTGAAATGGTAATTTGTTTTGTTTTTTTATTGAAAGGTTTTTTAGGAGGGAAATAAAAAAAAACTGAAAATATATTTATACTGCGAGAGATTTGATAAAATCGTTGAATTTTTTTTACAAAATTAGTACATTTTAAGTACTTTCTAGTGAAAATCGTTAAATATGTTATTTTCAAAAAGTCAATGGACACGATCTACATTAAAAAGTTTAAAATAATCATCGAAAAGTAATAAAAAAGCGTAAAAGAAAAACCATTTTAAAATGTTTTAAAGTCAATGCACCTACGCTCAAGTGAAAGAAATTGGTAACCAACATTAAATTCACAACAGTTTGCACGCACGTTAACAGTTGCGTGCAAACCTTTGCCCTCAACCTTGAGCTTAAGTTTAACTAAGATAAATAACATGCTAAGTATTTCCTATTTACTCAACATTTATGATATTCATGGTTTTATACTTTTATCTGATTATATGGTTATTATATTTGCTAATCTAACGCAACTTAGAAAAGATAAACTAGGAATAGCGCAATCATTTTTTATGTTTTGTTTGTATTTGTAGGTATGTAAATGACACTATTTAGCTTATACAATTTAAACTAGAGGTACAATAGAATGGATTAATGTGGGCATAGTAACCATTGAAAAACTAAATTATCGCGAATTAACGCAGACATAGTAACCATAGAAGACTATTGCCTGGTTACCATTTTTTATCATTCATCAGCAGACACTAAAATTAAAATATTTTATAGTTTGAGAATTTTTGGTAATTTAGTATATTTCCTCGTCAACCCCAATATAATATTATACTCTTACGCTAAGAAAGATACTTGTAGCCATTTAATAATCCTTAACTTAATTATTTTTTACGAGTTCCATCCTACGTGATCCACGTGGGTCCTATTTTTAGGTCAGATATTAATAGATATAATTTTTGTCCGCCCACTTTACTAATTGACTACGGATAATGTTCTTTCTTTATTGTAATTAGAGGTGAATGAACTGTGGCTCCAAACAAATTAATAAGTAATTATAAATTTTTATTGAAAAGTTTTAGTGAACAATTAGACACGCACATAAAATTACCTATGCTACAGTACATAAAACACAACAAACGAAAAGCAATCTATTAATATTTTAAACACCTTTTGATAGAAGAAGTCAGAGTCAGTCAAAATGGCAAAACGTTCTTAACTACTTAGTAAGAATTTTACTAGAATAAACTATACAGGTTCTTCTTCTTTTTGTCCATCTAAGAAAGAGGAAATATTTTTTTATTTACACCTGAAGACTCTTGAAAAAATATTTTACATTGTTATGAAGCTACACTATTCCTGAGTAACATATGCTGTATTTTGTCCGGCTATGGGAAGAAGTACCCCCGAGTCGCAGGTGAAACAGCGGAGAAACAGCTAGTAGGCATATTATAATCTTTTCTTCTACCAATACCCTTTACCTTAACAAAAACTTGCTTCTAGTTACCAAAATTAAATCAGTTACTACCCGGGTGCTTCGAACTTTACACCTTAAATCTGATGGTAACGACCCAGCCTTGAAAGCCGTATAATGTAATTTGGCTGTCAACTTGAGAAGTGATCAGGCGAATTTTATAGCTTAATAATTGAGGTTCTTTGCCTCTTATAGGTTTTCTTCAATCACGCTATCTAAGGAGCCCTTGTTTTTTAAAAATCAAGACCTAAACTGACTGCCATTTATATGACTTCCTACAACATATGGAATAATAAACTTTTGCTCTCAAATATAACTGTTTTTTTACAGTGCCATTAGAGTGTGGCCTATGACCATTCTTGTCACATATACCAAAACTACTCCATAAAACCCACCATGTTCCCTCTGGAGTCCTTTCTGAACCAGGGCTGCATAACGTTTTCGAACAATCCCACAGCCTCGGCACCAAAGCTATTTCTTGACCTATCACTAAGCCCTTAGCAACTAAGCATATTACTCCCAAACTTCCGCATTAAAGATCCATCAATTTGAGCTGATTCCCCATCACCAAAAGCATGCTGATGACGAAGTATTAAGCACTTGAGCACAAAGCACAGGATACAGGCCGTTGTGCCATATTGTTGGTCTACGAGCCCATTGTGTGGCCTGTATGGCCCGTTTAGACCCATTCATGCGAACACGTGACCTCTTAATAGGGAAATGAGATTTTGTATGCACTGAAATAGAATCTTTGGAATTGATTTGATATTGTATGCCCTTTGCTGAATGGTCTTTTGGTTTTTGAAGTTTCTTGCATCTGCAGAATTAACGCGTAATTCTAGTTTTGTTTTCTATGCTAAACTGTCCCAATTCTAGATCTCCCAATATCGTCTTCATACTTCGCGATCATTTGAATGTTATGTTGTGCCAGTCACGTTTCCAGGTTAAAAAACAAAAGCTCCCGTTCATTTTTTGGGTAAAATTTTGACCCCAAAAGGGTGCCTGGCACACATCACTTTGAACGGCTAATTGATCTGACGAATCGATTACAATTTATTCGATCAGCTTAATTTGTCCACAGCTACAGTCATCGCCTTGCAATGAACTTGAGCAAAATTATCTAATTTAATAAAATTACTTTGTCATACCAGAGGAGGTGATTCAAGTACACAGTTTTATAAGTCGGAAACGCCCACCGCGTCCCGTTTCATCTTTGTTATTTTAGATGTTTTTATTTTAACACTTGTGTCTTTGGTTTCGTGGGTAGATACAAAACTATGTGAAGTAGGTGTCTCCACTCTATTGAAGATGAGGTTGATAATGAGTCTCCTTCGATAACTATTTTTGTAAAAGTTTAAATTATGAATTAGTCAGCCTCAATAAAGGAATATTCTAACTAGCAACGAAGACGTGAACTTCTGCCCAGACAAGTATAGAACCTGCCAAAAATGGGTTCACCAAAGTTCACCAAGCTTTCTGATAAAAAGTGACACAGTTATAAAATTCATGGTATTACAAAAATAAGGTAGCTATGTATATTTACAGCCTACATGTTTAAAATTATATCATGCACTCTTAAAAGCCTTGCAAACAACATAATGTTAGTTTTTATAAAACTGCACGACACCACGGCAACCAGGTCAGAGGTTCATGACAATCGGTTCAGGTTAGACACGATGCATTGCCCCAGTTTATTTTAACTGCAAACTCTATGGTTCACTGGAATTTATTAATTAGCACTTTCATTTTTATACAATATATTATGGGCTTTGTATTTTGTTTTACTCAGTGACTTCGTAAACGTTGACGTCTCTTGTGACCTTTGAATACCCTATTTGAAATCATACTAGCCTTCTATGGATTAAGAAACTTTATTTGCTATATTTGCAGTTTATACCACTTGACAGGTAACTTTTATTTCAGAGAGGGGTTTCTAAATCAATTAAATGTAAACGGTGTGAGAAAAACTATCACCCGGTCTGCGTATATGTAACACCAGACTCCGCTAAATCAAATGAAAACTGGGTTTGTCCTTCTTGTTGGGCTAAAACACCACTCCATAACACCAACACACCTGTCTGCCCATCTTTTACACCAGCAGCGATTGACGTTACGCATGTAAATACCCAATCTCGCGCTTACAAACGCATGGAGAGTGATTCACCAGGCCGTGATAACCTGGAAGACTCACTCTCAATTGCCTTAGAGATACGTTGTCTTCGGAACGAAGTTAATGCGTTAAGGACTGAGGTCCGTGAGTTCCGCGAGGAGTTGATGGGCAGAGTCGACGCACTGGAAGTCCGAGTTACTACGGTGGAGGAAAAAATCGAGCAAACGGTCTCTCCTCGTCTTGCAGAGTTAGAAACGACTGTTGGTGAACTTAAGCTGCAGCTCAATGAGCGTGAGCAGGAGTCGCTACTCAATGACGTGCAAGTTTCCGGTGTGCCGGAGACTAAGGGGGAGAACACAACCCAGCTACTGAACGTCCTGGCCATTAAATTAGGCGTGTCGCTTGATGAGCGTGACGTGGTATTTGTAAGGCGCGTGGGTAAGGTGCTGCGAGACCGCGTCGAGGGAGAGGATGCTTCTCGCCATCGCATTATTGTTGCCAGGTTGGCAAGGCGCACTACTCGTGACAGTATCCTGAACGCCGCGCGTGTTCGTCGGAATCTATGCACTGCTGACATTGAGTTGCCCGGGGCATCACAACGGATCTATGTGAACGAGCGCCTGACAAAATCTAACAGGCAATTGTTCTACATGACACGTCAGGCTGCGACTCGTTGCGGATGGAAATATTCGTGGACAAGAGATGGGCGTATACTTGCTCGCAAGGATGAGGGCAAATCGGTGGTGCAAGTTAGAATGGAATCCGACATTGAACGTTTTTTCCCCGTCAAATAAGTTGGCTATCATCTTCTAACATAATTACCGGAATTTATAGTTATGTGGTACTTCTCGAATATTGTCAGTGTATTAGAATTATAACTTTGTTTAAATGCTTTGCAATATGTTTCGTGAATTTTGCTACTTTTAGGTTTTTAAATGATATTTTTATGATATTGTATGTGCACAAAATAACTTATTTTTGTATTTGCCTAGTGTGTACACGCATATTTGCTTATAGGTACTGTTGCATTATTATGTTTGCTGTTGCTGTCTGTTCTAACTATTGTGTATTTCCATTACTGTATGTAGCCCACGGTGTTGATCGCTTTCTTTGTTCTGATTTAATTTATAATATATTTATGTTAGGAGTTACACGTCACAAAATCTGTATATATTTATATAACACATTTACAGTCTTAAGGGCAAAAATAAAATGACAATAAAATTACTCAAAGTTGGGCTTTGGAATGCTGGCTCCTTGGGAACTAAACACGATGAGCTTACGGTGGCTGTGCTACAGCGCGATGTAGACATCATGGCCATTAATGAGACCTGGTTGCGGGTCGGTGAAGAGGGGCGTGCACCCGTGATTCCTGGATATAGACTACGCCATATACCACGACCATTGTCGGTAAGGGGGGGCAGGGGTGGAGGCGTTGGTTTCTATATCAAACGCGGTCTCACTGTGCGTAGACATACGCATCCTACTGATCCATTATATGCCTCTGTGGAACAAATGTGGCTCACGCTCAGCGTTTGTGGGGCTAAACTCGCAATAGGCACAGCATACCGCCCGCCTTGGCAGGATGTTGATTTATTTTTGGATGCCATATCTTGCTCATTAAATAGTGTAACTCAGTGTGACTTTATAATATTGATGGGCGATTTTAATATTAACTTGACAAATGACTCTGACCCAAAAACAGGCAAGTTACAGTCCTTTCTAGATTGTATGAACCTAAAACAATTAGTGACTACACCGACACATACCACGGTACATGGAGACACACTGATTGATGTTATTTGCACAAATGTTAAGGCCCGCTCTGTGGCTGTGGAAGCTATACCTGATTTGGGTGCGCACGCACTCGTGACGTGTGAGATGAATTTCAAAAGACCAAAAATACTTCCTAAGACAATCTGTTATAGACCTTTAAATCAAGTTTCAAAGGAAGAAATTGAACAAGACTTGAATCTTTTCAACTGGCAGGCTATAACTGAATTACGTGACGTTAATGAAATGGTTAATACGTTTAATTCATTTCTAGTTGCGTTATTTGATGTTCACGCACCAAAGAAAACATGTACTATAAGAGAGCGTTCTTATCCTTGGATAACTGACACCATTAAATTAATGATTCGCTTGAGGAACGAGGCTAATGACGAATACCGGGAATATAAAACTGAAGGCAAGAAAGCTTGCTACAGTGAGCTTAAGTCTCTGGTTAATGTGTCATTATATCGGGAGAAATCTGCTTATTTCACGCACAATATCAACCATCAGGCACGGGACCCCAAATTGCTATGGAAAAACTTAAAGAATACTTTGCTTCCACCTAAAAATGACATTGAATTACCGTTGCATCTTAATAATCCAGATGCTATATGTGACCACTTTTTAAATGTGCCAGGTAATGATGAAGTCAGTCTTTCTGAACTGACCTATTTCGAATTTTCGCGACACAACTCCTCAAGTTTTACTTTAAAACCTACAACGCAGTCAAATATCGCGAGAATTCTGAATAGTGTTAAGTCTAACGCAGAGGGATGTGATAATATTAATATAAACATGGTAATTTTGACACTGCCTGCAACATTAGAATGTATAACATCTATAATTAATAGATCTATTGAAATAGCAACTTTTCCCGAGGTGTGGAAATTGGCAAAAATTCGTCCACTACCTAAAATACCTAATGCCGCAGATATTAAGGATCTACGACCGATTAGCATTTTGCCTGTGCTCTCCAAGGTTATGGAAAAAGTGGTTTCTTCGCAACTGGTTGATTACCTAGAGAAAAATAATATCCTGCCCGATATGCAATCCGGATTTAGGAAAGCCCGTAGCACTACCACTGCGCTTCTGGATGTAACAGATAATATTCTATCAGCACAAGACAACGGGATGTGCACACTGTTGGTTTTGTTGGACTTTTCCCGTGCTTTTGACTGTATTAATATTCCTCTTTTACTATCTAAAATGACTTTTTATGGCTTTGACGTGGACACAGTAAAATGGTTCGATAGCTACCTTAACAGACGCACTCAGTTCGTAGAAATACGACATACAGACGGTTCCATAGATGTTTCTTCTTATCGTTCGGTTAGTAGAGGCGTGCCGCAAGGTTCCGTACTCGGACCTATATTATTTAATTTGTATTGCGCTGACATAACGACGAATATAAAAAAATGTAGTTACCACATTTACGCGGATGATACTCAAATTTACATCTCCTTTAAACCCCATGAGTACGAAAGAGCGCTGAAAGACCTGCATGATGACCTGGAGCGAATTGTAAATTGGTCCAAGCGCAATTCCTTGGTCTTAAACCCACAAAAAACTAAGTACATGCTTTTTGGTACTAATACCCAGCTAAGCGCAATTAACGCCGCCACTTTCTGCATAAGAGTAATGGGAGAACCTATAGATCGTGTTTATGAGGCACGTAATCTGGGTCTGATTATGGACGCGGACCTTCGTTTTGAGAAACATGTCACTGAGGCAATCCAAAATTGTTTCTACAGGCTAAAAGTGATTTACAAAGCGCGTCCCTATCTGTCTGAAGATTTGCGTATTTTACTTGTTGAGTCTTTGATTTTATCTAAGCTCAATTATGTTGATTCTGTGTATGGCCCGCGCTTACTATCCAAAACGGAACGTATGATACAGAGACTTCAAAATGCATGTGCGCGATTTTGTTTCAACATACCATTTAGAAGTCACGTTACTCCATTTTTTAATAAACGCAACTTGTTAAAAATGAATGCACGACGAAAACTGCACTTAGCCAGCTTAATGTTTAGTGTCATACATTCACGCACACCCCTATATCTGTATGATAAGCTTGAATGGACACATGGTTACACTGGCAGAGTACGAAGGAATTGTGTTCCACAACTTTCTATCCCGAGACACAGGACCGCAGCATTCAGGGGGAGTTTTCGCTATGCAGCAACAAAGTGTTGGAATAATATTCCACCCCCCATTAAAAAAGCAAAAAGCAGTGTGACTTTTAAGGTGAAATTAAAAGAATTTCTACTACTGCATCAAAAACGATATGAAAATGTCTGTATAACCTCTTCTCCCATATAACCTTTACAGGCTTCGTATGGCTGCTGTTTGTTGTGGCTTATATTGTCTTATTTTTGTCCTTTCTGCACGTGTAAAACTATAAAACACTAGGTACACTCACACTCACTGACACACACACTAATCATTATATAATAATATCTATGATATGTATTTACTAACTATTATTAATCTTGGAATAAGGAGTGAATTTTAAGACGGTATCGGTAGCAGTAGATTTTAATAATTTCGAGCGTACGACACTCGTGGGTTGCAGCTGAAAACCAGCGTCGGGTGGCCAGGACTGTTGTACAGTGAGGTCACTTGACAATATGCTGAGCTGTGACCTTGTTGGCACAATTCTTATTATTATATTTTTAAATGTTGAGCCTATTTTATTATTATTTTTTATTTATTTTTTATCTGAATTGTTTTCGGTGATACTTTTATTTTACTGTTAATTTATGTTATATACTGTGTATGTATTGTGCCAATAAAAATATTTTTCTTTCTTTCTTTCTTTCTTTCTTTCTAAATAAACCGTTTTAAATCAATTTTATTTAGTTTGTCTTAAAGAGGAAATACTAATCCTTTACTTGGGTAACTCTTCCTGATTCTTATACAATTATTTGTATGAGGCTCATAAATCAGTTTTATTAAATTCAATCAAATAAATCTTGGAAGAAATCAAGTAATTACATAAAGTTAGGAATGCCCACGCCTTGTTCAAATCTTGTGTCGATTAGGCTCTTAAATAGGTATTTAGTTTGATGTTTGTATTAAGTAAATCTTTATTTATCTGATGCCCTTCCGTCTCGTAAGTGGGTAATTGTTGTTCATTTCGATAGACATATTTATAACAGTGATACATTAGGACCTATGAAAATAACTGGTAGTCGGTTTTCATAAAACGGGTATTTATTTTGTAAACAATTTGATGTGATTCAATTTTAAAAACGGCATTATACAAGTTCCCTCCTTCAGAATTTTTCACTTCTTCCTGAAATAACCATTGCCTCTTCTCCTTAGGCGTCAACAGAAGCAGAAGCGACCTCCCCGAAGAGTTCAGGTCACGATGAGGAGCACTCGCTCAAGTGTGGCTGGGGCATGTTCCGACCCTCGTGGCTGCAGCGGTTCAGGACAGCTAAATGGGCGTTGTTCTGGTTATGCTGGGCTGGTGCTATACAGGGTAAGTTCAATAGCCTTACGAGTTATAAACTGCTAAAATTTTTTGGATGTAGGTATAATAGGAATAGTTAAGGTAAAAGATATTGTCATCTTCAACAGACACACAAAAAATTGCCAAAAATACAACGGCAAAAAGTCGCTGTACTAGCATTAAGTTTTAAAAAGCTGGGTATACGTTGCTGTCTCACGTATTTATTACTAGCTTCTGCCAGCGGTTTCACCCGCATCCCGTGGGAACTACTTCTTGTACCGGGATAAAAAGTAGCCTATAGCCTTCCTCGATAAATGGGCTATCTAACACTGAAAGAATTTTTTAAATCGGACCAGTAGTTCCTGAGATTAGCGCGTTCAAACAAACAAACAAACTCTTCATCTTTATAATATTAGTATAGATTAACATATAACTTTTTTTTTTTTTTTAGCGACGTAAAATCATCAAATGACCCCTCCCGCTGTGGGTTAGCAGCGGTGAGGGAGTGTCAGACTCTTACTGACTAAAATCGTCGTGTTCCGTCATAAGCCTTTTATGTACCAGGGCCGCGGTATCTCTTTCGAACAACCCGCAGCCCCGGCAGGCCTTGGCCCTGCTGGGCCCCGCTGGGGTTGCTGACATCTCTTTGAGGAGCGCGTGGAACAACGCGCGCCGTCGACACGGGTCTGTCGTCTAGAAAGACAGAGGGACGATGAGCCACCCGAACTCACCGCCCACAGACCCACGCCTACGGTGGCCGGGAGTCATCTCGCGACACCCGGCGCCCATGGTGTCTACCTGGTCCAGCGCGGCGGCCGGGATGAGAGGTGCGAACTCTCTGGCGTTCCGCCTCCTCCTTCTCGAGCATGACCGCTTCGCAGAAGGAGGCGACGGCATCCCATTCCCTCTCGCCCCGGACCATGGCCTGAACCAGGGCCGGACGCGAGAGGTCGCCGCCGCCCAAAGCCTCGACGAGGACCCGGCGGTGCCCTTCCCATGCGGGGCACACCTGGACTGTGTGGTCCACCGTGTCCTCGGGGCTGTCCGCACAGTGGTGACACCCGGGCGCCTCCTCACGACCGATGCGGTGCAGGTACCTCCCGAAACAACCGTGTCCGGTGAGGACCTGCGTCATGCGGTACGTGAGGGCGCCGTGACTCCTCCCGAGCCACTCCTCAAAGAGGGGACTTACCGCCACGATGGTGGCGTGCCCTGCACTGGGTTGCGATAGTCGCTCCCTCCAGGCCACCATGAGATCGCGCCGGAGCTCCGCCCGCTGCGCGACAACTTGCCGCGGTAGCGGAGTTTCCCCCCGGCGCTGAGCCTCCTCGCGCCAGTCGTACAGGCGCAAGAAGACCCTCGCCTCCAGATCCCACGGTGGCAGTCCAGCAAGTAGGCCAGCTGCTTCGCGGGAGATCGTGCGGTACCCCCGGATTAGCCTGATGGCTATCACCCTTTGGGGCACGTTCAGGTAGCGTACAGCCCGCGGCCGTACCGAACGTGCCCATACCGGGGCCCCGTAAAGGGCCATGGACCGCATGACCCCCGCGTAGAGTCTGCGGCAGGGGGCGTTTGGGCCGCCCAGGTTGGGCAGGAGCCGCTTGAATGCAGCACCTGCCTTCTCCAGTTTGGGGCCCAAACGTCGGAAATGCTCGACGAAGTTCCACCGGCCGTCGAGGACGAGTCCCAGGTACTTCATCGCCCTCTCGACGCCGATGGTAACCCCCCCCACCGTGACTTGGGAGCCTGAAGGTGGCGCGTTCCGAAGCCCATGAAAGCACATGGCCTCGGATTTGTGCAAGGCCACCTCCAGTCCCAGCAGCTGGATCCTCTCGATGACTATCGCAACCCCGCGCGTCATTAAGTCGGCCGCCTCCTGGTGCGACCTCCCTTGTGCCAGAACCAGCGTGTCGTCAGCGTAGCAGACCACGCTGACGCCGCTAGGGAGGTCGGCGCGCAGCACCCAGTCGTAGCCGATGTTCCACAAGAGCGGCCCCAGTACCGACCCCTGCGGAACACCGCACGACATCTCTCGCCGGTTCCATTCCCCGTTGTGACCAGGGTAAATGATGGACCTATCCGACAGATAGGCCTCGACCACGCGACGAAGGTAGGTCGGCACCCGGTGATACCGGAGTGCCTCCCTGATGCAACTCCAGGGAAGGGTGTTGAAGGCGTTGGCGATGTCAAGAGACACCGCCAAGACGACCCCCCCCCGGGACACAGCATCCCCCGTCGTGAGAGCTCTCACGCGCATGATGGCGTCCACCGTTGAGCGCCCCTTGCGGAAGCCGAACTGGTGGTCCGCAAGGTCCGGCCCTATCCCCCCAAGGTGCGCGACGAGGCGGTGTGCGACAACTCGCTCAAAGAGCTTGCCCACCTCGTCGAGCAACACGATGGGCCGGTATGCGGACGGAGAGTCCGCAGGGCGCCCCGGCTTCCGAATGAGGACCAGTTTCCCCGTCTTCCAACGAAGTGGGAACTGGCCCCTCTCCAAACATGCGCTGAGAAGCCCCCTAAGTCGAGGCATGAGAGCCTCAAGGGCCAGGACCCAGGCCTTGCCAGGCAGGCCGTCAGGCCCTGGGGCGGTGTTTTTGGCTTTAAGCCTAGCCACCGCCACTCTCAGGTCCACCCCAGTCACCTCGGGGACATCGTCGTCGTCGGAAGTGTGGTCCGTCGTTGACACCGCGGGTTGCAGAGCCATGGGCGGGGGAGAGTGTTCCCCGCGCGAAGGGAACAGAGCGCTCACCACCTCCTCCACCAGCTGAGGCCGGAGACTCTGGATCAGCGGGGGGGCCCATGGGCGGAGCTTGCCCCGCACCATTTTGTACGGGCGCCCCCACGGGTCCCTGTCCAGAGACCCCAGCAGCTCCGCATTGGCCACCTCCTTGGCCTGGATGATGGCCAATTGGAGGGCGGTCTTCGCAGCTCTGTATCCCTCGTACAGCTCTGCTTCCCTGGCTTCTGCATCCGGAGGGTGGATGCGTAGCCTGCGGTGTCTGGTGTACAGGTGCCTCGCAGCGACGCACGCCTCTCGAAGGGCCGCGATTTCGCAAGACCACCAGTACACCTGGCGTCGGGCGCGTCCTGGCGGGACTCGGGGCATGGCCACGTCGCAAATTTCGGACATGGTCTCCCGGAACCACTCCGCCTCGTCGTTGATGTCGGCGGGCCTGTCCGGTGATGACACCCAGGCCTGCACGACTGAGGCTTCCAGGAGAAGCTCCCGGTCCAGATGTTTCAGCGCCCAACGTGGACCACTCGGGGTCTGCAGGACCGGCGCGCTAGGGTTCTGGGCGGAGACGTCAAACCGGATGTACCGGTGATCGGAGTAGGTCTCCACCCTCTCCTCCACGCGCCAGTCAAAGACACGCGGCAGCAGAGCGGGGCTGGCGAACGAGATGTCCACTACTGACTCGCCCCGCATCCGTACACACGTGGGGACAGAACCCCGATTGAGGACGACCAGGCCTGCTTCCAGCGCCCAGTCCTCCACCATCCTACCCCGTGCATCTGTGCGTCGGGAACCCCAGGCCAAGTTCTTGGCGTTGAAGTCCCCTAACACTATCACGGGGAGGGAATAACTTCCGACGACGACGGACAACTCCAGGAGGGAGTTGTGGAACTCGGCGAGAGTTCGGCTCGGGGAGAAGTACACCCCCACGACGACTATCTCCCCGAACCGTGCTGCGACGCAACCCCTTCCACTCTTCACCCCTTCGAGGGAAGGAGTACCAGCGGCGGCCGACGATATGATGGTCACTGAGCCGCTAAGGTCCTTAACCCAGTCATCCCTGGGAAGGACAAAGTACGGCTCAGCGACCACGGCGATGTTGATCGACCACTGCGCCATGCTTTGGAGCAACAGATCCTGGGCACGGGCGCAGTGGTTGATGTTCGCCTGGAGGAAGCGTAGTGGAGCCAGGCTAGCACTCCATCACGTCTTCCTCCTCTTCAGACGCGGGCGCTGCGGCAGCAGCAGCGGCGACGGCGTCGACAGCGGCGGCAGCGTTGGAGGCGGCGGCGGCCGCAGGAGCTGCGGTGGTGGCCACTGCGGAGGTGGTGGCGGCGGCGGCGACGGACGGCCGGCCCTTGCCCTTACCCTTGGTCTTGGCGGGTGGGGCACAGGACTTGCTCCCTGCCCGGTGTTCGGCCGGCTTGCCAGCAGCCGCGCATGCAGTGCAGTGCGGCGCGGCGCTACAAGCCACGGCCTTGTGTCCGGGCTGACCGCAGCGGAAGCAGAGGGCGCTGCGGTCGACCTCCGAGGTGCAACGAACACCCACATGATGCCCGACGTGGCATCGGAAGCACCTCAGGGGTCTAGGGTCCAGCAACTTGACCTGTGCCGACACCCAACCAACGAGCAACCTACGGCCGTCCACTATGGTCTTGGCCGCCACCACGGGGCAGCTCACCGTGACGGTGCACGTGCCCCTAAGGTCGGGACGTATGGTGCCCGCCTTAACTTCGTCGGCGGAGCACCCACCCGTCCTAGCGACGGCGGCCACCACCTCCTCGGCAGTAACTGAGTCGTCCAGGCCCATGATGCGCAGATCCGCGCACTTGTGGGGCCTGGAGACTCGGGCGTCGTCCGCACTTATGGACGCCCTAAGCCTCTCGGCTAGAGCGTCTGCGGCGGGCCCACTGGCCGCTCCTGGGACCTCCAGCATTCGGGCGCCCGTTGCGGTCACCCTGAGCCGGAGGCCAGAGGTGATACCTAGCTCCTGCAGGTTCACCGCCTCCTTTGCTTGGGCGAGCACGTCGCGGTACGACACGCCCCTTTTGGCCGCGTCCGGCTGTAGTGTGACTACTACAGCCGCGGTCTTGGGGGCGCGGAGTTGCGCCGCGGCGGCTCGCTGTCTGCGCCGCTGTTTTTGGGCCTTCTTTTTGGCCGCTTTGGCCGCCCTCCGTCTCTTTCTCCTTTCCCCCACCACCTGCCACTCAGACTCAGCGGCAGAAGAGGTGGGGGCCGCAGACGGTGTCGGCTTCGGAGGGCTCTTCGCCACTGGTGCCGACGACGGAACCGGTGCTGATGTTGGCACCAGGGCCCTCTGCGCCTGGACCGCTGTTGCGGCCTTGGGCTTTGGCTGGGCGGCCGCCTTCCTGGGCGGCCCGCTCGGCGCCGCCACAGGTGGCTTGTTCGGCGGTCCCCTTCTGGGCGGGGGTGCCGCTGCAGCCGCAGCCGCATAAGAGGCCGCTGGGGGCTTCGGCGCCGCGAGGGGAGGCCGTAGGACCCTGCCCTCCAGGATGGAGAAGCGGGCCTGGAAGGCCGCCATCTCCTGCCGAACCAGGGCTAGGACCTGGCTCTCCACCGGGGAGGACTGCGGCCGCTGTGAAGTGGTCCCGCTGCGTTCGGCCTCCTGCTCTCTCATCTTTCTAAGGTCCGCCCGTAGACTCCTGTTCTCCTCCAGGAGCGAGTTCAGGGCGGCCGTGAGACGAGCCACTTCCTCTCGCAGCTTGGCCAGATCGCTCTTTGGAGCCTGACCGAAGCTTGCTTCGGCTGCCGCAATGATTGTGGCCGAGGCCGAGTCAATCGCCTTCTGTTTGTTGGCCTTAAGACGCTTTTGGGACACGCCCTTGAACGCGGCCGCCACCGTCTTGGCGAAGTTGGCCCTCCGCTCCTGGTCAGAACCGACGGCCGCCGAGTCCTCCTCGGAGGAGCTCTGTTGAGCTGCTCCGCCCTTATCCTTGGGCGCCTCAGCGACCCTCCCCTTCTCCGGCCTCCGGTCGGCCTTTTTGGCCGGTGCCCTGCGGCCACCGGAGGAAGACCCCAAGTCGTCCTTCTTCCTCTTTAGGAAGGCATCGACTCGGTGGTCCTTCTTGCTTTGGGGGACCCTGAGGTCTCCCGCCGCTCCATCGCTGGATGCGGACTCGGAGTCCGAGTCCTCATCCCACTCCCTTACTTCGTCTATGTTTTTTTGTTTTGTGTTCAGTTCATCCATTCAGTTCCCACGATTATGAGAGCAACTATTCGTCCACCCCGGCAGTGGCCTCATACCGGGGCAAGCCTACATACTGTTGGGGGTGGCTGGCCCCAACAGGGGGGAGCGCTAACGACCGTGTCCCCCACGGCCATTCATCCCCTCGCCGCGCTCCCGAAACTTGGGATTGGGTGGTTTTTTATCTAAGAGGTGTCCTTCCTCTGGGCCGGGCGGTTAAGCCAAGCCCTCGGCGGCGGCATTAGGCATGCCTCCGTCTGCTGTCCAGCCATCCCGGCTCAGCAGACCCGCCAAAAGGTTTGCTCTTCGTTGTACGAAGAGCAAACGAGCACCGCGTCAGTGCGCCTGCACCTCTGCGGGTATGGCCGCATCCTTGCCATGTCCACAAACGTCGACTGGTCAGGAGCGGCCCCTCCCTGGGTCCCTCTTTGTCTGGCCTCTCCCCTGAACCTTTCCGGCATGAGTATCTCTACCGGCAGAGCTTCAGGATCATTGAGGCACGCAAGCCCCACCACGACGACAACGTGGGGACCCCCTCGGTGGGGGATTAACATATAACTGAAGCACAGAAATAAAATTGGGATAAGTGCAGGAGGATGATGATGGACTGGAGCACAGAAATTCCAATGAAATCAAACCTACATGTAGTAGCTTCTTCTTTGTTAGGTTTACCTGCGAAAGAAATTAGTTTATCATCATTGTCAGCACATTCATATCGATCCAGTGTCGAATATCACTCTTTACATGTACCATCAGTCCATAAGATTCAGTCCTTATCTTCGGCAGCCTCTTTTAGAGTCCAAATATGTTCACCGACCTCATTAATAAGACCTACTTAGATATTAGATATGTATTATTTAAGCAATAGCCAATAGCATCCTTTTAAGGATGGTCCTATTAAATCACATATCGTCACTCATATCAGTAACTCAAGATATAGGCATAGGGCAAGGTCATTACTCATTGTTTTAAACAATAACTATTTAGTACCTATGACCACGTAGTTTCTCGACTTTGGACTCGAGTGCTTTGTGATCGATCTTTTGTTTCGATTCCGATTAATCGATGATGTTATATCGTTTAGTAGCACACGGCACAACTATGACTCGGTTATGTTTAGAAATATCGATTACTATTTAGCTGATTTTCTATCACGACGTGAGAGTATTTTAACATCTACTTACTCTGAGATAATGAGATCATATTTAAATTTAAACGTTGTATTGTTTATTTGCATATTTCCTTGCGTGGTTGCTATCGTAATAGCGATTGTTACAATATTGGATTGAAGCGTTTCTAACTTCTTAAGAGGTTCCTAAAATTGATATTCTGGACAAAGAGTTATGTTCTATCTTCCTTCACTTGAAATAATTATAAGCCGGTTCTCACTCAGTAAATAGTATATCAGACTCAGTAAGACCCAATCACACTCCAATTATGAGTCTGTGCATTTAGAATCTCAAACTGAGTGAAATAATGAAACCTGATCCTGTTCGGATGTTGTTTCCAGCTCTTATTACCACCATTATCTGATATTAATCTATGCAAATGGCCATAGCCAATGATCTAGACAATACGAGGTAGAAAGCACACGCATATTGTACTGTGAGAAACTGTGCTGCGATACCGGATCACACACTTTCCATATGAAATTGGCTTCCGACATGAAACTGCCGCGTGTAAACACTATTTCTACAACAAACAATGGATACTGTGTTCTTTGGTTCTGTAGGGAATTTATTATAGGACAACTAAGAAATTTAAAATTGGGGAAAAAAAATATCTGAAACGCCCAAATTCAGTTACCTTGTTTTCAAGTTGTTTGTGAAGTCACTACTCCTTTTTGTTTTATCTATTTAAATATAGGGAAAGGATATTCCTAAGACATCAATTAAATATAAAAATCCAGCACGTCCACCTGGGATAATGCTAGAAAATTCGGCACGGAAAACCCAACACATACCTACCATTCTTGCCACTAAAGAGCAATGGGGGAGTCAAAGTTCAAACTCATAATGGCACCCACCACTACTAGACAACAATCTATAGGTCCCACTTCCTCTTTAAACCCCATATGTAGAAAATTATGACACCTCATACAATTACAGGGGTTCTCCAAGTCTTGGTATCCAGTCCATTATGAAGCAATAATGAAATTAATTAAACATTCCCGGTACGAAAGCAGGGCTTTCGCCACGTGGCTAATAGCAACTAATTGAGAGGAATGGTACCCGCTGCTGGTAAGCGGTTGCTAAATGTATTAAGTTTGTTTAATTAAGTAATGTACTTGATGTTTGTAATGTTATTTAATTTGAATATTATTTACATCTGTGCTTGGGGTACCTACTTAATTATTGTAACCCTACTTTTAGGTCCAATCCAAATCAAAAAGGAAACAACCAAACCACTACTTTTATACTTAACTAGCTTCTGCCAGCGGTTTCACCCGCATCCCGTGGGAACCCCGGCACGGACCCGGATAAAAGTAGCCTATAACCTTCCTCGATAAATGGGCTATCTAACACTGAAAGAATTTTTCAAATCGGACCAGTAGTTCCTGAGATTAGTGCGTTCAAACAAACAAACAAACTCGTCAGCTTTATAATATTAGTGTAGACTAGCTTCTGCCAGCGGTTTCACCCGCATCCCGTGGGAACCTCGGCACGGACCCGGATAAAAAGTAGCCTATAGCCTTCCTCGATAAATGGGCTATCTAACACTGAAAGAATTTTTCAAATCGGACCAGTAGTTCCTGAGATTAGCGCGTTCAAACAAACAAACAAACAAGCAATCAAACAAACAAACTCTTCAGCTTTATAATATTAGTATAGATTGGTAGCCCACTCCGGCTGCGCTTGAGGTGTTAGTGCTGCATGAAAATCTGTGCAGAAGTTTTAGATCAATAACAAACTGACAGACAGATCCGATCAGACTTTGTTTTGTAATATGTGGTGTTGACAAACCTTTACAAAAATTCCCTTAGTTTTAGTTCAACAAACCGTTCTTTGCTTATTTATTCTTCTACAAAATTGTACGGTATCCTAAACCGCTTGTATCGATTATTTTGCATATAATCACCGGGCAGTCACGGCAGCCTATATTCGTACGATTCACCTTGAGCACACGACATCGTGTTACAGTTTAATATGTCATGCTCCTATTTGTAGGAAGTTACGTCAGTATCATGTCACACGCATTAAGATCTGGTTTAAAATAAGATATTTATGACTTGGTGTAAGATATATTAGATAGATGGGCAATGTGTTCGTAGAAACTTGGGCTAACGGACTTTTGTTTGGAGCATTCCTGTATTATATTCTTTAGAGAAATGCTGCATCTCATAGATAATTCACCTATAGATACTACTAAATTATATAAATCTGAAAAGGTTGTTTTAATGTGTTCAGAGTTGATTTGAAAAATCATTTCCGGTCAGATAGGCCATTTTCGAGGCAGGCCATAGGCTGTCCGGGGAGGCGCAGTAGTTCCCACAGAACGCGGGTGAAACATAAAAATAAAAGATAAATAAAAAAATAAGTAGTTAACACAAGTAAAAACATAAGAATATTTGCTTAACGTTCGCATCCAAAATAATCCACTACGCATTTCCCCGACTTCCAAAGAAAACTCTTAAGTTCCACAGGAAGGCTTTGTTAAAACCCCAAACAAATAAGGAAAGGGGTTAATGAAATACTAAAATACATTAATTAATATAAAAAACACCGACCTGGACCACTGGGGCCGGATAACTAGATTTACACGGCGATTCGCCTACCAAATTAACTGGAGAGTACAAGGCATAAGATGCAGCGACTTTGCTGAAAAATTGCAGAATTATGTTATGTACACTTAATTGTTTAAAAATGCTGAAAATATACTGATTTGCATTATAGCTGAGTGGCAAGCGTTGTTATATCGGTATCAAGCCATTTTCAAAAGCGGAATAATGTATGCAAAAAATGTAGGAACTGATACATATCGAAAAAAATCTCGATTAAAGCTGTTAGTAATCGCAAATCCGCCTCAAGAAAGCGTGATAGGCTGATCAAACTCAGTATGTGAAGAGGCCTGTGTCCTCCTTTTTTAAAGGCTCCCTAATTACTGAACCGATTTGAAAAATTTCATACACTGTTGGAAAGCTACTCTCTTCCCAAGTAACATAGGCTATATTTTATCCCTGTTCGGACCTATCCCTGAGTAGTTCCCACGGGGCGTGAAAATGGCTGGTTTAAAATAAAGGAGCAATTCTTTAAGACATTCCCGCGATCGGTTTTGACTCGTACCAATAACAAGAGTGCAAAATACTCCATAGTCATTTCAGAGGGAAAAAGGTTAAAAGCGAGGCGCAAACACCTCCCGGGTGTTAATATTGTAGCCTGGCTTGGCTTCTTAAGCGTTACAAATGGGAATGCATTATATTTGCCTGCTTTTATTTCGTTAAAAGGTCGGCAGCGGATTATTAAATACCATTCGTGGGTTTGTTTTTTTAAATGACGCCATTTTGTTTTCGGTTGTTATGGTATTATTTTAAAAGCCAAACAAGTCTAATATTTTTTTTAGCTTGTTTTTTCTTTTTAGCTTATTATGGTGGTGTTATTTGTTTAAGATAGTTTCAGTGTTATTTTTACATGCTATAATTTTGTAAGAGACAAGAAAGTTTATATACAGCTACAATTTTTATTTTTATATTCGATCTACTATACATTTTTTTCCTATTCATTCCGTGTAGCATTTTCTATCTATTCGCAAAGATTTATCGTTTTACGACTAAGTATCACGTGAGTGCATTCACGATACTCAATTAATATGCAAGCGAGTGTAAACAGCAATTATTGAAAAAAAAAATATATATTCGTGCACAATATCGGGGAAGCATAAAAATATTTGTGTTGCTGTATTCATTAACCCAATTCGGTACTGAAATTGTAGTTGTAAAATTATCAATTTGATTACTTATTAGTCTGCAACGAAATTCTAAGTCATGGACACTAGACAATGGGTAGGAACTCGTCTGTTTAAATCTGTGTAGGCAGAATACTTATCGTAGGAAGACATGGAGAAGGTCCTATAGGATGCAAGAATTGATACAATTCTATAACCAATTTGTAGGTATGTAGTAGTAACGTGACACATAGCTGAAAACTTTTATCGATACTTTGAAAGGCGCTCTATCCAGATTATAGCAGTGACCTTATTTAAATCAGCAATGATCTATTTCTTCAAAGTAACATTTACACGAAATATTATTAGCTTCCCTGACCCATGAGTCATATTTGATACACACCGAATGTCTAACTATTGTGAATTCACCGTGGCCAGTGAAGTGGTTAAAATATTCTTCAACCAAAGAGGTTTGCTAGTATATGTTTAATGTCTTTGCCAAAAATCCAAAATGTAACTAAAACCAGTAGCATTCCCCACCCAAGTTACACGCTCAGTAGACACTCCGTGCGTCCACAAATATCAAGCATACGTGCTATAAAATATGGCACATTAAAGCAAAAAGTTCAGTTTATAAACAAAAGCAACAGTGGCCTGCATGGCCGCCATTCGAAAGCCATTACTCGGGAACACGACACCATCAGCCGTGGTAAACACCATGGGTTTAGGGAACTGGATCTGGTAGTGTTTTGAGCGCACTTTGTTGGAACTTTTGGGTGTTGGTTTGCATTTTAAGAAGCAGTCATAAAATGCAGATCTTATCTGGATGTATTTTTGCCACATTAGTGTGAAGAAGTGCACTGCAGTGCGAAGAATCAAACACACTCAATATCATACACTAGCTTCTGCCAGCGGTTTCACCCGCATCCCGTGGGAACTACTTCCCGTACCGGGATAAAAAGTAGCCTATAGCCTTCCTCGATAAATGGGCTATCTAACACTGAAAGAAATTTTCAAATCGGATCAGTAGTTCCTGAGATTAGCGCGTTCAAACAAACAAACAAACTCTTCAGCTTTATTAGTATAGATACATAATACACTCTGTGCAACTACTCATCCTCGTACATACAACAAATGTTTCTTGCACACCTTTGCGTCACCAATGGCTTGCGTTCTATGTGACTTGACCACAGTGCAATTTAATTTCCATATTTAGGGTTTACGTCTATCTTTCTCACTTCGCATATGACAGCTGCTACGTAGCTTGTTTTCTGCAATTTCTCACCACACCTCCATATATCTACACCCAACAACAGCTTAGCACATCTAGTACACCCTAACTCTTGTAAAAAACCTTAGTTGTCATAAATCTGCATTAAGTTTAGCGCGGCAGTGGTGCGCGGAGTTATGGCACCAGTATTGCCAACAGGTGTACTGTGTGCTCTGCTGGTGGTAGAATATGCAGTTTCTTCTATAACGGGGTGTTTGGACAGGGTTGTTGCTGTTTTCAGTAAAAATGTGTGTTTCTAGATGAGAAAATTACCTCAGGCTTATATGTCATGTTATAAAACTAAAATATATGTACCTATTTTAGTTTTCGCGCAGGTGTAAAACATTCTGAAACAATAAACAATTCCTAATTTTGGTTCCCTACAAAAATATCAAACACAATCTTATTAAAATCAATAAAAAGAAAAGGCGCAAAATAGTTTTAGTAACAAAAGTTTTATTAACATTCATAATCGATAATACAGAGCATTAAACTATACATAAGGTATAATTAATATTACTTTGTATAGTATTAAAATCATTAATAATTTGCAGGTCGATATCACTAGCATTGCACAAAGTAATCTTATTAAGTGAATGCAATAATACACCCTCCCCATTCAAATATCTATGTTGAGGGTGAGTTCACATCTAGAGGTGTATAGTTATCGGCACGGATATTGAGCTCTCGGCGGAAGAGTGGGGATCGCTTTGCGCACTGTACACATAAGGCAATAAACCAATAAATCGCTTCTGCGCAGGTGAAGGTCAGGGCTCAATATCCGTGCCGCTAACTATACTCTATGTTTGGCAAGAATTTAACTAAAGATATACAATCTTGATATGACTTTTTGTTTCAAAAACCAGTTTAAAAATAATATAATGTCGGGACATCTTTCACACACGGTTGGTTAGCCCCACGCTAAGTTATTAACTTGTGTTATGGGTTCTAACACAACTGATAAACTACATATAGCTACATATATACATATTTATAAATACATATTGACCACCCAGAACACGGCCAACAAGCATGCTCATCACACAAATGTCGACCGAACCGGGAATCGAACCCGGGACCTCAGGTTCGGCAGTCCAGCATAGTGACCATTGCGCCATCGAGGTCGTTTTTTTTGTAAAAACAGTAATAACACTTACTTAACCAATAGAACCATTATTTTAAGTAGCAATCTATTTGTATTTGTTTGTGTAAAATGTTCTACATGATTACTTAAAGTTGTTGATAAGTTAGTCTCCAAAGCTACGCTACCTATATCTTTCTAGGCAGAAACAGAAAATTTCCCACACGGAGGTTCTGTTTAATAAACTTTTTTCTCACAACTGGCTATTACCAAAGTCATCGTATCTTTTCTTAGCTCGATGTTCCTAAAAAATTGCCTCATCCGAATTGAGAATGATAAAACTATACTAATGGTATGCTATAGGTAAGAGCGTACAAATAAAGATTTCATTTTCAGCGTACTTATCCTTCACTTTTTTATGTTTTCGCAACGACACTTATGTCAACTTTATATTAAGTACACTTTTAAATTATTAAGTAACAAATATAAATTAAATTATATTGTTTGCTAAATATTTAGCCCCAACGTAAACGTAGCCTTACCCGCGTGCCCGCTGGTGGCTCGCCGCGTAGATTTCATAAACCCATGATTTGTGGCCGCACCCTATTGGGGGACTCACTTACTATATTATACGTAGCTGCTGTTACCGATTATTTCAAAGGGTGTAAAAGATACTGATATATTTACGGGGAAAGCGTACATTTAGAGACGTTTGTTTACATATATGTGTTTAAGTTAACCTTTTATCGTATCAGTGACTATTAAGTACAAACTGGCTTTGATTAAGCTGCATTACCATATGTTTTTTTACCGTTTTCTGAAAAACCAAGATTTAGTTAGAAATAATTTTATTAAAACATACATAGAAAAAAAAAAAAAAAAACATACCGGCCGAATTGAGAACCTCCTCCTTTTTGGGAAGTCGGTTAAAAAAACATACCACACCAAAATTCAAAGTCACACAAAATCCTTCTTCATCAACGTTTTCAGCCAACACAAAAACAAAAGACAAATCACCGTAATCTACCAATAAATACCACTAACAAATTGCTTTTATCAGAAAAGGCTATAAATATCTTCTAGTTAGCTCAGCTTTAAAACTATAGGAAGCTATAAAAATGTCCAAAGTTTAATGAGGCGGCCCGCACACCTGTTGTCGTTGGAAGAACTCTTAGCTAAGTTTAAACTTGGAACAGCTTTATGGCCAGACGGGAAAACTGTCTGGTCTATACTCTTTTGTTTTGTCTATGATTTCTTGGATAGATAAACTGTTGGTTTCATAAAAGATTTGTCTTGGTAATAGTTTGCGTTTTATTGTTTGTGAGAAACTGTTGTTTAGGCCATGTTTAGGTCTGGAGTTCTCATGAGTTGTAAGTTTAGTCACGACATAATAATTACCTATGTATATGTTAACTAACTGTGTACTTAATCTAATGAGTCCTAGCAAGACTTCAGATAGATGTGAACCAAAACCACCTTACATAATTATGTAGATACTTACTTCGTCACCTAAAAAACAAGAACGAAACGCCTCATATGCCACTGAACTGTCACAAAACCAAACGCAAAAAGTACTCCCCCACGATTCAACGACAGGCCATTTACCTAAAAAACCAGTAAAGACAAAAAAGAAACAAAAACTCAATTTTGACACCGAAAATCCTTCTAATCCCATCTCAACTTGTTCCAAATTAAACTTGGCACCATCAAAAAATTTCCCGTCATAATCCCGTAATCACGACGGGTTTGCGTATCGTAACTTTTTTAATTATTTCTGGCAAAGGTACGACAACTAATTATCACGTGTAAATGAACGTGTCTAAGTTTTGATTAATAAGGTTGCATTATTTAAGCTTGTCGGATAAAGTTGGCTGGAAACATGGAGTAAGGAAAGATTAGCGGAGGTGCCATAATGTAGGTATGTCTGGCGCTTACCTCTAGGTCAAATACGTTAGGTGGGAATGGCAGTAACATTCCTCGAGCCCCGCACACCAGCATTTTCTCGCAATACATTCTTAGGAGATTTTCCGCTATGGCACCTCCGCTAAGTAATTTTGTTCTCCATGGCTGGAAATGTGGGCCCGCAAGTCATTGGCGATGTAATTTGTTACCGAATTAATCATTTTGGGTGTAAGTTTTGACGTGGCCAGTGATGTGTGTTGTGAACTTTGATAAGGTTGATGAACGTGACTAAAATTTTTGGAATTTTCCTACGTTAACTACATATATTATACGTAACTTATACAGACAAAGTTACATTAAAAATACGCACAAATTTGCCTAATTTAATGCTATTTGTTTATACATTTTATGACTCAAAAGTGGAAATAAGCTGTGTTTTGAAAAATAAGAAAACCCGACCGGTTTTTTTGATGAAACCCAAAATTGCCTAGATCAAAATTATGCTTAATAACTTCCAAATCATAATTAAGCATACCTACTTAACTAAGAAGGTAATAACCTCCGAAACATGCACTTAATATTAGAGTACCCCTCAAGCATAAGTTGCGTCAAGTTGAGTGTAAGTTAAACCGAGCAATTTATCAAGCGACAGGTGTTAGCGGCTAATGTACCGCTCTAACTTAGCTCAACTTAGCGCAACTTGTAGCTATGAGCCGAAAACTTAGTGTTCGCAAAGTTTGCCATCGCGATCGCCAGGAATGCAATTCGGTAATACAAGGAGTTTCAAGTTTGACCGTGGCTTATGAAATATGTGACAAATGAGCAGTTATCGCTGAATAATTTTTATATTGGAATAGCTTATGATTTTGTCTCTCGGTTACTTTATAAAAATCTATTTTTTGGGTGTCGGTTAGGTATGTGTTGGTTGGATAATCTTTCCATTTCCATTCCATTCCAATTTCCATAAATGTAGAGAAAAATTAAGATTATTGCTTCAAATAGCTTTTTTACTAACACCTAGAAAATTACTTCCTAGTTAAAACTTACTAACTAAACTAAAACTTACTACTTATGTAATTAGTATGCTTTATTGATGAAACGACGCTACCGCCTGGCGCCAGTTAAATACACTGCCGATAGCTTTTGACCAATACAGTGAGTAATTACTCACTAGGTTAACAGTCTAGTATTTATTTTCTAGTCGTGGTGGCCTAGTGGGCAAAGAATAGTCGTGGTGGCCTAGTGGGCAAAGAACCAACCTCTCGAGTATGTGGGCGCGGGTTCGAATCCAGGTCTGGCAAGTACCAATGCAACTTTTCTAAGTTTGTATGTACTTTCTAAGTATATCTTAGACACCAATGGCTGATAAAAAGGTGAAGGAAAACATCTTGAGGAAACCTGGACTATATAGTCTGAAATCACCAACCCGCATTGAGCAAGCGTGGTGATTAATGCTCAATCCTTCTCCGTGTGAGAGGAGGCCTGTGCCCAGCAGTGGGACGATAAAAAGGCTGTAACTGTAACAGTCTTGCATTATGCATCATAAATATGGACCAAACAAATCCCTACTGCAACAATTACGTGCATTTACTCCCTGACAAATCGTATTACATCACAACAAATCACTCAATACATGTATAAAACTCGTCAAACAAACAAACAAACAGGTAAACAGATGAAACTTGTTCGCGAAGTAATAAAAGCTGCAAGTTTCCATGGCATGATATTGGACGGTCTTATAACTCCTGTCCTTATTAACTACTTACTAATATTATGTATGGGAAAGTGAATTTGTTTGTCACGCGTTCGTAAAAAACGGCCGAACTGATGAAAGGCATATAATAGCATGTTCTAAGATGGTCCAATAGAAACACTGTTTTTTTTGTTGTTTAATTTATGTTATGGTCGTATTCAATTTATGTTTGTGTGACTAAATAAATAATTTAAATGGTGTATATGGTTTGCTAGTTTCTATATGATAAACTAGCTTCTGCCAGCGGTTTCACCCGCATCCCGTGGGAACTACTTCCCGTACCGGGATAAAAAGTAGCCTATAGCCTTCCTCGATAAATGGGCTATCTAACACTGAAAGAAATTTTCAAATCGGACCAGTAGTTCCTGAGATTAGCGCGTTCAAACAAACAAACAAACAAACAAACTCTTCAGCTTTATAATATTAGTATAGATGGGTATTTTCATCATTTTAATTATCTTATCCAGCGGTTTCACTGGCGTCCCAAGAAATCTACTTCCCGCATCTGAATAAAAAGTCACCTAACTGATATTCTGATGTATAAACTGAGTATATTACCAATCACTAACAAGTTTCTTTAAAAAAATATCCCAGTAAATCCTTACTTTCACACATTTTATAACACTGTGATATCATTATATGGTCTAAGCAAATAGTTTGGAAGCGATGGAAACCGGGGGAACCAGCTAGTCTTCACCCGTGATATCTGATTTAGTCTAATAAAGTGGAGTACATACGACTGGCTATGATTGGGTTCAGTGGGCTGTGTGAACGCGAGTTATTAGTTGCAAGGGTGTCTGTGTATACCCGGGTTTATTCAACCGTGTTATAAGTGTGATCCGAATTAAATTGTTTATGAAAAATTGGTTTTTGGAGTGGTTTGTTGTGTTGCAGTTTGGTTATTGAATACACTTGATTGTTTACCTATCTATAATCACACCAAAAACATTAAATGTAAAAAAAAGCCTAGCCTCTACGCAATTATTCCACCGTAAAAAGTTTTGAGATCGCATAGAGGCCAAGTCCTGTTCAACTTTATTTGTAATAATAAGTCAATATTTTGTGACTATATCAATAATTTTGTTTACATTACAATAATATAGACTAGCTTTATAAAAACTTCTGGAATCAATTTATTTGTCTGTAAGTTAGGCTGTCACGCTGAAATAATTAAATTGAAAGGCACATTAAGTGGTACTATTTAGTTTCCAAGTTGATTGTTCCCAAGAGCCACGACCCAAAGCGTGACTGCTAGTTACCTATATAAATAAATATGACATTCTCAAGATCTACTTTAGGACAATTTGGAATACATACTTTCTTACCACATATATTTAATCTAGAATCGTGTTCAAAAAAAGTTCCCAATCAAACTTTTAGGAACTCTGTTGACGTCACAGTTCACAACACGCAACACCTCAAGGTCAACCAAAGGTGTAAAAGGGTATTAACTAATAGCATTGTTCACATGGAAGTGTTTTGAACCTAGGCCACGTAGGCTAGAGGACTTGTGTGTTGGTATGAGACCAGCCAACCGTAAGCTTTGGATGATACACTGAGAGGAAATGGATATTAAAAGTTGGTTTCTAATTCCCTAGCTTTTTATAATTTTTAAGCGAAAAAATCGCATTAGAAAGACACAAGCCGCAACTTACACAATTAGGTACATACAAATTCACCTATTCTGAAAAATAAGTTGTTATGAGAAAACACCAGTGTTTACGACATAATTTTAAAGATGACGATCGTACTCTATTAGACGGAATATTTTTTTATATATTTGCATTTGTCAAATGAAAAAAACCCCAGTGCCACCGCTGGGCACATAAAAGACTGAGATGCATCAACAAATGATCATCCATTTTTTACCTGCTTAGGTTTTTATCTATGATGTTGAACTCAGTTTCTAGTCTAACTGGATGGAGAGACCTGGGCAACACTGTACCCTTGCATTTGTCATTTTAATTTCTGTCATAACATCTTCTTTATAAATGAACAGCTCCATGTATAACCCAATCTTAACTCTCTTGGGAGTGTATCGAGTTGGCGACACAAACAGTTTAAAAGTGTCGTCCACACGCGACTGGCTCTGGCAGCTAATATTGTGCGGCTACAGGCCACGGGCTACAGGCTATCGGCTATCAGCCGTAGCTGGCTGACTTAGAGTAGTGAAACCACTGGAACTGCCAAGAGTAATGTCTACGAAAAAGTGTTAAGTAATTTATGCTCGGGGTGCAACGCAATAAATAATGATGGCATTTTTTTGGTGGGAAATTTTCAAATGGTCCCTCCACTGTAGTTGCACTAAAGGAAATTTAGGCTCTTACTGAATAAAACCCACCATTTTCCTTCTGGACCCTACAGTGTACTAGTGTGGTAACGCTTTCGAACGTCTTGCAGCCCCGGTAGGTAAAGTGATGGCCCCCTCATGCATGTAACGCACACTACAAAATTGTCTAATATGTAGGTACATTCAAGTATGAGCGGTGCTGCAGCAGCTGCTCTTACTTTACCTTTGGCAGTGGGGAAGGTAAGGCAGGGGCGTCTCCAGTTGATTAAATTATCTAAGCTAGCGGTCGGCTATCGAGAGCAGCCGAGATTGAGAGATTGTGAGACTATTCATTTCTGTACACAATCTATTATGACTTTGGATTATGTTGTTTTTTTGTTTTTATGGGTTAAAAGATTGGCATAAAAAGAAACGCATAAAATTGTGTTATATTGGTAGGAATGGAGGTAAAATGGTGAGGTAAATAAAGCAAGATAGGAAAAACACATTGTTTCCCTAGTTGCTGCTTGAGAACTTTATGCTTATAACTAATGATTAGATACCAGTTCTCGTAAGTGCAATGAGGCTTTTTCCTAGAAAACAGAAACAGCATCATCATTAAACTTACAAACACTTTGTGAACGGAAAGATATTAATTCTTAGAACAAGATATCTGATCCATTTACCCTAACGTCACATACAAAGCCCGAACACCCAATGTTTTGCAAGAAGTCACGAAGTCTTCTTCGGGCCATAAAAACCGCGAGTGATACAATCGCGTTAATTAGTACAAGCGACTAATCTTGGTCCTTTGATGCTAATTACATGTTATTTACTCCGCAATCAACGACACTCCCTTCACACTGATTATACACATACTTCCGATGGGGCCATGAAAGTAGCGGAGTAGCGGAGTCAGGTGATAAAATTAACTCGCATTTTCTAAAGCATCGATCGTAATTATTTGAAAACGAAACATAAACGTCACGAAACACCCAAATAACCTTTTGGAAAATCACAACTAGCTGTTTCTCGCAATGAACTGGCATCCCGAGGGAACTACATTCTTCTAATACTTTCATCTTTTCGTAATCTGATAATTGTAATATTCTAAACAAAAAAAAAATTAAGCCAAGTATTTTTTGAGTTCATTCGTTACATTTTTCCCCCTTATAATTTATAGTGTAGAAACGCAATATTTGCTAACGAATTACCCACACCCGCCCGCTGGCTTCATGGCCACACCAGGTAAATTAGCTTGCTCGCATTAATAGCATCTCGATCGGGCCCGCGCGTTCAGTGGCCATGCACTCACTTCAACCGTGAACTTACACTACATAAGTTGTTTTAATTACTTATAAGTATTTAAAGTAGAGGTATTAGAGGTACTTAGAGGGGTCGTTGTCGGATGTAACTTACCTTAGTTTTTAACCCCCGACGCAAAAACGACGGGGTGTTATAAGTTTGACGTGTGTGTGTGTGTGTGTGTGTGTATGTGGCATCGTAGCTCCCAAACGGATGATCCGATTGTAATGCGGTTTTTTTTGTTTAAAAGGAATGTCATTCGGGAGTGTTCTTAGCTATGTTTGGTGGAAATCGGTTCAGGTCTTCAAGGTCATCAGCTCGTTTGTAAGGTGTGATAGGAACGTTACACGTTTAGTTTACTTGCAAGCATATGTGGGATCTGAAATTTGAAAAACTAATGTCTTCTGGAACCACTGAGCTGGTCTGCTGTTAGGGCACGAAGATAGGAGACGTAACCCTGAACTGCCTTTTAGTAAACCCATCGAGTTTGGGCTCGTTGAATTTGTCTTGACGAGTTCTCTTCATGTTTCTAATTGACGAGAACCTGATGCTGGAAATGGGATATTGCGGATGAAACCCTGGAATGCCGGAACGAAACCCTGGAATGCCGGAATGAAACGGATAAACCGATTTATATTTTCGCTGAAAATCTAGAATGACCAAAGGTTAATCTTTATTGTTTCTCAATCTGTGCAATTCTCCCAGATCCAGTTTGTCATGAGGATTGTTAAACAGCTTCCTTTGGCCGAGATCGTCTATAGCGACCCCATCTTAAAATAAAATAAATTAAATGAAGGAAAAATTAAGGAGCTCCTTCAAAAAGCATGAAATAAAATTAAATTATAAATTTAAAAAAACCCCCGACCCAAAAAAGTACGCAATTATTATGACAAAAGGTTAAAAACGCTAAACCCTACAAAAAGCAAAAAATAACTTTTAACACTACGTAAGTACCAACTAAAGCATGTCAGACTAAACTCAATTTTAACGTGTCGGGGGACCGCTTTTTACCTTCAAAAATACTTACATAAATCAAATGATAGGTACCTACCTAATTACAACATTCGTATATAAAAAAAACACGAATCTTAATTAGATAATTAGAGCGGTCCCCCGACACGACAAAATTTAGTTTAGTCTGACATGCTTTAGTTGGTACTTACGTAGTGTTAAAAGTTATTTTTTGCTTTTTGTAGGGTTTAGCGTTTTTAACCTTTTGTCATAATAATTGCGTACTTTTTTGGGTCGGGGGTTTTTTTAAATTTATAATTTAATTTTTTGAACGTGTTTTTTGAGCTTTCATATTCTTTATCATTTACTGAATAAACTAGTAGGTGGTTCCTTGCGTCCCGAGGGAGCTGATTCCCGCAGCCGGATAAAAAGTAACTTTATCCTTATTCAGGCGCTAGCTAGACATTTAAATCGGAGTTGTTTATGATTGAAAGCGAGAGAGACAGTGCTTCGCATTGATAATTTTAGCAAGGATTATGTGGAGTCCAAGCTCATGTTGAATGATCAATTTCATTTTATGTACTGATAGATAAATTGGTATCATCTGCTCTACCTATTTATACCTATAGTAGTGAGGAACTTGAAATCACTGAAAGTAGTTTCTATTTATATCCTCCGAGCCTTTTTCCCAATTATATTGGTGTCGGCTTCCAGTCTAACCGGATTCAGCTGAGTACCAGTGCTTTACAAGAAGCGACTGCCTATCTGACCTCCTCAACCCAGTTATCCGGGCAACCCGATACCCCTTGGTTAGACTGGTGTCAGACTTACTGGCTTCTGACTACCCGTAACGACTGCCAAGGATGTTCAATGACAGCCGGGACCTACAGTTTAACGTGCCATCCGAAACACAGTAGTTTCTATTTATAGAAGGGTTTTAATTAAGTCTAGAGATTTGATCACATATACTAAAACTAACTAAAGTTATGTCTGCTTACCTCTTCTTGTAGTATACCTAGGTATCTTAATATTTTGTGCCTTAATTTCTAACAAGTTTACATCATTTCACCAAACTCTTAACAAAAGACACTCTTACTCCTCTCTATAAACTTCATACCTAATACTTAAAAAATCTAAGCAAGTTGCATAAAAACACTTTCAAGAACTCTATTACGGGGAGTTCGTCACTTTCAAACTTATTCCAAGTTTTGCTTGTTCTGAGTAAACCGGGGTAAACTCCCCGACAGGTGGGGTAAATGATGAAATGGGTAAAAATTATGTCACTCGGGAACTGAGTTTGTGTTAAAGTTAAATGAGTGTAGGGGAAAGGATGGGTACCTATATAAAAAAAAAATACTGGGTAAGTATATAAAAAACAAACATCTGAGTGGAGAACCTCTTCTTTTTGGGAAGTGGGTCGACGAGGTGCTTTAAGTTTATAAGAATTGAGACCAAATCCAGTATGGCCGCATTTCTAGGAAAATCAAGTCCTCAACTTTTTTCCAAAGCTTAACAGTGCTAAAACCTACTTAAATTATAAAGTAAGTGACTTTTGGCTCTACCAATTAATTGCTAAGATGTCAAGGTATAAAATGTAAAAAACTTTTGTGTCAATTTTACGAGTGTTATTGCATCATTTCGCTGTAGTATTCCCATTCGACTTAACTGACAATACTTTATAGTTCCAATTATAAAGAGCAAGCAAATCCTTGGTCCTCGCGGGCATACATCAACGCGCCGTCCGGGACCTCTTCGGGACATTGCCATTGTTTTCCGGGATTTCCGCCGAGTCCCGGTAATACCCAACATTAGTTTGGATTCCAAACGGACATATTACTGTTCTTTGCGACTTTCTTTGTAATTCCCACTATTAGTATTAATGTGTTACTACACTAAGGTGAAATTGATGTTGGTATTAGAAAATTTATGGACGGTTTTGAATCCAGTTAACTAAGTGAAGTTACGGGAATTGCTTTTGTATGATCGAGTGCAGCTTCTGGTCAAGCTTGAGCGATTTGATTACGGACTTACGTGTCCTTAAATAGATCGGTTGGTTATTAACTCTACAGTCGGAATTAAATACAGTAGATGTCATGTTGTATGGCGTTTATTTGGTTGTTTGATTCCCGCAAAATAATATTTTGTAAATCTATAACGTTAAACAGTATTGGCCTTACTACAAAAACTTAAACATCTGTTTTACACTTGTCAAAAAAAATTGTGGCTGCAAAATGAACCATATGTCCACGTCATAATCTGACATTTTTTTAGACAAGTCTTAAACTGACGTTTAAAAGTTTTTGTGGTAAGACGGTATTTGGTCATTTACTTTGTGAATATTTGTGTATGTGACAAATTCGTACCACGATAATACATATGTTAATAGGTTTTTGCAAAGACCGAACACGTCTGTATTGGAAAGAGGCTAAGCCATAATAATAGGTAGCAATTCCATATACTTACTACTTGTGTGGCATATGCAACACATAAGTAATGGTGGGTTATTAAACCATTTACTGCACCATAACAAGCCATTTCCTTCGGCTGTAACAGCTTACGCAATCAGCGCGATGATAACTGATTGCAGTCAAGTTAATGACTCAATAGTTTTGCGATAGGTTTTGAAACTATGTATATTTTGGGTAAAATGAAAATATGGAATATGAATTATCTATGCTAATGTAATAAAGAGGAAAGACTTTTTGATTGTTTGTTTGAGGCTTCAAAACTGCTGAACCGATTTGGAAAATTCTTTCACTATTGGAAAGCTGCACTCTTCCCACATAGTTCCTACGGTACTCGGGTGAAACCGCGGGATAACGGCTAGCTTAAAATAAAATTACAATTAGAAAATAAATGACACAAGGTTGGTTTGTATTGGCAATTTATGTAACTTCGCATGACTGCGCTACAAATGCAAAAATCGACTCATTAATATGGTGAGCACATAAAATATTGTATATATGCATATTGAAGAGTAAAAGTACCTATAAACTGTTTTACGAGCATGTAAATACATACTCTTAGTATGCTTGTGCCAAATAGAAACTTAATAATACATCAATTATTGTGGTACCTGTTTTTTTTCCTTTTAAATGGGAAAATCATTTTCTGATCGACGTGTTGACACTTTATCCTCCGTATAATTTACCAATTTTGTGCCATTTAACAACGTATTCAAATATCTAGCTAATATTATAACTAATTCATCTACTTTTCATATTAGTTCCCAATAAATTCGCGTGATTCGTACCCCGCGGACCACGCATGTCATCCCATATAATCGGATTACGAGAGATTACCCGACGTTGAAAAGATGCATTTTCATATCGGGATGGACTGCACATTGTAATCGATATGAGCTCTCGAGTGATCGAGTCTTTTGTCGAGTAATCGATTGGCTGATACGTACCTAGAATTTGTATTTGGATGGGATCGGAAAGCTGTTATGAAAATTAATTTGAGTTTCTACGTATGTGTAGTACTTTTTATGTTTTTTTTTATTGTACTGCATGGTAGGTATATACGTATGTGTGTTACCAATATGCGGCTCAAAATAAGTTCTTAAAATTAATAAAAAGTATGTAGGTACTGTCTAAAGTTTTGCAAAATTTTAAATGAAAAGTGGAATTTTCCGTGTTCAAGAATTTCAGTCAAGAAACTACAGAATTATGTTACATGAATTCAAGAAATTAATTTTGCTAAGTTATTAACTTTTGTTTGTACTTAGTAACTACGAGTAGCGAGAGCAAATAATTTGCTTATTGTTGTAAGCGCTAAAACTAACGAGCAGTTGTTTAGGTAGAACAATGAACAAACGACATTGAGCGGAGTTAATGAACTGGCTGTTTGTACATTTGCTGCTCATATACCGAACGTCTGGAGAAAATTGCTACAAACTACATACAATACATATAGCAAGGAAAACATATCTACTTATACCTAAGTCGTGTTGCTGAATTATTTCAACAAACGGAAATTTTTTTCATCAACTCAATCTATTTCAGAAACGATACCTATATTTCGGAAAATTCTGAGGAAAATTATGATTGTATATAATGTGGTAACTTTTATGGTTCCAATACAAAATAACAAAATCAGGCCAAGTAAAGCCTATTTTGTATCTATTTGAAGTAAACAGGCTAATAATACCTAATAAATAACATTAATTAACAACAAAAGCACAATAGCTCAGCCACCTAAGCGTTTCTTTTCTATACCAAAGCTTTTCTCATTGAACAGCCACGAGGGCTACTTACATAAATCTTACAAAGCAGGTCTTTTAATTAAAATCGTGTATTTAAGCCACTTAGCATGATGCTGCACAATGGGGCCTATTAATCACGTCATACTAGATGGTTCTGCAAGACCAACTTATTAGGCGTTTTGAGAATTTTGTGAAAAGATTCAGCTTGGGATACACTGAACTTTGCTTGCCTTGATTGTTAAAAATTAAAAACTTTTTTCTGCCATTGCAAATATAAGTGACAAATACTTTAGTATTTTCTGATAGTTCAAAGCATAGTTTATTATGCAACCAGGACAGAATATTCCATGCCTCATACATATAACTGAAATGTATTGGAATTTTTAACATTTCTAGCGGTAAACCCCAATCGTTGACTTTCACAAAAATCGTAAATTCTTTCCGAATAATAATGTCGTCCACCTTGCTAATTTTAACAACTTACAAAACTAGTTGAAAACAATTAACATAAACTGGTTCCTAACATCCTATTTATTGTCCAATTAAAACAGTTTACCAATGCTGAATATCTAATTAATTACTCACGGAAATAAACACGTTCTTAAGATTAAAGACTTTATTTACTTATATTTGTCGATACTTAATAAATACAAAACTTCAATTCTGTGTCTCAGAAAGTAAAATCCTACGTGTAAATATTTTTTCGTTGACATAAATCTTAATAATGTCCATGTCTTACATTATTAACGAATATTCAAGTATCCCGAAAACAAATAAGCTTTGAATCTCTTTAATATGTCTATGAATTACTTTTTTCTTTCATTTATTAAATCCTAACCTACATCATCAAATAAAATCCCGGGAAAAATCCCGGTGTGTCGCGTCCCTAGACAATAATTTGGGCTCGGACGTGACGACGCATGAAACCGACGCATCTTTACGCTATGGGCCCTCTGTTTGTGCTTACCCTCCGCGATTTAGCGTTATAATAAATTTTATTAACACCATTCAGTATGTAAACGGCCTTTTTAAGGATATTGCGGTGAAAATTCATGGAAATTATAATAAATACCTACCACTAAATTCAGATGAAAAGTGAGTTATGTTTTAAATAACTTCCCTACACTACATGTTAATTTAAATCTTGATTGATATTGTGCCAAGTTTTTAATAGACATAAGGCTAGCAAAGAGAATGAAAAGTTCCATGAATTTTCGCATCATACCTAAAAAAGTAAGAAAATGGGATGCGTAGTATCTCCTTATTTGTAAAGTTAAGTTAATATGTACATTTCATTTTACTTAATAAAAGTAGGATAAAAATGAAAGCAACTGTAAAAGTAAATTTCCCCCTAAAACCTAAAAAACAATATATAATAAATATTTTTTTTCATATTTTTCAATATTAAAGCCCAGTAATGCTGACACCAAAAAAAAACTTTCTGTCCTCTATGATCGACAATGATAAAAAAGTTTTCAGTAGCCACTATCTTTAGCGACCATCAAAAAATTGGTAAACTTGTTAACTACAATTTACTGAAATCGGAACACTGATGTTATTTAGATTATGATTGAGGTTTTATCTAATAGCAGGATATTGTTATTACGTATTGAAATAAGTATTATTATGGTATTGTAATGACAGGTCTAAGTATGGCTATTTTCCATGATTGATTGTTTCGATAGCAAAAATTGAGAGTGATTTGTATCATTTTTTTATCAATTTCATTTATTTACATTGTCCTTCTTTTTTGGTAATAATAATAGATACTAACTAACTGGATTAAGTTACACTTTTTTGCCTAAAATCGCTGAAAAAAACTGAACCAATTATATATCAATATATCGAATTGTTCCTATATAAAACTATAACACATCCAATTACATCTATTGTCAAAGCAATATGAGGTACCTGGGTACTTATAAACAACTTAAAAGTTTAACAGTATTCAGTCTACAGGACGAATTTTGATAAAAGTCATCAAAATAGTTAAGAATAACATTTTATTGAGGTGCGTCAAATAGTCCCCTCGAAAGGGTAAAACCGCATTAAACAGTTCAGAATATAATTAAAGCCGTCCCAAAGAATGTACGGAACAAACTATAATTACCACCAGTCGACACGCTTCGATAGAACACAAACAAAACAAAATCGAATCCAGATCTGCCTAATAAAACAGATAGGAACTTAATTGACAACGACGTATGTCTATTCCGGTTAATACCGTCTGTCTGCCGGCCGTCCGTCACCGTCCGGCACTGTACGAACCGGAATATGAAACTTTAATCTTGGCCCGGCGAGCTCGCACGGTTATTTCTGTACCACTATTTTTGGCAATGCACTAGTTATTGAAAATTGATTTTATTTTATGCTTATAATTTATTAAAAACCTGGCTATCATTGAAACATCTTTTGCAGTTAGGTACAGGTAGGTATTCAGAAGCCAGAATATCTAACAACCAGTGTTACCTAGGGTTATTAGGTTGCCCGTGTACGGGGTTGTGGAGGTCAGATAGGCAGTTAACAGGCAACATTGGTTGTCAGTTTGGAAGTCAACCCCAAAATGGTTGGGAAAGGGTAGGTATATAAGTTCATTAAAAACCTAGAAATAATCAAAATCAGATGTTAAATTTTATGTGAGCCTCATCCCAGTTATTTGTATAATATATCGTAAATAATTCGTTTATTTTGGTCAAATACGGACGACCTGACATCGCTGAAGCGTAACTTTAAAATACCGACTTGAAGAAGACTGACCTAATTATACCACTCACCCAGTTTTCGGTTAAGAGTTTAAGATGACAAATCTTTGATTGACATAATCCCCTAAGTGGAAGTCTTTAAACAACATTCAAATAATATAATTAATACTAATAAAGTTTATTGTTTATTTGTCATCAGGTATGGTGGTGAACGGGTTCGTGAATGTGGTGATCACCACGATAGAGAAGAGATTCGGCCTGAGGTCAATGCAGACTGGAGTCATTGCTGGAGGGTAAGATATCTTTATATAATGGTAGCACTATAACACGAAGTTCTATCTTAATTAGTTCTTACGTGTTCGATCTTACGTGTTACTCAAAGTATACTCTGAATGTGTCCTGTGACATGGTATCTACTATCCTATTCTTTGTTCCTAGATATGACATGGCATCATTCGCGTGCCTAGCGCCAGTGACGTACTTAGGCGGTCGCACGGGCTCCTCCAAGCCGCGGTGGCTGGGCCTCGGGGTGCTACTCATGGGCACTGGGTCCTTGCTGTTCGCATTGCCACACTTCCTAGTCCCGAATTACAAAATAGCGGGAAATGAGGCTGCTGACTTGTGCACGCCGAATCGAACGGTGAGTTGGACTTTGTCATTAAATATGCCCAATTTGTAATTGGTCTTATCTAAGTGGTTTTACCAGGGTTACTTTTAGTAATCAGACAAACATTTCCGTTAGTATGTATATGTATAATAAGTTGAATAAGCTAACAATAAGGACAGAGGCATCGAAACTATTGGCATTTTATTTCGAGAAAATCTCATTTCCTGAGAAGTAAAATTTTCAAGTCCCACTCATAGTAGGTAGCTCGTTGTAAGCTCAAAATTCAATAACGCAATCAAGAGCCCATAGGTCCTCGAAAAGAGGTCAACAAAGCCAACCAAACTCCAAACTAATTTAAGATAATAATAGTCCATTTTCAATCAAAACTTCGCTCCTAAGTTCATTCGATTTTACATTGAACCGTTGAACTCAAACTTTGGGCCCTTGTCTATGGCTCGTGGGTCTGAGTGAATGAGCTTGAATGTGGGCAGAGGCGCGGTGCATTCAGCCAACGCCGACATTGTGCGGCGTCGTCACACAATGCGACCAATCTCTGTGATTAATCGAATTGGATCAACATCCATATCTGCCTAGAAATGTTGGCTGGACAATGCATAGATCATTGTAGGTGCTAAAACTTCAGCCTGCCTTTATATTTTCACTGTTTTTAGTACACGACATTATTTAGGTAGCTCCTAGGCCGAATAGCTAAATTATTTTCGTAGCATAGCAGTTTCAATGCGAATTCAATAAATTGCTAATAGGCCAGAATATGGCTAATTATAAAACTGTCAGGCGAGTTTTCAGCACACAAAATGACGATAAATATTCGCTACACAAAATGCTAGTCTATTTAGATAACCCGTTCCGAATTAATACACCTATAAGGAAAATATAGTACGTGAAAGTAGTAAATACCTTCGTATAAATTAAATAACTACACTGTACTTCCCGAATCCGGATAAAATACAGCATATTATGCGGTTTGAGCAAAACTTATTCGAATTCACCCATCTATAACATTTTTCGTTCAAAGAATCACTAATTCCAGCATAATTGTGATATTCCATTCCATGGTGTCTAAATATACACCTAAATAATTATGAAGTTCCAAAAAGGTTCTAACCCACTTCCAATTTTCAGTCTACATCGTCCTGCGATGGCAACGTACCCTCTGAGGGCGGCGCGTGGGCAGTAGCCGTGTTTGTGTTCGCGCAACTTCTGCACGGCGCAGGCGCAACGCCACTGTTCACGCTGGGCGTTACGTATATAGACGAGAATGTTTCGAAGAAGATGTCTTCTGTTTATTTGGGTGAGTTGGTTTTGTGGGAACTGTAATTGAGGTGGATTTAAAACTATCCGTTTACTTTTCACGTTGATGTTTAGCGATCTACGAATAAAGAAAGAAACAGTACCAATGCTTAATGAAGACTACATCTATAAGAATAGGTATGTACCTACGTATGGAACCTACCAATACTTACGTTCATACTGAGATAATAAAAGATATTTTTCAAATTGCGTAAAATCAGAACATTTTTCCATTTAAACCACTTTAACATCTTTGTCGTAATTCTATTTGAAAACATTTTTAAAGTAAACTTAATCATAATTCTAGGCATAGTACATAACATAGCCCGGTTGGAAGCGCTCCCGATTCTCTTAAAAATCATAACTCTATCTAATATTTAAATAGAAACCATGTCAAATAACATTCAAGTCAATTTTCAAATTAGGCCGTTACCCCAGATTTTCTCATGAGAAAACTGGTAACATTATAACAAGCCCCGTACGTATCGGACCATGGCTAATGATATCAATTTCCCGGGGAACCAACAACTGTATTCAGATAAGTGGTAACGGGGAAATGCGTGGTAAACTACGTGAAAGTTTATTTAATCAGAGATTTATTTCATTTTGCTTAGGAAAATTACTTGGAAAAACTTTTTTACAAAAAAATATAACCGACTTCCAAAAACACTAAAAAGCGAAAAAAAAACTAATTTTAGGAGCATCGGCCTAGAAGTCGGTGTCTAATAGATGTCCCTATGTTAATTTTGCCACCGACTTCTAGGCCGATGCTCCTAAAATTAGTTTTTTTTTTGCTTTTTAGTGTTTTTGGAAGTCGGTTATATTTTTTTGTAAAAAAGTTTTTATTTTCAGCTTTTTAGTGATACGAATAGGTCACTATCCATATAAGTGGAAAGTTCTCATCAATACAAAGAATATAAGCCGAAATACGAGGTATTTTACATATTCAGTTGTCGAGCTCCCTTTACCTTCTCTGGTCTCCATCATCAGGTCAGCTCCAAACCTTCACTGTTGCAAAGGTCTCGTCAATACGAATAATATAAACCCAAACACGAGGTAGTTTACAGATTCAGCTGTCAAGTTCCCTCGACCTTCTTTGGTCTCCATCATCAGGTCAGCTCCAAACCTTCACTGTTGAATAGTGTTATCAGGCATACAAATGAGTGTCAAGGTTTAACCATATGTATGCCTACAACTTTCGAAAGTTGCCTTCGATTTCTCAGGGTTTCCATCATCAGATCCTAACCTGATGACTATGGGACCAACTGGCAGCTATTCCGCGTCGAACAAAAAAAGAATCACGTAAATCGGTCTATAAACCTCGGCGTAATCAATGTACATACATAGAAAAAAAAAAACATACCGGCCGAATTGAGAACCTCCTCCTTTTTGGGAAGTCGGTTAAAAATTACTTGCTCTTCATAGAATAAGCATAAGCCGATCCTTACGCATACCATAAACAATAATTATCTAGCTGAGATAATTTTGAAAATTACAGCAACAGCGACTTCAACTTTTTGTTCAACTATCCGATTGTATAAAAAAATATCGGTATTCTGACCACACATAACATATAAAATTATGCATCCAATACCAACCCTTTTCATATCGCAACCACTTAAACGGCACATAAGACCGCATTGTTTCAACCTTATCCCTTCACGGAATAACCAATGAAATACTAAAATAATATCACAAAAGCTTTCTAAACGGGTCTATATTCATAGTTATTAACCCTCACACCGGCTTCCCAGCTATAAACACAAGAAAGCACTCGCGTATTCCCCGCTATAACAATCATATGGGTCGTTTAGACCCTTGCGTAAGTTTAGTGTTGAGAAAAATTGTTTTGCGTAGATTATATTTTTGTATTTCTGTGATATTGGGGGTTAAGTGATTAGCTATTTATTTTAAAGTCGATAAGTTTTCATCATACGAATAATTTAATGCTATAATAATTTTTATTTTCAAATGCTACATAAGCACCTATAAATGATACATCGTCATCCTCCTCCTTATCCCAATTTTATAAGCGATCGGCGCAGCATGGTTTTGCCTTCCATAGTCTTCTATCTGCCGTCATCTCACAAGTGACATTCTTTCTAACTATAAGTACCGACTTTCACATAATCCATCCCTCGTTTGTTTGGTTACCTGGTTACTATACTTACTAGATGTTTATAAGCTATAGGTTGGACTCCACCAGTAGGTAGCTACATGTGCGTCGGAAACGTATTAATGCATTTCCGTGGTCAGACTATATTAATGGCACTCGATATTCTAGCAACTGTACGATTATTTGCTAGACACTTCAGCTTTCATGGGATTTGGTTAAGTGGTGATTCGATGATATGGGATGTTCTTCGAAAGCAGGTATGGGGAATTCAAATTAGCATTTTTGTTACAATAAAGATGTTTATAGTAGGTAAGGGGTTGCTTATCCAAGAATGCTGAGACAGCTGCCTCTTTCTACGTTTGTATATATGATAAAAAATATTTTTACCAAATTATGGATCTTACTAATTGGCGTGGGTTTTCTGCGATAGCTAGAGGTAGATAGATTAAACACGGTGTGAGGATATATAATTAAATTTTACACCATACAAATATATAAGCACATGATTCTCGCTTCTACAAGACCCTTAACCAACTCGAGAGCCCATCCAAAAAACCGCTATCTCCAAAATTTCAAGAGTAACATACCTCAAAGGCAAACGACGCTTTCAATTTTAAACCGTTAACCGCTTGAAAAAAGTAATTTTTGCTTTCCAATCTCGTACGTCAAACAAACCGAATGAATCTGGCGGTCGATCCTCGAGTCCGCCACTCTAGAGTCTCTGTTCAGAGTCTCTGAGGAGAAGGAAACGTATTCAGAGTGCCGTCAGATGGCGTGATGTGTGCCCCACTAGAGTATCGAGGGTTAGGCTGCGGGGTATAGGGAGATATGCTATGATATGCTTTGTGGAGGAAAGAGGGATTTGATTGGACGGATATTTTGATTTTTGAAATAGAAGTGAAAAGTAGTATTTTTTTATACCTATATGTACTTATAATATTGTGTATTTACTCGCGTAACTCGTAGACTTTAATTTATTTGGGTACTGAAAGAATCTATGTAGACCCTCGGGAATTTACGCGGACTTTCAAGCAATTAAGTATTGCAATTTCTGTCATTCCAATCTATTCAGAAGCTATACCACAGATTTCCTGGCTATTTCTAAAATTGCTCGAATTATCACTTCGAAATAAAAAGACGACTTCGCTCGCGTTACCTGTAAAGCTCTCGCTAGCTACAAAAATCTTTCCCTACACCCCATACCTTACCACTTCTAAGTCGCAGCTTTTAACTGTGAAAACAGGGCGCTCGCTAAGAAACGCGATACTTATGCTTTTTACACTCCACGGGTTATTTTCTTGTGTTTGTCCGTCGTATAATGTGCTGTAAGTGTAATGGACGTATCTATGTGTGGGTGCGATCGAGTGCCTGAGAGGTTACAACGAGGTTACCTTGTTTTTTTTTTAAGAATATGGAGAAAAAGGTTTTATTCTTTTGCGGTTTTGTCTCTTTTGAATTTGAAGAAGGTTCCAGTGAAGAGTTCTTAGCGGTTTTTAATGATTTTTCCCGCGTTTTGTTAATGTAGGGCTCTTATTGAGGAATGGATTTGTTTAACGCGATTTTCAAGAGATACGTAGTTATTAACAGATTTTTCTTTATTTGTAGGTGTGTATTATACAATGGCGGTGGTGGGCCCAGCCATGGGCTACGTGATCGGAGGTCAAATGCTCACCATATACACAGACTTCCTTAGTGTTGACTCTGAAACGTGAGTATCTGTTTAATATGGGTTTTACAGTAATTTACATAGTTTTTATAGGATTCCTAGATACCTTAAGGTTTACCTAATTCTGTAATAAGGTAAAAATAGTTACAGCAGAAGTTAAGAATTCTAGGTCCCCCTGTGTAGTTGCTTTGATGAAGATGACAGTAAACTTCAAAGCTACAAACTGAATTTTAACAAGCCTTATGAAGTATATTATAAAAGTAATTCACAGTTAATTATATTACAACATTAACCTAAGGATAAGGAGATTATTTTCAAAGAAAAACGATAACCTAACTTGCAAGTAGCATTACCCCCGTGCGTTTCCCGCGCTTTCCACGCGCCATGGCTCGGGTTGTTCACATTTTTTTAATATTTCATCTCGGCAACGACACGGCTTCATTCAGCCAACTTGCCCTCTCGCTTTCATCTCGTTGTGAACCACGTAGGTACTGTTCAAGCAACTTTTCAGCCAAATTAATTCCACCATTTTATATTTTCATGGCTTCTGAAACGAAATATGATTTTCCGCGGGACGAGTTTTGAACAGCCTCCTTGCTAGCTTTACTTTTGATTTATGATTCTCGTTTATATATCCAAAGGGAATCCATAGATATGCACCTTGATTAATTTTGATTAAATTCCTTTGAAGGGCTATTGATGATTCAATATCGGAAGATTAAAATCAGCCTCCCTCTTTACCAACACAACTTATTTTATCGTATAAAGGTTGTGACAATTTTTTTTTAAAATATTTTTGTCACTATCTAGTAAACTAACTTAAGATTACATTTTTGGTTTGCCTTAGATATTTTATAGGTAAGTCATGCAAATGATTGAAACGAAAAACAAAGTCTATATTAAAATTATAATTCAATCAAAAGTCAGACTGTAAGAGCGGTTCTATTATTCTAATTCATTTTAAGAGAAGCATCCCCATTCGAAGCTACCCGCTATATGTGGTTTACAGGGATGGATTAAGGGTCACAGATGGTCGCTGGAGGCATATTACTTATGTATTTTATAATTCATTTAACACATGATACAAAATATTTTATTTTTGAGAACAAACATTAGATTTCGCTGAGTTATTCTTAGATATGAAGCTAATACCGCATAAGTAATGACTATAGTCATAGAATAACAGATAGGATTGTATAAGTACAATGTGGGCGTTTCTAATTAAGTACCTAAACCAGGATTAATAATTAAGATATCATTGTTCTATCTAAAAAACAATTTGCCACAATATGAACCTATTAAAATTAATTCCAAATGTCCAATTTAGGCCCTGTACACTCAAGCCCGCCGGTGCGAACCGCAGAGCAACGTTTGATTGTTGAGTAAACGTCCGATTTGCATAAGAAAACAATTGGGCATCGGTGCCTCAGCAGCCCGCAATACCCCCCTGTTTACACACGTAATAGTCCGCGAATGTAGGCGCCTACAAAAATTATTATAGCAATAACGCTCTTAGATCTGTTGCTCGTTTTTTGTCTAGGGACATATTCAAAAAGGGAAAAAACACGATTTTGAGCGAGTATGAGAACGAAACGGAGTTTTTATTTGACTTTTAATGCGATTCGAGGCAGGTTCTAAGCTGTTGGGTTATTTTCTTTGTGTTCGCAACGGAATGAATATTAGCTACGGCATTTTGCGGAGTTAATATGCCTGAAAATGGGTCCCCCATTACATTATGCGTGGATATGAGGTTGGCAGCAAAGTTTGGTGCTTAATTTTAATAAAGATTAAAAGCTGTAAATTGCGCTATGATTAAGTTACTTTAAAACTTTTTGGTTAGGTACTGTAGGTACCCAGATTAACACACGATTGCAGGATCGTATTTTTTTAATTTGGTCTGGAATGGTGTGCTCGAGAGTCTTAATCCTCCTTTGTTTGTGTCCCTTGACAATTATACAATTATTACGTGGTCTCTGACGAACCCAAGGTTTTTTTAGAGAATCCAGCTAAAATATAAATTGTTACCCGTCCAGGTTAGGCGTAACCCCCGTGAGTTCAGTGTGGATCGGCGCGTGGTGGGTGGGGTTCATACTGTCGGCCGTGCTGTGCCTTATCGTGGCTATACCGCTGATGGCATTCCCGCATGAGCTGCCAGGTAAGTGCCCATTATTTATAGGTAGACTTGGAAAAATATGTATTAAGTGAGCTTGTATTAGAACTATAGTTTGTAACACAGACCAGACAGTGAAATAAGTTAAAAGTTTCAGTATTTTTTAGGATAATTCCCAAGAAAAATAAGCTAGGCTCTCCACAAAATATGTAGACAATTGATGCTGTTGTGCGAGCAAGTATCAACTGTTTGAATATTTAGAAAAGTACAGAAGAGAATAAATACCAATTTATTTGAAAGGTGCCAATTACTACATACAAGATGCAATAAGGTGCCAAACACTACTAAGCCTAAAAACTGACTCAAAACTTGTAAATAAATAACAACATTTTACATCACAATTATCTGTACAGGTGCAGCCGAAATCCGAGCATCGAAAGTATCAGAAGCTCACGAAGGTGCCGCTTCCAAGTCTGCAGCATTCAGCGCTTTGCACGAGCTGCCTCAAGCGGCTGCAGCTCTACTCAGGAACCCTACGTTCCTGTTCCTGAACTTGGCTGGGGCCAGTGAGGGCATGCTCATATCAGGGTTCGCTGCCTTCCTGCCGAAGCTCATTGAGAACCAGTTTGCTGTTAACGCTTCGGAAGCAGCCTTGCTTTTGGGTAGGTGCAAGTTTTTATAGTTTGTCGAGATGGAATAAAAATGTGAACGTGCAGGTATAGTTACATTTATGTGAAGTTTCGTATTGATAAGGAGGAGTACTTGACTAACTTCTGAATCACAAAACCCCAATGCATTAAACAACCACAACACTTTAAAAATATATAATTGTGATTTCAATACATACTTCTTACATAGAAAACTGATCGATCCTACGCCTCATCTGTGACCCTGTTCAGTCTTGAACGTCTGTTGCTAGCAGAGTTGTCGTTAAAGATCGCGATCCCGACTGATTGCACCTGTCCATATGTTGCATCTTCATATGTTACTGATCGATATTAGAGACATAGCGCCTACATAAAATATTCCTCTAAACTCGTCTAAACCAAGATGTCGGTTTCCAGGTGTGATCACAGTGCCAGCGGGTGGCGGGGGCACGTTCCTGGGCGGGTGGCTAGTCAAGCGCTGGCGGCTGGCGTGCGGCGGCATCATCAAGCTCTGCGTGGCCGCCACGCTGGTCGCCGCTGCCTTCACCTTCTGCTTTGTGCTGTCTTGTGATGATTATCCCTTTGCGGGTGTCACTGTTATGTATAACAGTCCTTCGGTGCCGGGGTGAGTTTTCTTCTCCTTATATTATATTAAAGTGAAGGAACTTTGCAACTTTTGAACTGTTGAACTTCAGTAACGATAGAAGAAGGATGATCTTCATCTTCAGACTTTGGTTAGTAGAAGTTATAACTGCAGTCAAAGACAATGATAATTTAAATTGAGAGTGATGATAGTTTATATCTTTAGCGACTCGAGGCCATCTTTAGCCAGCTAAACTGCAAATTGCCTCAAACACATCGCTAAGAATCAAACCAACTCAAAGCCAAATCAGAATCGAATCCATGCATCAGTTGTTTAGCGATTGGAGATTTAATTTTGACATTAACTTGATATTAACTACCTACTTATATCAAATTTCAATCTCAAATCGAAAAGAAAGGATGGATCGGTTATTGACATCCTAACATCTTCCAGTGGCGACCCCCTAACGGCCCTGTGCAACACGGAGTGCTCATGTGCTGCGGCAGCATACTCGCCGGTGTGCGGCGCGGACGGCGCGGTGTACTACTCCGCGTGCCACGCCGGCTGCGCGCGCGTCACGCTCGCCGGCTCGGCGCAGCTCTACCACCAGTGCGAGTGTATCGTGGCGAGGGATAATGTCACGCTGCCGAGATATGAGGTTGATGGAGGTAGGTTTATAAACAGACTAACTTATTTTACACATGGAATAGTGGTGTCTAAAATGACGAAATTCGAGTTTTTTTACTCTTCACTACATAGTATAAACAAGGTCGTTTTTTCTGTTCCCATATTCCTATTTATGCTCAATGCTTTGGTGCGGTTTTCTTTAATAGATAGAATGATTGAAAAGGAAGGTTTATATCAGCATCGCATCCGTGTGAAGCCGGGGCGGATCGCCAGTAGGTAATAGGTAGGCTAGGTAGGTAGGTAATGGAATTCAAAGATTAATTTAGGTGTCGAAGTCGCAGAGCTGCAGACAAAGCTTAATAAAATGCAACGCTGTAACAGAAAACAGTAAATGTTGATGATGTTGTACCTCAAAAAGCCAGTTATAATGCTTAGATCTGACTCTCGAGCAACCTGTAAATAATCATCTACATAACATGAATCTTTTGTTTCCAGTGTCAAACTCATCGATCTCGTACGAGGCTATCAACAGTATCTGCGCAACGGACTGTCCGTTCCTGTGGCTGTTCGTGTGCCTCTCCTTCGGCGTCATGCTGTTCACATTCCTGGCTACCATGCCTGCGTTGTCAGCTACTTTGAGGTACTTATAAAAGATCATCATCATCAACCCTTTTTTGTTCCTACCTCTCACATAGAGAAGCAACTTACGATGATTTTTCCATAAAAGTCCAGACATAAATCTCTAAAATGTTACAACATAGGCCACGTCACGTTAGAACATATGCCTATAAGATGTTCAGCTATATTATAAAATTTCATGGATGATTTGATGTAAAGCTAAACCAGTATAATATCAATCATTTTCGAAGATCTTTTAGTAGACCACATTTGCTGACATCTATCATGATGATACGGAACACCCTATTCTTGGTGCCTCTTCTGTGCATGGAAGCTCCGAATATGTCTAATTTTTATATCCTGTACAGATGTGTTCGCGAAGACCAGCGTTCCTTCGCGCTGGGCATCCAGTGGATCAAGGTCCGACTGCTAGGGACCATCCCGGCTCCTCTATTGTTCGGCTTCCTCATCGACCTGTCGTGTTCGCTGTGGTCCACTTCGTGTGACAAGACTGGTGCTTGCTTGCAGTATGACAACTATAATATGAGCAGGTAAGGAAATATCACGACTTTATAGCAAGAAGAGCAGGGGTTTTCTGATTCAAATGATTCCTTATAACTTCATATTCATCTTATTTTCTGGCCAAATGTGAAGGGAAACTTCGTAGTCTTATCTGGGTATACAACTCCTGAAATCGCCATCTAGGTATCTCAGGCATAAATAGTGTTCAATGTTCACACTAACTTGTTCAATTAACTCACTAAAGAAAGATAGGCCTGCAAATCGAGTTTTATTTTGGAACATTATATCGATGATATTCTAAAAACTCTCGTGATATTTATTTCTCGTTTTTTTCTCTTCCAGATACATGCTTGGCATAGCATTAGTAGGCAAGCTATGTTCCCTTTTATTCTTCTTCCTAGCCTGGTGGTTCTACCGTCCCCCAGGCAGCAAGAACGGGAATGCCGTAGTTCCTTCAGTGGACCTCGTGGTCTGCGCCGAGAAGACCAACGGCAATGTCACCAGTGTAGCCAATGGCACCGTGGAACGAGGCACCAATGGTTACTGTAATGCGGCTTTGGAATGTAGCGACCATTTGTAAGGAAGTTAATGAGAGGTTTTCGATTTGAGTATTAAAAAAAAATCCCAAGACAATGATAGATGGCGTTGTACCAGTAGCGTACCAAGATCAGCGCCATCTAGGCATCAGCTAGGAAAAGAATAAAAAGAAAATCCCTCATTAATATTGTATTATACCTACTGATAGAAATGTTTGGATGAAATTAGTCGTAAATGACCATTTTATAAGGTGTTTTCGATATAATAAGTCAATGGCTCACGAAGACGGGTTTAGAGGTAGTCGTAGGTAACAAATAGCGAGGCCAATAGTCATAGTTCGTGGGAACATTCTCGAATTTTGTGTATTGATGATGAATAACCGTGACTTTGTAAATATTGTGGAACCAATAAATTAGTAGCTACTTACAGTAATAATAAAGTTATGAACAATTTTTAGAAGGAAATTGTTACATAACTATTTGAAGTCGAAAATATGTATTTAACTATACACCTATACAGGTGGGCTATATGCCTGTAGCCGCGTATTTTATAATATATCAAACATTTTTTGTGATTAACTGACTTCAGTAGTCGATGGCACCTAAAAATACACAATTTAGTTATACGCCTAATTTTCGAGTTGTGTACATTATAAAATTACTGTTTTTTTACATTCCAAAATAATAATAACATGAATAGTTCTGTTGTAAAATATCTGTGATGTAATAGTCTGTAGATAATTGTAAGTATGACGCCGATGTAAGCTCCTATACTAAGATTTTTAGTGTGTGTAGATTTGTACACCTAAGTATCAAACGGGGTGCGTAAATTTTTTCAAAGGCATCTAAGAATATTTTGGCGGTTGCAGAATTTGAGTAAATTGTAAAATTATTTATCAATGCGACTTGTAAGTACACACCTAATTTATATTTACATTGTTATTTTCCTGTATTCGTAATTTTTTTAATGATATTTTTGTAAAAAAACGGCGCACCCCAATCTAGGCCGTATGTATAATTAAGTAGAGTACAATTTGGGAAGGCACAATTTTGGATATTATTTTAACTTTTTGAACACCATCAAGATAAAGGTTAGGGTACACTTGTACATAGTTTCTAACTTATTTGTTGTTAAAGCAAAAACAATAGTTGTTAAAATTGTATTTTGGTTGAAGACTGATTGTTTACTAGTAATTAATAAAATATAATAAATAGTTTATCTTAAGAATAGGTCTGTATAAAATAGTTAAGGGTGTAACTGTACTTTTCTTAAATTAAAGGATCATGTAAAAAGACAATTAGAAATAGCACCAGCCACTTCTAGAAGTGGTTATTAGCACCAAAATAAGACCAATATTTTAATGATTCTTTAGTTCAACGAAAGTAGAGTTGGATCCAAAACCCCTTTTAAAGTAGGTAAAGCAACTTCAAACAAAATATCAATCAGTGGTCTGTACATATTTGGCCTAAAACAAAACATCTGGACTATACTTGATCAATTTTATACAATGGATCCAAATTTTGGATCCATAATGAATCTTTAGAGTCAACTGCCATTGGTAAAATGAATGCAATAGTTATTAGTATTTTATACAAAAATGCAATTTGTAAAAATTTTACATCGTTTTTCTAATGTAATTTGTATCATATAAAGTAGGTCATCAATTTTGAAATTGTACAATTTTACACGGATTGATTGGAATAAAAATCATAAAATAAATTGTCTATTTTTACTGTCTTCTACCCTTACAGCCTAAAAAGAGTAATTTCAAAATTATTTTGAATTGGATTAGGTTTGAACAGAAACTACACTTTAAAAATGTGAATTAAACATATATAATATATATTCCAACATTAAAAAATGCTTATAACTTAACAAAATGCATTATAACACTCATATTTGTATTAAAAATTGTGTACTTAGAATAATTGCTTAGAAACAGAGCTAGCTATCTCACAGAGGTCTCAGAAAAACTTAACGCCTTGGCTATCGTCAAATTCCATCAGTTCACATTTACCTTTCACTTCTAAATTCTTTAAAGCCTTCAATAGAACACTCATGTCCAGGCCATGGAATTCTGAAACATAAAATTATAAGGGTCAATCCCCACTGAAAGAGCAGCGGCCGGCAGCGGCCGTAAATGCAAGTGATTGAGCGCGAGCGCGGCGGGCCGCCTGGCGCCGCGCGGCGCCGCGCTCGTACATTTATTTATTTATTTATTGACCCTAAGTGTTTAGATTGAAACATACGCACAATTTATACTGATATAATAAGGAGGATTTTTTTAATATTAAATTCTTCAAAACTACTAAACCAATTTGAAAAATTATTTTACTGTTGGAAAGCTACACTCTTCCCGAGTAACATAGGCTATATTTTATCCCGAAACTGTGAGAAAACAGCTAGCATATTATAATTATTACAGGACATTTCCAAAACGGAAATTAAGTTATGAATATAACAAGATTTAATCGAGTCTCTGTCATGGTTCTAGTCAAGCATATGTGAGGAATAGTTAATGCCTGATAGCAATAAATCTCTTGTTTTATCTAATCTACCATATGGTTTATCTAATTACAATTGTATACATGCATAATAATTACCTTGATCAACAGTATTCTCTCCTTCTCTCAATTCAAACAATGTACAAACAGAGTTATTCATTCCATTATTGCAAGCCCAGTTATACACTAAGTTGCCCCACTCATCGAGCGAGTGCCAGTACACCTCCCACACATTTTTACTCTTATCTATAGGTGCAGCTCTTCCAGTCTTAGCCATATCTTCGAGGATAGTTAGTATCGCTTCTTGTGATAACTTTCTCTTAATCTCCGTGTTATTAAAAAGAGGACTATTCTGAGATTCTCTTATGTCTATGGTTGATTGTTTGTTCGATTTTAAGTATTCTGTTATAAGTTGCTGCCATGCTTCTAATTGCTTTGCTCTTGTTTCTGTGTGAGGTTGAATTCTGAAACAATTATAAAGAAAATTATTGACTTGTTAAGTAGATCATTTTCTTAGTGTTTGGATTGTCTATTTTGATAACACTACCACTCATCTTACAAGACATCTTTGTAATATAGAACGGTAATGACAATAGCTCTCTTCAGGTAAATTGTTACTATTCAAATACCTTCCATATTGATATTGTACTTACATTCTTGTTCCTTATTAATAGATTTAATGTATTTCTCATACGCTTCTATCATTTTGTTCTCAGTGTCCCTTCTTTTAGGCAATGTTGCTGCCGACTTTGGTTCCAAGTCAGTCAGAGCAAGTTTATAGAAAATCTTTGAGTTTCCTGTTTCCACATATGGGAAGTTTTCAACATAATTGGAGGAGAAACTTATCATTATTGAACAGTCTTTTGCTATTGCACTTATCAATGCCAAATGTGTTGGATCCATAGTGCTAAGAAATGTTTCTCTGTCATTTGGTTGGTTCAAATGTAATTGTTTTAAGTGTAGTTGTCCAAGCAATTTAGTGACATAATCAGTGTGTTTGATATTCATATCTTTGATCTCAAAAGGCCTTGCCTCTGATATTTTTTGTAATTGCAGCAATTTGTATAGGAATGAGTTTTTCTTTAGCATATTGCTTTTGAAACATTGAGTGGGCATTTCATTCATCATAGTTTTTTTAGTTTTCCCAAGTGTAATGTATGGTGAATTATTATTACTCAGTAGGATATCTATGATAAAATCTAAAAATTGGTGTGAGTCACTAAAATAACTTGTGTTTGTTACAAAACTTTCAAAGTCATGTTGAGATGACTTTTCATGAAAAATTAAGGTCCCATCTTTGAATAGTTTGAAGTTATTTTGTGGATTGTTTATCATGTTCATCAGTGAGTATTTCATTCTCTCTCTGTTGCCAGAGAACAAGTCTAGAGGACAATAGTGACTAGTCTGCTTGATAGCTCCACTCTGCAGTTTGAGATACTGTTTTAAACAGTAATAACACTTGGAATACTTCTTAAGGTTGGCTGATAAGAAACCTTCTTTTGGTTTGATCTCTATACAATAGTTAGTTTCGCAAGAGGGACTGACAATTGATAGGTTTGTGGCTTTTATGGCAGTCTTACAGAGTATTGACTTGAATGTTCTATTAGCTGGACGAAACGGTAGCAGCAGTTTGCTTAATTCTGCTAAATCATGTTCAGATATCTCAATAGCTTCTTCCACACCATAGAACCGGTTTTCCAGCAATGGTACCATGATCAAATTAACAAAGTTCACTGAGTCATGCACATTTTTCTGATCGGCGGTTTTCTCGTCCTCCTTGATAAGACGTAGCACGTTATCCGTCTCCAATAGTTGAACAACGATGTGGGCGTTCCCCTCGTTTATATACTTCCAAGATTTACCTAATAACTTCATGTTTCCTAGCCCAAACTAGCAAGTTTGTAATAAGTATAAATAAACAAGATTTACTTACGTAAAAAAGGGAGGAAAGTTATACTGCCAAGGCCACGTGATATCTGCCATCACAATAAACAAATGTTTAGCGTGTTTTTCTAAATACAAATATAGTTTTATTGCAAATATTTAGTTTATAACACTTAACGCCTAGCAGCTGATTAATCTAGTTTGACGTAGAATGGATGGAACTGCTTTTTTTGGCAGGTGTGCCACAGATTCCAAATTTTGATTGAAGATCAATGTTTTTCGGTTATTTCCGGTTTTTTGAACGGTTAAATAAAACTTAAAACGAGACTATCCACGGTCTGACTGCGCCAATCTTTACTTAACCTTATTATGATGCTTTGACCTAGCCACAAGCTTATATTATTTATATTAATTGGATAGTCACTGAATAGCTAAAAAAATTCTTAAGTAAAGGTTTTTTTATACTATCTGCAATGTAGTTAATTAGATCGAGAATATTCTCATCGATATAAAAAAAATATGCTAAAAGACCAATATTGACACAGGCACTTTAAAAAAAAGTTCCATCCGTCATAATTATGACATTATATTGACAAACGGGAACGAAATTTGCGTTTTGCGTACATGCAAAAAACTCCTATTGCTAATTTATTTTTTACTTCTGCTATGTTATAGTTTCTCTCACACCAAGATCTTCATAGTTTTAAACAATGATTACGCTTAATAGGAAATTGAAAAAGGAGCACACTGCTGAGCCTCCAAATGGGCTGACGGCTAATGATTCAGTGGTGAGAAGAATATCAGTGAGGGATAAATTGTTGATAAAAGAAGTGCAGGAAATGAATGAAAACCTCCCTGCTACGTGTAGTGTACATTTCGAGGACCCTAACGTGTTGAGTGAATTCATATTGACTGTCGCGCCCGATGAAGGGTATTGGCAGGGAGGCAAATTCAAATTCAGTGTTTTTGTTACAGACGACTATAATATGGCTGTGAGTATTCCTTATAAATTATTTATCACATTCAGTAACACATCTGTATTCCCAGAATTTTGAAGAATGCTATTGCAGTTTGTCTTCAGTCAAGTTTCTACTTAATCTTGTAACTCCTAATTTGCATATTAATTAGTTGCTCCAGTGTCACAACCAATTTTGTAATTTGCCCAATAAGTTAATTATTAAACTTCACAGTGGCATTTTTGTGGCTCAATTATTGCTATGGACCTTGTGTTAGAAGCCAGAGATTTTTCTAGAACTTCTCTCTCTTTTTCATAAAGAACAGTTTTATGTCACATTTTTGCATATCTTCATAGTTTAGTATATTCATACTCATCAACTTGTATGAAATATGTATTATCTGTGTTTTTAATGGAACAGCTGTTATTATTATTCCTGTCTCAGTGTCTCTTTGATTTGACCTTCTCTTGTTGTTGACTTGAATCAATATGTTTACTCCTTTTGTTACACAAGTTCATATTATTTGTTTCATATAAAGTCAATTAGGCAAGGACAATAATTCAATAAAGTAGTAAATTAAATAGTCTAACATGATCACTACTTTGTAAATTTGTACTTTGATAATTTATCATTTCAGCCACCAAGAGTAAAATGTTTGACACGGTTGTGGCACCCTAACATCAATGTGGATGGTGATGTGTGCCTGTCCCTGCTGCGTCAGACCTCCATCGATGAGCACGGCTGGGCACCCACTAGGAGACTGAAGGACGTTGTGTGGGGACTTAATGCTTTATTTACTGTGAGTAACAAACTGTGACTAAATGAGGACAAAATAAGTGAAGTTTCCTGTTTGTTCCTTTCCCTAGGAAGCTACACTTTAGAATAGAAAACTAGTTTCAACATTATTTATATTCCTGGCATTCAAAAGTGGCCTTGTGACATTGACTTCATGTAAGTAATTATTGCCTATAAAGTAAAATATTGTCCCATAAATCATGCCTATTTTTCCCAGTTTGTCAGATGGAAGTGTATATTTATCAGAGCTAGCTGTACCATCTATTAAACTTAAATCCATAGTTTAACTACCTAAATATTAAGGCGATTAACACATGGCACCGCGCACCGCCACGGTAGGCGGTGAAGCGGATCTCATGTCGCATTGACCTGTATCAAATCCGTTGATGCCTAACACACGTACACCGCCTGACCGCGCGTTCGAGCGGTGCTCTTACCGCCACCGCCTCTCCACGCGGCCGGCTGCGCGGTGGGGCGGTGCATCACACACGGGGCCGCGCACTTTTGCCAGTGTCTGTGATCAAACTGGTCAAATCCGCGTAAAATCCTTCCGCGCTGACAGGCGTGTACATCGCCTTACCGCGCGGGGAGCCGCTACGAAATCCGCTTTACTGCCACCGCCCTCCGCGTGTGCGTGTCCCCTGGCGGTGCGCGGTACCGTGTGATAATCGCCTAAGGTTTCACACCCTAGGAATTGAACCTAGAACTTTCTGGTCAGTAGTAGCACTTGAAACACAAAAAAGAACAAACAATTGTGTGATAAAAAGAAAAGATATTTATGGCTTTTTTATTCATCATTCCAATCTGCCATTAATTCAGCATGATTACAAAGACTGAAAGACAATAAATCAAGCCTTATCAAGTTATCAGTTGAATACAATGCTACTGCAGTTCTTTAGAGGGTGTTAACCTGTTCTTATGTTGCACTGAGATTTTATTACTACCATTGTTTGCACAATAAGAAATATACCACCACTTTCCTTGTTATTTTAATATGATTTTGATTAAAGAACAGGTAAAAGCATACCTTAGGCATAGGTTTATTCAGTCAGTTAAAATGTAAACTTTTTTAATGTAACTTTTTGTTTCAGGATCTCTTAAATTTCGAGGACCCTTTAAACATAGAAGCAGCGGAAATGTATAACAAGAACAAAATTGAGTTCCAGGCTAAAGTTCAAGACTATATTGCTAAAGGCAAAAGATGAAACTTAAGTAATCAACTCTCAACTGTATCGCTACTGAACATTTTAACAATGCCACGGTTTTTATCACACGGGAAACTTAGCATGGGAAACAAACAATGTTATTGTTCAAATAGATGCTTACAATGTGCTTCCAACTATGTTAGAGTTGTATAAACTTATATTACTGGTTCTTGTCAACCAATTAATCATCATCAACGTTTAGTAAAAGGTTTTATATTTTTTATGCAGTAGATTTGCTAGAATTATATTTTCTTCTTTGAGTGTGTCATTAAAACTAATTTGTGATGCAACAGTTAACGTAAATTATTTACATAGTTAGTTAATATGTCATAGAAACATTTGATGATGTAGTCATTAATTAGCAATAATAAAATAACGATATTCTAAACGACCAGACGATTATGATGGAAACATTTTAGTGAGAATTTTGTAATAGACAAATGATACAAACAATGATTGGTGTTAATAGATTTAATATTAGTATATTTAATCATGTAAAAACTGTGTTACGATAATCAGTTTTAGTTCATCATAAGTCTATCTACATTGCACAATTGAAACAATAATGTATTTAACGGCGCATCTAGACGCATTTTTACTGCTCAGCTGCATCAGCTAACCTATTATAACGAGCCATTCGTAAATAGCAATATATTGATACTTGGACGTCAGTGTCTGTCAAATATTTTTGGTTGGTTAGGCAATTTTTTTGTCAACATTGCAGCCACAAATTGCAGAAACATGTAGCTTGTTCAGACGCGCCCTTAGACACATGCTCATTTTGTAAGCAAATTTTGCACATATTTTTATAAAAAAGCAAAGCAATACTGTGTGGTCTTATGAAATACATGATATACATATTTGCAGTATGAAATGCATATATGACTTTATATTAAGATATTATATAAACACGCTTATTTAGAAATTGTAGCTGTGCCCCGCGATTTTCAACAAGTAATATACAAATCCGAGTGGTACCTAGTTCCTAGTATTGGCGCGTTTAACTATGCAGTTAATTATTTAATAGCTTAGTGCCAAATTGTTCTCGAAGCAATGAAATCGGATGCAATGCAATTTTACCCATTTTTTATACTTATCTTACCCTTATTACCTTTTCTATGCTAAATTGCCACGTCCCATGCTAAATTTCCCAATCGTAGTATATTGTATAATATAATAAATACTCCAAAAAAAGCAGTGATAATTTGTGTTTCGAAAACTGGTGTATTTTTTATGAAATTAAATTATTGCAAGAAAAATACTTGAAAACAATTTATAGTGTAAAAATAATAGTGACAATGGTCTTCCTGTATTTTAGGAACGTAAATTCTTTATTACTGAAAGGTTTAAATATATTTAAAAAATATACCAGTTTGATATTTACCATAGAAATAAAACGCGCGTTGATCGCGACTATTTAAAATTTTATGTAATTTGTGCATGTCATACTTTGAAACAATGAAATAGATTTTTGAATAAAATCAATTTTCATATCATAATAGTAAACTGTTATTGTGTCCTCATTATTTTGTAGCATGCAATCATTGTACGGTGGTTCCATATAACTTTAAACTAGGGGTTTTTTTTCGAAGGAAAAATAGTAGAATTAAATAAAAATGACAGTTTATCAAATTAATGCTCTTTATTAAGTGTAATTAATACTGGAGCATCAATATTCCAATTAGTATAAATAATAAATAAATAGTAAAAATTTGTATACAATAAATAGCTTAACATTAACAAAACCGTCGTAACATTTGTTCTTTATGACTAGATTTTCGTTTGGATGATATTCAAATGTACATGATGTTTGTATGAAAAATGTATTTTGAGTAGACACTTGGAATTTCAAATGTTATAGATGGGTAGTCGGTAAAAGCCTTCACAGTCAAATCGAAGCCCCGATCTCTATATTTTTATTTCATGTAAAAAATCTACAGGACTCAAACTTGACCGTTTTAAGCTTGTAGCGGATTTCTTTTTAAATTGAGCTTAATTTTTACATTTTAGTAATTTGATACTAATTTTCATGATAGTTTGCAAGTATCAAGATGCTTTTAAGACTCTAATTTTATTTTTCACGAATGACACACTTTCATCAATGATAGAAGGTCATAACCGCCGTACAAAACTGGACGCTACCCATCTACACACAAGGTCAGTAATCTCAGGTGTTAGTGTGAGGAGAAGGTGGTGAGGAGTTCGTCCTGGATGCTGTTGGACCTCGCCAGCTGCCGCGCGGCGCCGAAGGCCGCGCCGACTGTGTCCGCCTGCGACGCCTCGCGGGACTTGCGCTCGTGGTACGAGTCAGAGAACTCCTGAGATATAGAATGTAGGTATGCATTAGCAGATTTAATAGGTATATTTGGGGTAATTTAAATATTGAAGAAAAAGGATCAAGTGATCAAGCTTGTCTTTCCTAATTTTGTTGGCATTGGTTTCGTAATATCAGCTTATAAGTATCCATCCATTAGTTAGGATGTTGAAATTGAATAACTTCAAACCTATGTAAATATCAAGACAATGATATCAAAAATATCAATACAATTGTATGAAGATTTTCTACGACTCAAAAAAGTCCACAATCACTCGTCTCATAGTTGACAATTTTTCATCGACGTCTATTTTTATTATGGAGAACAAAAGTGTAATGTTACCTTCAGTCTGTTGCCGAGGAAGACGGCCCGCTCGCGCTTCTTGTTCATGAAGTCGCTCTGCGTGAGCCAGCGATGCTCGTAGCACTCCTCCGTCAGCGGCCGCTTCAGGGGAACCTTCTTGAACAGGAACATCAGGAACCGGGTCGCCTCCTGATGATATAAAAAATGTCACATATGAAGGTTTTTCAGATTTTCATGTGACGTTTTTAGTAATTTGTCACTTGTTTATGAAAAACCTGGGCTATAACGTAGTCGAAAACATGTTTTTTGTTCTTGAATAAGCAGTGATCTAAATCTGATATACATAGCTAAGTAGAAAATCTAAGATAGCTTAGATCTCTGTTGTCTCGGAGAGTTCTGCAGAATTCAGCTTTGAGACAGCGGATTTTTTTATAACATGAAGTTTCTTTTGAATTACAACATACCTAAACGTCAGTTTTCTTTAAACAATTATTACGATTCACGTACAAGTTTCAAAGTAAACAGTTATTTGAGGATAAATGGACAATAAACTTGGGTCTTAGTACCTACACAATTTATTTTCATTGTACATACCTGTGTAATCTCCTTGTAGAGATGTTCAAACCGGAACCTGACGAAGGAGATGTTCTGCTTGGTCTCCGCGTCATCAGCTCCTCTGAAGGGCGAGACGCCGGACAGCATGATGTACGTCAGCACCCCCACCGACCAGATGTCCGTCTGAGGGTACGCTGGCTCGTCGTTTATTATTTCTGGTGCTGTGGGGGAAACAAGCCAATTAGTATACCTACTGAATATTTTATACGTCTACAGGTGGTACATTTTATGAGACAGAAACTAAGGGCATAGCCTAAAGAGTTGGAGAGCTCTGCAATATGAAGTGTAATGAGTCTTTGTAAGTGTAGTAAGTGAAGGTTTAAAAGGTAAGTAATATGATATCTCCTCGTAGTTCTTAATGGAGCTCGTAGCTAAGTAACGGCCGGAGGGGCAAGGGGAGTTAAGCAACGTTTGGGTTTGGACCACAACGTGATCTTAAAGAATTTGATACATAAAGTTTAAGTTTGTAGTCTTACCTTTGTATTCCAATTCGCCAACTTGTGGTACACTGGTGCCCAATTTAGTAACTTTGTGTGCGGAGCCGAAGTCGATCAGTTTGACCTGGATAGACCTGACGGATGCCATCACCACGTTGTCAGGTTGCAGGTCCAAGTGGCAGTAGCCTCGCCAGTGAAGGTATTGAAGACCGTCTAGAATCTGAGTAACAATAGTAGCTACCATCTGTTCAGTGTAATCGTGACGACTGGACAAGTACGTGAGGATATCGGCACCCTGGAGTTTTTCTAAGATAAGGGCAGATACGGAAGACCCAGGCGCCTGGTACGCAGCTATTAAGTTCGATATCCTTTCATGTCTCAGCCTCCTTAAGCATTCGAATTCCCTTTGAATCTGGACCTCAGTGTCGGGACGGTTCTCCAAGATTTTGGAGACCACAACGTTGTCGTTCGTCTTGTCGATACCCTTGACGACCATCGAGAACTTTCCGCGCCATAATTCCGACACGAAGCTGTAACGTTCCGTGAACTGTTGAGAAGACACCCACTCCACTGGTTTATCCTCGATGGAATAATCCAGTTTGGGCTTGTTCTCTTCCAAAGTGACCTCTTGTCCTGATTCAGTGATTTGTTGAAGATGTCTCATGGCTTTGGTGACTTCGATTTTAGGTGCTCCGGAGTTTTTGGTCTTGACGAGGTGTGTGGGGATGCCCTTGTCGCTCCAGCCGATCCTGTTGCGCGAGGAGAGACGGAACTGGTAGCTGGTGTCGGGAGACAGGTTCCTGACGACGAAGAACTCGTGGTCGATGTTGTTGGCGACGTCACGCCACTCCACGCTGTCGCCCGCCTTGTACTGCAGGCTGTAGCAGATAACTGTCGAGTTGCCGTCGTACTTCGGCTGCTTCCATCTCAGCAGTACCTCAGTGTCGGACACTTCAGCAGCTGTGGGGCTGTCTGGTGCATCAGGAGTGGTTGCTTCAACGATCCTAGTCCTAGCTACAGTTTGACCAACTTTGTTTCTGGCAACAACCTTGTAGAATCCGATATCGTGATGCTTAGCGGGCTCGAACCTGAGAGTGGACCTGCCTTCTTCGTCTTCGATGATCTTGATGCGTTGTCCTTCAGCGATGACCATGTCGTTCTTGAACCATTGGATGACGGGTTTGGGGTCTCCGACGGCGAAGCAGGAGAGTTGTGCGGTCTCCCCCTCCCTGACAGGGAGGAGTTGGGGCTTCTCGCGGAAGAAGGGGAGCTGTCCGTCCTTCTTGGATTCCATGAAGGCCTGTGCCTCTGCGTAGGAGTCGAGGCGGGTGCCGAGCTCGTGGCGCAGACGGCGGATGGTGTAGGACTCGGTGCCGTAGTTGTTGATCCTCTCGCGGCGCTCGTCGTCGATCTCCTCGTCCATTATGTCCGTGAAGCGACGACGCTCGCGGATAATCGGGGTCTGGAAATGATAAAGTTATATTTAGCATCCTTCATGACTTTAAATTGAAACTACGCAGTTATTAAGCTCCTATGTATTCCTATGTATTTATGTCCGTTCAAACAGACCGGCTCGGAGAGCATCGGCGCGCATTTTTTATTTCACACAGACCGGAGCCGATCGGCTGCGCGAGCATTAAAGAGCATGCAATTGGAACCAAACGTCAAGAAAAAGTACGCGATCGGAGCCGGTCGGCTCCTCTTATTATTTCACACCGAGCGCCTTCGAGCATTCTTAATTACAAAAGCAGTGCACGTCCAAAAATGAACCTTACTACAAATACTAAGTACGAATTGTTGTGTAGTTGTGTTGTGTAGTTAAGAATTTGCTCTTCTCTCCGAGCCGGTCTGTCTGAACGGACCCTTAGGGGACAATTAGCCTGCCGCCTAACAGCGGAATGCTGGTTTGATGTCAAAAGGTTCAAAAGTGATACATATTTTCAGTAAGGTCTTCTTCATTTGCAAAGCTTGAGCGAAATCGTCATCATGCCTCATAATGTCTCAACTGCACTACCATACCAAGTAAACATCAAAAATTTCCATACACCAAATTCCCAATACATACCCTCGGATCATAAGTATCGAAGACGTTGAGGCTGTACCCCGGCGAGCGGTCGCAGGCCACCTTCATGTACTCGCGCAGCCGCACCGGGAACTGCGTGTCGCGCAGCTGCAGGAGGTACGTGTCCGGCCCGTTCTGGTAGCTGGAAGGGGAATATGGATGTAAGAATTAGGAGTTCTGGAGTTTCTGTTGATTTTTTATCTACAGGTAGCCAATACACCAAGAAACACCAATGAATAGATTTTATGTAAAAAGCTCTGTCCTGGAGAAAAGTTTTGGTCTCGGAAGTCGGAATCAAACATACTGAAGCTACAGTACGAGTAGGTAAGCATTTTCGCCTTAGTGTATGGTGTAAAGTGTAAACAGTTGAAACGTGCTGTGAGAAGATCGAAAACGAAATCTATTTGTTCGAAAGTGTATGTGGGTAAAAACATATTATTATTCTTTCTCCTTATACACACATGAATATAGCGGAGTGTATTCCAGAATTATTTGCCTAATATCTTAAAAAGTTAAGAGCTTTAAATTTTAGGTACGTTATAATATAAGATAAACATAAGGCGGTACATACTGGCTCTCGGACTTGGCGGAGACCTCCCAGTCGGGATGGTCCCACTGCTTGAAGTTGACGTCGTGCTCGCCCGGCTGACGATCGTGCGGGGGACGCTCACGCTCTGGCGTCGCTGTGGGGATAACAACAATATTTTACTGCCTATGTACTAAAAGCAGGTTAAATAAAACCTGGTTGACTTTATTTTTTGTTCTCTGCTATATCTAGCTTACACTAACACATTGCTGCTGCAAGCAACATTTTCCATCGGCAAGTTTAAAATCCGTGTTGTCTGATGAGTCCTTAATTAGGTATGTTTCCTAGTTGTTTGTTTATAAACACTGACAAAATATAGTCACGTCATCATCATCCTCCGAGCCTTTTTTCCCAACTAAGTCCAACTAAGTTGGGGTCGGCTTCCAGTCTAAGCCAAAATATAGTCACGTATAGACATACAATGAGAAAGGTGGAACTGTACTAATTTTACACGAATCAGAATTAGTGAGGCCCAACTGTTACAAATGCACATAATATTCGTTCCTTTGATCTTAACATATTAACAGGAAACTTAAGATTAAAAATATATAGCTTGACTCTAAAAAAAGAAGGTGAGTTATAAAATAAGCACACTTGACTAACCTTCAGGAGTATGCGTCTCCCCGGGCGGGTAGACCATCTTGGAGGGATGCTCGTAGGCCCCGCTCAGAGGCTTGCGCCGGAACCACGTGCGGCATTGCGCGTTACTCGTCCAGTCCCTGATCCAATCAATCACACCCTTTATAGCCTTCATTCTCACACAAAAAACTCAAAAAAATCACAATAACACTATTTTTAAACAAAATATATGTTTTCCCCCCGTATTTCCCTTCAAGAGGTTACATAGTACTGCTTGGCTAACTCTCAAAGCCACGTCTAAGCGTCTAACATGGTCATTGATAAAAATGTTTACGTTGTGTGAACCGTGTATGGCATTGCCAATTTTATTTTTAAGTATTGGCTCGATGTAATTGATTGAGGAGCGTGCCAAATATATCTATGTGATGTAATGTATTGAATCATTGTGATTTTCCGGCTTGGATTAGAGCTCTTGTATACTGCAAACTTTTAGTCGGACGATAGTTTGTTTAGGGTCTTAAATCAATAAGAAAATGAATATTATAAAGATCTGGTATTTAGCCGATTATAAGACCGACTGAAATCTTTGGTTGGAATTTATCAAGATTTTAATAACTTTTAAGTATAATTTTTGCCAACCGTCGGGTCAACTGTCGGCCGACTGCTTAGTCTGCAGTGTGCGGGTACTCTTAAGGTCTCTGCACACAGCGGGCGCGGCGGGACGGGACGGCGCTGCGCTGTGTGCAGAGACCTTTAGGGTGTGCGGTTACGCACTGATGCTTAAAACGCGCGGTCATAAAGTTCTTCGGGATGTTTCGCGATTATACAAGTTGCGTGATATACTCGGGTTGTAGATTACATATTTATTACAAGCTTAGATTTTAGTTTTGGCATTAAGGCGTAACAAGACTTCATATTCTTAGACACTGATATTAATTTTGACGTAACCGCGCCCAACGTAATGTTGCAATGAGCATATACCTTTACAATAGCATCAAGATTAATTAGTAGTAAATCTAACGCCTACACAATAAGAAAGGAATCTCGACACATGAGAAATGTGACTGATATATTTTTGAGGCCAGAACCGTCATCATCAGAAATGGATTTATAAAACTTTGACAGCTTCCAGATATATTTAGACAAGTATCTATAAAAGAAATTGTGACATGTGACCATATATGGACTTAAAAGTGGAAACTTACCTGTACAAGTTATAGTAATTCCTGAGCCTATCAGTGGAAATCTGGTACTCTTCGTGGTAAATCTTGTCGGCTAACGTCAACCAGGGGTGGGAGAGTGCCGTATTGACATCCATACGCTCATGCCAGTTGAAGATTAACAGTTTCGAGATAAAGTCCCGACTTTCAGTGCTGAGTCGTGACCACCATTCCTCGTCATGCCAGTCCCAGGTGCCTTCACGGATCCTGGTGAGGGTTTCCCTGTCGTTGACTCCTCTGAAGGGGGAGTGTCCGCTGAGGAGGATGTAGGTGATGATGCCGATACTCCACATGTCTGCGGCGAAGGAGACACCTTCTCCGGAGGCTACCTCGGGTGCTACGAACTCTGGCATGCCGTAGTCGAGGGATGCATGTTTGTTGAACTGGATGCGGCGAGAGAGGCCGAAGTCGCAGAGTTTGATGGAGTCGCTGCCCGCGTGAGAGAGGAGGAGCTCGCCGATCTGTGGAAAGGAGGTTTTGTTTTAAGGTCTATTGAATTGCAATGGTCTTTTGGAGAATCACATTAATATATTTGGAGAATTCAATGAAAAAGTCTGTGGGAGTCATTACAGGTTTGAAAAGGACTGGTGGCTTGTTGACGACAATGATTCAAATAATACTAAGCAAATTAATGGGATCCGAATAAGTAAAAACGGCCTTAAGCCTAAGAACGCACCTAGTTATAAGATACTTTTATACTACGTAAAGAATCTGGATTTGAAAAATTTAATGGAATTATATTTGTCGAAAATCCTGGTTTTCAGGAGCAGCATCTTTTCTATGTTCTACACTTTTTATATCTACATCTAGCAAAAAATAAACTTTAAACTAACTCACCGTCAACCCCAAATGCGCGACACTATTATCGTGCATATACTTGATACCCCTCAGCACCTGCCGGATATACCCGGCTATCTCCCTCTCCGTGTACCCCTGACTCCTCAGCAGCCTGTCCCGGACCAGTTCCCCGCCTGCTGCCAGTTCCAATACCAGGGCGAGGGTATGCTCGTGCTCATAAGCGTCTTGGAGACGGACGAGGTGACGGTCGTTGAGAAGGTTGAGGATGTCCAGCTCGTTCTTCATGAAGGGTTTCAGGTCTGAGTGGCCGTGCATGATCTTGGCTGCGTAGTTGCGGCCTGGGGATAAATAATGTTATAAGGTGATGGTTGTATTGTGTTTGTAGAGAAAAATATGGTATTTCCAAAATTGAATGTAACGTAAGATTGATGTTTGCTAAAATTCTCACACAGCTATAGTTTTAGATTATCTTTCAAAAATGATTCATGTTCTCAATTATCAGTAGTGTTTAAGCAGATCATGTGATTTTCGAATTTTTGATTTTCCTAGAACCAAGAATCTGTGACGTTACACTTATTTTGCTCTTAATTACATAATTATAAATGGAAACCATTGTGTTATGGCTTCTTCTTCATCCAATATCTCTTACAATTACAAGAACTGCTGTATTACCTACGGCTACAGATGTTCTTTTTACGGAGGATCAGCATGTTGCGCAAGACATAATTGGGCATGCTGCTTACCAGTAAGTCTCTCGGCAGCATGGTAGACGACGCCCTGCACCCCGCGGCCGAGCTCGTCGCCGAGGTCGTAGAAGTCGCCGAACGGCTTCGTCGAAGCCTTTATACGCGGAGGATGTTCGCGCATTCTGAAGAAAAAACAATGAAATGAAAATTATCACATGAAAAAATTAAATTAATAATTAGTAATCAAAAAATATCACGAAGCCTTTAGGTAAATCATGACTTTATGTGGGCAAATTAATTACGGGTCTTGAGAAATTCTAAGATGATTACATCTACATTTACAATGGCACGAAAAGCTCAAACGCCTCGTCTCCTAATCAAAATCATTAGAACTATATCGAGAGATACATATTTCCTGGTTTGACATAGTAATACAATTTAAATGATAATTTTGTCAGGTATAGTACATAGAGGTACATAATTTGATCTTGCACATAACTCTTTTCTCAACACTGAGCAATTTCTTCCCAACGCCCCAATTTACAACTATCACTGCAAAGTAAAATCAACCTTCACACCTCACAACAGAGTGCAATCTCACCTATCATTATAATCATGTTCCGACTCCTCGACATGCAGCATGGCGGAGGAGCTGATGGAGCCGGCCACGTTCCGCGCGGAGATGGAGTACAGACCCTCGTCCTTCAGGATCGCGTCGTGGATCACCAAGATGCACGTGTCGGGCTCGATGAACTGGATCTGTAGAGGGGATATTGGTATGAAATTTTAACAAAAGAAAGTTCTCAAAACTAGACTTTCCTAATTGTGGAACGTGGTGATTAACGCTCTTTTTCCTCTGTATGAGAAGAGGCCTATACCCAGCAATGGGTCGGTAAAAAGGTGGTTATTCTCACGTCAAATATTTTTTCCATTCTGAACTTGGCTATTTAATGTCTCATCCATGCTCTATAATGTACAGACACTAGTAGACAGGTTCCGAGAGGAAAGTTATTTTGACGTGCACTGTAATTATTAATTTATGAAAATGGACTACAACCACGACCATGACCTCAAGTCTGCCAATTTTCCTCTTCAGCACCACTTTCTTAGATCATTTCATATACCCTCAACTTCTTATTTGTCAATTCACCTTAGTCCTACTGCTAGGCGCCAGCGGCTGCCAGTCCTTGTACCACTTGATGTCAGGATACGGTACACCAGTGACCCTGGCCTCCAGCCTGGCGGTCTTCCTCTCCAGCACCACGACTTCTTCAGGTCGCTTGATGAAGGCAGGGTACTCGGCCACCTCGAGACGGACACGTTGTCTCGCTTGCCCATGCTCGTTGGTGGCTACGGCTTCGTACCAGCCCGCGTCGCGTTCTAACATCCTGGGGAGAAGGATAGTAAGGTTCAACATTCTGAAGTTACAAATTCAAAAGGTACTTCTTTGGGGAGGCTCCTTGGCAATTGGGGAGGTCCAGAAGTATAGAATGCTATTGCTATTACGGCCATATTGTTTTTACAAAATTTTTTAAACTATGTAATAAATAAGTTTTGGCAACGGGAACCGGAAACAAAACTTCAACAAAACTTTTACATTTAAAGAAAATAATATTGCAGTGTGACAAAAACATAGGTAATTTAACCGACGTCAAAAAAGGAGGTTCTCATTTATTTGGTCTTAAAAAAAAAACAATATTTAAAGTAACGATCACTACTCACTTGTTAATAAACAGCGTAGCCTGTCCATTCCTGGTGTAACTCCAATCGTATCTGCCTCCGATCTCAATGGGCTCATCATTGAAGAAGTACGTCATCTTCGGCTTAGGGTAGCCATACACGAACCAGAACAAATTCACATTATGACCCTTCACGCCGTACTGGGAGTCATACTCCTGGCGCAAGAACCGTGGAGCTTGAGCATAACCGTCGTGAGGGGGACGTTCAATATCGAAGTCTTTGGGGAAGTATGGGGATGTTTCTGGTCGGAAGTCGATGCCCGGTTCGAGGTAGGGGATGAACTTGGGCGGGTCGGGCTCGAGCTTGGCGCGGTGGGTGATGGCGAAGGGCGAGGGGTCGCTGACGCCGTATTTGTTCTCGACGCGGATGCGGAACTTGTAGTCGCGGAAGGGCTCGAGGTTGCGGATGTCGCACACACACGAGCGCAGGCCGGTGCGGGCCGTGAACCAGTCGCCGTCCGGGACTTCGCACATCTCCACCTACGAACATAGTCAAACATATATTTATACATAGGTATACGAGTATTACTATGTAAGTACTCTTTTATTTAATTTACATTTGTACTCCTTTATGTACTTCGTTACGTACTGCCACATCAACGAGTAAACAAGGAATTAAGTCCATAATAATGTAGGGCATATAAAATATAACTTAAAAAGAAGAAATATGAGTGACGTCATAAGTAACTTAAGATTGTGGATATACCCACAGTGCACACACTCCCGTCAAGCCACTGCCTATAACAACAATTTATTTTTTATTTGAATACTGTTCGCCCTACCACTTTTTCACAGCAAATAAATTAAATTGAACAAATATATTTGCACTAACAGCTTACCTGGTAAGTAACAGGGAACCTAGGTCCATGTGGTATGGATGGCTTCCATCCCAGGGTGAGGTGTCTGTCAGCCATGCTCCTGATGATGGGCGGGTCAGCCAGAGGCATGGGGATGCCGGTCTTCTTCATCTTGTCGAAGTCTGAGTACTGGTCGCCTATGGGACGCTTGGAGACGTGGGGTTCTAAGGCTGGAGATAAAATTAAGAAGATTGATATTAATAACATTTCTTGTTCATTCGTTTGAGGCTCGCAGACTGATATTTCCTAACTTTATTTTTTTTATTTAGGTATATAATTTTTAAGTCGTAAAAAAAAAATACACAATTATCTAGCCACATAATTAAAACCTCTAAGAGTTTATCTGTGTAATGGCGAGTCGTTTTATACAATTTATTACAGTAGTTGGTGTTGTGTTAGGAAATGCTTACATTTCCTACTTATTTTTATCATCTCCGTAATATGTTTTAAAGACCAGGTCTATTTAATGGTTATTGTTCAAACATAGTATGCTCGTAGGCTCGTATTATAGCCGTAGAGTTGGTTTCATTCTAAGATGGCAAAAATGAATGAGTGGGTTATATTCAATAATTTTGTATACAAAATTAGTTTCAAAGAATATAAGCTATTACTAACTATCATAAGTAAGCTGAGCGGAGCAGCTGTCCTCGCCATGCGGGTTGTATATCCTGCAGCGGTACGTGCCGACGTCGGTGGGGTCCACGCCGCTGATGGTCAGCCGCAGCAGCCCCGTGCTCTCCTTGTCCATGCGGATACGCTCGCACGGGAACAGACGCTCGTCGTTACGGAACCTGGGGAAAAAAGGAGGTCCGAAAATAAATTAATTTAATTTAGATTTGCTTCACAGTATTATCAGACATCTCCATCTTGAACTTCATAACAGCCAGGCCTGCCTCTTAGGGAAAACCCGACATAACTTTCAGCATCTAACCTCTCACTCTGCTCAAATTGTCCCATTTTATAGACTTCCTCGGTAATGTGTATAATAAAACTACAATTCTGTAAATTTCATACAGTCACTACATGATATAAAAGAAAGTCGCTTTTTCTGTCCCTTTGTCCTCGAAACTACGCAACCGGTTTTCATGCGGTTTTTTAAATAGATAGAGTGATTACAGAGGAAGGTTTATATATGTATAATAACATACATCAAATAGTGGGGAAATACTGTTATCCAGTGCGAAGCCGGGGCGGGTCGCTATTGATATGATAAGGCTATATAGTACTAACCACTCGACGTCAGGCTCGGGTGTGCCGGTGGCGCAGGCGGTGAACTTGGCGCTCATGCCGCGGAACACCTCGATGTCGCCGATCTTCTTCAGGAACTCGGGTGGTTCCACCTTCTGCTGACGGGCGCTGGAGACAGAGGTTAGAATAGATAACAAATCTTATTTTAATAAAGTATGTAGGTATTCAAAACTGGGTTTCAAACTTCTCAAAATCAAACAAAACTGATTTCAAAGAAAGGTTAAATGCCTAATTAATGTGGATTTTTAAACACAGCTCTGAGTGAGACCTTGCAATATGACAACGCTTTTGTATAATAGTGAAGGATTTTTTAGGAATTAGACAAAAAGAAAGAAAAGTTGCTCAAACCTTTTCGGGAAGTTTGTTAAAAATAACATTAGATTTTGGACCTACTTATAAAACGATTACTAAATATTGAAAATCACCCAACAAAAATGATATAGGTACTCACATCTTATCAACAACTTCAAGCTTGGCCTCACAGCTAGCCTCCCCCTCCCTGTTGCTGGCCACACACTTGTACCGTCCCGCGTCGCCAGCCGCCAGGTCCCGCACGTACAGGCAGCACGCGTCGCCGTCACGCTTGATGTTGTACTTGTCGCTGTGACGCAGCGGAACGCCGTCCTTGTACCACGTGATGTCCGGGAACGGGATGCCGAACACGCGAGCCGGGAATTTCGCGTCGAATGTTGGTAGCTGGTTGAAGGGTCATTTGGTTAATTTTTTATGAAAAAGTTTTCAAGGTCAAGATCAAAAATTTAGGAATTAGGATTCAGTGATTCTGCTATTTCTGTTGAAGAATATCGAATGTGTGAACCATAGTTTTACATTCAAGGTCAAAATTAAGAACTGATTTAAATAAAATCCGTGATAAAGAGTACATGTAAACCATAACTAATTATAAGCACTAACCTGCTTTCAAGGTCAAAGTCATTCAATATTTATTGAAATACTTCTTACAATGTGATATCTAAAATTGTGGATTTCTCGGCGATGTTATCAATTTCCAAATGTAAAATATGCCATGAACCCTCACCTGCTGCAGATCAGTGAACTTCTGCGAGAAGGTGGGCGCGGAGTAGACCTTGCGCACGTTGATGGTGCCTTCTGAAGCATCCTCGCCGAGAGGGTTCACTAGCTTGATGCCGTACACGCCCGCGTCGGGGAGTTCTACTGGGTTGATTTCTAGCCCAACCTGTGTAAAAGATGCATGTGTAAGTGTCTTGGGTTTTTGATTATCTATACTAATATTATAAAGCTAAAGAGTTTGTTTGTTTGTTTGTTTGAACGCGCTAATCTCAGGAACTACTGGTCCGATTTGAAAAATTCTTTCAGTGTTAGATAGCCCATTTATCGAGGAAGGCTATAGGCTACTTTTTATCCGGGTCCGTGCCGAAGTTCCCACGGGATGCGGGTGAAACCGCTGGCAGAAGCTAGTCTATACTAATATTATAAAGCTGAAGAGTTTGTTTGTTTGTTTGAACGCGCTAATCTCAGGAACTACTGGTCCGATTTGAAAATTTCTTTCAGTGTTAGATAGCCCATTTATCGAGGAAGGCTATAGGCTACTTTTTATCCGGGTCCGTGCCGAAGTTCCCACGGGATGCGGGTGAAACCGCTGGCAGAAGCTAGTCTATACTAATATTATAAAGCTGAAGAGTTTGTTTGTTTGTTTGAACGCGCTAATCTCAGGAACTACTGGTCCGATTTGAAAATTTCTTTCAGTGTTAGATAGCCCATTTATCGAGGAAGGCTATAGGCTACTTTTTATCCCGGTACGGGAAGTAGTTCCCACGGGATGCGGGTGAAACCGCTGGCAGAAGCTAGTATAGAATATAGAGAAAAACATACATGGCTGAATTATGTAAAATAATGGTCACAATTAAAAAGTTACGATATCTACAAAAAAATATCTGAAACTCAAAACACCTTTAACGTACTCTAATACAATATCAAAAATCTTACTGAACGTTATTTTGAAATCTAACTCAAATAATAACTGAGATACTTGTAGATGTTTATAAAGATGTTGGTCGATTCTATTTATTTTCTCTAAATATCAGAAATGATAGATAGAATAAGCAAACTTTTATACTAAACTAGCTTCTGCCAGCGGTTTCACCCGCATCCCGTGGGAACTACTTCCCGTACCGGGATAAAAAGTAGCCTATAGCCTTCCTCGATAAACGGGCTATCTAACACTGAAAGAAATTTTCAAATCGGACCAGTAGTTCCTGAGATTAGCGCGTTCAAACAAACAAACAAACTCTTCAGCTTTATAATATTAGTATAGATATGATAGTAACAAATACTTACCCTCTTGCCATCACAAGTGAGACGTATCTTCTCGCTCGGCTTGATGGGCAGTCCGTCCTTGGTCCAGCTGACCTCAGGCACGGGGTTGCCGACGAAGGGCGCGGACACGGAGAGCGGCTGCCCCTCCTCGGCGGTGACGTCGCGGAGCCCGTGGATGAAGCGGGGACGTTCTTGTGGGGACGAGTCGTCTGTTCGACCTGAAGAAAACGAGCATGTTGTATTGTTTGGAGGTAACTTTGGGTAAATGTTTGAAAAAAGTGCGAAGTTAAAATAAACAAGGTTTATTTCAAATTATTAACAAAATTGTTCACATGTCGGCAATACATGGATGTTTGTCACCAAAGTGTTCATTCGGTTGAAACCTAGGTAATGACTTTATTCAGGTTTCGGACATCTCTATATAGGAAACTTTTCATCTGATCGAGCTGCTCGAGAGTTATATGTATAGATATTTATTTGCTTCATCCAAGTTAGCGTTTTATAACAAAACGGATTTCTTAGTTCCACCATGTCATATGGCATACAAACATATTTCAGAAATAGCAAAAAAAAATATGTTTTTGTCTTCAAAGACTAGCAAAATATAAGAGTATCGACAAATATAGTATCTCAAAATCAACTAAACCGTATCTTCAGTATCTAAATTAAAAATACTCACTAGCAACAGTAAGATCAGCATTGCTAGAAGACTCTCCCTTATCATTGACGGCAGTAACGCCGTACTGTCCGGCATCGGCCGGAGTGGCCTTGTCGATCAGTAGCGCGTGAGTGCCGTCCGGCTGGGATACGATGCGGACGCGTTGTCCGTCCGGGACGATTTCTTTGCCGTTGTGGGTCCTGGGAAAGTTTATGTGATTAGAATGCTTTGATGTTATTAGGATATAACATAAGGATAGAACATAGCCGAATCCGAACTTATAAGAGTAGAACACAGGGGGAGTACACAGGCTGCAGGATTGTTCGAAAGAGTTACCGCGGCCCTGGTACATAAAATTCTTACGACGGAACACGATGGATTTTTAGTCAGTAAAAGTCTGACACTCACACAGCGGGATGGATCATTTGATGATTGTTGCTATCGTTAAAAAAAGGGGGAGTACATAAGGGAGCATATAGGGATAGTTCATAGTGGTAGAACACTAGGAACCATACACATTGGGAAAACTTTTTGACATCTGTTTGCTGAAACTGTTAGAATCGTCTCCAAAAACTGTAGGTCACATCCTTTTCTTGTCAGTTGGAGATATATTTAACATATTTTTCACTCCACTTTAATTTGCAGTACTAATACTTGTAGTAAGACTTAATACTGATTAACTTTATAATTTATCTAGTGCGCGTCACGAGGGGCACTCATCAACTTCCTGAAAATAAAGGTACTCATAAGTTTTATGTACTTACCACTTGAGAGTAGGTGGTGGGTGTCCCAGGATCTTGACTTCTAGTTTGACTGGGAAGCCTTCGATGACCTTAGTCGGCTGCAGCTCAGCAATGAACGCGGGCTTGCGTTCCTTCTGGCCTACTTCTACCTTTGCTTTGGATTCCACCTGGAGAGTAATGACAAATGACAGGAACAGAAACACTTTAGGACGGAAACAACTGTCCCAATTTAGTAATTTCATTCGAATGATAGGGACTAGCTTGATCATGTTTTAAACATACAATCTATCTTTATCTACGACCTTTATCCAAAAGTCAACTCCTGGATTAAAAATAGCTATGGTTATTCCTATAACTTACCTCTCCAAGCTTGTTGGTGACAGTGAGCGAGTAGACGCCGGCGTCCTCAGGCTTGCAGCTGTCGATGCTGAGCCCGATCAGCCCGCCCGGCTGGTTGATGAAGTTTATGGCTTGTGATGGACGTACTGGCAGACCTGGGTGAATAAAGAAATTATGAAGTACTAACGTGAAACAACAGATACTTCTCAAAACGTTTTCGAATATTATACAAGGTGTGTCGTTCACAATCACATTAAATCCTACCGTCACTTACCGTCCTTGAACCACTTGATCTCAGGCGCTGGGAAGGCCATGACTCTGGCTTCCAGCTTGAGTGGCTGTCCAACAACTGCCTTCACGTCTTCTAACTCCTGGCTGAAGGATGGCTTCCTTGGTGTGGCTGTTGAAATATTAACAAAAATAAATAGATACTAAAAATGAGATTTATCAGAAGTTTTTTAATAGGTACTTCAATGCATTGGTGCCGTCACTGGAAGTTTCTTGAATTCTATACAGAGAGTAATCTTCCCTATTTCAGCAATAATGTCACAAAAATTCCTGATACAGCAGCCGCACAATAATAGCCGGAATCTAATAAGCAAGCGAATATTCCATATATTTTCTATTAAATAATTCTTTGACTATCTGGTGCCGTCTGGTAGTGCTATCCCACTAACTATACAGTTGAACATTGCACTCACGGTTAACAGCGACAGCACAGAGCGCGGAGCTGTCGCCGTGCGGGTTGGAGATGACCAGCTTGTAGGCGCCACAGTCGGCCGGCGTCACTGCCGCGATGCTGAGCTTCACCGTGCCGTCTGGCAGTGCTGTCTGCTGCACGTGGGAGTCTTCCGGAGATAGGGGGACGCCGTCCTTGAACCTGGTGAGGGAATGGTTTGTTTATTTTTTAAACCTCTAAAAGTCCCTTGACCTTGAAAAAACACAATTCATCTGGAATGATATTTATGCTATTTAGAATAATTTAGATGATAAATATGTACATCAATTTCTCGTTCACTATAATCCTGAATCATAATTTCAAACTGCAAGGTCAGTCATCAAGCAAACCTTAGACAAGATCTTCATCAACTTGGAAATAGACTAAATTAGTAATAAACTTATAACAGAACATACAACTAAGCAATATTTTTTTCTCTATAGCACATTTCAAGGTCAAGGTCAAATCCCGAAATTACAATAACCCTCAAGACAAATAAATTCAAGGTCAAGGTCAAACATCTCCTTACCACTTAGCAGTAGGTATGGGACTGCCGTCGAGCTTGGCCTTCAGTTCTAAAGGTTCTCCCTCGTCGACGTCCTTCTGTCGGTCGAGTTTGTGCGTGAAGCCGGCCGCCTTCTGTTCTAGAGAAATGGGTGCCTCGCATGAGGCCTCGCCTGCTAAGCTTACTGCGCGGACCTTGTACTGTGGGAGATAAACGGCATTTGTGATGGTGATTCTTACAGTAGAAAGGATACATACATTTAAAGGGAAGGGTACAATACAAACTAGTTGATGGTCAAGTAAACGCAAATTCATTATGTTTCGCATTCCATTTCATTTAAAATATGTATGTAGTATATGATAGAATGTTATTATAGTTATATATAATATTTTCTATGGGCCCTAGACGCCTGAGTTAAATAAATAAATAAAAAAAAATCAATAAGTCTTTGTACTGTGTTCCATAATTCTTAAAGATTTAAATAATACTTTACAGACTTTGGGTACCTTAATACTACTTTTAAATAAACTTCTATTTTCTGTACTTGACATCAATGAAAGATTGATAGATTCTGCTCAAATAATTGCTGTTTTTTTATGTTTTTTTGAATATATTATTTTAAAAGCTGACAGTAGCTTACCTTGCCAGCATCACTAGCATTGAAATGCTTAATCTCCAGCTCACTGTCCACCTGACCTCCCACTTCAGTGGTGACCTTATGCCGATCATCATTGCTGATCTCTTCACCGTTCTTGTACCAGAGCACGTCGGGCTTGGGCACTCCGTCGCAGCGGACCTTGAGAGTGACGTCATCGTAGTCTTTGACCGATTGCTTCTGAAGAGGCTTGGTGAACACTGGTACGCCGGCTGGAGATGGGAGTTTTTGGGTTAGAATTGAATTTAGAAGATTTTATTGTTCAGTAATCATAATGTTTGAGTCAGTCGACCAACGGTTGGTCTTTTAACTATAGAAACGCATGAGGACTTCTTTAATGACTTAACTGATAGATATTTTTAATATAAATAATAGAGCCTTTATACAATTTTTTCTCTTGTCTGTGTGTAACTGTGTACCTACATAAACTGTTAAATAAAACAATATTTTAGAAAATAAACTCATCATCATAATCATCATCATCACTATTTTTTTTTATTAAACAAATTCAAAATTATTAATTCTTATTTGTTAACATAATTTGTTCACTATTCTCTGAAATTCTTGAATAATAATATATGATCTATTACTTACTATGCACACTAAGCCTGGCCTGCTGCGAGGTCTCTCCAACGTCATTCTTGGCGATAAGAGTGTACACTCCCGCGTCATCCACGCCGACCTTCCGCACAATCAGCTTGTGTACCTCCGCCTCGCCCGCGCCGCCCATGTCCGACACTATGTCGTACCGCCCGGACGGCTGGATCTCGTAGCCGTCTTTGTGCCTGGAGAGAGTAATATGGATATATAGTATGACTATTTATGAGATGTCTGGATTGCAATTAGATTGAAATGTCCAAAGTTTTGTTTGAAAAATATCAATGTAAAAATTATTAAATCACACTAGGTGGAAAATTGGCACTTTTATAACTTCAAAATGTAATGGAAAAGCAGCACGAAAAATTCTATGTGTTTTTTCGGAGAAGAAAAAGGGGCGCGTTAGACTCCCCAGCAATGATTTACATAAATTAGATAGGTATTCACTAAATAGTAGTACTTATAAGCCTTTACTTGAGCATATGTAATAAAAACTAGTTTTGAAATTGTTTAAAAAATGCATGTGTCAAATTAAGCAATCACCAATTTACCGGTGTGTGGTGGGTCGCTGATAGAGTCTGTTGAAGTAAATAATAATAACACAGTATTTTTCAATAAATTAATATTATTACTCACCACTTAACCTCAGCAATAGGGTTCGCCCTAACATTAGCGATGAAGGTGGTCTCCTCATAGGGCACGGCGGTGACATCCTTCAGCCCCTCGATCTCGGGCCGCAGCAGGATGTCCAGTCGGGCTGAACTCTCGCCCACGCCGTACTTGTTCTTAGCTACGATCGTGTACTCCCCGGTGTCTGTGTGACGACCTGAATAAAACAATACATTATTTTAATCTATACTAATAATATAAAGAGGAAAACTTTGTTTGTTTGGTTGTAATGGATAAACTCAAAAACTACTGGACCGATTTTAAATATTCTTTTACCATTAGAAAGCTATATTATCTGCGAGTAACATAGGCTATATTTTATCCCGGTGCGGGCAGTAGCTTCCACGGGACGCGGGTGAAACCGCGGGAAAACGGCTAGTAAAAGATAATGATAATATCATAAAAAAGTAGAAATCCTATTTTGGTTTAAAAATAACAAAAAGCTCTTATTTTATAAACAAACAAACAACTCATGTAGATATTATAAAAATCTGTAATATTATTTCGAAATCTCTGAAACCTCCTTAGAATCTAATAAAATAATATTCATCACTATCATGTCCCTAGTCTTTTCCCAACTACGTTAGAATCAATTTCCATTGTAACTGCATGGATTCCTGCAGGCAAATCGTTTCATGAAAAATAAGACAGACAGAAGAAAATTAGAACTATGACATACCAGTAGGAATTTGCAAAGTGAAAGTGCACTCCTTCAATCCATGTTCCAAATCTTTGGTATCAGCCGAAGTGATGATGTTGGCGCTGGGAGTGAGCTCGTTGCCGTTCAGCAGCCAGGACACGTGCGGCTGAGGATCAGCCGTGCAGACTGCCTGCATGGTCACTGGTTCCTTCTGCATCACGCGCTGAGCTTCTAATGGCGTCGTGAATTTGGGTTTGCGGAGCTCAGATTCGGCTGTTGACGTATAAATAATCATATCATAAGCAGGTAGGTTACGATATTGACAAAATATAGGTAAAATCATAGATATAGAATAGTAGATAGATTGACAATAAAGTGATTTTTAGTGAAGCCGAAAATTAAATACATCGGGTGAGTAACTTTTTCACGTCTGAGGAAATGTGTGCCGGTTTTTTTCGACTTTAAAGTCAGTATTTACGTGATTTTTCATTTTGATCATAGAAAATAAAAATTATTTTTTCAAAATATCCGAGATTTTGTTGTTAAAATAGGTGTTTGAAACATGCTACATTATACGAGTAGTATCTGTTAGGCATTGTCGATCTATGATCTATAGAAGGTAGTGTGATTCTAAATGTATGGGTAAAATAGAATTACTTACGCGACACAGACAACTCAGCAGTCTGCACTTGCTTCCCAAGATTATTGACGATCTCGCACTGCCATTTGCCAGCATCCTTCATCTGAACGGCATCGATCTCCAGCTTGAAGAGATCTCCGTCATTGGTGATGTGTACCCTGCCGCAGGGCTTAACTTCTTTACCATCATGGAGCCAACGAATGGTCGGTTTTGGAGTACCGGAGACTTCTACTGAGTAGACTAGAGGGAGGGACTCGTACGCATGTCCGTCTTTCATACCGCTGCCTTTGACTGTGGGTGGTGCTGTAAGATTAAAGTTGTCGTGTCAGATATGGGCACTTGTTTTGGTCGGGTTGATGTGACATCAGTCCGACCAGGTGTGAAAGATAGCGAAGCAATAGGCCGGGAGAATAACAGGAGTAATTTCGTTTGAAGTACCAGTTTGCTTGGAAGTACTTGATTTGAAGAATTTAGGTAAATACTTTAAAAATACTTACAATAAAGGTGGATAGAAATGTCATATTTTGCCAATAGTTACACCATTGATAAGTTTGTTTTAGTACGCTTTAGCGGTAGGCCGAAAGATGCAGGAATGCGATAGTAGAAGAATTTTGAAACGAATCAAATGATGTAACTTAACATTTTTTATGTATAGAAGAATAGTTCAGAAAATTGACATCACATTCTTAAGCCTAGTATTGAGGAAGCCCGTTTATAAGAAAGTGTGTATGTACATAGTATATTTTCAATAGTTTTGCGGTATATACAGCAGTTAAATGTTTTACCTGACCATACGTAAGGGTACTTACAGCTGCTCCTCCTACATATTTATAAATGAGTATTCTAGAGTTTCTGTGCTTTGTGTTTGTATACTCACCATTATAAGTTGTGCCACTTACACAATAAGGACCATAATTGCATACAGCATAAGTACCATGCAAGCGATGCACTACATTTAAAATATATTTCGCTTACCTTGATGATATGATGATAGTTTTGATCGGACTAGTACCTCTGCCGCACCGAGCCCCAAGTATTAGTATGCCAGAAGGGAATGTTATTACGCATGCGTGCTAAAACAAACATACGACAGCATTAGTCAAATGTGGAGAGACATTTAGAGGACAATTAAATGGAGACAATCTGCCATTTTCTTAAGAAGGTGAAAAGATTGAAGAAATCATCAGTTCAGGTTTAGTTTGCAGTTACGAAGAAAATGACAGATTAAATGGAATCAACATCAGCAATTTCCGATTTCGGATTCAAAGCGATTACTTTCATGTTATTCTCCCCTGACATACACTGCGTAGCGTTACATCATCAAATATCAGCCTCTGTCGTACAACGTTCCCCTTTTGTTTAATATTTTGATTTAACATTTACCTTTTTCGTCTTCCACATTTAGAATATCATCTAGTATGCTCCTTTGTCTCTGGCTTCGTTTCAGAAGTGCTTCGATCTCGTCATCCTCCTCCTCTTCAAGAATAACTAACTTACTATCATTCTTCCTCTTCCTCTCAACTGTCGTTTCAGTTACATCTTTCGTAATGTTATCATAATTCTTCACGGGGCTTAACACTAGTTCTTCTATAATTCTATTCTTAACATTGTCTATTTTCTTATCGACAGATTTGTACTCGTTTTCGTCGAATTCCTTCGATATGTGTATAAGTTTTTCTGTGATGTCGTTCTCGAATATCTTTTGCGACTTCTCTCTTACTATAAGTGATTCTTCCTCGTCTTCGCCTATGATGTAATCTTCTTTGAAAGAAGATGAGCGAACATACGAGTCTTTGCTGAACACTTTCCTAGTTTCGTCAATATCGAATATGGATTTGGAAAGGTCTTCGATGGATATATCTCTGGAGAGCGGTTCGTTCTGCCAGCTCATCTCGTCTTCGGAGACGGACATGATGGACACCGTGCGGTTTGCCCCTTGTCTTCCGCACCTCGATGCTGTGTCGGCTTCTGAGTCTGTTGTCGGCTCTTCGATTATACCATAAGTGCCCCTCCGAATATGATCAGGTATGCTATAATGCCCCATCTCCGTCAAGAAATAACTATGGCTAGCTATTTCTTCGACTTCCAGTGAAGTCGTATGGGGTTTGTTCGGCTGTATCAACCGCCTGCCTCCGAAAAAGTCATCGTCATCATAATAAAGTGATGTTGACGTCATTTTGTGTAAAGTGTGCGTTTCCGCTGGACCTACCAGTTAAAATAGTATTATGTTGATTTTAGGTAATATAAAGGTTTATAAGGGACGATTAGATAGATGAAACTAATGCGTTATTGATAACTTTGGTTTAAAGTTGTACTTTAAGCAATCTAGTTTAATGATAGTAAGTTAGTTGATGATTGATGGATTTTAGAATTGGGAAGACAAGGTAGAAAGCTGCATACTGACCTGAGACGATAGCGCCATGAGACCGAGTGCTGCTGACTTTAGACATAATAATAGCCCCGTCCTCGCCTGTCTTGAATGTAGTAACAGTTTGAAAAACTCGGCCTAAACATAACAAATCACACTTGGGTTGTTAAAAACACAGTGTTAAAAGCATGCATAGTTGTGCGCGAAAACATGAAATTCTCGCATACTAAAAGCTGTTTGCTGAATCGAAGAGAGAAAGCGTCGAAGCGTGTAATGTTTATACCTTCAGTTTCAGCACTTAACGGTTCTTCCACAGACTGTTTTTTAATCGATTTACGTTTGGGAGACTTGATCTCTTCAGCGATAGGAACCTCTTCGATAACCTCAGGTTTGGTGGCACTCTTCTCTCCAGCCTCCTTCTTAGTAACGACCTCTTCTACGACCGGTTTCTTATTCTGTTCATTATGGTTTTCGTCCCAGAATGACTTCTCTTCGGCCGTTTCGGGTTCAGAGAAGGATTTTTTGCCAGTATCAGTGGGTGTTGAATCAATTTCCTCAATAGTTGGTTTGCTTGGTTTGTCTTCAACATCATCCCAGAATGACTTTTCTTCCGCCACTTCGGGTTCAGTGACAGACTTCCTGGCTTTACTAGGGAGTGGAGTATCAGGCTCTTCTACAATAGGTTGTTTAGTTTTTTGGTCGTCAGCGTCATCCCAGAACGACTTTTCCTCTGCCACCTCTGGTTCAGTTATAGATTTCTTTGCTTTGGCTGGTTTAGATTCTACCTCCTCAATAGTGGGCTTTTTGGATTTCTGGTCATCGTCAGCGTCATCCCAGAAGGACTTTTCTTCAGCGACTTCTGGCTCAGTTATCGACTTCTTAGCTGCGCGGGGTGATGGTTTGTCAACATCGTCAACACTTGATTTCTTTGCTTTACCATCTTCTTCATCATCCCATATAGATTTCTCCTCAACTGTTTCTGCCTTGGCTAACTTGGCGGACTTTTTCTTCCCGGAATCCACATCATCTTCTATTGCTTGTTTAGCCTTTTTGCTTTCGTCATCAACTTCACTTTCTACAATAGCTTCCTTATTCAACGTCGAATGAATCTCTCGCGCTATTGAACACAATGAAAAAATGGTAACAATAAAATATGGATTATTAAAATGGGCAAATGTATCAAATTATAGACGTCACAAATGGTAAGTGAAGGTTTGTGCAGGACACAGTGCATCGATGGTCGTGAGTGGCTACGTCAGCATTCCAGTCTATTGAATGCTTAAGTTTTTAATTTCCATATCCTAATGGTCGGTATCTAGGGACACCAAAAAAACAAAACTAACGTGCGAGTATGGTAGTATCTAGGGTTCAATATCACTACTACGTTAATGCAAACTACTTTACCCGTATTTGTATTTCCATCGAAGTGCCAATTCTGTCGTTTCTTGACAGATTCATAACGACGGGTTTCTTGGGGCTTACCATATGCATGTGTGTAGTGTTTGTGTGTGTGTGTGTGTGTCTGTGTGTGTAGTATTGTGTAGTGTTTGCTGGAACTTGTACTCGTGATCAAACCATACGTGTGTGCTTTCAGTTGAAGTGCTGATATTCAACCTCATTTTTTGTGCACAAGAATATAAATTCAAAGTGACATTTTGTTTGTGATTCGTTCTCAAATGATGACGTTCATAAATGGACCCTACGGCTTCTACGTAAGATGTGTATTTGTATGTTGGCGAATACTTACTATGTACGGTGACCGTGCTCTTAGAAGAGACACTACCAAACTCGTTTTCGGCTCTGACTTCGTAGTCACCGCCGTCCTCTTCCTTCACTAATGTCACTGTTAGGTGATAGTTCTCCAATCTGTCATAAAAATTTAGAAATTGTAAATGGTATCAGTATTTATCATTTACGTATAAAGATTTCATGTTACTTTCATACTAAAGTTGTTGTTCTGTTCTGAAATTTATATTACATAATAGCTATTCCTCACAGTCAATGATTAGTTCACTAGTGTATCACTACATAGTATAAAACAAAGTCGCTTTTTCTGTCTTTATGTCCCTTTGTATACTTAAATCTTCAAAACTATGCAACCGATTTTCATGGGTTTTTTTTATAGATAGAGTGATTAAAGAGGTGTACAATAACATGCAGTAAATAGTGGGGAAATACTGTTGTCCCGTACGAAGCCGGGGCCGGTCGCTAGTTTTTGATCCTCCTCTCACCTCTTAGTATCCCTTTCGATCTTAATTCTGGCATCAGTGGTGACCTCCTTGCCATCCTTGTACCACTTGACCTTGGGCTCGGGGCAGCCTTCCACTTCCACGTCCAGCTTGAGAGTCTGGCCAGCGTCCACCGTCATGTCGATCAGACTCTTGGTGAAACGGGGCTTCCCTGGAAATTATGAAGTTTAAGTAAAGTGTACTGTAGAACATGACGTGAGAGATTTGGGGGTAATTTAAGTAAGAGTGTAATAATATTGCCGTAGCTTTAGTGATACAATATTGTCATATCAAATCTGCTAGCTTCACCAACCCTAAAAGAGTCAACGCGGCATCTAAAACGAAAAGACTATCAAACAATGTGGATATGCTTTCATCCCCTCCCCCTAGAGATAGAAGCATTTTGATAGCCCCACAATTACTCTTGTTCATCAGCAGGCAATTTAGTGTTCAGCTCGAATCATTTGCCAATTTATCAGGAATAAATAATATACTGACTGTTAACAGTAAACGTAGCGGAGCAGGAGTCCTCCCCCAGCACGTTGGAGACGCGGCAGGAGTAGTTCCCGGAGTACTCGGCGGACACCTCCTTGAGGATGAGCTTGTGCGTGTTGCCGCTGTCCACGCGCGTGAACACTGACTTCTTCTCCGTTATCTCCACGTCGCCTAGGTACCTGGGGGTGAACCGTGTTGTGTGTTAATTGATGTCAATTATTGACTATGTAGTACATAGTGTTGTTTGCAACTCAGCAATGTGTCGATGCTATTTTATTTACTTTCTTTTAAAAAAATAGGTCACCATGCATGTGTGGTATCTCTTACAAACCTCTACATACATTCAATCTTTTGAATCTTTATATATCAGTGAATTCTCAAATCATCAACAATAGTCACAAGAAAGTTATAATTATTACCCACATTTAAATCGTGAGAAGGACCATCATCATCCTTAAAATGACTTGACAAATAATCAAAAGATAAAAAAAAATCCACCAATCCTTACCATTTGACAGTGGGTTCCGGGAAGGCTTCGACGGCGACAGTAAACTCGACGTTCTTGTCTCCCTCGTTAGCCGACTTGTCGGACAGGCGCTGCGTGAACTGAGGACCCGACTTCACGTTTAGAACGCAAGAGTCTGACGTGCTGCCGTGGATGTTGCGGATCTGGAAACCATGGCATGTTTTTGTAATAAAGGACAAAAATTCACACAGTCAATTTACACTATCTGTGAACATTACCTGTTGCTATCAATATTGCAAAAAAACGTGTTTGTTGTATGGATCTGGAATATTTTTCAGTAGTTGATTTTATGGCAGGAACCTATTAAATTTCTATTAATTTTACTATCAAGGTTCATGAGATACAGCCTAGTAGGTAACAGATGGACAGCGAAGTTTTAGTAATAGGGTCCTGTTTTATCTTTCGGTTACGGAACCCAAAAACATTATTCCTCACTTATGGTCGTCTGAAACAAACCTGAAGGAGCTACTTTGATACATTTTTATAATACTGGCAGTATGTTTAGGAGTACATGAGCGTTATAAAGACTTCAGGGCAATGTATGTTACCTCGCAGGAGTACTCCCCGGCGTCGGCGCGGGCGGCGGACGTGATGACGAGCGAGTGTGCCGCGCCCGATGACGACATCTTCACTGTGGACGACTCTGTCAGCTCCACCTTGTTCTTGAACCTGGATGAATATACATTCGTTTGTTATTTGCATTGTAGATATTTGTAGCACTAATGTATTGAGATATAGTGAGCATAGCAAAAATAAAGGAAGTATATAAAATAATACATAAGGGAGGCCATAAGGAAGTACGTAAGGGAGTATATAAGGGAGTGCTTAAGGAAACACGCAAGGGAGGATATAAGGTATTATAGTACGCCAGGGAGTACATAAGGAAGTACATAAGAAAGTACGCAAGGGAGTACTTAAGGAGGTACATATGGAAGTACATAAGGTAGTACATAAGAGAATACATAAGGGAGTACATAAGGAAGTACGCAAGGGTTTATTTTTAGGGCGACTAGTACCCTAAAAATTAAATCTGGATTTTTGTTCTGTGTTATCTATGAAAATTAAAAATGAACCACGCAAAAAAATAAGTTGAAAGACTTCTGGATTAGCTTTAACAAAAATATTTTGTAAAAAACATCTGAATTTAAGACTTCCTTTTTTAGGAAATCGGAGAATTAAGAACCTCTTTTTTATACTATGAGGATTCGTTTAGAGACCACAGTATTGTTCACTTACCAAGCCACAGTAGGCGCGGGCTCTGACTCGGTCTCGACCTTGAAGGTGACGGTCTCCTTCTCCTCGCAGACCTTGTTGCCACCCATCGTCTTGGTGACCTTGGGCGGAGACGTCACGTGCCACTGCCAGAAGTCCGAGCACTGGTTCACTTCGTTCCTGGAAGAATTTGTTGGGAATTATGATTGCTTGGAATTTCTGAAAGATCTAATTTTGTTTGTCGTTGCAACTAAAATACAACAGTTTGTATAATTTTAAAATGAAATGAATAAAAAAAACAAGTGGAAAGATTATTTTAATATTCTTCGGTTCTAAGCGAGCACATTAATTTGCATCGAGTAGCACTAGACCCCCCATGGTTCGAGTTTGAGTTTTTGAGTTTGAGTCAGATTTTTTACTTTTGACTATGATACTACGGGCGGAACACCATCGGTCTATCAGAAAGCCACATGATTTTCAACAAGTTCTCTTATACTAGAGGTACTTACTTTGCAACTACAGAATAAGACCCCGTATCAGTGAGCTTGGCGTCTTTAATGGTGATCTTGTAGACCTCGTCTGACTCCTTCACGATGAGGATGCGGTCAGAGCTCTTGAGTTCCACTCCATCCTTGTAGAATGTCACGTCAGGGGCGGGAGTGCCTTCGATCTCGATGGTGACGGTGTGGGTGGAGCTCACCTGGAAGTGAATAAGTTCTTGATATAAATGTACAATCGCAGTATTAAAAACTTTCATTCTTAACCAAAGATTACATATTAAAAATACTTTTTCTATATAGTGAAGCAATTGCATAGCTGTAAGGTTTAGGTATAGTACTTAAATATGTTAGTTTTCTTTGCTATGGGATAAATATCAACGTCTACCTTGAGTAGTAGGTAGAATCAAACAATAGTATCACTCCATAGACTTACTTTACCTAATAGTTCTGCTGAAAGCTAAGTTTATGTCTTTGCATATCCGAACGAAAAAAAATAATATTTAAAAAAATATATAATAATATCTCTCCCTTACCATACAAGTCTGGTTCTCAATCTTCTTCTTGATCTTGGGAGCAGCCTTCACCACGAGATGCATGGTGGTGGAGTCTTCCCCGAGCTCGTTGCTGGCGGTCACGTGGTACTCGCCCGCGTCAGCTTGCGACACGTTCTTTATTACTAGAGACATGGTTTCTTCGTCTTCGTAGAGGAATCTGTTAAGAGGGATGTGGTCAGTTCCTTATGGTATATGTATTCTTTTTTATTTAACTAGCTGTTTCCCACGGTTTTGCCCGCGTCCCAGGGGAACTTCTTACTGTACCCGGCCAAATATAGCACATGCCATCCGAATCGAGTCAGTTGAGTAATTTCGGAGTCTTTAGAAACAAACAAAGTAAGTATATGTAGGTATCACACATTTGTCATCATTTTGGTTAAAGGCTGGATGGTATCATTTTCAATACTACGCATTTCGGGCCGCGTCGGTTTCTCAATACTACTTACTTGTGCCTGGTATCAGCCTCCACATCCTTGCCGTTGTGCTTGAAGACGACGGTGGGCTTGGGGAAGCCCTTGCAGGTGAGCTCCAGCATGGCGGAGGCGCCGGCCGATACGATCGCCTCGCGGTGTTCTATGACGAGGGTCGGCTTCTCTGGTTCTCGGTGCAGCTCGTGGACAGCACCTGGGGGAGAGAAATTAAGTATTATCACAAGGAATAAGAAAAATAAGATTTCATGATAGCGAATGTAGAAATGAAGACGTATGTAGAGAAGACGTGAAGTTAAGATTCAAGTTACAAAATTGGTCAACTGTAGGCAGACGATCAGGCTATAGGTAGACTCATCAGCCTTTTTATAGTCCTACTGCTGAGCACAACCCTCCACTCACACAGACAAGTATCGAGCGTTAATTAATACGCTTGTTCAATGCGGGTTGGTGATTTAATAATAGTCAGACTAAAAAACATGACCTCTGATAGAATAATTACTAACTAATTTAATTCTTTGTTTTTTTTCTCAAGGTTCTAATTCATCTCCTGTTCAGTAACTTACGTGAAAAAAAAAATCATTTCCAAAGTCAACCTAATTTTCTACATGCTACAAAAATGTACCACCAAGAAAGAGCACATAACAAACCTTGTACAGTAAGTTCAGCAGAGCACGAGATGTTGCCGGTGCTGGTCTTGGCGACACAGGTGTAGATGCCTGCATCTTCAGGCTTCACGTGCTGGAACACCAGCGCTAGGGAGTCTTCATCATCACCTAGGAGCACCTATACCAAACCGGGAGAAGATATTATAAGTAGACTGACAATGATGAACAGACGATATCGAAAAGAATATAAGTAAAGGCCTAGAAGGCAAAATTTATTTTTACATACATAACGTCACAATAGTTATTTGTTATACTTTAAGAAACCATATTTTTAAGATTGTCTGTATGTATCTTAGTTGGTAAGCCTTAAAAATAAAGAAATAAATACAAAAGTGCAACACGTAACTTTTTTCCCACCACATCGAGGAAATTACTAAATGCAAAAAAAGAATATGGCGCGCGCATGGCAAATTAAAATGAAGAAAGTACCTATTAAAGTTTATTTATTTAAAAACTCAGTTTAAAATAAAGTGAGGTTAAAAATCGATCTAAAAACAATAATAAAAATTACTTTAATATTTGAATCATTATTTTAAGCAGTAGTTTATTTTTTTAATATGTATTTGTTTAAAAAGTCTTATCAAGATTGTCACAAATGGAGTATTGAACACGACGTTCTAAATTCAAATCACTTTGCCGCTGTAGAGGATAAAAACGGGTTTTGCATTCAGCTATCGATAAAATATACCTACTCTTTCTAAGATTGTTAGATGAAATCAATATGTACCTTAAATCTTTCTTCAGGATCGAAGTTCTGTCCATCACGTTTCCACACGAAGGTGGGCTTCTCTCCCTTGGCCAGCAGACCCTCGCCACCTGGTGGCAGCTCACCAAAAATGTTCTTGTCATCTGAGAAAGTAAAAAAAGAGATTATGTTGTGTGATATTATGTTATGAAAAAGGTACCATAATAGACATGGGCAATTTTCACCGTCAGCATATGTAATCGTCCATTTGTCTTAAAACAACTGTTTATTAATACAAGAGATACGGATACCTGTGGGACCAGGTGATCTGAAATGATCGAGAATATACGCTTTCTCATCTGGATTTTATTAGAACGTTGAAAGAATGCTTTCAAAAATTACGCAAACACTTAAAGAATTTAAGTCAACAACAATTCAAAAGTATTACAAGTTCAGTCTAATTCTAGTAAACGATATTTATAGCGCAGTGATCCATAAACTACAGCTGGAAGTTATCCAACTGCTTTTTAAATGTTACTCTATATTATTTATGACCCACCACATACATTCTTCATAGATTAATAGGCTATTAATTAACACGTTATAATTATTGACTCTATTAAAAATAGGTATATTACAAATATAATTAAATGTGGCGTTTATTTTGGATACTAATTTTAGTGGAAAGATGGCAAAATTCCAGGGCATTACATAATTTGATGAAATATTTAGCTTTGCCTTTCATCTATGTAGATGGTATTGAGTAAATAGTTGCTTTATTTATGCTTTTCTGTAGACAGACTAGCATTTATATAGCATGATAATATTTCAAATTCTAATACTTAAATAGAAATGGAGCAAAACGCAGCAAACGGTGGTGCCTCGTTGGAAACCAAACGAAGTGGAAATTATTGCGTTAATTTACCTATAAGTATCGATAAAATTTTAGTGCCGCTCAATCACCAGCAATAATGTTAACTTATAGCGTAAATTGAAATTAATGAAACTGAGTTAATCCTTATCCAAAAAGCATGATCCAAGTCTTCTTCCCACTCAAAAATTAAATACCATTCTATGCAATGTTTGCCATAGAGCACTTGGATACCAATCTCACAAGTATCTGCCCAACTCACCAACAACAGTGACGGTGGCTTCAGAAGTAACTTCTCCGTAGATGTTCATAGCCTTGCAGGAGTACTTCCCGGCGTCAGAAGGCAGGACATCGGAGATGACCAGCTCGTAACAGCCGCGATCTGCACGAGTGCGGATGATGGACACGCGGTCTGATTCTGACGTCGTCAGAATTTCTTTTTCGTCACGGTAGCTGGGGAAGTTTTAAATTTTTGGTCATAGTGAAACATCAGAATAATGAGGCATTAGATCACCATTGCAACAACTAAGTTACATGATCGATAAAGAAACTATCCGCAAGGATGCTAGAGAAAATGTTTTGAAAGAAAATTTAACAGAACTAACTTGCTTCTTCAACACCCTATAATGAAAAGCGAATTGGCTCCATATTAGAAACTTTTTTATAAACATGAATTAACAACTGTAGAAACTTATGAACAAATATAAGTTACACCCTTTACATTTATATAAACGCAGTGTTCTTATTTACTTACAACTTGACATCAGGATTGGGGTCGCCCTTGACATTGACCATGAAGCGCAAGTACGTGTTCTCCATAATCTCAGTGTCCTTCAGCGCCACCAGGAAGTACGGCGCCTTCAGAGCATTCCTCTCCTTGCGCTCTTCAGGAGTCACTAGAATTTGTTCACGGGATTGCGGAAATTAGATTTTGAGAGAACAGCATTTGAGGCAGCTCAAACAATTTTGAAGAGAAAATAATCAACATTGGTCCCAAAAGGAATAGTTGAGTAAAATCATACCTCAAATGTCATGTACACAGACATACATATATTGTAGAGGTATGTCCGTGGGCATATAGAGAACAAAAATGCAGGTTATAATAATTTGTGAGTAAAATAAACACGTGTACAACAATACTGAAATAAGTGCAAAATACAGGAAAATTATTCATAGAGGTATTTGATCAGATTCCAAACTACTTGTTATACGCTTTACAATGTCTTAATCGGTGATCGCGGTGAGCATGCATACAGTAACTCAAGGAGAGAAAATACTTATTCCAATAATTAAAATAAAAAAAATATTTTAATTAAATTGATGATTGGGCTTGAATGAAAATGGCAGGTAATGGAGGGGAAAGCTATTTTAACTCATAGCTTTAGAGCGCAAGTTAACAATGTACCCGATGTTACTGTGAGACGCAAGCTTGCCCTACTACTTACACCACCATTTTCTTCAAACCCTTAAAAGAAACTGAAAATCACTCACACTCCTGCACGACTAACTGAGCTGTGCAATGGGCATTTCCCTTCACATTTTCAGCGATAGCGGTATAGACTCCTGCGTCTTCCTCCCTGCAGTGCTTGAGTTCCAACTTGAAGCTTCCATCGTTCTCAATGGAGATGGAACAACGGTCCATGAGGCGGTCGCCCATGGGCTTGTTGTCCTTCAACCATTTGACCTTGACATCCTTGGCGTCACGTAGAAGGCATTCGAAGACGGCGTTCTCGCCGGCTGGGGATTCAAAGCTTGGTTATGGGAGTTCGTACGGTTATTTTTACCTCGATGACTTTATGGCAATAAATTACATTCAACAGCTGTTGGACTAAAAACTGAGTTTGATAAATATTCCAAAGTTAACCGTACGAGCTCTTACATCGACAGAAAGGAAATAATGTATCGTTTACAAAGCGTTGTTAAAGTAATGCGTTGTGTAAGTTAGTGTTCTACAAGCGTTATGTACAAGCACTAATAGTGTGTCTACTGAGATGTGACGTGTCGTCCGGTGCAGGTACTTACGCTCAATGTTCTGGCCTTGTAAAGTCTTCTCGAAGATTGGCTTGCCATCTTGAGATTCAGATTTAGAAATGGACCTGGCAGTTTCGTAGCCAGTACTAACTGAGCCATTGGCAATAGATTTTTTAGAAGACCTGCTTTCATAAGAGGAGCCTCCATTTTTCACAGTCTCATAGCTACTTTCGGACTTCGACGAAATGGATTCAACCTTGTCTCCATCAATGCTGGCTTTGATGCTGTTTCTCTTAGAAGCATACTTAGAGGCGATGCTGTCAATCTTGCTTGTGGTGTCAGACTCAATACCGTAGGTGGAGCTTTCTATCTTACTTTCGTATTTCGCTTCCAGACTTGCCTCGATTTTATCACTGTCTAAGCTAGATTTGATACTGTTCCTTTTTGAGGCATACTTTGAAGCAATGCTGTCAATCTTGCTAGCAGATTCGCCTTCAATAGCGTAAGCTGACCTTTCGGTTTTGCTTTCAATGTTGGATTCGATTCCATATTTGGAGGCAATGCTGTCGAGCTTGCTGGCAGCATCGTATTCGGTCCCATACTTCGATCCAGCCTCAGACTTGCTTTCATAGCTGGACTCTATTCCATATTTGGAACCCCCTTCGGTTCTTGAAGAGTACTTAGACTCGTAGCGAGAAGAGGCGGTTCCTTCTAAGGCTCCACCTGATTCGTATTTGGAGGCTTCTAAACGCGATCCGCTCTCACGTCGCGAGTATGATGACGTCAGGCCGCTGCCGCTGTCGTATGTAGACGACGACTCGTAGCGACCACCACTCGATAATGTTCGGCTGCTACTGGAGTACTCTGTAAGTTAATGGGTGATTATACATACATTGTAATTAAAGACTTAAGTGTGAGTTATGCTTCTCAGTATATTTGAAAATATCTTACCTCCAGTGAGCCGCGAACTGCGGCTATACCTAGACATCTCGTCTTCAACGACTTCCTCTGCGGTTACAGTTTGACCGTTACCTACAACTTTTTGTTGAGACTCGACGCCAGTGGTACTGGCCTTTTCTGCTGTACTCTCTTTACTTTCTTCTACTACAGATTGTTGAGTTTTAACTTCCTGTACATTAGACTGTTGAGACGCTACAACAGTCTCCTGAACTGTTTCTTTGACAGAAGTTTGTGTCTTAAGTTCAGAAACTGATTCTAGTTTGCTTGATTGTTCAACGGATGATGTTTTCTCCGATGTGACTTCTTGTTTAGATTCTACACTAGTTGCTTCAGTTTTAGATTGCTGAGCACTTGTTGATTTTTGAGCTGTGCTTTCTACTGTTGACTGTTCAGTAACTGATGATTTTTGAGCACTTGCTACTTTTATCTCTTGAGCCGATTGTTCAACAGTAGTGCTTTGAACTGATGTTTGTTGTGAAGTTTGCACAGAAGTCGCTTGCGCAACTTTAACTTCTGATGCAGCTGCTACAACTGTTACTTGGCTGCTTTGCGCGGATTGTGAAGCAGATGCGGTTTTCTCAGTGACTTTCGAACTTTCTACAGTCACAGAAGAAACAGTTTCTGAACCGCTTATAACTTCACTCTTTGCAGCGCTGACTGAGCTGACTTTAACAGATTCTTGTGCCTCGCTAACAGAAGATACTTCTGTTACTTCAGATTTGGAGATTTTAGTGGCTACCTCAGATTCTATCGATGCTTTTCTTTTGGTTTTGAGTTGTTGGGCTTCCTCTGTGGTTGCTACTTGAGTAGTAGTAGCTTCTACACGAGAGCGTTTTTCTTTGGTATCTACTGCTTCTGCTTGAGTGACTTCAGCGTGATCTCTCTTTTTCTTTTTCTCTTCAGGTTCGGCTGGAGCCGCTTCTGCTGGTAGTAGCTGAAGGTCGTCTGCTGCGTGTTCGGCTAGCGCAACTGGAAGACGGACGAGTAACAATTTGATGAGACGAACAAAACAAAAGGAACCATTGAAATCTATAGCTTTGTAAGGTTTTTACTTACCGACGTCACTAGCGTGTTTCCTGATTTCCCCTAGCCAATTGTTCTTGACTTGCTCCTTATGGGCTGCTAGTGTTACAGCGAGCGGTGGATCCTTCTGGCAGAGTTGGAACTTTAGCGGCTCGGCAGGGTTTTCCTTGATTTCAACCTCCGGTAGCTATGTGAAAATGGAGCAGGGTTACTTATTTATGCATATAAAAATAAAGCTTACTCAAATCGTCTAAAGTTGTTCACAAAACTTACAAGTAAAAAGCAAACTTTTCAAAATTGTAGAAAATTAAAATATAAGCCCCGAAATCGACGACATCTCGTGAGCTTGCCTTGCTTCAGAATAGCGAAATAGAATTAACACTTCAATGCCATCACAAGCCGCTATTTCAATGACACAATGTCAATGTCTTGTAGCAACAACATTTAATTTTCACTAACAAAGTAGATAAAATTGTCAAGATAAAGGATACTACATAATACTCGTACATTCCAGACGTAATTCTGGAATATATCCAAATGGTCAGTTTTTATTGACCTATTTTTGGAGTTGCATGACCGTGTGTTGGTGAATGGGGATATAGTTAGAATGAGTATGCCGTTTCCCGAGAAACAGCTGTGTATGCTTTGGTTAATAGAAAGAAGATACTGTCGAATTTCATGTTTTTAGGTATTAGGAATAGTCTGCATAACAAAATAGTAATTGCTTTAGCTCGAAACATTGATGATTGACAAGGGGAAAAAATATTTTTGCAAAACTGAGATATGATGATGATGGTACTAACCTTGACAATATCCTTCAGCACAAACACGGAGCGATCATCAGAGACCCTCTTGACTTTACAAACAAGGACTCTCGCCTTAAAGAGGAAGACGTATCTCTCTCTAGCCTTCCCTTCGGCGTCGGTGACAGTAAACCAGTCGTGGGTAAGCAGACGTCCAAGTTTGTAGATGTTACCGCGAAAGCCTTCGATGCTAGCTATGAATTTGTTGTCGGTAGCACGATTCGGAACGCTGAGAAAGAGTTCCAAGGCTTTCTGGAGGTCAGTGCAGTCTTCGCCTAGCCGTTTGGAGTATTTTACGAGTTCCTATAAAATAAAACGTTGAAATCAACACAAATAATTAGTAAAGATTTAGTACAGCAATAAAAATTTATCTCACAGTGCCAAAACACCATTAATATGAGACTTATTAGGGGATTTAAAAAATGTAAGTAGTAACTAACCTTAAGTAGTAGCTGATAGTCGTTGATTCTTTGAATAGGAAGCTTTAGATGTTCGGCGATACCTTTGTCGTCCCTGAGGCTGTCTGCTAAATCCTATGAACAAAAATGTATTCATCAAAAACATTAAATTGGTTCATGATTCAAAACAATAAAATCCTAAAATAAGCGTAACATTCTTTGGATCTATTAAAAAGCCACAACTTGGCGACATGGTAAAGAACAATAAAAACATCAAGATGCTTGCCAAAACAGCTTGTACAGATCAACCAGACATAGTAAAACTAGTATTACTATAATAACATAGAAAATGTTAAAAAAAATAAATGTTAAAAGTATCGAAGGCTTTTGATAGATCTAACACTAAAGAATGACAAAATATTCACTTTAAGTAGATTCTGATTAATCATATAATGTGATGGACAACAATACATAAGATAAAAATAACTACATTAACCCTGAACATGTACAGTTTGTAAACTGGGGTAAACAATCAGTCCAAACCAATAAACGAGATCATGTTATTTTAAGTCCACCATTCCATTTCTCCATGAATCTCGCGATAAAATAGAAAAGTTTATTTTTAAACGTTCCCACCGCATGGCCTTGTGACGTCATCTAATGGGAAACATTAATAACGTTCTTCTGAATTGCAGTGAAACTGGATGTGATGATTTTTACACATTTGACTGAGGGTTTCGGTTTTTGATCACGAATGTAAAGTGCGTTAACTTTTACATTATGTATTAAGCTTTTCTTGATTACTTGGCCAATTGTAACTATTTAATTGAAAAAGCTAATGTTTATTTAAGCGCCAATTTATCTGCAGAAACATCAGAAAAAAAGGTCTACAAATATGAGTATATTGGCAATTTGTGTTGAATTTGAAAAAACCATATCACATTATTCCAAATACTATTCTTCTTTTATCCTAATTTATCTATCTATAAGATGAGTCAGCTGAACGTTGTTAAAAACGTCTTCCGTCCGTCCGTATTCGAAAAATCTATGACGAATCCATGATCCAATTAAATCACTTTATCGCCTACTACTAAAATATCAATCGTAGTACAAATATCAGCATTACGGCCGTCTGTTCCAATCGAACGTGCATAATAAATAGGAGACGCGTCTAAAACATTCGTCGGATGTCACACTAATTGCTCGTCGATGTTGGCACCAGCTCAACGTGAAGAATATTGACTCCGTGTTGCAACTGCTCCGGTAAACTGTTCGTTGCTAAGTTGTAAAACATTTCTATTGCTCGAAGATTAACTTTAAACGTTCCTATTGTTGCTTTTCTGTTGCATGTTTTTGATTGCCTGCCTGTCATTGTTAATCTTGTTGGTAGCTATGTAGCTATTAGTTAAATGTGTATAATAATTGAAGGAAGACACAAAAATTGCTTTAGGGACTAATGAGACGTTTAACTTTGGATACTTATTAGAAAATTTTGACTCAAAACTTAGATAAGAAGATAGATAACGAATAACGTTCTCGACTGAGATGCCTCACTAGTAAACACAATCAGAAACCTATGTACATGTTCTCTGATTCACAAACTCAAGAGGCGTATTGAAATCGATTTGGTTGCACTCCACACAAAATTTAGTTCAAGCCTAGAACACAGTCCACAGTAAACGCTTTGTTTTATATTATTCTGTTCATTTCGTAGCTTCATAAAGTGGCTGAAATCATGCATGTTTCTGACAGATCAAAGCTGTATCAAACAAAATAGCCAAGTATGTTTACGAATTACTTACTCAATTTCTACAAATTATAATTATAAATGAAAGTGAGATGTATGTAAAGGAAACGATTTCAATTCTACAATCTTATGATTCCTGACACTAACCTAATAGAAGATCCAACAAATCGTGGTATAAGAACAGCGTGTTTGAAACTATAAGTACCATACGCGTTCGGAATGAATTCTCAAAACACAGTATGCTGATTCTACTCTATTGGCTTGAGTTACAAAATACTCATCTCGTCGAAAATTTTAGAAAATAAATCTATCTTCTCAGAAGCTCTTCGAGAAACATTCATCGTGAACAGCGATTGGTATCTGACGTCAGTAACGAAAGTTAAGATCAACACATACATTGGGTAATATTAAAGCGATAGATGAATATGATAAGTTGTTTCGTACGGTAGGCGTTTTTGGAAAAACAAGATGATCTGTGGCACTCGCAAGTGCTTCATAGGGACATAATTAAAATAAAAGGTAAATTAATATTAAGTGTGCTATTTCTGCCACCGATTAGGATTAGGAGCGATTAAGACATTTTGTATTGATCGAATTACTTTGTTAATCTTTAGCAAATTGAACAAATCTTTGTCATCTAATAACAAAAAGAATTCAAACGTCTGAGAGTTTAACAAAGTTATCGATAGAAACAAAACAAGCAGCATACATGATCGAATGTAATTTAGGACACGAAACGCAGTCAAAATGATTTGAAAATTCAGTGTTACAAGTAATATTGGAACCGACAATAAATCAAAACTGAGCACATACGTTAGAACCAACTTATATTTACGACACCTTGACATAATAAGCTACCGCTGCCCTGCTTCGCTAAAAGCGAAATATTTGTAAAATACAAGAATGAAAAGTTTTAATTTTAGTTAGATTTGATAAGATTACAGAAGAAACTTTGTGTAACGATTTGAAAATAAATATTTAGGTAACCAGTTCCGTTTTCAATTTTGCAGATATCTTGAAGAAGTTTTAAACTGTTTTTCTCAACAATCCCGATTTCGAGTTTCTTATAGCTGAAGGTGAGTTTAGAAAGTTTTGTTCTGGGTGGATCAGGAAGAACCTCCCCTATCCTCACGGTGCGGACGAAGTCTGAATCAGAATCAGCCTAAGCTCTAGACTGATTCTGATTCTTTAACTTTTATAAAGAAACTGGTACCGGAGAATAAGTTAGCTTCTTCCCGATATGATGTGTCAAGTTCTCGTATGTATTCAAAAGGTGCAGAAAACTCTGCTTGCGTGATGTAGGATTTTAATATTTTTTCTTCTACTACCCTCATTCTGTTATCAAAACAGTATAAGTATTGTCTGCACGGTTAGAACAACCGTTTGAAATCGGGTATCCTATTCCCTATTATTGTAATCTTAGCGGAAAGTAATAATGTCGGGTAAAGCCCTCTCATCTATTTTTTTGTGGATGCAAGTGTTAACTTTTAAGATTTGTATATAGCTTTAGATATAAGGAAGTATAGCTATAGATACAGGTGTATTTATGTTACTACTGTCAAAAATGTTCAAATGCTGCCACGAGTTTTTTGAGTTTCCAAGACTTGTAACATAGGTATTTTGTTTCGTTTATAACAAGTAAATAATAATTTAAGAATTAATTCTAATCTTAATTTGTATTTAAAGATCATTACTGTAGGTAGGTACTTAATTTAAGCTTATCTAATAGTTACCATTTATACTAAAATATTTTATCTACCCAGAATTTTATTTTAAGTCAAATCTATACTAATATTATAAAGCTGAAGAGTTTGTTTGTTTGAACGCGCTAATCTCAGGAACTACTGGTCCGATTTGAAAATTTATTTCAGTGTTAGATAGCCCATTTATCGAGGAAGGCTATAGGCTACTTTTTTTCTCGGTACGGGATGTGGGTGAAACCGCTGGCAGAAGCTAGTGTCTTAAAATAAAATTTAAAAAAGGCCTAAGGCATAAGGCCGCAATAGGTCATTCAAAACAAAGTCAAATGTTTTTATTTCAAATAGGCTTTTGCAGGCTCCTATGAAACCTCACACTGACTCTAGTTGCACTAATCCAAAAAACGACTAAATACCAGTGCTTTACAAGGAGCGACCGCCTATGTGACCTCCTCAAACCAGTTACCCGGGCAACCCAATACCCCTTGGTTAAACTGGTGTCAGCCTTGGGTGGCTTCTGACTACCCGTAACGACTGCCAAGGATGTTCAATGACAGTGGGGACCTACAGTTTAACGTGCTATCCGAAACACAGTCATTGGTGTTAGAATTATATCAAAATAATATAGCCACTAGCGCCAGTTACCTTAAGCTGTGTTAACTATTTGTGTTTATCTGTTGTGTCAATGTTCAATAAGTTTTTTACTCTGTGCGCTGCACTGTCCAAGATATACTTCGTAAGTACCTACAATCTTGGGAAAGTTGCATTGGTACTTGCCTGACCTGGAATCGAACCCACGCCCTCATACCTTAGAGGTTGGTTATTTACCCACTAGGCCACCATGACTTTTTAGAAAGATCTCAAAGTCAACTCTATCTCTGTACCAAATTTTATTAAAATCAGTTCAGCGGTTTAGACGTGAAAGCGTAACAGACAAACATACAGAGTTACTTTCGCATTTATAATATTAGTAGGGACTGTTTCTTGTCTTCTTCTTCCTCATACCAAGGGATTATTAGCTTGACAAACAACGTGGGCAGGTGGTGTGTTGTTATAGGTATCAAGCATTCCTATTGTAAATACGACTGCATAATGATAATAACGTTAGGTTTGGCTGTCAATGAATATTTGGTATGTAAGTAGAACTCTAGGATATTATTCGGAGTGCTTTTATGGTTCAAACTGCTTTAGGAATGGTATTTGGATAACCATGTTTCTTGGATAATGGAGATAAGCGTACCTACAGGCAAAATATGAATGACTTTCACCTGAATCCCATATTTTCGCAACTCTCAAAAACCAGGTAACCAAGTCTTCCCTTTACTCCATTTCAATGTTCAATTACAGATCTCTAACTAGGAGAGCAATCAAAATGAATTACAGGGATTAACGTAAAATCTCGGTGTCGTAACCTCTATAAATAATTAGGGCAATGACTGTTTTACATTTGCGCCTGTTCATTGATCCAACGGCAAGCCATTATAAGCTTTATGTAAATGTTGTAAAGTTTACAATCGTTACTGCAATTGATATTGAAATAACAGCCGATGGAGTACATCCAAAGCCTACAAGAAAATCTAAAATATTTATTTTATTTTTTCTGCAAAATGTCTCGACTGTCTTTTATTTGATGCCTTCCATCAGTAGAACAATGATGTGATGCGAATAGTTTCAGCTTTGTGGGAACAGGGTCAGTATTTTTGGCAAGATTACCAACCATGATTAATATCTCAATACTCTAGAATATTTGTGAGGATCGTAAACTACATTCTAGTGATTTTCATTGAAAACATATCGTCTTTTAAATAGAAATATAGGATGTTCTGTTGGACATTGTTTAGAATCATATTTTGTTGGAACATTTAATACAGGTGAAGCATCATATGAAGACATAATAATTTGTCTTCGTTATAACAATGTTTATGAAAGCCAAAACAAAACAACACGCAGCAGAGCATCAGATCGATACATAACTGTTTGGTTGACTTTTGCACAACACTCTGCAACAACAAACTGGCTAGCAACCAGATTATTTTGATATACATTTTATATTGGGCATCAGACGCTCAAGCTGGATTATAAACTTCCAGACATAATAACGGCCATAAATCAAAAGCATTTTAAAACAAAATACAGCCAGACTTTGTTCTCGCAAAAGGTTGCCATGTACATTTGTAGATAGAGATGCTACTCCAAGATATAATTAGCGCCTCTAATCCCTAAAAACACATTCAAAAATTGGGTCAAGGTCATTCGGCGCGGCTTTAGCGCAGATCCTGCGCGCGCGCTGTTCCGCCGTGCACGCAGTGCGCCGGACCAGAAAAATATAACATTGCCGCGAAACTCATCCACCCACGCCGCACTAGAAATAAACCAGACGCGTTGCTGGTAACACTACACCCGTAACATTGAAACGAAGGGGAAAAAATCACGATATTTTCGCCACAGCCCACAGCCCGTCTAATTATAAAGCGTCCATTGCTAATTGTGATGTTATAGTCGTACCTGAGCGCGAGGCGGTCGGTAAAGGTATCACGAGAACACAATCACAGTCACACACTTCACTCGGCGAGTGGTCGAAGGTCGTACAAGCGCTGGAGAGCGAGGTGGTCGCGTCCGCGTCTTCCAAGCGACTGCTTCACTCCTGGCCCTGTACTCTGTGCCCGCTAAACATAGAACACCCGCACACACGATGATTTTTAGAGGATAACGCCATTTCACCGGTGACGTGTTGTGTTATCTACCGGGGAACACGGGACGGCTCCGTCGCAAGGTCGACAAACAAACCTTGAAACATCCTTGATAACAAACATTGAGATGTGGGCGGCGTCAGCAGTGACCCCTTTGTTATGAAAAGCATGCACTCTTAATGTAATGTCATCGTCGCACTACAGGTAGACGTCTAGCAAATTAATTAAACTCACGCGAACGGGATCGAGATGCCAAGACGAAATATGTTTATAAAGCTAAGAGCTTTAATTAAAAAGTTAGCTGAGCTAAATTAATGAAAGTGCCTTGTCACTTGTCACTTTTCCTTAGTTAGTTTCTTTTAAGTGTTTCTTACAAAAGCTTCTCTAGAGCTGCATAGCTGATAACTAACTCCCTGAGGCATCATCCTATCATAGGCGAGTTAGTTATGATTTTAAGACTGAATAATGTCAGACGATTCAACTCTGTTCTTTTTAAACGTTCACAAGCAAAAAGTAATGAGGTTAGTGACTTCAACAAAATTGTATTGATAGCAATGATAATTAACAGATGTATCTGTCTGTTTTCCTGGTAACTACAGTTGTCGTCTACTACCCACGGAAAGTAATGGAACCGTCTATTTGTAGCCGAGACTACTTTGCAATGCACCCAATTGCACTGAATTAGAAACACGATGAATAATAATCACAATGCTTGAATAACATGTTTTCAATTTGTTCATGGAGTTTCTGGAAGTTTTTACTCAAAACTCAAAAATTTTAGGCATGTACAGTTTGGTAATGGCGAGTTCAAAACATGACTAAGCTTCGATCTGATTACCTTTCTTGCAAGGGAATAAGTTGTCCGAACTTTTGTCCGAGAAGGTAGCAATTTTCATTAATATGGACAGATACAAATATTGTAGGCATATAAAACGTCAGTCTAAAATGAGGTAAAGGCGACGTTATTTAACGATCCATTAATTACCCTTTACATCATCATCTAGGGCTATTAGTAACCGCGAATCGTCGGTCATTTGTAGTGATGACTGCGCCGTGGAAATCGCACAAAGGAAGCATAGACACGCCAGAATAAACGACTGTTACATTATTTCTGGATTTTACTCAATCGTGACGATGACTTGCGTAGGATTTTATATTGACGCTTATTTTGACTAAATACTCATTGGTGGAGCATCCAGAACATTTCATTTTGTAACTATATAGGCGTCTTTGCTGATTGAAATATGACCGTTCTAATAAATACAGAGTTGTGGTATTGGAGAAATATTTGCAATCGTTTTTGCCCACTCGCTTCCTGTAGCTGTTAAAACTTCAATAGAGTTATTGAGCAAGGAAAATTTCGTATGAATCGATAGTAATCACCATTTTTAGTAACACTACATATGTTCACTGAAAAAGATATCTACATATAATTATTGTAATTAACATATTAACTGGCCATGACTTCAAACACTGTCCTACTAATTGTGGAATATGCTGCTCCTACGCTCTTAAGAGCGAACTGAGGTTCAATTCTCGGCAGAATCTCATACAATTACTCTCGCTTTTGTGAATAAAAAACAGGTAAGTAAATATTTCAGTCAATAGAAGAAACTTGTAAATTTTTTTTCCCACTAGTTATTCCAATTACGTCCAGAAAAGTCAAAATCGCACCTAGCTACGCTAACACAGTACCACAGTTGGCTTATATCCACGGTTCCCAGTAAACAGACTGCAGTTTACCTCACAGATTACGTACTTGGCAGCTGCCTTGTATTTAACGAGCTATAAAATCTATTGTTTTACACGGTACAATTTTCATAGGTTTCGGTAATGGTGCTAAAGTTTATGATGGAACGTAATGGTGCACCGTTTTGTAAGTAGTTGTTGTTGGTTTATGAAACTGTTGACTGGAAATTAAAGTTCTAATAGAATTATGGAAAAGTCCACATTAAGGAGAAGACGAAGACGAACCGTTATTAAAGCAATATATCCAATAGTTAATAGATAATTTTAGAGAAGATATCGAATGGTATAAATGGTCCTTTATTAGTTATTTCACCCTTTATAGATACATACTTTGTTAAATGACTGACTGGTACTGAAACAATCTATACTAATGTTAGAGGTATAAAGCTGAAGAGTTTGTTTGTTTGTTTGAACGCGCTAATCTCAGGAACTACTGGTCCGATTTGAAAATTTCTTTCAGTGTTAGATAGCCCATTTATCGTTATCATTTATTTTTATCCCGGTACGGGAAGTAGTTCCCACGGGATGCGGGTGAAACCGCTGGCAGAAGCTAGTTAAATCATAAAGCTAACTACTCGTATATCAGGAAAACCTTGACTTTTTGTAGATGTTGCTAGATTATGAGTCCATAAAAAGATGGTAGGTTGCAGAATAGATGGATACAGTCTAATTCAGTTTTCTAAAACGTCTCGATTATTCAAAATATCATTTTGAACCCAGCATGCTACATCTCTCTCAGTAACATGATAAGTCAGGATAGTCAGTATCGAGGCCAGTTCTCGACATTTGATATATGTTCCTTCACATCCAATATGTCAACTGACATCGTTAATATTTCTTCAGCGTCCTGAACTCATTTTTAATCATATAAACTGTTTGTTGATAGACACGATATTTTCAGCACCATCTAAGTCGGAGAATAACGCAATCAGTATATTATACGTACGTACTAGTACATACGTACTACGTCTAGTCTACGTAGGTAAATCTTCTTTATTGAAATCAACTGGAACTACAAATCCAGCAGAATTATCTGCTTTGAAACTACCACGATCACTTTAAATAACTTTAATTAATCTTCGAATAGAAGTTATTAATACTAATAATTCACGCAGTTGTTACTATAGTTCCCGCATCACCAGCAGAATCGGTGTACAATCAAATAGTTTATTTTGCACCTTTGCCTTCCACCTCATTGCATTAGGCATAATAGTACTTAAGAAAAATCAAAGCTCCTACACTCAACCACGTTCACATCCGTCTTCTTTTCTACTCAAACCACTTTAAGAATCGTTAAAGAAAACACGCGTCAGCATATTGAAAATATTTTTAAAGTTATTAACAAAACTTTTGCGTTTGCGCACGTAATCATTACGTAGATTGTTGAGTCTTGTCATTTTACACCTGCAGAAGTCACGTTTTAGCACGTTTTACTCTGGAATTTACTGAGAGTTTTTCTATTTAAAGAATTCTTCTATTTTTGGGCTAAATCCGTGATAATTTTGAGTGGTAATCCTTTACATTAAGTCTATGAAGTATACAAATCATTCAAATAAAAATGAGACGGTTAAACCGATGCTACGGTCAGTAGATCCCTAGTTCCCTTTGCCCCTGATATAAAAAGTACTGTGCCGTGCCGATCATGTGTGCCATGACTTTTAGTCAGCCAAAGTCTTCTTCTATTTTTGGGCTAAATCCTAATCCTAACTAATATTATAAATGTGAAAGTAACTCTGTCTGTCTGTCTTTCTGTCTGTCTATTCTTCACGCCTAAACTACTGAACCGATTTATGTGAAATTTGGTACAGACATAGTTTGGAACTTGAGAAAGGACATAGGATAGTTTTTATTTATTACAAAAAATATAAAAACAAAAAATTATTCCGGACATATAGCGCCATCTATTGGTCAAACCAAAAATCTGCCGAAGTCCCTATTCCACGCGAACGAAGTCGCGGGCAAAAGCTAGTCTTTGATAATTTTGGGCGGTAATCCTTTACATTTGGTTTATAAAGTATACAAATTACTCAAATAAAAATGAGACGGTTAGATACACCGATGCTACGGTCAGTAGAACCCGAGTTCCCTGCGCCCCTGATATAAAAAGTACTGTGCCGTGCCGATCATGTGTGCCATGACTTTTAGTCACCCAAAGTCTTCTTCTATTTTTGGGCTAAATCTGTGATAATTTTGAGCGGTAATCCTTTACCGTTAAAAATGAGACGGTTAAACCGATGCTACGGTCAGTAGAACCCTAGTTCCCTTCGCCCCTGATATAAAAAGTACTGTGCCGTGCCGATCATGTGTGCCATGACTTTTAGTCAGCCAAAGTCTGATACCTTCCCATCTTACTTACAGCGAAAAACACAATCGATGAAAAACGAACCCCTGTGGGTGTTTAGGTCCTCCCACTTATCTCTAGATCTATCTGGAAATCTTACACAACGAAGTCAGCTGATTTATTCTAACTATTTATCATATTTCTAGCCAGTCTTCTAATATTATCGTGTTTATAGTAGAAATAGTGTGATTGCCCTCGATATGAGTTAACGAATTGACAGCACTCATACCGCGGTCCGACGCGGCATCCGAACTATTCTAGTTGTTGGCTGATTGCCTAACTCCCGAGCCTGCCGGCGCCCGGCTATCCTCACGCCATCAAACACTGGGAATTGCAGATCAATTGTTTAGGCGGAGTCGGAATTTCATGTATTTAGAAACTGTTATTATCGATACCTAAGATTGACAGACAGTTCCATTTAATTGTGACAATGACTACATCTTCAATGGATTCAATCAATAAGAACTAACAAATTCTCATAAATCAACCGAAAAGTATAAATAGATCGATTTCATAGATTTTGTGAAACACAGACCGCCATCTATTGAGCGTTTTAAACAATTCTCAAGAAATCAATATGGCGGCTGCTGCTGTATTGCATAAATTTATTTGTAGATGGCGCTGCATTTATCACATAAAGTTAAGCTAACAACCACTAGATGGCGTTTATAACAACATTTCGCACGAAGTTTCATGGAAAAACAACAGATGTCGCTAGTTATGAGGGGAACTTGTGCATCCAGACAAAATCCTTCGACAAACTTACTGGTGTCCGAACGAAGCATTATTGTAAACTAACCTGGAAGTATTTATTGACAACAGGGTTGGTGGCCAGCAGATGCTGTGCCCTCGGCTCGTCACGGCAGTAGCCAACGTGCTTGTCGAATTCGCGCTCCATTCGTAATAGTGCTCGCCCGAGCATTTTCGGTTCGCTTGCGTAGTATTTGATGCCTTCTAGTAGGACCCTGAAAGGAAAATAGGTTTTAAGTAAGTATATAAGTGGCCTTTTCTATCGGGAAGGTAGAGTACAGTTAGTAAAATCCTATTATGGTTGAAGCAAAAACCCAATTCATTAGAACTGCGGCTGGTCTTCATAATTCTTTGTGTCATTTCAATAATATACACGTTTTTTGTCTAGGTCACATTAGGTACTTTCCAGAATGAAAAACCCATTCCAATCGCGACTTATCAAAGATTGGAAAACTCAGTCCAAAGTCCTTCATGCCCAAAGATTACAATCTCAATTTTTAACCGACTTCCCAAAAAGGAGGAGGTTCTCAATTCGTCGGGATCTGAGAAATCGAGAGCAACTTTCGAAAATTGTAGGCATGCATAGGTTAAAAACTTGACAATGAGGTGTACCTCTGATAGCACTATACAATAGTGAAGGTTTGGAGCTGACCTGATGATAGAGACGAGAGAAGGTCGAGGAAACTCGACAACTGAATATGTAAACTACCTCGTGTTTTGACTTATATTCTTTGTATTGACGAGACCTTTGTAACAGTGAAGGTTTGGAGCTAACCTGATGATGGAGACCAGAGAAGGTCGAGGGAACTCGTCAACTAAATATGTAAACTACCTTGTGTTTGGGCTTATATTATTCGTATTTATAAGAACTTTCCACTAATGCGGATAGTGACAACTATACTTGTCACTGAAAAGCCAAAAATAAAAGTTTTTTTGGGCATCTCAACTTGTCTGATTGAGATTCTAACATGCCTTTCTATTATAATTATTCTAAGTGCTAAAGCACCTTCTATGTGTGAGAGGAGGCCTATACCCAGCAGTGGAACTTTAAAAAGGCTGATGCTAAAAAAGAACTTACGTATTATGAAACTCGCAGATCTGCCTGAAGTTGGAGAACAGTAGCTCCCGGTTGTCGAACACGGCTTTGGGCGTGGTGGCCTTGTCGATGGGCTTCATGTACCGGGAGACTACTTGCTGCATGTCGCGACCAAACTCTTCTTCTGTTTCTACCAGCTCTCGTACCACGGCCCTGGGAGGTAAGGGTGCTGGTTAGTCTTATTTTGTATGAAAAGATTCCATGGGGTCATTGTTTATTCTCTTAATACAAACTGGCGAATGCTTTGTCTTAAAAAAGTTGTAATAAAGTGAGTAGGTAAATGCTGATTTTTTAAAGGTTTTCAAAAATACAGGTCCTAATTCAATAAGAAATTAAACTGGGTTGATATATAAACAGTTGATGGAAAATGAAATGTACTTCATTCTTAAATTCTTTTTCCATCCGTATATTTTAAGCAGATACCACACAATTCTCAATTACGAAAATACCTGAAAAATAAAATTAAATAGCTATCGCGAAAACAAAATGACGTAGACACCGAAGATCAAAAACTGGATCTTTCAAGATCAATAGACACATATTTCGATCAGCACACGCTTGAACATGATGACGTCATAGTGAGGGTTCAAATGATAAACATTATCATAAATTAGCGAGTATTTTCCTACTGTGATTCAGCGGGAGAGCGCGCGGTAGCATGCCAAGAGGTGAGGGCGTGGGAGAATCTATAATAGTGAATGGAGAGGTAGCACGAGGTTTCGGAAGGTCGTGATTTGCTGGATGTCAAGGTGTGAAGCTCAATGCTTCCATATTCGAGAACTTTCTATCATGGTCAATATGATGGAAGTACCAAATGCTGAAACGAATCTTCTAAGGTCCGGTAATTGTGGCTTAACCCGACACCAAATTAAACATGAGAATGACTCGTGAAGATTTGTATTCCTTCATGAACATTTTAATGGAATGAGATTACAGAAAATGTAGAACTAATTCTCAATAAGGAACTACATTTTGATGTACCTTGATGACTAAAATCTACTATCCATCTACTCCAAATATAGACGGCCAACTTGTCACATCTCTAACGACTCCTCAACCGAAGACAAGGGTACATCCTGCCAAATCCACCTGGAAGTTGTTGGCAGTTTTGACTAAACACCTAACAATATCGTTCTGGCATACAACCGCGGGTAGACAAGTGGGAATAATTGGACGTGCCCTGATATATTGGATGTTGCAGACATGCATATCAACTTTGAGTTATGACACAAGATGTTTGCTGAGAAGTGCTGGGTTTATAATAGGAGGAGGAACAGAAATAAATTATACTGATGAGGATGGGCTTTTGAGGGATGTTATAGTTTGAGAAATTGTAATGCAAACTTTGTGGCGTAAGATTGGTTATAAAAGGGTATGTAAAATGAGAATAAATAAGCTGGCTGTTTTGTTTGTTACTAGATCAGTCGGATAGATATATCTGGTATGACTTATATAAAGAAGTCAAATCGTATCCCCAACTTTGTGTGATTCGTTGTTTATTTGTGACAAAACCATAAAGTCATTTTATTTGACAATCATATCGCGTAACACAATAATACTGTAACATAACATCGTGAATAATGCAAATCCATATTTATATGGCCATTAAATAATATTTGCATCTTGCATTGTCAAATAAATTGAATGGTGACAATGCCTTGGCTTAAAGCTGTATGTTGAAATTATAGATATTTATTATTATAGGGATGTCCAACGAACAGTTAGCATTAATCAGAAGTACATGAGCCGCTAAGAAGTGGTCTTAAGAATCGGCAGCTGTCCAAGGTGAAATTATACATAGGTAGCCAGGAAATGATGAAGAAACTCGTAAGAGATAAAATGAAGAAGTAATTTCAATGACCTTAAGTGAATCACAACTTCACTTTCCAATAATCCCAAAATAAAAACCATAAAAGCGAAACCAACGAACCTTTCGTAAATACATTTCCAATAATGACGAACACAAAAGCTAAGTACCTAACGCTAAATATGGAACCTCAATAAACATGAAATAAGGAAACATGATCCTAAAAACAAAAGATGAGCGAGCACAGTTTGTTGACACGGAAGTCAGTGAAGACAGGCAAGCATCCATGAACTCCTGCCAAATTACGACGCTGTTGATAACTTAATACATCGTCCTGAATAAGTTGGATATATCCTCGATTCTTGTCATCATTTGGTAAGGCTCGAGGATGCTGATGAAGTTTTGACGGGCGTTCCAAATTGTTTGGATAAAAATGTACGCGCTAATGATGCGGTGTCATGTGCTGTTTGTTTTCATGAGAGATTTTAATTAAATTAGCAGTGTTGAGGAATATGATGAGCTGAAATATGGACGATATAACGAATAAAGATGACAAGAAATTAAAATATACGAGTTTCCTCGTCGGATTTTTTTTCGTCATAACCCAAGGCTAAGATTGATTCTGCAACGTAGGTTGAATTGAACTTAGGAACACATATATCTAAATCTAGCTAGCAAGAACATGTTTGTCACGACTGCTGTAATTCATATAGGAGTTCATCCAAAAGCAATAAACATATAACGACCACTACTAACATTTGTTGCAGTTTCATGACCACTCGAAGGGTTTAACAAGCATTTAATAAGTCTCCAGAAACATAACGCCAAGAATACCAACATAAAGTTAGATTAAAGGTTGAAACACGTGTAAATACCCACAGACTTCAGCTCTGAAGTGGAAAATGCTTTTTTTGTATTTTTTGGTGTACATTTTTTTAACAATATTGTATTGTAATTCTGTTAAATTATACTAATAATTAAATTGTGACAGCAGTGTTGCTGAGAAGTTTCCTCTTCACCGCTTCTTCTTTCTAGCCATAACACTAGGAAGTAGGGAAACGAAGGCGTTTTGGGGGGTGCTGTCCTTTTGTAACATTGACGTGGAAAAGTGCTAATCAGCTTACTCTCAATAAACGATTTAGATTTTGATACAAAGATTAGCTATTAACGAGATTCAAGTAAACAAGGATGGTACTGAATATAATTGAAGCAAAGGACGATACTTCAGAAGACTCAAAGAGTGTCAAAGATTTAACCTCACTAAAAATAGTCAAGGCACAAGGCACCATACATAAGCAAATGTTCCTATTTAAAAGCCAATTTCAATGATACAGCATTCACGTTTTGCTTATTTTTAGTCTGAAACAGATTTAGAACGCAACAATGTTCCAAGACACAGGTGTGAAATAATTTTGTGATATTACATGTAAAATATGTGCGATTTTCTCAAGTGCGAGGCTTCATGAATTGTGGAGTTCCGTGAGAGTAACCTTTGTAACAACAATAGAAGAAAGGACAAGGTTGATAACGTATTATGAGATTTTTGAAGGAATAACGTCTACTTATTAATATTTCTGCCTCTAGTCTTCACCTTATCTTTTTTGTTATAATATGAGTATAAATTCTCTCTGCTGCAGTAGGTATTTATGATCATCGATGAAAATTTCCAAACCGGACACAAAAGTCGTCGATTTATGGATATATAAATCACCATGCGAAAGTATAAAACAACCATGAACTAAAAAGGTTTTTTTGAAGATTGACTTGTTGACTCTTTATCCTTTCACAACGAAACAGTTTTTTTTATGTTTGTGAAATGCTTAATTAAGTCACGATTCGAAATAACGAAGTGGGCGTTGAGAGCTTTTCGGGCTAATCTTTTTCTGAAATCAATCTTTGTTTTTGAATGTTTCATCAAGTGTCTGACGTTACTTTGCTGCTATTGTGTAGCAAAAAAACCCCGACCCAAAAAAAGTACGCAATAATTATGACAAAAGGTTAAAAACGCTAAACCCTATAAAAAGCAAAAAATAACTTTTAACACTACGTAAACTAACTTTTGTCGTGTCGGGGGACCGCTCTAATTCATGACTTTAGATACGTGTTTTTTTTATACGAATGTTGTAATTAGGTAGGTATCATTTGATTTATGTAAGTATTTTTGAAGATAAAAAGCGGTCCCCCGACACGTCAAAATTTAGTTTACGTAGTGTTAAAAGTTATTTTTTGCTTTTTATAGGGTTTAGCGTTTTTAACCTTTTGTCATAATTATTGCGTACTTTTTTTGGGTCGGGGGTTTTTTTTAATTTATAATTTAATTTTATTTCATTCTTTTTGAAGGAGCTCCTTAATTTTTCCTTCTTTCATTTAATTTCTTTTATTTTAAGATGGGGTCGCTATATGCGATCTCGGCCAAAGGAAGCTGTTTAACAATCCTCATGACAAACTGGCTCTGGGAGAATTGCACAGATTGAGAAAAAATAAAGGTCATTCTAGATTTTCAGTGAAAATATAAATCGGTTTATCAATTTCATTCCGGCATTCCAGGGTTTCATCCGCCACATTCCATTTCCAGCATCTGGTTCTCGTCAATCAGAAACATGAAGAGAACTCGTCAAGACAAATTCAACGAGCCCAAACTCGATGGGTTTACTAAAAGGCAGTTCAGGGTTACGTCTCCTACCTTCGTGCCCTAACAGCAGACCAGCTCAGTGGTTCCAGAAGACATTAGTGTTTCAAATTTCAGATCCCACATATGCTTGCAAGTAAACTGAGCGTGTAACATTCCTATCACATCTAACAAACGAGCTGATGACCTTGAAGACCTGAACCGATTTCCACCAAACATAGCTAAGAACACTCCCGACTGATATACCTTTTAAACAAAAAAAAAAACCGCATTACAATCGGGTCATCCGTTTGGGAGCTACGATGCCACATACACACACACACACAAACACACACACAAACACACACACACACACACACACACACACACACACACACACACACAGACACGTCAAACTTATAACACCCCGTCGTTTTTGCGTCGGGGGTTAAAAAAGGAATTTGCTAAGTAGGTTTAGCTGGATTATAACGTGGAGCTCAGTAAATATTGGAAAATCCTAATTCCTACTTATACCTATTATATTCGCGTTTGTATGGTAATGACATTTGATCCTCTTTCACGCTAAAACTACCAAATGGATTTTGACGATACTCTGCAGTAATATAGCTTATGCAAACATATATCAGAATCATACATATAAAGGCTAAAGTTCATTTCACGATAGAAGTCCCGCGGAAAATTATGGAACTGAATATTTTTTTTTTGTACGTATTTACTGAGCTATCTCATAGACACTAGCGCTGCGTCTGCAGGGCTTCTTTCGTGAAATGGACTTTACTTATCCGGCTGCGAGAAGTAGTTCTCTCGGGAATCGGGCCAAATCGCTGGCAGAATAACCTAATCAATACAACCAAAAAGTATCATCCTTCTGTATATCCATCTATCAGGACACCCAATACTAGACCGTATACTCACTGTCTCCTCGCGGCCAGCGCGGTCTGGTCCCTCTCAGCGGTCTGCTTCTCCATGAGCACGTGCGCGGGCACGTACCCCTGTCGCGTGCGCAGCTCGCCGCCCTGCACGTCCTCTATCACGCGCACCAGCCATCTGGAAACAGGGGGGATTCACTATCAGCTACAATATAGAGAAAAAAAATATATATTTTTGAACATTAAGACCGTTTAAGAAAGTTATGAATAAATCAATCACCATTGTACATAACTAGATGATCCCGAACTTCGTATCGTTTAAACCTTCCGAACCTCTATAAACATTCTAAAACCAAAATAAGCTAAATCGGTCCAGCCATTCTCGAGTATTAGTTAGTGAGACTAACGAACAGCAATTCATTTTTATATATAAGAAGATATACATAATATCGCGGTTAAGTACCTACTGATTGTTTATAAATATTTGCACAAATCGCGAAATTCTAAAAAGCTTAAGAAACTTTTCTATTTTTCTGTTTGTTAAATTGCTGAACCATTTTCCTAGTCTATGGGGAACATTAACCCACTGACGACCTGAACGTGTTTTCTGATCGGTGGGACTCCCCTCTGCTGCGCCATTGGGTGAGGATCCACACAAATTATCGTTTTTAATTGCTTTTAATTATGTATTACTAACACTAGTCTTTAAGTTATTTTGTACACTAACACTATGGACACATGTCTGAAATAAATTATTTGAATTGAATTGAATAAGTACGACGTAGACCATTATGAATACGACTAGCCCTAAAATTGAAAAAAAGTTTTATGATTAACTTTTAATTTTAAAAACAAGATGAATTTAAAGTGAAACAATATTTCATGTTTATTATTATTTATGTTGGAATAAATTCAACCGTGATATATTCAGCTAATACCCGCCTCCTGGAGCGACGGCTGACATTTAGATAAGCAGAAGTAGTCCGTTTTGTACTATTCTTACTGGCGTGGCATTTAAATGCATAATAGTCGACTAGGAGTATTTACCTATTAAACTTCCTCGAACTGAAAATAGAGGTACAATGTTTTCTAGGGTTTGTAGGTAAAGTAATGTCAGGGAACATCTTTTCCTCGTTGTCAAAACTGGAAAATTAATCTTAAAACTAACTACGTTGTTCGAGAAAACGAAATTAAAGCAACTTTCCTTTCCACATTCAATGAAGTGCTCAAATATTTTAATCAATTTCGATAAACTTATTACCCATTTACTACCATTATAAGCTTATAATTCTGCCTGCCACTAAAATGAGGTCTTAATTTCATCGTTATTTTCCACATTTTGAAATTAGAATGTAAATTGAATTTAAAAATAGAATTATGATGAAGAGGTTGAACTAATTTCTGCGGAATATTTCCCTGTCAATCTTATCCAATGACGGCATGAGAGCGTTGGCCTGTGAACCGGGGTTCGTTACTCTAGTTTTAAAGTCTTTGTCTAAGAATCTAGAAAATAATTGCGTGTATTAGGTATAGCTAGTAGATCTAGAAAAGGATATAATTTCGAATCAAGGATCCTTTTGGAAACCGGCTTCAGCAGTAGACGTCCAACTGCTGAGATGGTGATGAATATTACCTCTATATGTAGGTACTAAATAAAGATGTTCGAGAGTCAATATAAAGTAGGTCGATACAAGCTCCGGAAACTAATCTTATAATTCTTAGATTGCCAACATTACCGTTTAATCAAATTATCGAAACAGGAACATTTGACAGGAAATTTCTATTCGAACATGTGTTATACGACACACAAATATTACAAAAAAAAAACTACAAGAATTGAACAGAGACAGATCCTACATAACAATTCAATCACATTTTTACATATCTATAAAATGTTTTTAGTTTATTTTTACAAGTCATTATTTATTCCGGAGAGATTATTGTGATAATGTTTCGGAACATTTGTTACTTTTGTTTTTTTTCTTCCACTAATGATTGGACTACTTTCTTTTGAAGTAAATAGGCAGTAAAACTATGTGGGTAACCTTATTCGAGGTATTAATGTATGAATATGTCATCCGGATCATATCTATGGAATCTGTGCCTCATTTGTTTCAGTTCTTAAAAAGTTAATTTAAGTGATTTATTGTCACTTACTCGGTTGGTGGACTGGGGTGTCATTGAAAATTATGGAGTCTATTTTTATTAAAAATATATAGGTACCAGCAATAAAAATATAGCAGCTGTTGTATGTAATAAAGTATTTGAGCGATACCTGTATTTTATTGATTACCAAAATTATTTTGATAACACCTTTTGTTTTTATATTTAAATCAAGCACCATTAAACTCATTCCGCAATCTTTAAACTCATTTAAAACCCGTAAAAACCTGTGAGTACTGTTGTGAATGCTTACATGACATTTACAGCGCTCGTAAAATGTAAAAAAATGCCATAGGTTTGTGAATTTAATTACATTTTATCAGCACAGAATAAGGTCAAAATATAAAATTATTTAAAAAACTACTACAAGAACAAAAAAATGCAAAATATTTTTTTTTGTGGCGTACATCGTCAGATCGATGTATCGTAACACAACAGTATAAAGCCCTTCACACAAATAGCTTTCCCAGAATCACAATACTTACAAACTTTTCAAAGAGAACAGACATAAAAGAGTTTATAATAAAGCAGTACTAATCTATTACATTTGGAATAATTTCAGATATTCCTACAATTTATCTTAGAGGTGGAATACAGCCAACTCGCTATATCATAATTTTTGTATGAATCTCCCAATGTACTTTAGTAGGTCATTCATGTTTTTCCAAGGAAAACAAAATGACTAGCGGAGATGTCATAACGCAAAATCTCCTAAGAAAGTAGCGCGCCAAAATGCTGGTGTTCGGGGGACGAGGAATGTTACTAGCTCCGCCCTTACGCGCCGTCATTAGAACCCGCACATTATTTTCAAAATAAAACCACCAATCAATCAAAACAAATCTTTGACAGATTGGTTTTGATTTGAAAAGAACTCAAACGCCTCGTTAGTTCTAGTAACAGATCGCGTCTACCGTATCATCGACCTACAAGAGAGCCCTTGACCTACCTTCCGGGCATATCCGATATTTATTTATTTATTTATTTATTTATTTTCCACTCTTACAACTATCCTTACAGATTAAATCTAATTCGATAGTGTAACTTAATTCTATATATACATAATATAACTACTGGAAAACAATTCCACTTAATAATCCTACTTATTCTATGTTTTATAACTAATAATAAATACTGTGGTTCTTTCAAACTCGCTCAGTGAGCAACAAAATAGGTCAATTTCGTTTGCTATGAGGTTCATGGTGCGGAGTGCGCGCGTCAGCGGTGCCTCTCCGAGCAAGTTAGTGCGCGCCCGCGGCACGGCCAGCAACGGCGGCCGGCGCCGGCGCCACACGTATCTGTCCGGGACGCACACGCCCACGCGCTCCAGAATATCGGGGTTGTGTATTACACCTCTTAGCACTTTGAATAAATACGATATGAGTGCCAGTTCCCTCCTGACTCTCAGCTCGTTATATCCTACCATTCCCAGTATAAACAAAGTGGGATACATTAAGGGATAGAACGGGTATACCCCGTAATACCTCATATAAAGATACCTAATAAACTTGTTTTGCACTCTCTCCAACATAATACTATATTTAGTTTCATGTGGAGACCAGATGACTGCGTTACATTCTAAGTGACTTCTGACTAGAGCGTTGTATAATGCTATTATAACCTTAATATTAGTAAAATTATGTACCATCCTAAGAGTAAAACCTAAATTCCTAAATGCCTTTTTACAACAATTCACTATGTGATCACGAAACACCAACCCCGAGTTAAGGCGAACCCCTAAGTCCCTGACCTCTGTGACTCTAGGCATCGGTGTTCCGTCCACCTTATAATCACAGAGGACAGGTTTGCGCGACCGAGAGAAACTAATAGTCTGACATTTCGACACATTGAATTTTAAAAGGTTCTGCTTACTCCAGTTCACTACTCTGTCGATATCCTCCTGAAGCACTTCACAGTCCTGTTCATCGGTAATAGCTAGGGACAGTTTTAGGTCGTCAGCAAACAGTAGACATTTTGCATTTATAACTATCTTTGGTAAGTCATTAATCATTAGTATAAAAGCTAAAGGTCCAAGATTACTGCCCTGACTAACTCCAGATCTTGTAAAATAAGGTTGTGATGTGCGCCCCGCATAATCAACATATTGCTGCCTATCTCTCATGTAGCTGGCAAAAAAAGTTAGTAAATGTGGTGTAAAACCAACGGCCGCTAACTTTGTTAAAAGCACGTCGTTGTCCACCAAATCAAACGCTTTTTTAAAATCGAAGTAAGCGGCATCGACTTGCCCCCCACTGTCTACTATCGGCACCACATGAGCCATGTGGCTAAGGAGATTGCTGGTGGTACTCCTTTTAAGTCGAAACCCGTGCTGTGCTTCCGACAGTTGCGCACTTACCTGCTCGTGTATTGCTTTGTGTATGGCAGACTCGAATATCTTGGCTACAGTTGATAGCACCGCCACCGGCCTGTATCCCTCCACCTGCGACTTCAAACTTCCTTTTGGTACCGGAACAACCCGAGTTAATTTCCATATTTCAGGAAATACCGCTTGCTTCAGACTTAAGTTAAAAATATGTAGCAACGGACCACAAATTACCAATTGACAGTCCCTAAATATGTAAGGTGGAATGCCATCCGGACCGGCTGATGTTTTCGGTTTTAGTCGCCGTAGAGCATTTCGTACATCTTCCAAGCTCAACCTTTCTAAGTGGACTCGAGCCGCGCCGTTTTCGCTTCCCGCCGCGTTTATCGCTGCTTCCACATTAAGATCCGCCCGCTTGGTACTATATACTGAATAGAAATACTCTGCGAATTCTCTAGCACATTCATCATCCGACAACTCTATACCGTCTTTTAAAATAGTTTGTTTATTTCTACTACCTCTTCTAGATTTTGCATAGTTCCAAAAGGATTTAGGATCTTTTTGAAACTTATTTTGAATACGCTGTTGGTAATTGTTATGTGCTGTTAATATCATAGATTTCACGTTTGCCCTACATACAGAAAATGCTTCGTAATCACACCTTAACTTACTCGATTTGTACTGTTTGTGTAAACTAGCTTTTAATTTAATGTCGCGAATTATATCAGCAGTGTACCACTCGGGATAAATATACCTCGAGTTTACATGCCTTCGCCTTTTTCTGGGAACACAGTCATCTATTATTGAATTGATTGTCTCATAAAAGTAACTTAAGAGCGTGTATGTCAACCGCGCGCCATTTGGCCTAAAATGGTACTTTTCAAACCACTGTTTCTCATTAACTACTTTTCCTATAACTATGTTAATTTTTAATAACGCAAGGTAATTTCACCGTCTATATAGTTAATTGAACATAAATTTCAATTTGTGTAGTTTAAATACTTAAAACCCATAGAACGTAACAGATGTTTTATAAAATTCCCGTTCAGCGTCTATTTCGAAGCTTAAATTCATGTGAAAACAGTGGCAAATCTAATCATATTTATTTTTTTACTCATAGATGAAATCCCCATGCCTATAGTTAATTGAAAACATTTTTTGATTTAGGTCTCTATCTTTCAGAAAAAAATATTTTAACAATGTGAAAAATTGTGAATTTCAAATGCTTTTTTTACCTACCTATCTTACTTAATTTAATATAACAATTATTTACTATAGTAATATAACTCTTCCTTTAAAACATAAACTTTATATTATAATTTAATCTCTCGTTTTAATTTTTTTATAAATTATTTAAAAACTACTATAAAACGCTGCACGCGAGTCAACTCAAACCAGACCGCCGCAAGGCTTCACAGAGAGAGGACGTGTCGCTCCGTTACATCGCGTAGGGTGAATAACCTCTGCCGTGGATACCGAGAATAGAGTACATTTCAAGCGCGACCAACAAATCTTGATACATTACTATTTTATTTAAAGCTCAATTTTGAAGCATATTTTTTTTTTACAAGCTTTTATTTAACTTGCAATGTATGTATGTATGTATGTAACTATGTGTGTGTGTTCGGGTGGAATTTTACAACTCAAGTTTAAGGCACTTGCCCTCAACCGATTGAGCTGAAATTTTGCATACATGTTTAGTTTGGATGACAATGCATGTTAAGCTATGTGACGTCATCCTAAATCCAACATGGCTAAATATACAAGATGGCGGACTAGTTATTTTTAAGGTACCTATACAATATGGGTATCAAATGAAAGGGATTGACAATTAGAACACATTGCACTTTACGAAATAAAAATCCAAGATGGCCGCCGCTACAAAATGGTGAATAACCAATTTTTTTCAATCCCATCCATATAGGTATCCAATGACAGGGCTTGACAAGTAGAATAAAGTGCACTTTACCAAATCAAAATCTAAGATTACCGCCGCTACTGAATTTAGACTTAGGAACTTACCAGGTGAAAACTAAAAAGTATAAAATAAATTGAGGTTAAAAAAATCTTTAAAAACAAGCTTTTATTTAAATGCGCTAAAAAGAAAAAATAAACTTTTACTGTAACTTTACTGTCAACTTATAACGACATTTCAAAGGACAATGGGCGATTCCGGTCCAAATGTCCACCACGAACGAGACCTATATGGCTAGATAGCCCGTTAAATATAGAACATTTTTTGTTATGAAAGTAAAAAAAAATATAATGCCAGAAAAAAGTTATAGCAAAAAACATTTTGTAGATTTTTTCAATTTAATGTTTTCAATTACTTTATGTGATGTTCGATTTTCGTACTTTCTGTAACTTCTGACAAAATAGAATTATTCATTATTATAGAGAAGACACTACCAGTTACTTCGAACTTTCTTAGATCCAGGCACCGCTGAGTGTATTCAAGCGCTTCTGGCGCCTCAATTGGTTATGATTCGTACATCCATCGGGAAAAAAAATATGGGTTGTTTATATGCAAATGTGTCTTACTCATCTTAGTATTAGATAATGTGCGGAAATGGAAGTGGAATAAAATAAAAAATAATAATGATAACATACAAAAACTACCGAAAATTAAGAATACATTTTTGGCTACAACTTTTTTTTGGCATTGTTTTTTTTTTTACTTTCTTAGTAAAAGTTACTCTAAATTAAGTGGACTATTTAATTATATAGGTCTCGTTCGTGGTGGACATTTGGACCAAACTTCATACATTCTTGCCCAATCTCCTTTATATGTTTTAAAAGCTTGTCGCGATTTTACTAAGAAAGTAAATACGAGTACTTAAATCTCGCGACAAGACTCTTTAGTACTGTCTTTAGTCTCAGACTATTTAGTACTGTTGAAAATTGTATGTAATATATAGCAAGTCCTCAAAACCAAGGTTTTCATAGGTGCCCGATTTTTTTGCTAAAGAGTGTAACGTAAGTGTGTAAAGTGTAATTAACGACTTATTTTCATGTTTTCATATTTTAGTCATCCATAGACTTACACTATTTTCTCGCTATTAACTATTTACTAAATAATATATTTTTTGTTCTACCAATTTCACTCGAAAGGATCAAAATGGTTTATGTGACTATACGTGAAGTATGATAGGCACGCACACAGCCGCGAGTGGCCGCGACGCTAGTCTGCGTGATTTTTTGCGTTGAATTACCTAAAGTTGACATCGCGCGGCGAGCGTACACGCTCTTAAACTATTTTCTAAATCTAAATCGTACATCGGTGTCCAGTCTACAGTCCCTAGCGAAGTATATAATTTAAATAAATCCGCCTTGTTGAAGTTCCAACTAGTAGGTAAGTATGCATTGATATCGGGCGCACCTGCGTCCGCCGGTGACCGCGCACGCGCGCTGCGCGGCAGGCTTGCGCAGACCGCGAGCGGCGGGTGTTGCGCATCCACCGGCACGAGCGACTCCCCCGCCGCGCGCACCTCCACACTGTCGCTCTCCCCGAGCGTGCTCAACACTAAGTCTAGATATCGCCCATTACAATTACCTATTTTGTTGAACTGAGTGAAACCACAGTATGACAAAAAGTATTCAAAATAATTACTTACATATGAAGAGCAGGAATATAAATTAAAATCCCCTACGACCACTATATCACTATAAGTATTACAATAATCTTCTATGATTTTAAATAATAACAAATACTCGTTTTCGCTACTATTAGGTGGAATATAAACAACGCACACAACAAACAGAAACCTATTTCTCAAATACACAGACGCGCACACTAGTTCGAACACGTGTTCATCGATGTGTAGGTCGCTCGGTGTCGGGACTCGTCGCAGCTCGAAACGCGGTGTGGCCACGAGACACGCACCTCCTTGTTTACGTCCATCCGCTCGATCACAACGTATGATAGTGTATTCAGGTGGAATAATTTCTGCGTCATGAACGGATTCGCTAAGTCCTGTTTCAGTGATTGCAAATAGATCAGCATCTGATGATGCGATCCCTGCGTAAAAGTCATTCAGTTTAGTCCGAAGTCCTCTTACGTTCTGATAGTATATCTCAATAGTATTGTTAGGTTTTTGTTGGCTCGCTTGTTGGTCTACGAAACCAAACCCACTCGCAGTATTCTATATTAATAGGCCAATTTTCTGGTTTACATAATTCTTCATATTTACTTTCTGGCACACCTATAGTAAAAGAAGCATAATCTCTCTCAGTCTTATGTTTTATTCTTTGTACTTTAATATCTATATCTTTCTTATATATATTCCTCACATATTTCTCTAAATTTTCTTCTGTAGTTTCCTTCTGGAGACGCCAGACATGAAGATATTTTGTCCTCTCGCTGCCTTGAATCTCCACTATATCCGAATTTCCTCCTTTCTTTACATCCCTGTTAGGATACTTATTTCTTTTTCTGTTAACGGTTATCCAATTATCCTTGGCATGTGATTCCTTAATCTCATTTTCCATATCCGAGATCATTGTCTCGCTGTTATTCGTAAGTTTAGTTTGCATCTTATTCTCGCTAATAGTTGGCTCCACGGTTTTCGTGGCCACACATTCCTTATTCGCGGTACTGTAGGTAATTCCGTTATTTTGATTTTGTTTTATAACGTTTGCGAATGACACTTTTGGAGTCAAATTATTTTCTGGGTAGCTACTTTTCTTATTTAGACAAGTTTCAAGATAGTCATTCTTTTGTATCAAAATATTGATTTTAGCCTCCAAATCATCTACTTTGTTTACTTTTTCTTGAAGTACCTTCACTGCATTTTTCAATTCTCGTAATTCCGTTTCCGTATTAATAAATTTACTTTGAAGCAATCCATACTCCTTCCTTTGTTCCTCCAGCTGCATTTTCAACTCCTCGTGATACTCCCGCATCACCTCCATTATTCTGCTCTCCTGCATCATAGCAGGCTCGTTCGACTTTATCCGACTGCCGCGCGTAGTGTTTACGTTGGTACTAGGAGTTACGGTCTTGGGATTAATCTTTGTCATATCCTTATTTTCATCCCTTTGTCTCCCTATTGCACTCATCACTTTGTCATTCATGCCGATTCCAACATAAATACGATATTTAATCACTTTTACTTTTAGGTAATAATAATCGCAGAGCGTTCCAAATACGTCCGATCGCGGCGACGTTCCTTCCTCCATGTGTTTTGCTAAAACACTTGTATATACTAAAATATGTGTCATTTAATGAATATAGTAGTAATAATAGAGTAATAACAATTAATATTTCATCGTAGCCGTTGCTTTGAAGTCTGTGAGCTAGGTAAGATTAGGGGATTATACAAAAGAGGTGACTAACGATTTATGTAGACTTTAAGACAAGGGTAAAATAATTTCAATTAGTCCTAAAAATTATATGTTAACAATATTCTAGGGTTTTCGTTTATAAAGTACAAATAGATGACATATTCGGTTGAGTCCCGACATTCTTATACTTATATACTTGAATGTGCCACAAGTTACTATTTGTAATACACCATTGACTAGAGTGTCTCATTTCAAGTACCTGGGTCACTGGGTCACCGAGGATCTCAATGATAACATGGACATTGAACGGGAGCGCAGGGCGCTGGCTGTCCGATGTAATATGCTGATTCGCAGATTTGCGCGGTGTACAAGGGACGTTAAAACTACTCTCTTTAGAGCCTATTGCCAGTCCTTTTACACGTGCGCTCTGTGGGTCGGCTATACGCAAAGGGCATACAGCGCCCTGCGTGTTCAATACAACAATGCGTTCAGAATGTTGAATGGACTGCCACGTTTTTGTAGTGCATCAGGCATGTTTGCGGAGGCCAGAGTTGATGGTTTCCATGCAATCATTCGCAAACGTTGCGCTTCCCTCCTCCGCAGAATGCGTGGCAGTTCACACAGCATCTTGAGCGTATTGTGTGATAAATGGGACAGTCCAATACTGGGCCATTGGATTAGACTGCACGCAATGTAGACTGTAATGTAGAATTAGTTTTATTTATTTATATTATATTAAATTACTAACAATAGGTTAAGAACATTGTTACTAACATTTTATGGACTTTTGGTCTGAAATAAATGCTTAATAATAATATTACTTACGCGAACAACCAGGACTGAAGAAGTCAGAAATGCAGTCGCACCATATCATCAATATAGTGGCCTTATATTAATGAGTGGCCCCAATATTTTTGGATGCTAGGCAGATGATAACACAGATGAAAGTTCACTAGAGATTTCTAGAAATGAAAGTATGTAAGTATGTAGACGCAAGTTATTTAGAAGTGATTATGCACATGTGCATTTATTATAATTAGTGTCGTAATGATTTCTATCATTAATCTTTGTCTGTCGACACAAAATACAATGACGAATTATTGTTTAATCTATGTTGTAGTAGGTGCTAAGTAGGTATATCACGCTATCCAAATTCTTTATAAATGTGACCTTTTAAAATCTCATAACTAAAAAAAATATTAAAAAAAAAACAGTCTAAATATCAAATTGACACCTAACGTCAACATCCGATATGGTCTAGTGGCTAGGATACCTGGCTCTCACCCAGGAGGCTCGGGTTCAATTCCCGGTATCGGAATATTATTTTTAGAATTTTCCTATCTACTACTACTAATCCTTGGCACTGTGTAAACTTTTATTTTATTTATTGTATGTCAATTTAAAATTTATATAGATACAGCAATCTTTTTCAAATAGTCACTTCAGAAACTTACACGATTATTTCATTCCACACATTTTGCCAACTAAAACAAAACTCCATGTATCATGTGGAGTTTCGAAATAGACAAACTCCAGCTAATCCCTCAGTTTAAATTATGATATCAAATAATTCAGCCCGAGGAAAATAAAGAGGTTTAACACTATACGAAACATAACAATAATTGGGCCAGCGACGATATCTTGGTTATTGTGTTTATCTTTATAATACTGCTGTGATAGGATGATAAATTAATCAGTTTTATTGATATTTTGACTACACTTTTTCACAAGCGCTCGCAAACAGGTCGAGTATCTTTCATAGCCCAGAGAAGTATGATTATGAAGAATGGTGTAAGATATTTTTAAGAACTCTATGCAATTACCGATTAATATCGTGCAAATATATGCATGTGCTAATGCACATATGTACATGATATTATTTATTCATTTAAGTTTTCGGACAAACTTTCCTCCTCGAAAATATTTTTCTCTCTAATTCCCTAAAATTATGTAGAATTCGCAAAACTGATTCGTTCATGCACATCGACTTGTAAATTGTAAACAATGCGGAAACTTTCAAACTGTCTAACTGTGTCCAGTAGACACACAAGTGTCAATTCTACTAGTATTTATGACAACCTCTCATGTTCAGATACACCTTTATTTTGTAAAGCTGAATTGCTCACCCGCTCGTGACATATACGCCAGTCAAAATATTTCGCCCTATTTACAGTTTCGGGAGGAAAATTTCATTTTATGTAGGTAAGTGCGAGGTTGAGGAAAATTTTGGACTTAAAACACGTGCTTTCAACATGAATTTAAAATTGTACTGTTTTTACTTTATCCCCTTTTTAATAAACACAAATTAAAGTGTCACCAAAGAAGAAGAGCGGTTGCTTTAAACAAAGCTTTAAACTTAGATTAACTCAAGTCCGTGTTTATTAATAAGGGAGTTAGTGTTTTTATTACACTGCACCTTTCCGAAGGAAACTGAAAAAAAACATTTAGATTAATCTAAAATACATTTCATACAAACAGGTCTGAAACACAGAAGTTTCTAATAAAACCCATGAACTTTCAAATACCTAACGAAAACGTTTACACAAGTATGCAAAAATATCAATCAAGCATTCCCAATTACCGTTACTGTTTACAAAACACCATTCCTCTATAAATAGCACATTACTTCGTGCAGAACTCGTCATCTCATTCGGGTTCATGGCACAGGGTTAGAAAAATAACCTCCAACCATGTTCCCACGCATGGAGTAAGGAAATATAGCGGAGATGCCATATGGAAGGTAGGTCAGGCGCCTTCTTGAAGGTCCTGTTGTCAGTTACAACTTCGGATTCCTTGTCAAACCAATCTTTTGAAAACAATGGGAGGGTTCTAAAAAGGCGAGTAAGGGCGGAGGTGGTAACGTTTCTCGTTCTCCGAACACCGGCATTTCGGCGGGCATTCTTAAGAGATTTTGCGTTATGACATCTCCGCTAGTCATTTTGTTCTCCATGTTCCCACGTAATGGTCATCATACGAAAGCGTGTTATTAATCTTTCTGAACGATAATTTATAATAAGCGGAAGGCGTGTGCCAGTATGCTGGTTTTTAGGTTATTATGATGATCAGTAGTTTTAGTGTGTTTACTTGCATTAGTAGAAATATTTTGGAATTTTTTGATTCTGAGAAAGTTTGTTGACCTTGATTTTCTAGAAAAGCTTCAGTGGTTTAGAAACTTATTTTCTGAAATTTCCTTTTTGCATAGGTACCTACTCGTTGGATCATGAATGTTATTTTTCTCTCAGAAGTCTTACTTTTATCAGTCGCGGATATGCTTAAACAGGAGTCAAAATCCAAAGATGGATTCAAATATATCCTTAATATTTTGAAGAAAAAAAAAACGAAATCGCGCAAGTTTATAGTATAAGAACTGGCACAATTTTTCACTTCGTTTTTCCTAGATTTTTTTATTAAAAACACGTGGAAAACGCAGTAAACTTATTTGGCTAGAACTTCGACCTGTAGGCGGTTGGCCTCATGCCCTATTTTTTGGAAAATAGACGCCTGGCTTGTTTTCCAGTTTTATGGTCTCTTTTTTATTACCTACACCTGAAACTTCAGAAACACACGTAAACTATGTTAGTGTAGCTATTACGTAGATTTCCTATATGATATGAAACAGTATTGTTAGTACCTTGAAAAATTTTAGTATTATTCTACTTGTTCGACCATATTTGGTCAGAACAGTTACTATAATGTTAAAATTATAAAACACAAAGGAGTGTTAAAATAAACTCTTCATCATCATCATCATCATCATCAGCCTATCGCAGTCCACTGCTGGACATAGGCCTTAGCAAACTTAATAAACTCTTAGCATGACAAAAATCAAAAATATCGCTGAAATATTAAAATAAACCTTTAGCGTACTGAAAATGGAATCTTAGGTATTTTCTTAGATAGGGCACGCCACCATCGTGGCGGTAAGTCCCCTCTTTGAGGAGTGGCTCGGGAGGAGTCACGGCGCCCTCACGTACCGCATGACGCAGGTCCTCACCGGACACGGTTGTTTCGGGAGGTACCTGCACCGCATCGGTCGTGAGGAGGCGCCCGGGTGTCACCACTGTGCGGACAGCCCCGAGGACACGGTGGACCACACAGTCCAGGTGTGCCCCGCATGGGAAGGGCACCGCCGGGTCCTCGTCGAGGCTTTGGGCGGCGGCGACCTCTCGCGTCCGGCCCTGGTTCAGGCCATGGTCCGGGGCGAGAGGGAATGGGATGCCGTCGCCTCCTTCTGCGAAGCGGTCATGCTCGAGAAGGAGGAGGCGGAACGCCAGAGAGTTCGCACCTCTCATCCCGGCCGCCGCGCTGGACCAGGTAGACACCATGGGCGCCGGGTGTCGCGAGATGACTCCCGGCCACCGTAGGCGTGGGTCTGTGGGCGGTGAGTTCGGGTGGCTCATCGTCCCTCTGTCTTTCTAGACGACAGACCCGTGTCGACGGCGCGCGTTGTTCCACGCGCTCCTCAAAGAGATGTCAGCAACCCCAGCGGGGCCCAGCAGGGCCAAGGCCTGCCGGGGCTGCGGGTTGTTCGAAAGAGATACCGCGGCCCTGGTACATAAAAGGCCTATGACGGAACACGACGATTTTAGTCAGTAAGAGTCTGACACTCCCTCACCGTTGCTAACCCACAGCGGGAGGGGTCATTTGATGATTTTACGTCGCTAAAAAAAAAAAGGTATTTTCTTAGATCTGGCAAAAACGATTACTTACTTATATAAAATATACAATGAACTTTACTTTAAAATGATCTTCCGAAACTGTAGTTGTCCAGTAAGGAAAAAGTTTATAAAAATCTTATCGTTTTTATTTGAAAAATTCTAGTGTAAATTTTAGCTGTAATAAGTTTATGCAAAAGAAAATAAAGCACGAACAATAATGGCCTTACTACAAAAACTTAACCACCTGTTTTACACTTGTCTAAAAAAATTGTGGCTGCAAAATGAACCATATGTCAACGTCATAATTTGACATTTTTTTAGACAAGTCTTAAACTGACGTTTAAAAGTTTTTGTGGTAAGACGGTTAATCTTTTACTTATGCAACCATTTACGAAATTGCAGCTTATATTAGAGGTATTAACCATGACACCCGGTAAAAACAAACAATCCGAATGCCAATCATACAATCTCAGACAGATTTTTGTAATCCCATTCTATCAGCATCAGCATTAACAAACGCATATAGCAACAATCTAAACAAGAACACAAACTAAGAAATAGAAAGTCAAAACATGAGGAAACCGTGCCTGCATTTACAGCAGGGCATAAACAAACGAAATAGGCCGAGACAACATGCGAGGGACCTGCCAATTATAAACATGACATTCAAGATGCTGGACCGTCCAAAATTTAAATTAGGCCTTCTCCAGCCATCCCAAATTAGCCGCATAGGTGAACGGTAACTGGGCCAGACAATAAGAGAATAGTGAAATTGTATATTACAGAACGGTCCATTCGCCAAGTGGGTGTGCAGACCATCTTAATAACGCTAATAATGTACGTAGATTATTTTAAGCGCTGCGACCAAGCCAATTTTTTTAACCACTTTACGACGGCCTCCGTGTTCTCTTTGATGTTTAAAACAATGAAGTGTCAGAGAAAATCTCGTACAAGTTGGCAGGTCTCCTGAAACTGGGCGGTTCTCACGTATCCGCGAAATGATTATGTAGTTACGGGTTTTTTTTCGTCAGCACAGAGGACGTTGACCTGATATGAAGTATCGAAATAATGCGTTGATTTATGCAACACAAAAATGCATTTCGTGTTTCGTAAATTTGTTTAAAGATTTATACGCTTGATTTGTTTATGATACATTAGTTTATAAACGATGTCTGTATGTTGTTATAATCGTTGTTTGTGTTGGTTGAATAGTTTTCAGTTCAAGTAGGTTATTGACTCGGTTATCTATGCTTGCTAGTTTTAAATATGTTATAAAATTATTCCTTGACGACTTTTCCTTTTAAATATCGCCCAAATCTTTACGACAATACCCAATCGCATGAAGCGTGCACAAAATTGGGCAATTGGAGCATAAAGCGAAAACCAACTGCTGGACCGAAGCCAAATTGCCGCCATAATATAGACATTACTATAAAATTATGAGAAGTATAAGCATAAACCCTTTCTCATTCACCTTGGTAGATAAACATCGATATAAGCGTATCGACCTCAATATTACCCGAGTATAGCGTTCTATAATTTTGATGCGGACTGATGGTCGATATTAGATTTAAACTGTTTATAATCTCACTAATTATGAGCTCTTATTTCTATAAAATTTAAGATTAGAGCATTCAGATATCTGTCCATAAGAACTGACTGGGTTGATTATATCTTGGACAAACGTTGTTTAATATGCGTATGCGCACACGTACGTAATTATACATACGTAGTATATATAAACGAATAAAAATACGTCCTGCTGCACGGTGGACCGACCAATTGGAAGGAGGTGGCAAGCAGTGGATGAATGAGGGCTACCAAAGACCGGGATGGTAGGCGCTCATTGGGGGAGGCTTATGTTCAGCAGTGGACGGCAATAGCAAGATCTGATGACGATCTGATCCAATCTTTACGTAAAGACCGTGAAAAACGTTTCTCCCTAAATATCATGTCTAATTTCGAAAGATTCACGTTACTGCTGAAATATGGAACCTAATACCTACCTATGCACAAGACGGGGCTAATTAATAGGTTTGTATGGTGAGAACATTATAACATAATGTGTTCCAAGACAGATATTTGTCACAATCAGTGGTATGGCACGTTGATTAGATATCTGGGCTCGCCAAGTCACCTGGCGTGGCGCTTTCATATTTAGACACGCAGACAGTAACAACAAATTCCTAACAATTCAGTATCTACTAATGAGTAACATGATGTTGTGACCTTCGTTTTGAAATGATTACCAATCTAGGGTTAGAAGAATCAGCATTACCTTTTTAGCATTTTAAGGCATTTTTTATTTTATCTTTCATCAACCTTTTGCTGTAAACGTAATCAAAAACTACTCAAAATATTTTTTGTTGGGACTTAGAACTTATCGTTTCAAGAGACAGTCAAAATAAAATAGCGCGTATGATACCCATTTCATTTCTCAAAGTAAACCAACCTTTTCCTCATTGGGCTTGAGGCGTAACGTCGAGGCGACTGGCCGTCTGGTTTTTATCAGCTAACATTACGCCGAGTGTACGGGGAAAGCGTCTGTGCCTTATCTTTGTAGCATTATAACGTTCAGCCACTCAGCGTAAAAGCTGCTCATTCATCATTCGTATAAATTCATACTGGTGAAGCAATAAACTGGGTAGTGGATTATTGAGGAAAACATCGAAATAAAGATACCGTTGTGGTTATCTCAATACGGACAGGAATACCAATACTTGTACAGACGATATTTTTCAATAAAATAGGCACGCTACAATTAACCTAAATCCGGTGAATTCAAAATCCTATGGCTCTTAGCAAACCGCTACATAGTTTTTCAATTACATCTTGTATTAATCTGTTAACCGAAATCTAGAACATACGTAAATAGCACGCACAATTACTTGCGGTTTCTTAGAATTCAATGAGCATAATGCCGCTTATGCAATCTCCGTAATTAATATTTACGTGTTCATTCTCTTCAAATTACACGGAGTCTTCTGCTTTACAGTTCGCAAAATTGTTTATAACTTTATTCATATCGACTCCAAAATTATCTCATTTTTTAAAATATGAGACATTATGGCAGCCACAAAGTGAAATCACCGTCGGATGAATGAACTTATACCAAACTAGTCAAATCCATTTACATGTTCCCCGACTTCGAAAATCTAGGTGGGTTTGACAAAAGAAAACAAAAATTTACGCGGTACAAATATGTCAATCAGGTGCAGCCCAACAACCAGTGGCGGGTCGAAAAAGCCACTGCCGGCTCGAAAAATATTGTACTGAAGAGCAACTTTTATTTTTGAACTGCAGATTTTCAACGGCAATGGAACAAATGTTTATTTAATATTGTGAAAAACTTGTACCACTTGTAAATGATGATCAAAGTGAAAATCTCGATGATTTTTATATCTTTGGTTATTGGGGACAAACTATTAAAAACTGCATGGGGCATGGCCGGATCTTGACCGAGATATCGGAGTGCGAACTCATGTACTCATATTTTTATGTCAAACAGTTCGGAGCGGAAACCATTTCTATGTTGTCAATGGCGGCTAGGCAGTCTAGTATATGTATAAATTGTTGGAAATGTATGTTCGTATGTAGGTACAAAAAAAAATGTTTTCTGCTACTAGTCCATGTTATCTACGGTGGTTGCAATAAGCGTTTTATTTTCTTCCTTTTCGAAATATAACATATCCGGCACATAACTATTTAATCCATTACGCCAGTTCCATGTTTACCTAACCTCTTCTATTAAGACTGTGCAAAAGTCCACATCGTCAGCTAACAACTTCTTTAGTGCAAGAATCATTATTTTTTCAACAATTAATGTTAATTACAAACTTTTAAAATGTCCTACAAAAATCGCGACGGTGACATCGCGTGTCACCGCTAAGCGCACGATATTCGCAAATCGCGTATTTCGTAACAACCAGTATTGAGGTCACGAAGCTTTTAACCGTCGCTAATACATCATTGTTATGTAATACTTGAACTAAATTATACACAATGAACAAAGTTATACCACAAAATACATCTGAAAAAAATACGGTCACGCCATATGAATTTTTGTTCTGTATTTTATTTGATAGATCTATGGGAATTTCATAGTGTGGTAGGTTAGGATACATTGCTTGTATTAAAATAGGTTCAGCATGGACTTTGTCGCTACCTGACTTCTTTTAAATTCCCTATTAACTTTATGTCTGTTGATGAATTGCCCATGTAAAGAAAGGTTCCTAGGATCCCTAACTCGTCATTTACCTTCCAAAATTAGAATTCCTCTTACCTTCCTCCATCTTCAGTCTTAGCAGGCCCCGTCTTTTTCCTAGGATGGTTCTTCTTGGGTCGTACAGCGATCTTGTGCTTGGCGGCGCTGGCATCCAACAGTTCGGCCTGAAGGTCCAAGTCTGGGTCGAGCCGGGGCGCCCTGGACGGGTAGGGACCATGTTACTGGATGAAATGGCTGTTAGTTTACACGCGAAGGGATACACAAAAAGAGGGTCTTGTGCAGTTTTGGTCTGTTTTTTTAGTTTTTTGGAGTATGTATTTTGCAGTAGTATAGGTACTTATATTGGTCGTGTAGATAGTTACTTATATGGATCACTTGATGGTAATAATGGGTATACCCATAAGAATTGTATCGAAGACTACGTTATACATATTTGTGTAAATACTTATTCATCACAATTGCTTATGATAGTTTGCTTTAATGTTGACTCATTGAGACGTGATCATCCAGAGCATTTCTTCGAGGTATATGATCCAGAAATTAGTGTTAAACCATGCATGACTAACTGAAAAAGAATTTCCTGTTTTCATCCGAGTATTTACTAAAACAACAACTATCTAATCCCAGTATTTACAAGAACGATGACTCGGCAACACAAGTACATTGTACTCAGAAGCCTGCACACGGTACCTATGCAGTGAGCAATCAGCTCTGATCAGCTGATTCACACACACACACACACTCGTCAAATTAAGAACAATTTTTCTTTTCCGAAAACATTCTTGTGAAAGAATTCAAGAATTCAATACACATGCCAAATGAATTCCTTGGTATTTATTTACCTACGTGTGTAAAGGTGCGCATTTGTGAGTTTATTTATTTCAGGTAGTAAATATTTTACGTACTTTCAAATGTTCAGGTAAACATATTAATATCTAAGTTTATAGTTCTTCTCAACTGGAGATCAGCAGAATGCTCATAAAGAACTTCATAAGTGACAATATACTTAGATGACTTATTATTCGGAAAATCCTTGCATACGCTCAGGAGAAGTATTTTCTTATGCTGTATTTTCCTTCAAGTATCAAACTTGGAATGATAGGAATACGTTGAATCATCCATCTTTTCGAAGCTCCCACTGCTCGAACCGACTTAATTGGATAATGAAAAGCAGTTTAAAGTGAACCTCTTCCGAGGTAATTTATCAGCTACTTCCTGAACACTCGAACCTTCCAATAATTCTGCTACAAGAGTACCAAAAAGGTGTGTATCTTTTTCATGGACAGTCATAAAACACTAAAATTAACGGCAACTTTTTGACAAACAATGCGAGTAATAATTTACCAGATCGTGACAGGCAAGGCTATGGCAGGTCGTCTCGTTTCAGATGGGTAGTTAAAAGTAGTGATGACGTCAGCAGCCGTGGGCCATTTCACTGTCAGGGTTTCGGTAGATCAGGTTGCATCATGTGACGGAGACTCTTCAGTGACTTCTCCGATTCTTGGCAAGAGAAGGGAATTTTGATATATTTTTTGTACCTAAACTGTTGCTTTTTCAGTCTGTACTGCTGTTTGAATGGGTTGCTGTTATTACAGGTGTATTGGCCAATCAGTTCTAGCCAGGGACTCATTTTACCTTATGCAACAGATTAGGTCAATTAACCCGTACAGCTTTACGGGGACCTTTGTAACACCTCCTATAATGTTACCAATATACCGAACAGTCTACAATTTTAAAGATTTATGTGTTTTGAAAGAAAATTAACGTTTCATGAAAATTCTTTAGGGATTTTCTAGCCCAACTATTATTAAAACATTACAGACGTCGCTATCTTTATTAAGGGCGTTATGATATTTTTGCGCTTGACGAGCAATTTTAACGTCCAGTCTTGACGGACGTTGATCTATAGCTATTTTTATTAGATGTCTCTGTAAAGGTCGTTGTGCTGAATCAAAGTAGTTTTTCTTTGTTATACTCTTTAGTCGTGACTGTATGATACGCTCAAATATAAAAGTTCCAATATTGGTTCTATACGACTTATCTGCACGATGTAGCAGTTCCTCAGTTTAGCTGGTGGTGTTCGTAAGGCGTAGCTTCTTTACTATCGTAACTAGAACTTTATAGTACTTTATTTAAATGCACTAATGGCAATCCTATTTACTTACCCAGCGATATGAAAACTACTTTCAGAGAAGTAAATAATAAGGTAGGTATAATTTTATCATAATCTTAACCAATATTTGATTGTATAGCACTGTAATCTATGTTAGTAAGTAAGTACCTATTGGCGACGATCAAATCAAAGCTTTTCTTTACTTATAATATGTTTATTTTTAGGAACCTTGCAATCTCGTTATAAAATAATATATTATTAGAACGACCGACACACTAAAGACATCTTAATTAGTTAGACCATTGGATCCTACATGGCTCTATCTATTTACATATATAACGACTTCTCTATTAGTAGTTGTTCACCATTTCTCTCACTTCCTTCATGCAACAGCTGACACATTTCCATACAATATTTATTTGGTTTCCACGTCAAACCGTGAGCTTTGGCTCGAAGCAGGGTGTTCAGCTAAGTTGGCGCGTGCGGCTATTTCCAGCCTGCCCAGAAACGTGCTGACGTCAGCACGACATAGTTCCTAACGGGGTTAACTGGTACTGGACCCCTTAATAAGCTTGCACCATGTAATTACGTGTATTTTTGTAGGTTTATTTTATATGCTATTTTTGATCATAGTACCGTTTTTGAAAGTTCTGTAAACCTACATGTTGTTTTCAGGGTTTCACGACTATAAGTGACTATTATGAAATTCAGGATAACCTCTGGGTAGTTCTTTTTGGGGGTCATTATCAATGTAACTTCTCATGTCAGTCTACTTATAACCAAGTATCTACAGCTGTTATATGGCCTACAGCAGCAGTCTTAACCGGGTGCAACCAGTTTTTGTAAGTAGCAGAAGAGAAAGAACATTCAGGAGTATACTATGAGGCGGACGGTATCTTCTCGGACTCCTCCTACGCCTTATTTTATTAATTCATATTGTAGGCTTAAAACATAACCCTCCTTCAGGTGCAGTCGGGTAAAAAGTCCTAGAAATCAACATGAACTCGATAACTGTTCCATTTACCAACCATCTTTGCAATTACAAAACGGATCCTATAAATCAATCGCAAACCTAGTCGATTAAATCAAAGTACTCCTGGGCAATGATGTCGAAACCTCGTTCAGAGGAAGTTTACTAACGTCACAAAACAAGGACATAGTTTGTTTAACTTTGTTTACTGCTGGTCCGGTTGGGGAAGGTTAGTTTTCCAAGTACAAAGTACCTATCAATAGTTTTTCTCTTCGAGGTGGTATTTCAGGTTTATTGAGTAGGTAACGGGTTTTTGACAGGTTTGCCTCTGGCTGTATTATATATGTATGTTATTTTTGCTCTTAGTTAATGCTAGGCAGCAAATTATAGGTGATACAGAATTTCATGTAACTTTGGCTCAATTGAAGTCTATTGAACAAGTGTGAATTAATATAATTTAAAACATAATAAAATGCTCAAATCATGGCATTTAAATAGTCCATTACAGTAACATTTCTTCAGCAACTATTTGATTCGCGACTATAAACGTAAGTGGCATAGCCAATCTGTTACCTGGACGGGCTGGCAATCCGCCAGGCAAGCTTTGCCTTACAACCAGCCTGTGGTTTGGTCTGGGACTTTCCTATACTCTTAAATATCCACTTAAATACTTCAATTTTATAGCTACTGCTGGAATTTCCAGAGAGAGGAATTATGATGTTTTTATTGGTCTACCTAGTTTTTGTGTGGATAGAGATACTTAAAATTTGTTTTGAGATGGTAAAATTGGTGTTTATTACCTTAGATATTATAGTTAGTAATTTCGTAAGTTTAGTAAGTAATTTAGTAAGTTCGATTCTTTCAAATTCTTGCTATGATCAGTCTGCATCTTAGTTAAATAATCGAAATAAAAGTGTTTGTACTAAAATAGATGTCAACAAGATTATATCATGGCTGAGTGAGTCATTTCTTCAGGAAAGTCAACCATAAATATTTCGTGAAGACAAGCCACACGGCGCTAACGCGTGTTCTTTTATAACTATAAATAATATAAAAATCATCGAAATATTCTATTTATTTATACTCTATCACAAGTGCTCAATATATTACCCTTAAATAATAATAATATTTTTAAGTGGTATCATTAGGATAAGGTATGAATATGATATTACAAATCACATCGATTCCTTTTTTAAACTAAATTAAGTAAGTAAGCCCTGGTTTCAAAATCTTATTCCTGATATTACATAAATCATTTAAAGGATAGTGAGTAATACAAACATAAAATCTATGTATAATACTTCTCTCTTAGATACAACTTTCATAGTTGATAGATCTATTAATTACAAGATATATCTGCCTAATTTATGTTAGTGTTAAATAGGACAACCATTTACCATCAAGTGAGCTATATAATAAATTGAAATCATAAAACAACATTCTAGAATCTAGAATTACGTCCGATATCGTGTGGGCGTTTGTTCGTGTGCAATCTTCATGTAGTCCGACCACATTGACAAATATGAACATGGACTAAATAAATTGTAAACACATTAAGACTGACCTACCTAAAGCTTCTATATTAAAAAGAAACTCCGAGAACATTATTACCTTTATTAAATACATTCCTAAATGTTACACAGACGTTTAAACAGAATAATATGAATGTGTCGCCACAATGATACAAGTTATCACAATACAGTAATATGTCGATCACAACATAGAATGATATACAACATAAATGACGATATGCAAGCGTAGATATATACAATGCAACATGAGTCCGATCTTCGGTCTTCGTAATCAATGATAGTACATTTTGTAGGTCGGAACGCTAAACACATAGTCCAAGGATGGACCTCTGGTTTTGAAGAAATGATTCTCGTAACAATATACGCGGCCCCTGTACCTGCATCAACAATGTTCTCTTTATTACGTCATCACGGGCACTGTGATGGTGATGAGTGGTGATAGGCGGTGGTGATGCGTGGCTTTGATTAGTTTCAGTGATCTTTGTTACGTCGGAGTGGAGTGAATGAAGAGTTAAAGACCAGTTAGCTGAGTGCATCCTTTTGACTACAAGTATACTTTGTATGAGATATGCGTGAAGTCGAATGGAGCTCTTTGAGCTTTTGATACCATAAGTAAAATTTTGAAACGTTGTACGTGTTAACTGTAACCCAATTCTAAAGATGCAACAAGCTGTCCCTTCGATTAATTCCAGATTCGTTATTCTAAGGCGTCGAAATGATAATGGAGATTAATGCGTATAAAAGTGAAAAGAAAAAAAAAATAAAACGTGTATATTAAGATAAATTATAGAGCGTTGCGCAAACGCCGGTGCAACGACCCCGCGGCTAAAATTACACAGTATCGAAGTCACAGGAGGAATGCTGGACGCATTGGAGCTATTAAAATGCATTCTTGACATTTATACTCCTTCCGCGAGACATTCCCGTGAATATGACACCGGCACTCCGAGCTGTCAGCTTATGGCTTGTGTGTTACGTGCGGAGTTTGCGTGTATCGCGTTACACTTGTTACTGAGTGAGAGGCAGCCGCTGACACCAGCCTATGCCTAGACGTGTGTTACAAGTATTTATAGATCAGGAGTGTGGAAAGCATAGTGTGTACGATATTATATGGGTTGGTTTTAGCTGTCTTAGTAAAAATGATAAATATCACAGTTATTCAAGAATTATTTACACAAGATTTAGTTAACGATGACAATGAGCAAATGTTACAAAACTTTTCATCATCCAGCAGATATTTTAGTTTAGATGACATTAACTGTAGGTTAGTGTACGTGACTATTAAACAAAATATTATTCTGGTAACCGAGTTTAGAGCTGGGGTAACGATCAGTTTCAAATGGCGCGCATGTCCGTACGGTTATTTACGAAATACATCAATGAGGGCACAGTTGTGCAAAGCTCATGCCAATAATAAATATGTACTCACTTTGATCCGAGGGCTGACTTAGTATCGAGAACTTCTACAATGTCGCCCGCCTTTAGAGACACTTCATCGTCGGCAACAGCTGAGTAGTCAGCTGATGCTACCACAACATCTTCTACCTGTAGCAACAGAAAATCAAGATTAACATTTACGTATAAATCGGAAATTTGTGACGAGAAATTTCGAAAATATTACCTTAGGCGGACTCCTACTACAACTAGATCTAGATCTCGAACTGGACATTGATCGACTAGGGTATCGTTTGTAACTAGGTGTAGTCTCTAAGCTACTCATTCGACTCCTTGTATTCTCTCTGTCTAAAAGAACACCGCTGTATCTGCGTGACCAACCACCGAGTCTGGTAATCTTCTGATTATTGCTTATGTTGCAGTAGCCGGTGAACGACTGCAAGTCCTCGTCATCATCATCGACTACTGGACAACTGTACATAGAGAAACGATGTGCTGTTGGCTGACTAAGGTTTAACGCCGAGAAAACGTGCAAAGGTTCAAAGTGTCGGATTCCATTTTCATCAAGTACTGTGTATGCGACTTCGCCAGTTAGGACGGCGCGGCTAGCTTCACGAGGAACAACAGCTTGCAAACCTTTCTTCATAATCAATAATGCACCCTTTTGTTTCCGTCTTTGGAATAAAAAGTCTTCCATTGCAAGACTGTTTTCTGGGTCCAGCAAATTCAATGGAACATCTTCAGATGTCATCAGGGGAGTTTCCTCAGGAACTATCATCAAGGCAGCACTTTCTCGTACTAGATCCCTTAGTTTAGGATCTGTACGAGCCAGTGATGGATCAGTCTCCAGTTTGCGTAAAGCGGAATGCAAGCTCGGCGTCTTATCCGCTAGTTTCCTCATGACGGTCAGTCTTTTCAGAATGTTTAGACTTGTGGGGTCACTTGCTATTTTAGACATGCTGTCTTCGTCGTTAACAACTGACATCAAGTTGGCAGCAACATCTCTCATTCCAAGAATTCTTGCTAGTCCCACGGATTGTATAATTAACTCTTTTAAACTTTCCTTATCTTTATCTTGGAACAGAACTTCCAATTCCTTGCTACTGGCCTCCTGCACGGCGCACACAATTGCCTTTTGTAGAGTATCTGTGACTTCTCGGTCTGTTTTGACGAATGAAATAGATTCTGATATGCGACCAAGGACATGATGAAGTAGGCTAGTATCATTCTTAGAAATATTTTTGAATGCTGGACCTAACACTTCATTTTCACTGCTCAAGTAGTCTCCAAATTTCTCAATAATATCATCTTCAGTTAAGTTTTGCTTGTGCAATGAACTGTTCACAGCAATCTTAATCAACTCAACTTTTGGCTGAGATGAGTTTTCAAGGATTTCTTCACACAGAATTTCTTTGTCTTCTTCTTTTTGTAGTATACTAAACATAGCCGATACGAGGTCTTCATCTATGGTCTTACCTAAAATGGTATCAATAGATTTGAGGATCATCTGGTACTTCTCTTTACTATTATTATTATTGACTTCTTCGAACTGTTCAGCAGTGACTAAAGCAGCAAGCACGGCAGCAGCAATAGAGTTTTTGACATGTTCTTGTTGGGCAGATTGACCGTTACCACCAGTATAACCGATGTCTTGTATTTCCATTCGCTTTTTGCTACTTTTCTTTTTCGTTTCATTAGCCCCATCTTCTCTGTGGTTTTCACGTATTTCTGTTTTCAGATGGGCGCTCATTTCGATAATAGAAGTAATCACGTCCATTAATTGATTTGCTACTTCATCTTTTAATCCAAAATCAGTGACAAAAGCTTTTAAAGCCTCAGCATTTCTTGTTTGATTTAATACGACATTGATAGCGGGTAATTCAGCAGGTACTTGTCTTCCAATAGACATTCCAGCCTCAGAAAGTTGACGTAACATATTTGTATCAATAGTTAGTTCTCCTTTCGTAGAAGTCGTATCGTTTGGGTTTGTCTTAACTTTTAACAATTTCAGCTCTTCAGGTGTGACCACGAAACTTTGTACGGAGAACTCTAGTCCCTCGTCACCTTCAGTGAGATCGGGAGCAACGAACTTCAATCCTTCCGGTGTCTGTACTATTTGTCCAGGTATAAATGTAACACCATTGTCATCTGTTTCAATTACTCGTCCCGGAACAAATCTTGGACCTTCTTCAGTATCGACTACTTGTCCAGGCACAAACCTCGAGCCTTCATCTTCTGTGGAGATAACTTGACCAGGGATGAAAGTTGGACCAGCTTTAGTTTCAATAATTTGTCCAGGTACAAAACGTGGGCCATCAATTGTATGTATTGTCTGACCGGGAACAAACTTAGGTCCAGACTTAGTATTTACCACTTGTCCAGGAACAAACTTGGGTCCATCAGCAGTATCAACTACTTGTCCTGGTACAAATTGCTCTCCGTTTTCTGTGAATACTATTTGACCAGGTACAAAAATACCCTCAACCATCATACCGGGCACAAATCGTGATTCATTAGCTTCATTCTTGACTAGTCTTCCTGGTACGACCTTTCCTTCCAATTTTGGCATTCTTGGGCCAGGGTAAAACTCAATTCCTTTTGCTGTCTGTACCATGTGTCCAAAAACGTACAAAGATTCTTCAGAGAGAGAACATGTTCTTATATCAATCGGAAGTCCAACTGGAGCACCTTCGCTGAATGTAATGTCTTCTATAGACTTTGCAACAGAAAATTCTACGTGTCCATCAGCTTGAACAATAGTTTTTCCAGGCATGAATTTTTCACCACAATCAGTATGAACTATTTGTCCTTCAATAAACTTCGGGCCATCGATTGTTTCAACAGTGGTACCGGGAACAAACTCTAGTTTGTTGTCACTGCTTGTTTTAGTGATTCCAGGAATAAAACAAGTTTCGCCATCAATAGCAACTGTTTGGCCTGGAACAAATTTTAAGCCGTTAGGTGTAGCTATTGTGGCTCCTGGTACGAAATGTAACTCATCATCCTGATGTAGCACTTGACCGGGCACGAACTGCCACTCATTATTAATCTTAGCGTTTTGTCCAGGGGTGAAGGTCACACTACCATGTTCTGTTATTGTTTGGCCAGGAACAAACTGCACTCCCTCTGGCGCAATAATAGTTTGTCCGGGAACAAAAACTTCTTCTGGACCGGTATTAATAACTTTTCCAGGAACGAATTTCAATCCTTCTTCGGATAAGACTGTTTGACCTTCAGCAAAGCGATATGTATCGTCTTTGTTTTTCATTGTTTGTCCACAAACAAATTCCTCGCCGTTTGATGTCTGTAGAACTTGACCGGCAAGAAAGAATGGATCATTTGTGTTTTCATTGGTAACAATGTGCCCAGGTATCAGTCCCGGACCCAGAGGAGTATTTACACTTAAGCCAGGAACAAAAACAGGGCCAACTGGCGTTTCAACGGTTTGACCGGGCACGAAAATAGGTCCTTGTGGCGTATTAACAACTTGCCCAGGAATAA